>OX336376.1:11668512-12341117 GCA_946902895.1 Fragum fragum
CGGTAACTCCATTATGACACACACCCCCTTGAATAAAGCTTGGGAAAGCATTTTTGGAAATAAAGTAATTGCTTAGATTAAGCTATTTCTTCTTTTTCGTGAATGTTTTCCACATTAAAAGAGAAAGATAAAAAATTTTCATCAACTAAAAATGCCTTTTGTAACTTATTTCAATTTGAACCAGTCTAATATTCTGTTGTCTGATAACAACTTATGGTATGGTGACTAGACTGTGCTAAGCAATTAAACAATGTATAGATTTATAATGCAGTCTTGGGATCAACCATATAAAGGGCAATTGATCAATTGCTGGCCCCGCCTTCTTACACAGTTGGCCCCGCCCATTGACTCCAAAAGGAAGTTCCACTTTGATTTCAAATGGCATTATTTTGAAAAAGCTGTAGTTACGACGTTAAGGTTGATAGACCAACAAAAATGTTTTACATTAAGTGCAGCCAATGTCAGAGTTCAAATCTGAATTCCTAGGCTAAATGAATGATTTGATTGGTCAATTGATTCCTTGATTGACAGCCGCATATGGTCAATTGAAGGATCATTGCAGTCAATTAAAAACAGATTGACAAATCAATTGTTTATTTATACTGTAACTGAATTTTGAACTCCTGAAATTTAAGCTTTGCATTTAATGTTGGTTTGGCTACTTAAACAATGTAACTACAGCTTATTCAACCTGTAGCTGCAATGTTTAGGTCCCAAACCAATTTTCTTTTTTTTTTGTGACATGTTACTGGCCATAAATTTGAAAAAAATAACATTATTTAACTGGTCCAAATTGAAAGTGGTTGCAGACGGCAATGAAAACTGGATGTGATTTGAAAATTTAGACTGTTCCAGAGTTGGAAACTTGATCTTACAGAGATAGTAGGTCCTATTGTATAATATTGAGGGCACAATAGATGGATAGCTGGCGATACCCACTGTACTCCATCAGGAAGTTCCACTTTGATATTGAACAGCTTTTTTACTTGTAAAATCTATTGCAAGTAAGAACAAAATATATTTGTTAGCTGGCAACCTAAACATCATAACTACAGCTTAGTCAATGTGTAGTTACTACGTTCAAGGTGTAAAACCAACAAAAAATGATTTATATAAATGTTACCCAAAGTCAGAGTCACAAGTTCACTTCCACGTCTAAATGACTGATTTGATTAGTAAATCAGTTTTTTGATTGATGCCAACAATCTGTCAATTTGAAGCTTCAAGTAAAACATTTATCTGTGTAACTCTACCAGCATGTTTCATGTTAAAAATTTCTAAAGCAAATCATCCCTTACATTTAGCAACAACTTAATAAAGGCCACTTACCTCTACATGAAAGATTTTTTCCTGATCAAATAAAATTCCAAGCGAATCGATCTCCATGACAACCTCTTGTGGTGACAATGACATCAGAATCTTGTCAGAATGGAATGTAACACTGTAATGAATAACCTTCTGTGACCATTACACTTTATGAAACTAAACCCATGTTAAAAAAGATGAAAGAATATTTTTCAACATCATTCAGGCATGAACCCAAAACTTAATCACATTGTATGAAAAGGAAAGCTGGTTCATATACAGTTGCTTTTACAGTCTGATTATTTGCAATACCAAAACATTTTAATGAGAACTGATTATTTTTCATACATTTTACCTTTTAATTCTGAGATTCAGGTTCTGGAACCAGACAGAATTGATTGGAAATATCAAAAATATATATGATTCAATTATTTTAATCAAGCTATACGTATCAAATGTATTGTTTGATTGGACCATTGAGACTTGTGAATAAACAAAGTGTTTGCCTGGTCAAAGTTGTTAGCAGATGTTCACACTTCATACCCGGGACGCATGTCAAGTAGACAACATGATCAAAGACGCCACCGCCAGATGTTTGGCTATTTTTGGAAGAGTTTCTGGAGTTGACATGTGCAAGACGTGTTACCTGTGAGAATTTTTACCCTTGTCATTTTCTGTCTGAACTTTCTTAGATTACTGATATAATTCACAAAAGGATAGAATGAATTTGTCTTTTTTTTTCCTTACAGCAGGTAGGAAATTACCAGTACTTTTTAGTTTGAATGCGATAACAAACTATGATTTTTATTCATTGTCAAATTCAGTAGTTTATTTAGTAATGTATCAACTGAGAAAATGTAAAACTGTCCCAATTGTCTAATGCAGGGCTCCGGAAATTTTGAAATCTAAATCGGTCCGTGACATTCGCCCCCCCCCCCCCCGCCGGCAAAACCGACGCCCACCCCCCGGTACGCCGACAAAAACGAATACCCCATCATTCATTCAGTAGTTACCTTCTTTTTCAAATGTTCCGAAGATGATTATAATCTGTAACGAGTGGAAGATAGATGAAAATAACTGACAGATCCTACTTTCATTTTGTTTTTGAAAATTCGGCTGAGTGTAAATTGCAATTCCGGTATTGTTTGGCAGTCCACAAAATTCCAATATGTTGTAAAATTAGAGACAAATAAATTACATTATTAAAATTTCCGAGTTTACAGAGTAACCGCCAATTTAATTATAGTATAGATATACTTTTTCATTTTCATAAGCTAATTATCCAAAGTTCTGTAAAATTAACGATTATCTCTCAACACGAGTGAAACACAGCTGACGTCACAAAAATGTCGGGTCAGTCCATTCTACCCCGTGGGATCGCAGAGTCGTGACGTACATCAAAAAGACCGACGAGACAAACTCGAGTGGGTCGCCCACGTTGCAGTATTTTCCTAGAGTGGAATTTGTTCACAAATCTCGGTTATTTATTTATTGTAGTTGATTTCCGATTTATAATTCGGACGTTTTCCACTCCTGAAGTAAGATTTAATTTTATTGGCGGAACTAGAGATATTATTAAGCTGTCGTTTTCGTTTATTCAAATTATCTGTATTCTGCGGATTTCCAATTATTGTTTGAAATCTATAGGCTATGTTTCTTACCGTGAATGAAAACTATAAAACATATTTTAACGTGATTTTTTTTTATATAAATTTCAAACCCAGTCTCACGCGCATACTTGTGATAAAGTAATTTCATAAAAGCCTTGTGCAGAGCTATTCCGACTTTGAACAAACGGCAACTGAAGCCTGTTCATGTCTCGATTTACATACGCATCCCATGTTATAGTAAAAGAAATTAGTTTCACGAGTAACGGCAATTTAAATCGACTCAGTATTAGATGTCCATTTCTTCGAACGAGTGTAAGTCTACCCGATTCTCCATTGCAAATACTTTACAAAACTCGATACCCGAAGTTTTGTCAAGCGTGAAACTGCAAATTAGGTCAACGTGCGGATAGGTATTAGACTGGACGGCGGGTAAACTAATTATCGATTTTTGGCACTTTTGTTTATCTCTAAATCTTGAGGTAACGTGTGAAACCCTTGAATTATTTCTGTTTCAAGTGGATTTTGATAGATGGTGGGCGAGTTTATCAAATATGAACGTGAAATTTGATGAAAATTTCGGACCGATTTTTTTGTAATTTTTGGGATTCCAATCGGTCTGGCAATTCAAAATTCGGTCCAGACCGGCAATTTATCGGATTTCCGGAGCCCTGGTCTAATGCTATCCTTATCCTTCTAAGAGTTTCCTCACACCTGTGCTATAATACAAAGGCACATGAGCTCAGATATTCATACAAATTTGATATCCGGAAATAGGCTCACTCCAGACAATATCAATGGGAACCGTAGCTATTGGATAAATATGTCATGACTGTATAAGTGTGATTAAGTTTTTTTGTTCATACCTCAATGAAAACAAACAAATGTTCTCTTAATTTCTTATAATTTAATGCCATCAAGCAAAACAAAGTTAATATTTTACTATGAGGAAAATTTTATAGGTTTACTTTGTGGACAAACATCCAAAATAGTTGCATGCTCAAAATTTTGTTCTTCGAAGTACGTAAAAAAATAAGCCAATCAAGATGCTTGAATCTTGCTAAATGAAACTAAAATTAAATCATTACCAGATGACAAAATTTCAGACTTGTCCAATTTCAAAGAAGTTGCAGACAGCAATTTTAGGTTGCTTAAATTCTTAAAATCCTTTCCCTTTATAGTAGGAATTATTGTCAATAATGAATGCCTTTTCTCTGACGACACTGGTGTGTTCATGTAAATAATAAATTCTCCATATACAACTAGAACTGTCGCCTGTAAAGGCTGATGAAAAGCCCCCACTACCGCCTTTTTTTGAACAAGGCCAAATTGTAACCATTGAAATGTTGGCCATTCATGATTTATCAAGTGGACAAATTTTTTTTTAAAAATTTTAAGTCAATGAGGGGCAATGACTGTGTAATAAAATAGGGATTTTGTTCCACATTGAAGATGGAAATTATGGATTTCGTGCAACGTCGAAACATGGCATTTATGTTCTGGAATAAACATGTGAGCCACTTTAATTTTTTTAATCTGTCAACCTGTTCAGGACTTATGATTTATTCTCCATATATTATATACATGTATAAGAAAATAAATCAAAGGGGCTTAACTCCTGAAACAGTTGATTAATCATTATGAAGATTGCAGGGACACAAGTTCCCATTCCAAAGAAGATTTTGGTAAAGTTTCAGCAAAATTGGTCTGGAAATGTGGGAGGAGATGAGGACACAAAATTATGTCCACGGAAGGACTGACAGACAGACAACCTGATTCCAGTATAACCCCCCCCCCCTAACTTCATTGTGGGGGGTATACTTTACCTAATCCCTAAAGACAAACTTTTAGACTGGTGAAAAATTGAAAAAGATTGCCAACAATAAGACAGTGTTGGTTTAAATTGAAAAACAAGGACCATATAAGGTAGGAAACATTATGAGAAAAAATTGCTTGTTATAACTAATTTCTTCTTTTCTTACATTTTTTTCTATAGCTATATTTCTTTGGCATGTAAAGTGCAGGATTTTGTGGATTTGGGCAAAATTGGTATTAGATTATTTTCATTTCTTTCTATAAATCCTTAACTATGTGCAACTAGGCAAAGCAATACCATTTTAAAGCAGTGGTTTTTAATCCATTCCCACACAATGATGCTCTTGGACACCCTCAAGAAAAACAATAGGGGAAACATTGTGTAACAAGCAATTTCTTTATTGTCTGCAATGTTTTCTTCTCAGAAAGTTGAATAATTCAAAAATTTCATAAACTTTTAATTGAAGTCTTCAACTTCTTTCAATTTTGACCAGTATAAAATTTTACTGTCTGGTAATAGGTTGAAGCATGGACCACTATTAAAGGGCAACCTAAGCAGGAGGGCAAAGAAGACTAAGGTAAATGTAGTACGCAAGGCTAATAAAATTCCGAAAACATAGATCTAAGGTCTGGTTCTTCTTTTCCAACACTGTTTCCATTTTGGAAAATTTCATTAGCAATTTCTCTCAGTACGGGCCTATCTAATATTTTGTTGTGTTGTCACAAGAAGTTTCTTCATTTTATACAATCTTTTTGACCCAAAAATCCAAAACTTCATGTTGTCTGCAACTACTTACAATTTGAACCAGTCTAAAACTTTGCCATCTAGTAATGGGTTAACAGCTTAATGCCGCCGTAAAAATCAAAGCACAAAGTATATTGGCTATGTATTAGAATACTTACCTATGTAAAGATGAGAGACGCAGGTTTAAAGACACACTTGTGGTAACCATTATATTGACAGATAGTTTTGTGTTTTGGTCTTTAGAAGGTTTTCTCACTGGGATGTTTTGCACACTGCCAACTTCCTCTCCTTCTATAAAATGGGTGATAATTGGTGACAATTGACAAATCATAGCTGTTAATCAAATAATCAGTCAATCACTGAAATCATTCATTTAGACTTGAAGTTAACTTTGAACTCTGATATTGGCTACCATTTTTGTGAAGCATTTTTATTGGTTTGTAGATTTAAACATAATAACTACTGCTTAATCAAGCTGTTAAAAATTTAGGTCATTTAAGTTTTGTGTTAAAACAATGCCGTTTAAAAAGAAAAGTGGAATTTCCAGGTGGAATAAATGGGCAGGGCTAACTGAGGAAGTGGGCAGGGCCAATGATTAGCCAATTACTCACCACAAACGTTTCAAAACTAGAAATTCAAACAATTTCAACAAATAATTCAACAAATGCATAACTATAAATATGTCAGACATGGATGCCCTTGCTTTAGTGCTTTTCATTTGACCTTCAGCGGTGACCTTAAACTTGGAAGTATCCAACAGAACTTTAAGCATGGCACTAGTAATCATCAAGGGTAACAACTGTGCCGAGTTATTTTGAAATCGAGACAACTGTGCAGAGTTATTTTGATATCGAGACAATTGTGTTTTTCATTTGACCTTCAGCGGTGACCTTAAACTTGGAAGTATCCAACAGAACTTTAAGCATGGCACTAGTAATCATCAAGGGCAACAACTGTGCCGAGTTATTTTGAAATCCAGACAACTGTGCAGAGTTATTTTGAAATCCAGACAACTGTGCTGAGTTATTTTGAAATCCAGACAACTGTGCCAAGTTATTTTGAAATCAAGACAACTGTGCCAAGTTATTTTGAAATCCAGACAACAGTGCCAAGTTATTTTGAAATCCAGACAACTGTGCAGAGTTAGAAATCCAGAAATCAATATTGAAGATATACTCTTGACAAGAAATGCACAAACACACTTAAACACACACTCACACATGGATAGAGGTTAACCCTTTCCTGTTCAATCCCTGGTTTTTATATCCCTATGATTTTATAATTGAGAAAATATTGTAGAAAAATAAGAAATTGCTAGTAACAAGCAATTTCTTCTTTTTCCACAAATTTTCTACCCCAATAAATGATTATTTTTCAAATTAAATCTATATTAAATTTTCATCTGCAAAACCCTTGAAATTGGATTGGTCTTAAATTTTGCAAAACAGGAAAAGGTTAACTCTAAATTACAAAGCTATTATATAATGAACACGTATCAGGACAAGAGAGATTACCAGTAGCAGCTACTGACTTGTATCAATTTTTAACAAGAGGTTTATAATGACCCTAAATTGCTAAGTCCAGTTCACTGTCACGATAAATGATATTAACACATTTTTAGGTCTATTGAGCAGAAAACGTGGCTGCTTTAACTCTTAACTGTTTTTTCAAAATTTGGACTTTTTATATTCAAACGTCATAATAAAGTGAATACTATTCAAAATGAATTATAAAAGTAACCTATCTGCATGACACAAAATATTGTGAGAAAAGAAGATATTGCCTGTGACAAGCAATTTCTTCCTTTTTCACAATGTTTTCTCAAGTATAATATCATTCGGACGTAAAACTCAGTAAAGGGTTCACTCGTTCCAACACAATATAATTTTAGGCTAGTCCAAATTGAAAGATGATGCTCATATTAATTCAAGTTGGTGAAATTCAAATAATCTTTACCTGTCATGACTGAAAACATTGTTGACACTGGAGAAATTGGTCCACAATGTTTTCAAAAGGCGTAAAAAGATAGATCGAGTATATGAAACATTTTACCTAAAGAGCAATTTTTGACTCTAGGTGACCAAATTTGAAAAACATCCATAATAACATTGGGGCATTCATTTTGATAAATTTTCAGGTTAACTGAGCGGAATATGTTGTCTATAGAGTGCTTATGTTTTTTGTTGTTGTTGTTACTGTTATTGTAGTTTTCAAGGCTTGACCTAGTGACTTGCCTTGGTTTCAAGTTTCATAAATGCAAATTTTTCAGATAAGATTTTAAACAGATTTTCAGGTTGACTGAGAAAAAACAGGTGATTGAGAATGCCTACAAATTCCTAATATAATTACATCTAGTTTGGCAAATTAACGCCCTAAGTTAAAAAATTTCAAACTTCTGACCAAATTTAAGGTTGACTAAGCAAAAAGTGAGGCCTCTAAAGCGTCGAAAAGGTGAATATGGACAACCCACAGGAAAATCCTATCCAATAGAAATCACATACTTACAAAAGTTTCACTTGAGCCAAACGTGCTTAGGTCAGTATTTTCAAATAGAAGCTTTTCCATTTTGTTTCTTCAGAATTATACAAGTAACTTAACTTTTGACCCCATGTGACCCAATATCAAACTTGACAGAAATATCATGGGGACAAGCTCTCTGACCAGATATCAAGACATTTGAGGCAAAAATGTACCCTCTAGGGTGCACATACAAGTTTCCTTCAAGATTTGACCTTTTGACCAACTTTTGACCCCATATGACACAATATTGAATTGACCTGAGTTATTATGAAGACAAACTTCCTGATCAAATATCAAGACATTTGAAGCAAAGAAGAGACCTATAGAGTACACACAAGGTTTTTCTAAGATTTAATCTGGTCACCTAGTATTTGAACTCACATGGCTAAATATTGAACTTGTCCGATATTTCATGAAGGCAAATATTCTGACCAAGTTTCAAGACATTTAAGGCAAAATAGTGGTCTCTAGAATGCACACAAGATGATGACACACAACTGAGGATGGATGACAGACACCAGACACAGCTAGATCACAAAAGCTCACTTTGATCACTTTGTGGTCAGGTGAGCTAAAAATAATACCATAAATCTGTGAAGTATTTGAAAGAGAACTATTTAAGGATAATTTCTGTAAAGTTCCGTTGAAATCTCTCCCCCCTCTCTCTTTCTCAAACAGTAAATACATTGTCTGACAATGCAATATAGTTTACTCTGAAACAAATCTTAAAATCTGGGTAAGTTTTCATAAAAATTTATTTGCATACTCAGTTTATGTTTTAATTCCTTCACATCTTCTAGAACCTGAATAATACACATGTGACATGCTGTGGTCCAATCAAGAAGGAGTTCTTTTGCTAACTGTACTGTAATTTCTTTTTCAGGAACTTTAAACCGTATTCTTATCTCCTTAATACTAGCAGTTGGTCTTTCAATGTCAACAGACCTGATAACATTCTGAAACTGCAAAAATGAAAATTTGTAACTGAAAGAAACACCTGAATTCTTAATTAAACATCAAACCTTTAATATTCCCATTTACATTCCCACTTGCAATAGGGCTCATCCATATTACCTAATAATTACTCTTACAAAATTTGAACACAAAGAAATTGTTCTTATGGCTGCTTTTCTCAAGTAGTCCTTAGGAACCCTCCAATTTTCAACAAGGTTCATCCTTATGACCTAATGCTAATTCTGACCTAGTTTATTCAAAATTGACCTTGAACTGTGGCACTTCTTGATATTATACCTGAGAAAACATTTTGGAAAAAAAAGAAATTGCTTGTGACAAGTGTTTTCTTCTTTTTCCATAATATTTTCTATCATACAGGATAGCTACTAATTGAACTTTACAAACTTTATAACTTCTGTTACTCCTTTGAATTTGGAAAAGTCTAAAAATTTTAAAGAAGAGTTGATTTTGTGTCTATTTTTATTACTTTCCTCTAACTTTGGTAAGCACTTTTAGAATAACTCACTATGTTAACTCATTCCAACACAGCAAAATTTTAGACTGGTCCAAATTGAAAGAAGCTGCAGACGACAATTTCATGTTGATGGAATTTTGAATTTTTTTGTCCATTTGTACAGAAAAGATTGTGGATAATGAAGAAATTGCTTGATCCAAGCAATTTCTTCATTTTCCACAATGTTTTCCAAAGCTTTTTTCTCAAGGGGCGTAAAAAGGAGGGATTGAGTTGGAATGGGTTAAGCAGTAATCAATGATCATTTATTTGCTATCCTATATAAGAATTTTTACCTCTATTAGACAGTTGTTGTCTGCAAAATCCTGCAATTTGGACCAGTCTAAAATTCTGTCATCTGGTAATGGGTTGACTGATTCATTTTCGCTATACAACTTGTTAAGAGTCCAATTTTATAAAAGCTCAATTAACCTATTAGCAGATCACAAAAATAAGACTGGCCCAAATTCAAAGATCTTGCAGACAACAATTTCAAATCACTCAAATTTTATATATCTTTATCTATCTGGATTGAAAACAATATGGAAATTTCTTGCAACAAGCAATAGATAGTATGGAAATTAAAGAAATTTCTCGCAACAAGCAATTTCTTCATTTGTCACTTTGTTTTTCCAGTTATTTTCGGGTTGTTTGGGAGTGGGTTAACTCATTCTCATATGACAAAATTTCAGACTGGTCAAAATTAAATGTGTTTGCAGATGACAAAACAAAGTTTGTTCAAATTGAAAAACAAGGGCCATATGAGATAGAAAACATTGTGAGAAAATAAGAAATTGCTTGTTTCAAGCAATTTCTTCTTTTTCATCATGTTTTCCAAAGCTATATTTCTTCAACACGCAAAAATGTGGGATTGTGTGGTAATGGGTTGACTAACTTCAGGTTTGTATAGATAAGGATAGAGTTACCTTCTCCTTGACATCAATATACTGTAATTTTGAACCTTCTACGGTGGCAGTTACTCTTGTTTGTTTATATTCAACACATACTGAGTCTATTCTAAGCATCAATCCAACTGAAATAGAATCTGAACTCATTATCAGAAGAAAAAATTTTGGACTGGTCCAAATTGACAGAAGTTGCAAATGACATTTTAAATTGCTTTGAAATTAAAAACTCAGGGGCAAATTAGGCAGAAAAAAAAATGTGATAAGAGTAGAAATTGCTTGAAAAGTATGACTTCTCCTTTTCCAACAATGTTTCCTTAACCCATTCCCACACAGTGACGCTTTTAAACACCTTTCAATATAAAAGCTTTGGAAAACATTGTGGACAATGAAGAAATTGCTTGTCACAAGCAATGTCTTCATTATCCACAATGTTTTCTACCCTAATAGATTTTAAAGATTTCATCAACTTTAAATTTTTGTCTGCAAATTCTTTGAATTTGGACTGGTCTGAAATTTTATTGTGTGGGAATGGGTTAACATAATTCTTCAGGAGCATAAAAAAGGTAGAATTATGTTGGAATAGGTCAACCAATTACCAGATGACAAAATTTTAGATTGGTTCAAATTAAAAGAAGAACAGGAAAGCAGCTTCTTTTTATAATTTTACCCATTTCTAGACAACAAAACAGATCCAATTTCAAAGATATTTTGAGTCAATGATTTTTTTTCTTTTGAGGTAGAAAACATTGTAGATAACAATTTCCACAATGTTTTCCTAAGCTTTTTTTCTTGAGGGCGTCAAAAAGCGAGATTGTAAAGGGATAGATTAAGATATTTTTAAGTTCAAGAAAATAAAATAATTGACATACATAGAAATATGGAAAGCAAATGTAAAAAGAAAATCAGCATCTGGTTATTCAAATAGATTAAGTCATACTTTTCAATAACTTATTTAACCCTTGTCATGCTGAGCCCGTAATATTCATGTTTTTGCAGGAGGTATAGACAAAGATCAGCCTGCACAATTGTGCAGGCTGGTCTTTGTCTACACAACCTGTTTGTCACTTATTGTTTATCGAAATTTATTCCCAGATTATATATTGACCAACAAATAACACTTCCATGCTTTCGGCCCTTTGATTTTAATAAAATTCTGAAAAGGATTTTATTCAGCATCACAAGGGTTAAGATAACCTCTCAGTAATGTAAGTGAACCAACATTTTTCTTTTATTGGTAGAATAACATAAGTAGCCCCTATTGGTACCTAACAATCAGCTGTAAACCCATTCCCACACAGTGACGCTTTTTAACGCCCCTCAATAAAATGCAAGTGGGAAAACATTGTGAAAATTGAAGAAATTGGTTGTAACAAGCAATTTCTTCATTTTACACAATGTTTTCTATCCAGAAAGTTGAAAAATCTGAAATGTCATCAAATTAAATTGTGGTCTGCAGATCCTTTGAAATTGGACCAGTCTAAAATTTTGCCATCTAGTAATTGGTTAAATGCTGGATAGTGAATACCAAAATAAACAATCGGACCATGAAGGTACTATATCACTCCCCTGAGAATAATAGTTCAAAGCTCTATGCCTAGTTATATTAGGGAAGAAGATTTTTATAGATTTTCTCCTTTAATCAGGAAAATATTTGATCCTACAATAGAGTGATAAATTCCAGAGTACAGTAATGCTTTGAAGTATTTTGGTAAAGGGTCAATAGGCACTAATACATGCCAAATATCAACGCTCTAGGCCTAATGATTTAGAAGGAGAAGATTTTCAAAGATATCCTTCTTTATTCCTTTGTAAAATCAGGGATCGCACAAAGCAAGGGATAATTTTCAGAGTATGGTAATTCTTTTGAGGTATTTTGGTAAAGGGGTCAATAGATGATGATATATACCATATATCAAAGCTCATGGTCTTATGGTTTAGGGGAGAAGATTTTTTTAAGTTTATTCACTCGGTTGCCAAGTTCTTTATGGATTTCAATTCCATGAAGTACATGTATTTGAAAGAGCATGAAAGAACATGACCTAAAGATCATTTCTGTGAAGTTTAGTTGAAATCCATGGTTAGTTTAGGAGGAGAAGATAACTGATCAATAGCAATACAAGTATTTCATTTTTTGGGGTTTCTGTCATCTTTTTAACCATTCCAACTCAATCCTTTTTAGGCCCCTCAAGAAAAAAACCTTGGAAAACAGTGTGGAAAATGAAGAAATTGCTTGTATCAAGCAATTTCTTCTTTATCCACAATGTTTTCTATCCAAAAAGACAAAAAAATTCAAAATTCCATCAACTTGAAATTGTCGTCTGCAGCTTCTCTCAATTTGGACCAGTCTAAAATTTTGCTGTGTGGGAATGGGTTAAAGAGGTTAACCCATTACCAGACAACAAAATTTTAGACCATTCAAAATTGAAAAAAGCTGCAGACGACAATTTCAAGTTGATCAAATTCTATTGTTTAGTGTGCTTTTGGAAAGAAAACATTGTGAATAATGAAGAAATTGCCAAGCAAGTTCTTCATTTTGCACAAGGTTTTCCAAAGCCTTTTTCTTGATGCATGTAAAAAGGTGGGATTGGGTGGTAATGGGTAAAAAAGGGTTTATCACCAAAGACTGTTGCATAGCCTCTGACTAGTGTGCAGGTTTGGCAAAAATCTTCATGTTTTTGCTCAAAAGGAAAAGATGAGAGATATAAGTAAAATAGAATTGTCTAGGCAAATTCAGCCATCAAATATTTGACATTCAAATGAGACCTTAAACTTGAAACTAAGTAAATGTTTCCAAGGGAATTTTTCTTTTTACTAATTCATATTGAAATCTATGCATAAATGAAGACGTAAGAATTAAACAAAAACTTGACCCTCATGTAGCCTTGACCTTGGACCTATCTGAAATGTTTCAAATGACATGTCCACTCATGATGCGCACAACATAGATCCATGAAATTTTACTTAAAACTAGCAAAATATTTGCTTTGTTTGCTATATGCCGTTTAATTATATGAAATGGAGAGAAAATATATTGTTTTTAGTGAGGTTTGAACCTAAAACTTTAATCACACTAACGTATGCATCTGCTTTGCATTTCCATACAGGATGATTGACAAAGACTATTCTCTTAATTACTTAATTATCATTACAAAAAAAATGTCTCAGATAAACTTACCATTATAATTATTGCACACAAAAATATTAGAATTTGTAACATCAAATTTGACTAGAGGCACAAAGGTGGAAGAATTCCCATCAGCAACAACAGGAATATTCATATTTGTCACTGGTTTAAAAGCAGCATTTGACAGTTTTCTTGGAGCGGAGATTTTGGCACGAGCAAGAGCTGTTACTAAAGAAATCACAATTCCGACAGTACTGGTCGACCATTCAACATGGAGATGGTCCTGCATCCCGTTTACCCGAATTTCCTGTCCTAATTTGTTAACCTACAATAGAGGAGTAATGAATACATCATTGATGCGAAAAATATGTCACTTGCTGGGTTATAAATATTAACTATAGTCATGCAGAATAAAATGTTTCTAAAAAAGCATCAAAATCAAAGGACTGAAAGCACTGGTCGCCCTTATTGAGGGATTTTTTTCTTTTAAAAACTAATTTTGTAAATAACTATTGCTGATATTGGACAAGCAGGTGGGTTAGACTAAGATCTGACTGCATTTATGTGCAGGCTGATCTTTGTCTACACCTCCTGACAGAACAGACATATTGTCTAGGTTAACAAGCATTCTGAAGTATTGCAATACCAAGTCCCCTACCGGCTTTATATATATCCCTAAAGTGGTATATTATTTGGTTGGTAAAGGAATTACTACCCCTCCAAAATATTACAGTTGTATCAGATTTTATGAGCAATTCTTAAACACACAAACATAAAAAAATAGGCGTCCCTATTGTTGTTTGCCAAATTATACTTCATAAAGTCATCTGTTCCAAGAGAGTTAAGACCCTAAAGCCCAAGTAAACTTTGAACAAAAGCTTTCAAAAATCTGTCTAGGATAATGAATACTTTTCGGACATAGGGTTATCAAAATATTTTGCCTTGATCACTTCATGCAACTACCTTTAACAATTAAAATCAATATTATTGATATGTAACTTATTTTGCAAGAGCATCCATATCTTGCTTAAAAATCAATGAACTGGAACAGAAATTGAACTCGTTCTGTAACTCATCAATGCTGACTCATTTACAAATAATCAGCTCAATACCTGCAAGCATTAAGAAAAAAGTCTGGAAAAACTGTAATTTCCAAAGCCTAGCATCCATATCTTCCTCAAAAGTTAATGGACCGGAACAAAACTTACACTTGTTCTGTAACTTATCAATATTGACTTGCATACAAAAAAAACACCTTTATATCACAAAGGGTTTACAAAAAAATCTGTATAACTGAAATTTCCTTGTAATTTTCTAAGTCAAGCATCCGTATCTTCCTCAATAATGATTGCCTGGAACCAAAACTTAAACTTGTTCTGTAACTCAATAATGTGGACTCACATACCAAAAATCAGCTAAATATTAACTAGCGTTAAGAAAAAAAGTCCAGAAAGCTTCCTGGTAATATACTAAGTCCAGCATCCGTATCTTCCACAAAAATTAATGGACCCAAACCAAACTCGAACTTGTTCTGTAATTCATTGATGCGGACTCACATACCAAAAATCAGCTCATTATCTCTGAGGGTTAAGAAAAAGAGTCTGGAAAACTGAAATTTCTTGGTAATTTCTAAGTCCAGCATCTGTTTCTTCCACAAAAATCAATGGTCCAAAACCAAACTCGAACTTGTTATGTAACTCATTGATGTGGACTCACACACCAACAAGAGCTTTGTCCACAGGACACAGATGCCCCCAGCAGTAGCTTTGATAAAAACAAAGGGCAATAACTCCAAAATTATGCAAGCAAGAGTTGGGGTTCTTGTGCACTGCACTTCTCCTCAATGAGGTCTATCCACCTATGAAGTTTCAAGTTGATAGCTATTATACTTTCAGAGATATGCCCCGGACAAAATGTAAGTCTTTAAAATAACAAAGGGCAATAACTCCAAAATTATGCAAGCAAGAGTTGTGGTTCTTGTGCACTGCACTTCTCCTCATAGAGGTCTATGAGGTCCGGAAGTATGGACAGACAGACAAAGGCAAATCCAAATCCCCCCCCCCCCCACATTAAGTGGTGGGGGCATAAAAATCTCCAAGGGTTAGGAATAAATGTCGGGGAAATTGATATGTCCGGACTGACAGACGGACATGCAGACTGACGTAGCACAAACCTATAGTCCCTGTTGGCTTCGCCAGTAGGGGACTAATAATGCAGGCTTCTTCAAAAACATTTACATGATCTTTCTCTGATTACAAAATTGTACTTCTGTAATTTAGAACAGTAGGTGAAAAGATTACCAGATGTCCAAATTTAGACTGGTCCAAATTGACAAGAATTTGCAGATGACAATTTAAAGTTAATGAAATTTTGGATTTTTTCAACTTTCTTGTTAGAAAATATTGTGGAAAATGAAGTTTGTTACAAGCAATTTCTTCAAAATGTTGGAATGGGTTAAAGCACCGAATAATGATACAAAAAATCAATCCATTCTCTGTTTTGGATGTTGAGTGTAACTTATATTGAATATTCAAAGACTTTTTTCTTTTCATCCAAAGTTTTAAATAGTTTAAATGTTTTCATCAAAGAACATGTTTGACTACCAAAAGTATGGGATCAGCTCCCTCCTGAAAATATCTGTTTGTTTAACCCATTCCCACACAGTCCCGCTTTTTGATGCCTCCCAACCAAAAAGCTTTGGAAACATTGTGGAAAATAAAGAAATTATTCTTAAATACAAGTAATTTTGCTTGTTACAAGCAAATTCTTCATTTTCCACAGTGTTTTTCAATGCCTTTTCATACAGGGGCATTAACCCGTTCCCACACAATGACACTTTTAAACGTCCCTTAATATGAAAGCTTTGGAAAACACTGTACAGATTGAAGAAATTGCTTGTTAAAAGCAATTTCTTCATTATCCACAATGTTTTTTACTCTAAAAGACAAAGATTTTGAAGATTTCATAAAGTTAAAATTGTCGTCTGGAACTTCTTTGAATTTGGACTGGTCTAAGATTTTATTCTGTGGGAATGGGATAATCACCAATCATCATCTGAGATTACATCATCAAGAAACATACTCATGTTGGCAGAATAAACTCTTAAGAACTATTTTTTGGTATCACCAACAGGGTAAGCTCTGGCTAGAAAAAAGTTGGCTCCATCACTTTTGCCGAATTAAGATTTGGAACCAAATGGAAGAATTTAGGGCCAAATTGAGAAGGAGTTGGTGCCAAAGTTGAACATTTCTTAACTGCACATTTATTTTCTTAACTTAAATGTTGTAAAATAAACAATATACATATCAAACAGGTTGTAAACATGGTCATATATTCGTAATTTTGTCTTGAATGAATGTAGCTAAGTCATACACCTACAATGAGTTTTCTCATCTTCAATCAGTGCTTTCAGTACTTTGATTAGAAAATCGAGACTTTGATGAGAAAAATAGAGAGAAGGAAATAGTAATAAACCTCATATAATATGCTTGATTTGATAATAGAATAACATAGACATCTGTAATTTAAAAAAAATAGTTTAAGGTTGAACATTCTTGGGTATGAATGAACTAAAACAGCAATGGTTCATCTGCTTTTAGTACAGTAGTACACTTGAAATTTCTGTCAAATTTTTACAAACTTCCACTATTACTATCAACAGATCATCAGAATATCCTTCTGATTACCCAAACATACTGATTCAGTGTTTTAGCAAGGATTCGCGGTAGCGGTGCGGAGATTAGAAACTGACTGAAACTGTAAGCAGAAATATACGAAAATATGCAAGAATTCAGCAATAATATTCATCAAGAAAAGGCAAAAGGTGGCCAGTTTAATTACATTTTTGTTAAAGAATGTCAATTTATGCGTGACAAATGAGGTCTACTGATGTATATATGCTGGTAGCCGTCATCTAAGAAGATCCAGTCATTCCTAAAACTAAGTCACGCCCTCAACATAAAATCAATACGACCCAACAACCAATGAGCGCATCCCATTCATCTGATTCGTCAGAACTGCAATTGAATTTTGCAAAGTGTCGGTCTTGTGTCAGACTCCATGACATAATTGACCTGATATACAAGCCTTCGAGAAATTATACACAATTGGCCCTCAGCTTTGATTTCTGGAGATTAGTCAAAGTAAAAATATGTATAAAAAACTTTCGATTATTTGGGGGCAACAAACTTTGGCAAAATGAAAAAAACTTGTGCCAGAATTTCATTTTTTTTGTAGAATTTGGCGACAATGGTGAATGACAGCGCAAACCCTGACCCAACAAGTTATTTGGTCATCATGGTTACTTTCCCAAGTAGATCTATTTTTTGTCAAATAGTACAACAGAAAATGTTGAACCAGTAAAGAGATAAAGAGAATATTTTTTGTTTTCATGGAGGTAGGAACCAAAAGAAATAATCACACTGTATGAATACCCGGTAATCGGTCAATTGGTTCTTATTTTCCAATCTTACCTCTTTGTTATCTAATTCTTTCAACTTGGACCAGTCTGAAATTTTGGATCAGAAAATAATCATGTTTTTAAATCTCACCTTAACCATGAGAATGCTGGAGTACAAAACATGATTCCAAAAATGTTTCTTTCCTGAGAAATCGGTTAGCGGAATCTGTGAGTCTGTATGAGTACAGTATAGGGTGTCGACCTCTAATTCATACACAAGGTCATGGGATTGTAGCCATGGCAACATACCTTTACCTGTAAATAAAGAGTAGAGAATTGATATTACCTTAATTACACTATATTCTATAGAGTTTCTAGAAACTGCTTGGATGAAAGATAAGCTCCATTCAACTAAGAAAATAGCCTTATTTTGTTAACTTTTTAAGGTAGTTTCAAAGCAGACTACATGTAACAAATGATATCGACTATAACAATATATGCAAATTCAAATAGACTTAGTTCACAGAATGCTAAATCAACACAATTCCTCATTCCAAATTGTTCCTGATTACATTATTGAAAACTTAAATTAACCCTTGTCATGCTGAACCCGGAATATTAATGGCCGGAGGTATAGACAAAGATCAGACTGCACATCACCTGTTTGTCTATTTTGAGTAAAAGTGTTTATAAGATATTTATACCAAACATTTTAAAAGTTATTATTAACCCACTTCATTTGCTTCCGGTGCTGCCGTCCCTTAGATTTTTAAGATGTTCTATAGAGAATTTAATTCAGCATGACAAGGGTTAAATCTGCCTTCACAGAATGAGAGAAAATAGTTCTGTCAGAAGGCCTACCTTGAAATTGTAATCCAGGTTTCACCACTACATGTTTGAACACCCTGGATACACCAAGAACTAGTCCGGGACATGAGGCAGTGGAAAATGCCGTAGAAATATCCAGTAATTCTACATCTAGTGTCACCTTTCTCTCTAGGTGTGTTGTAGGTGAGCTGACAATCAAGAAAAATGAACTCATTTTTATTTTCAGTCATTCCAAGACATCAAAACCTTAGACTGGGCAAACAGCCTAATCAAATATAGATTGGTGGAAATCAGAACAAGAGCACCGCCCACAGGTGCCAGCGCTTGGCTGCAGGTGCTGGATAATGCAAAAATTGTAAGTTGAAAAAGGGGCATAACTCTTACAAAAATGCTTTTACAGTTATCCCCCTCAATAGTCTAGAAAGCTCTTGTGATGATTAATACACATGCCAAGTTTCATGAGGATATCTTCAATAACAACAGAGATATGATCAAAGTTAAATATTGTCACGCCAACACCAATGCCTTTGCCAACGCCTACGCCAATGCCGACACGAACGGCGCTCAGGTGATCACAATACCTCAGGTTTGCTCTGAAAACGGCCAAGCTAAAAAGTGAATAAATTGCCTAGAGTAATTTAAAGTGAGTATGAACTCAAATATCAAAATGTATTTAGTGTATAAAAATCTTTTTAACCGTTTCCTGTTCAATCATTGCTTGTAACAAGAAATTCCTTCTTTTTCCACAATGTTTTCTACCCTACTGTAAGGTTTATCTAAAATTAAATCCATTTTAGAATTTTATCTGAAAAAACTTAGAATTTAGACAGGTCTAAAATTTTGCAAAACAGGAAAGGGTTAAACAATAAAGAACATTTTTCCCCAAGCTATTTCTTTTTTCCATGTTCTTGCAAGCATTTTCTTTTGAGTGTCTTCAAAGAACATATTTTTGTGTAGTTATTTGTTATCCCATTACTTATCAGTCCTGCATTTTGACACAATCAAGAAAACACTTTAGGAAAATATTGTGAGAAAAGCAGAACTTACATGTTACGACCAATTTCTGCTTTTCTAAAAATATTTTTTAATTTCGAATTTTTGGGGCATCAAAAAGTAAGATTGTACAGGAATGGGTTAAACATCTTTTACCAAGGTTAATTGTACAAAGATTGTCTTAGTAAAACATTAACTGACCTAGCAGATGCTTGTTCTGTATTGAGCATTTTAGTGTCCACATTGGAAGCATTTTTGTTTCTCTTTTCAGCAAACTGAGATATAACTAGAGCCCAGTACTGAAACTCATCATGGTGGTAGTGAAAGTAGGCACCCTGTGTTGTGTTCTTTATATGAATTTCTTCATCAGATAGCTGTTAGAGAAAAATAGAACACAAAACTGAGATATAACTAGAGTGGACTACTAAAACTCATCATGCAAATTAGAGAAAATGGGCTTCCAGTGTTGTATTATTTATGTACATTTCTTCATCAGATAGCTGTTAGAGAAAAATAGAACACAAAACTGAGATATAAGTAGAGTGGACTACTCAAATTCATCATGGAATTAGAGAAAATAAGCATCCAGTGTTGTATTATTTATGTACATTTCTCCATCAGATAGCTGTTAGAGATAAACAATTATATAATTGAGATAGAACCAAAGAAGAAAACTAAAACTCATCATGGAATTAGAGAAAATGGGCTTCCAGTGTTGTAATGTATTTCTTTTTAAAACAAATGTAGATTTCAAGGAAACAAAGACCGCTTAAATTGACAAATGACAAAATTTTAGATCCCAATCCAAAGATTTTGCAGAAGATAATTCTTAACTGATGAAGTTGGAAAAAATCTTTGTCTTTTTGGGGAAAAAAACATTGCCGATAATAAAGAAACTGCTCAACCTTCGATTTACCCCGCTTTGAAATCTTGTGTGCAATTATATTCACTTTTTCCCACTGACATTTGATAAACTTTAACCCAATCCAAGACAATGACACTTATTGACGCCCCTCAAGAAAATCATTTCGGACAGCAACAAGCAATTTTTTCATTTTACACAATGTTTTCCACCCAGAAGCTTGAAATAAATCTAAAATTTCATAAACTTAGTAATGTTGTCAGCAACTCCTTTGAATTAAGACCAGTCTAAAATTTTGTTTTGGAAATAGGTTAACCATTACTTGTCTAAAAAAGAACTCACCATAGTTCTTAACTCTAATTTCACTAGGTCAGCAAATCTTGCTTGTTCAGATTTGGTGCTAAAATCTATCATAAAAATGAAAGAACTTTATGCAAAATTTAAATTGAGAGGCTTGAAATGAGATAAATTACAGCTGTTTCAAGGAAATGAAATTTTTCAACAATCAAGCAGTGTGTATCAATTCCAAAAGTCAAAAACTAAGCAAACATGTAAACCAACATGCTTTAGTAACAGTTCTTTTTTTTGTTGTTTTTTAGTTTTTTTATTTTTTTTTTAAATGTGACCTTGATAAGTGAATTTGACCTTGTCACATGAACTCAGTCTTGGTATCTGCAGATGCATATCGATGTGATTTATCTTCATGCCAAATATTGGCATTTAATCTTGAATAGACTTAAAGAAATCGTAAATGTTAAGATTTTTAGTTAAGTTTTTGCAGAAGATTGACTTTGAAAAATGACCTTGACACATGACCTGGACCTTTGTATCTATGGATGTCTATTGATCAGATCTATCATCATGCCAAATATAAGCATTGTATCTTGAATAGGCACCCCTCAAGAAAAGGGTTATGGTAAATGTTCAGTTATTTGGTTAACTCTGACGGAAAGACAGACACACTAACAGACAACAGTGAAACAATACACCCCTGAACTTTCAATGAGGAGACATAAAGTGAAAAGTTTTAACCTGAGTGTAGAATTAACTACTCGAAGGATAGAAAAAGATTCGGGTTTTCTTTTTGCTTTGTCATTATTTATATTAAAAAATCCCTCAGCCCTTCAAACGTCTCTTTTGCCATGAATTTTCAGTCAAATTCTATAAAACATTAATTTTGTTGTTATGTCATATTTTAAGACAATCCATTACAAATCACAAGATACATCTAATTGATGGATTGCTGACCATGTCTTGTGACCTCTGATATGGCGACTAAACTTATCTAAAAAACAAGATTATTTTATCAAATAAAATATGAGGTCAGGGAGAATGAAAGGCAAATAGTTAGCTTGCCAGCCAAACATTGTTCACACAAATTGAATAAGCTATAGTCATGTATGACACATAACCGAGCTTAAAAAGCTTAACACAAATGTTGTAGTTCAAAGTTAACTTCTACTCTAACTGACTGATCTGATTGGTCAAATGGATTTTCTGACTGACAGCGGAGATCTGTCAAATAATGCAACATTGGACTCTATATTGTTAATAGTGTGTGCTTTCCCACTTCATTTCAGGCCGATACATTTTCCCAAAATGTTTATATTTTACTATGACAAAACAAGAGTGCCGTTTGCCATGAGGTGCTCACCTGAGGTAAAGGCTCTTTTTCTCTAAACAGTCTAATTTTATGTCAAGGATAGGATTATGATACAAGTGGGCCATAGTTTATACATATATAGGCTCTATACCTTGGGATCCCTAAGTCATTAGGATTCTTTTGAAAGGAGGAGAACATTTGCACTCTTGGTTCTAATTTCAGAAATAAGGAAGAAGTCAATGAACTGATGCTTCATGCAAAATATTAAGGCTCTGTGCCTTCTGGGTCAAGAGGAGAAGATTTTTAAAATTATTTTAAAATTTCACTTTTGTTGCGATGGCAAACAGAATTTCCTATTTTTTTAGCCATTCTAAAAAGGGACCATTTAAGGAACATTTCTGCCAAATTTGGTTCAAATTGGCCCTATGGTTTGGAAGGAGACATTTTTAAAAATCATTCTTTATTTCTATATTAACCCAACCCCCAAGGCAGAGCCCCCCGGGATCCAAGGGTCATGATTTTAGTATTTTAAGAGGTCAATATACTGATGTTTCATGCAAAATATCAAGGCTCTACACATTTTCAGTCAGGAGGAGAAGATTCTTAAAGATTATCTTAAAATTTCTATTTTGTTGCCATGGCAACCAGAGTTGTTTTTTTGTGGATTTCAATTCTTTTCGCTAATTTTAAAGGGGACCACCTAAAAAACATTTCTGCCAAATTTGGTTCAAATTGGCCTAGTGGTTTGGGAAGAAATGTAGTTTAAAGAAATTGTTGACTGACAACGGAAGGACATCGGATGAAAGGTGATCACAATAGCTCACTTGAGCACTTCATGCTAAGGCGTGCTAAAAAATGTATGCAAGGTAAATAGGTAGGAATCTTTTTTATTCGTTTCATGCAAAATATCAAGGCTCTACACATTTTCAGTCAGGAGGAGAAGAGTCTTAAAGATTATTTTAAAATTCATTTTTGTTGCCATGGATACCAGAGTTTTTCACAGATTTCAATTCCTTCACAGATTTCAATTCCTTTTGGCTATTTTTAAAGGGGACAACCTAAGGAATATTTTTGCCAAATTTGGTTCAAATTGACCCAGTCTTTTGAGAGGAGATGTCATTTTAAAATCATTCTTTATTTTTAAATAAACCCCACCCCCTTGGGCTTCTTCTAGCCATTTCTCCTTTTCTCACAATGATTTCCTAAAATGTTTTCTTTAGTGCATAAAAAGGTGGGATTGTATTGGAATAGGTTAATATCGAAGTGGTACTTCCTGATGGAAGTAAATGGGTAGGGCCAGCAATCCATCAATTGTGAACATAAAAACACATTAAATTTCATATTCTCAACCCGTTCCCACACAATGTCCTCTTTTTACGCCACTCAAGAAAAATAATTGAGAAATCATTGCGTAAAATGAAAATTACTTGCTTACTTGTATCCTACCCAGAAAATTGTAAAAGTCTAAAATTTCAAACTTTAAATTTAATGTCTGCAGCTCCTTTCAATTTTGACCAATCTAAAATTTTGTTGTTTGGAAATGAAAAAGTAAATTCTCACCTTCAATAAGAAGAGTACAAGTCACTTCCTGTGAGTCTGTTTCTTTGTATTGGTTAAACATGTCCACATGGAATGTCTTTATTTTAACATTCAGAGATCTGAAATATGAAAATTGATCATAGTATGGTGATTTGTTTTAACCCCTACTTTTCATTGATAAAACGGTAATTACTTTTAACCTTAACTGACAATGATGCTTTTCGACACCCCTCAAGAAAAAGGCAATGGAAAACATTGTTGAAAATGAAGAAATTACTTGTAGTAACAAGCAATTTCTTCATTTTCAACAATGTTTTTAGCCCATAAAGACAAAGACTTTTAAAATTTCCTAATCTTGAAATTGTTGTCTGCAACTCCTTTTAATTTGGACCAGTCTAAAATTTTCTCATTTGTAAATAGGTTAAATATGTTAGCTCGCAATAACTAATTAGCAGCTATACATGTCTTGCATTTCATTTAACCCTTTCCTGTACAAACCTGGGATTTTACGTCTCTATGATTACATACTTGAGAAAACAATGTGAAAAAAGGAGAAATTGCTTGTAACAAGCAATTTCTTCTTTTTCCACAATATTTTCTACCCTATTGAATGATTATTTTTTTTATTTAAATCCTTTTTAAATTGTTGTCTGCAAAACCTTTGAATTTGGACAGGTCTAAAATTTTGCAAAACAGGAAAGGGTTAACATAAAGTTTAGCAATACACATACAAAAATGCAGGTTAATGCAGATACACTGATTAAAGAAAGGCATAACCCATTACTAGACAACAAAGTTTGGGTCCAAATTGAAAAAAGTTGCTGAGGACATTTCAAATAGCACTAAAATTCAAAAAGAAGTGCCAAATAGGGTAGACAACTTTGGAAAGGGGAAATTTCAATTTCTCCTTTTCCCGCAAATTTTTCTATGATCATATTATTTAATGGTATCAGAAAGCATCATTGTGTGGCAATTGGTTAAACTATCCATAAAAACAGAGACTGCAGAAAGATTCTGAAATACAGACCCAACACCATCTTAAGATCACTTATTTCATCCAATTTCAAATTTTATGTGACAAGTAATTCTTCAAATCTTTTTTTTTTTTAATGAATCTTATTTATCATAAGACAAGAAATTAGATAAACCCATTTCAAAACGGCATAATTTTAGACTGGTCCAATTTGAAAGGAGTTGCAGACGACAATGTATAATTAATGAAATTTCTGTTTTTTTTCAACTTTCTGGGTAGAAATCATTGTGTAAAATGAAGAAATTGCTTGTAACAAGCAATTTCTTCATTTTTCACAATGTTATCTCAATTGTTTTTCTTGAGGGGCATCCAAAAGCGTCACTGTGCGGGAATAGGTTAAGCATTTCTATAAATAAAATTTGATATTACCTTTGTTTAGTTTCTCTTACAATTTTCACATCAACATTGGAGACGTCTATTCCGAGTTCTTGAGGTAGTTTTTGTAAAGTTTTGGATCTGTCTGTTTTCTCATTTGGATCTATCAGAATCAAAGTGTATTCAAATTTAAATCCATGTGACACATAGAAAAGAAAACAATATGGGAAAAGAAGAAATTGCTTTTTCTTCTTTTCCAACAATGGTTTCAAAGCTTTATTCCTTTAGTGTGTCAAAACACGACACTGTGATGTTATGTAACTACCAACTTTTTAGAAATTTGACTGTGATAGTCGACCTTTCCAGATGACCTTGAATTTGTAGATCATCTTGACCTTGCCGTTAGCTGATGCTTATCAACTAATTGTACCAAGATACTAAATATATGTTTCTGGTCAAGTTTTTCAAAGAAACAAATGTAAAACAATATTCAGGGCATAATAATATAAAATATTGTACAGATAGTTTTCAGCATATGAGCCCTTTCCCCAGCAATCCATAGTGATTTGATTGGTTGGTATCTAATTAACCAATTACCCAACAGCAAAATTTCAGATTGGTCAAAATTGAAAGGTGTTGCAGACGACAATTAAACAGTCATGAAATTTTAGATTTTTGCAACTTTACAGGTAGAAATCTTTGTATGAATAAAGAAATTGCTTGCAACTAGCGATTTTTTTCATTTACCCAATGTTTTCCTGATTGTTTTCCTTGAGCGTCGTCAAAAAGTGTCTTTGTGTGGGAATGGGTCAACAGCGGTAATATCCAATTTCCTAAATGTTTTTAACCTGAAGCAATAACTGGTGGGTTCTATTGGACACAGAATTGAAAATGATTTATGGTATTTAAGTTGAAATGACTTGTTTTCCAATCTATTCAAAAAAGAGTAAGGGATATAACTACATAAGAAGGTAACTAGATTGACCTACCTACCTTTCTGATTATGAGCAAGACTATTTTCTTCTTTAAAATAATTTCCAGAAAGAAGACCTGCAATGAATGAGAAAAATTTTCCAAACCATTGATTTGCATTCATCTTGTGAACAAGGGGACTAAATCTGCACACAAAAAATACAAAATAATTTTTTTGATTATGAAAAATACTTTAAAAAGACTAGTACTACAGGGTATTGCTACCCAATCAACTTATTTTGTTATCATAATAAGCCTTTGGTGGCAGTTTAAAGACATTTTAGTTTTCACAAAATGGAATATAAATGCTTTATAATGAAATAACTTGCATAAACAGTGTTTAAAAAAGACAACATCATCTTGTAAAATTTTCATAAAAGCCTTATGTTTGGCACCCCTTAGCATCAAAGAAAACACCTTTGGGCTGCAATCCCTTTGTTGGTCCCATAAAACAAATTTTATTATACCACAGAGGACATCAGAAATATTTTAAGTTCAAAAATAAGTTTCACACTTACCCTCTGTCAGCATAATCTGTGGTTTGTCTACCAGAATTCTCGATCCCTGTAAGAATTTGACCCATTACCAGACAACACAATATTAGACAGGTCCAAATTGAAAGAAAATGCAGATGATAATTTCAAGTTGAATTTTTCTATTTTCATAGGTAAGAAACAATGTGGATAAAGTGACTGGCAATTTCTGCATTTTCTATTTTGATTTCATGAACTTTTTTCTTGCGAGGTTCATAAACAGGTTTATGTTGTAAGAGGCTTAGAAACAATCACTTTATATCAGTAACTAGAAAGAGGGATTAAAAGATTACAAAGCAAAGTGTCCTGGAATGGCAAAATATGTGGTTGATTTCTGGTATTAACCCTTGTCATGCTGAACCCAGAATATTCCGGTTTTTGCAGGAGGTGTAGACTAAGATCAGACTGCACTTATGTGCAGGCTGATCTTAGTCTACACCTCCTGCTTGTACTTCTTATGCCAGAGTTGTTTTTTGAAATTGTTTTCTAAAAGAAATATTGATTTTTGAAAAATAAGTTCTATCAGTGCTTTCAGCCCTTTGATTTTACTGCAATTCAGTAAGGTAATTTATACAGCATGACAAGGGTTAACAAATATACATATGTTGAAAACATTCCTTCTAGTCCGGCAACTGCCATGGCACAGTTGGTAGTGTGTCGGGCTATCAGTTATGAGGTCCTGGGTTTGATTCTCCGTCGGGGCAAATATCCTGACATTTGTCTAATACCAATGGTTTTGTTGGTTTAGAAACATAAACAACATAACTACAGCTCATTAACCCCTTTCCTGTTCAAACACGGGATTTTAAGTTGCTGTGATTTTCTACTTGAGACAACATTGTGGAAAAAGGAGAAATTGCTTGTAACAAGCAATTTCGCCTTTTTCCACAATATTTTCTACCACTTAGGATGGTTTTATTTGAAATTGCATTCAGTTTTCATTGTCATCTGTAGCCTCTTTCAATTTGGACCAGTCTAAAATTACAAAAAACAGGTAAGGGTTAAAGATGTAGTAATGACCTTTAGGTAATAAACAGCCTCTTTTATTTTTTGTAATTGACCATAAATTTTACCAAAATACAGTCAATCTTACTCGAGCATCCACCTCTATCAAGCAACCACTTTCATTAAGCAACAAGTATCAAAATTCCCTCTCAAAAAAGAAAGGGTCTTTATAAATGGACTGTCTTGCTAAAAAAAAATTCATAACTAGTTGGTGGAACTCATTAGAATCATCTCAGCGAGACAATTCTAATGAGTTCCATCAAAATAGGATTAATTGAGAGTATGAAGTCGAATCAATCCTTCATATACATTTATGTCACAAATTAGTGTATTAGGGGACCATCTCTTTTACATCTCTAAGAATTTTTAAATGTTGTTCACAATTTCTTTCAATTTGCATCAGTCTAAAATCATGTCTAAAATCATGTCATCTGGAAATGGATTACTTTCGTCTTTTTTAACCAAAAATAAGTCACGATCCTACATTTTGATGCCATTTTGATGCCCTTAACCCTTGTCCTGCTGAATAATTTTCCTCTTCTCACTATATTTGAAAGCTTTGACATATTTAGATCAATCTTCAAATCAATAATTTTTCTCAAAACAACAACAATAAGCAGGTAGAGTAGGCTAACATCAGAATGCATGTCTATGCAGGCTGATCTTGTCTATACATTTGCCAAAGCCATTTTCAAACTAGAAATATTCCGGGATCAGCATGACATGGGTTTAGAAATATTGCAATGGAAAAAATGGAAAGAAAAGGAGTTGTTAGTAATTAGCAACTTCCCTATAAACTCAAGGACATACTCACTTTAGCATATTTTATTTTATTTTTGTACACACTCAAGTCTACACAAAAATTGAAGGGCATACTCACTTTAACATGTTTTATGTTATTTTGGTACACACTCCTGTCTATGCAAAAACTGAAGGACATACTCTCATTCACATGTTTTTGTTATTTTTGTACACACTCCAGTCTATGCAATTACTGAAGGGTATTGACATTCACATGTTTTGTGTTATTTTTGTACACACTCAAGTCTACACAAAAACTGAAGGACATACTCACTTTTACATGTTTTATGTTATTTTTGTACACACTCAAGTCTACACACAACCTGATGAACATACTCACTTTTACATGTTTTATGTTATTTTTGTACACACTCAAGTCTACACACAACCTGATGGACATACTCACTTTTACATGTTTTATGTTATTTTTGTACACACTCCAGTCTACATAAAAACTTAGGGAGATACTCACTTTTACATGTTTTATATTATTTTTGTACACACTCAGATCTACGTATAAACTGAAGGACATTTCAGCTAGACATGGTTGTGAACTTTGACCAGGCTGCTCTTCCTGTAAAACATAATAGAACACAGTCAAGAAATAAAGCAAGCATCCCTCTTCCTCCTCCCCCAGATTTGGTCAACACATTCAACCAGTGAACATTTCATGCTTCTTTTTAACCCAATCCAAAACAACAAAATTTTAGACAGATCCAAATCAAACGAGTTTGCAGACAACAAAACAAAGGGGGTTAAAATTGAAAATTAAGGGCCATATGAGAAAGAAAACAATTTGAGAAAGGAAAAATTGCTTGTTATAAGCAATTTCTCCTTTTCTAACAATGTTTTCAATAGCTTTATCTCTCCCAAGTGTAAAAATCAGGATTGTGTGGTAATGGGTTAAAGCAGTTGTTAGCTTCTAGTAATTGTGTTAAGAACATTTTCTGATTTCATTGTCATTTAAGATTCGTTTAGTTCTTTTATGATCAAGTATAGACAAAACTTTGGAAGCTACAACTATAATTATAGAGCAACAAATTCTGACCAATGACAAGGTAACAATAATTCAGTGAAATTTACACATGTTCAAGGGGAGGTAATTCATCAATCCAGTGACAGTATTATACATGCTCAACTTTCTTATAACAGCATTGTTATTTTCAGTTAGGCAGATGCATTTGAGTTCAGTACAAGCAATACTATGGGCATGTTGCTCAGAAAAATAATACTTCTGAAAAATTCATAAGTTGAAGATCAGATCATTCAGCAAGCAATGAAAACAAATTGCACATACATAACATAACATATCTAAATTTCAGAGCAGTACTTACAAAACTGTAGGAGAAATGCTCCAGTTGACAGTGATTTAGTAAAATTTACCAGTTCAAGGGTTATAATTCACCAATTGCAGCTGTCGATCAAGGAATATATCGACCAATCAAATCATTCATTCTGCCTTGAATTCAGAGGCTTAGGTCGCCCACAAACTATTTCACTTTCTTCTTATATGCTACTGGCTTTGAATTTTGCAAAAGACCGCCATTTAAAATTGAAGTGGAACTTCCTGTCAGAGTCAATGGACAGGGCCAGTGGCGTGAGTGTGTATTGCCTGCGATTGGTCAATTTAGTAACCAATTGCAGTATGGTAATGAAGATTGTAGATGTACAACTCTAGGCTACCAGTTACAATGTGTGTAACTTTGAGTTAACAACATGCTATACTGTAGGTGAGGTGCTCATGAAAACAATTATTCCATAAAATTTACAAGTCCACAAACAATAATAGTATGGTCCTAAAAATTACAAATTCACGACTTCATTATTTGATGGTTCAGCGCAAAACAGTTGTTCATAGGCAGTTACAACTGTTTCTTGCTGAACCATTGATATATACCCAGCCACTATGTATAAATTTCAGAGCAGTACATGTACTTGCAACACTTTAGGAGAAAATAGTGACGGGGAGATGGACTGACAGCCACAGCCAATACAGTAAAACCCCTCAGCTTCATAAGGGCTCTGTGTATTTTAACCATGTTTTCAAAAATTTTAGACCTGTCCAAATTCAAAGGCTTTGCAGACGAAAATTCAAATTTACTTGATTAGAAAAATGACCATTCTTTAGGGAAGTAAATATTGTAGAAAAAGAAGAAATTGCTTGTGACAATGTAATCTCAAATATAAAATCACAGGTGCTAAAAGCAACTATTGAACAACAAAGGGTTAACCATTCAGAAGGACAAGAGTTACTTCGGTACTTACATTAGATACACTCCTGAGTACTCTACAGTTGACACTGCCTGCATTTACTATAAACTGTAAGCTGAAATGAAATAAGATGTATTTGTGCAACCTTAAGGCCATAATCTTAATTCTTTAGCAGACAAACATTTTCATGGTCAAAGGTACATACAGAGTCACAAACAGACATGATTCATCCAATACCAGATGGCAAAATTTTAGACTGGTCGAAATTCAAAGGAGTTGCAGACAACACATTAAAGTTTATGAAATTTTAGATTTTTTCAACATTCTGGGTAAAAGCATTGTATAAACAGATGGAATTGCTTGTAACAAGCAATTTTCTGGGTAGAAAACATTGTGTAAAATGAAGAAATTGCTGGTAACAAACAATTTCTTCATTTTACACAATGCTTTCCAAATTGTTTTTCTTGAAGGCCAAAAAGTTTCATCGTGCGGGAATGGGTTAGAAAACATATGCCCCTTATGTACCAGTGTAGGGATTAAAACAAGTTTATATTTACAACAATAAGAAAATTAAGATCTATGTAGTTTCAAAATATGATGGTATTACTGATCGGACAAATGTTAAAGTCTGAAATATAATATTAAAAGGAACTAAACATGACAGGAAAAATGACACTGCTCAAGAACTGGCATAGCATGACTATATAATTATCTGATGACAAAAGATCAAGTCTAAAAGTGAGTTTAGCTTTTACAAAACAGGAACAAGACAGGGCAAGAAAAATAATGAAGGAAAAGTTATGGAACAAGAGCTGTCTACAGACAACATAGCTTGCCTTTCTGGGTGCTTTTTACAATAAGGATAAATGTTAAGGGCACATAGTCACTGAGTTAAGGTCAATGCCTCATCCCCTGATGAATGCATGTGTAAAATATGAGTAGCCTAGCATGAAAATGACCAAGATAGAAAAAGTTACAATTTTTGGTACAGTTTTTTATAAACAGTTAAAGGTAAAGGTCACAAGGTATCAAGATCAAGACCATTGTCTCAAATATTAACCTATCTCCTGATAAATGTGTGAATTATGAGCACCCTAAGATGAACAAAATTTGTTTCTGAAACACCATGCCTCATACAAAAGCCAGTATATCATTTTGAAATTTGACCTTGATAAATGTCCTTGACCTTATCAAATAACACCAACTTTGTATCTGCAGATCGGTATCAATGAAATCTATCACCATGCCACAAATGAGCATTGTATCTTGAATGTAATTAAAGTAATTGTAAAAGTTATGCTTTTTGGTTGAGTTTGTAGATGTTTGACCTTGACAAATGATCTTGTCACGTGACCTTGACCCTTGTATCTGTAGATGCACACAAACAAGATATATCATAATGACAAATATATATCATCATGCAATATGTGAGCATTAGATCTTGAATAGGCATAAAGTACAGTAAAACCTCGGTAGTTCGTAGCGCAAGGGGCCGGGGAAATTTATACGAATTAAGCGTAGTACGAACAAAACGGAGGGCAAGAGGTCGGCTGTTTGAGTTACACAGAATCCGACATGGTCCGATCTATCCCCTATTTAGGAATTGATTCTAAATTGGTTATTTTTTTCTAAAAAAGGCCCGCAGATATCAATTGAGGAAAACATGAATTAAAAATTACCCCTCTTGTATTTTTATGCTTTTACCTCTGTATTAATTCTTGGCTTTTTTTAAAGACAGTGTTTGTATAAAATGGTGGCCTCAATCAGAGTGATTTCCCTTTACAATACATTGGATCAAATCACTCTGAGTATTTTATTATCGAATCATAAGATTAAGGACCTATGATTGTGAAGAAAGCAACCGCAGAATAAAATAAAGTGGTTAGAATTTCTAAATGGCCAATTACACTGATAGTAATGGGGCTGCGTCAATTTTAATTAAATTTTCGGCGATGATTACGGAATCTTTATTCGATTAATTAACAACCTTACAAACCAATCAGCCCCTGGTACACGATGACACATTACTTTTCATATAGATCAGCAGGTGTGAAAATCAAGGTAAGTGATGATTGGTGTCAATTAATTTTTCACACCTACGAATTAAACATAGGAGTTTGTGCTATTATCATACTTTCGGGACTTGAAATGGCCTACGAACTACGAACCACTGACGTTCGAATTAGACAGAGTTTTCTAACAAAGCTAAAGAAGGAAAAGGATCGGGACCGAGTAAAGTATACAAACTAACACATACCTACGAACCAGTGACGTTCGAATTAACGAGGTTTTACTGTAGTTGTAAATACATGTAAGCTTCCTTCCTAAATAACCCCCTAGCACTCGTAATATAAGAGTTGTAAAAAAGATTAACCAAATGCCGGGACCTACACTGACACTGACCTCCTTGTGTATGACATAAACTCTTCTGAGACTTTCATCCTGGCAAGGTAAAAAGACAAAAATGCTGATAACCAGTGGTTTTTTTATTTTGCAACAGTATTTTCCACACAATCTGACAAAGAGTTTGAAGATTTGATAGAATTTCATACATAATATGCAACTTCTTTCTGAAATGTTCTTCTCTGATAATGAATTGAAGTGACACAGACATACTTCTATCTCCTTTCTTTCCACATCAACTTCTGTTGAATGTAAGACAGATTGTTAGCCATGGCTGGGGTTTAAAGCCAATTTCAACAGTATTTCAGTCATATTGCAGTAGCTTTCAACCTGACCATGGCATCCTGTCTTTATCCATTCCACTTCAACATCAGTCCTTCCCAGCTACTAGCAGCTCAGCTGAGGTGCACTCCTCATCATCCCCAATCGGTGAGAGATAAATGACTCATGCCCTGATGACTTTTGACAATTGTTAGAATGAATATTGGTGGAGACAGAGATCTACAACTAACAACTCACATCCAAAGGATTAACCCTCTCAAGTTTTTTTTTTTTTAAATTCAGAATGGCCCAATTTGAAAGACGTTGCAGATGACAATGAAAAGTGAGTGCAATTTGAAACAAAACTGATCAAGCATTAGAAAATAGTGTGCTAAAAGAAGTTAAAAGCAATTTCTTCTTTTTTCACAAAATTTCTTAAATATAAAATCACATGGACATGAAACCAGGGAATGTATCTGAAAGGGTTACGAGCACATTACATGTACTTTACAGACTGAGCTTAACAAAGTTGGGACAATAATTCTATCCCTTCTGTCTCAAATCTTACCTATTTTCTATATAAGATATATCTAGCCCTAGCTCCTGGCCCTCCATATGTATCAAACAATCCGCCACCATCGTTTTAAGAAGCATCACCGTAAGACTGTCAATCTTTATTCCAAAATGCTGGAAAAATAAATAATTACTTGATCCTTGTCATGCTGAACAAGAGCTGTCAGAGGACAGCAATGCTTGACTATTCTGAGTGCTGGATAGTAACAGCAATTTAATGTCAACATAATTTTAAAGTTCAAAAAGTATAATTGTAATGAATCTTTGCCTAGAAGATGATATGATGGTCACAAAAGTATGTGCAAAGTTTCAAAGCAATAGCATTAGTAGAAAGAGATATTAAAGACATATGACAGTTGCATGTAAGGTTTAACCAAGAATTTCTAAGTCTGAAATGGTTAAAATTCCCATAAAATGAATGTCAGAGTATTGGATCTGTGTCTAGAGGCTGATATTATTGTCACAAAAAATGTGCAAAGTTGCAGAGCAATAGCAATAGTAGAAACTGAGATAAGACACTTGCACAAAAGGTTAAACCATTACGTTGACACCAATGTTGAAGCCCGGGTGACCGGAATAGCCCCCTATTCTTGAAATAGTTGAGCCAATAAAAATCATCTTCAAAATTGTGTTAAAATCAAAGGAATGAAAGCACTGACTGCACTAATTTTGGGCTTTCAATTACTTAGAACATAAATGGTATCAACCATGCTGGCTTTAAATAGACAAAAAGGAGGTCTAGACAAAGATAAGAACGCACAAGTGCAGCCTGAATAATTCTGTTCAGGATGACAAGGGTTGACATTCCACAGGACAAATTTTAAGTTCAAACCAAAATTGAAGAAGTTGCATATAACAATTTAAAATTGATAGAATTTCAAATGTCTCTGCCTCTGTGGGTAGAAAACAATGAGGAACAGTCAGAAATTGCTTGTATCAAGCAATTTCTACATTTTCCACATTGTTTTCTGGAACAAAACAACAACCAGTTTGGGCCTGAAGAGGTAATTTGATAAGCAAGAGATCTATCTTTCTTGTCATGTGAATGATTTGGCTTTCTGCGTCATATTATTGAATGTCATGCTTATATTTGATTCATTGCCAATTAGTTTGGTACTTCAACCAGCTATTCTGCCAGCAATTCTTAGAGTTGTTTCACTTATACTTTCAGTTTGACAAAATAAATTAGTCATCAGCTAGTCTTTTTGCCTATCCATTGCCGAAAGAGCCATTTCCATCAACTCAAAGCTGGCTGAACTGTTGTTGTAGCTACATTTTGAAAAGGAGACGTCAACACCACAAAATGAAAAAGTTACAACTTTTAAAAAAGTTTTTTTCTTCAACAAAATACCTTAACTAAAGAAATGAATGAGTTTGTGAAATTTACAAATTAAGCTAATTCTAACCTGCAAATAAACTGCAAGTTTTGGTAATCCAAGCTCTTTAGTAGATCCATTTCTGGAGGCAGTTTGAGCCTGTCTGTCTTTGTGTCCGTATGTGAATGCCTGTATGCGGACCTCTCCCATCCGTAAGACAACCGGCTGTCTGAAAATAGACAACAAAGTCTTTTACAATACATGGAAGAAACACTTGAGGACCAATCTAAATGAATTTTCTATAAATATGATATCGAATTCTTACTTATAGAAATGGTAGGTATATGTTAACCTTTGTCATGCTGTATAAATTACCTTATTGAATTGCTTTAAAATCAAAGCGCTGAAAGCACTGATAAAACTTGTTGAAAAATTAAAAGTTCTTTTAGAAAACTATTTTATAAACAGCTCTGGCAGAAAAAGTACAAACAGGAGATGTAGACCAAGATCAGACTGCACTAATGTACAGGCTGATCTTGATCTACATCTCCTGCCAAAACCAGAATATTCCAGGTTCAGCGTGACAAGGGTTAAATCTTAAATGAAATTTAGAAATGTGATCTGCCATACAACAATCAGATCAATCCATACTTAAAAAAGAGTTAATCTTGATGAGTCTACACTGATTGAGCAGGCTGACCTAGGATGAATCATGTCTCAGTCTGTGTGATTAACCCATTACCAGACGACAAACTTAAAACTGGTCCAAATTCAAAGAAGCTGTAGACAAAATTTTTAGTTAATGAAATTTCAAAAATCTTTTTTTGGGGTAGAAAAGATTGTGGATTATAGAGAAATTACTCATTTTTTTTCCTAAACTTTTCGCTTGGGGGAATTGGAGAGCCTTAAATTGTTCAACTCATTCCCACACAATGATGCTTTTGGATGCCCCTCAAGAAAAACACAATGTTTTCTAACCAAAAAGACAAAGCAATATAAAATTCTATTAACTTGAAATTGTTGTCTGCAGCTTCTTTCAAGTTGGACCAATCTAAAATTTCACTGTGTGGGAATGGGTTTATTGATGGATTGCTGGCCTACCAACTGAACTCAAGGTAGTTCCACTTCAATATTCAAAGGCATAATATTGCAAAATTTATTGCCAGAAAAAGTAAAATGGTGGTTGGTGTCCTAAGCGTTGAACTTGAGAAAGGATTGAATTTAACTGAATGAATGTTAACAAAGACTATCACTTAATGTGATTAACCCTTTTCCTCACAACAAAATTATAGACTGATCCAAATTTGAAAGGAGTTGCAGACAACAATTCAAAGTTGATGAAATTTTAGATTTTTTCAACTTTTGGGGTAGAAAACATTGTGTAAAATGAAGAAATTGCTTGTAACAAGCATTTTCTTCATTTTACACAATGACTTTCCAGTTGTTTTTCTTGAATGGCATCATAAAGCGTCACTGTGTGGGAATGGGTTAATACCCCTAATACCCTGACCAACCAACGAACTGTATGACAAGGGTTTTCCTATGAGACCCTCAAACAGAGGTAGGCAGGGATTGGGTTAGATAATAAACCATTGCCTAGATATTTGAATCATTGCTCTAAAGACATACATTTTTCAAAGCAAAAGCATAAGCAGTTATAAAGATATACAATTCTGTACAGATTTGCACCTAAATTCTAAGTTGAAAAAAGGGTCAAAATGTCTCTAGGATGAATGCCAGAGTGATAAATCTTTGTCTAAGGAGTGGTATTACTGTAACAAAGGCATTTACATGTACAAAGTTTCAAAGGAACTGAGATACATAAAGGTAAAACCTTTACCCATTACCAGCCAGTACAATTTTAGACTGGTCTAAATTGAAAGAAGTAGCAAACAAATTGTAAATTATATTGTTAATTTATGAAATTTTAGTTTTTTCTACTTTAGCCCTTTCCTGTTTTTCTGAAATTTTAGACCGGACCAAAGTGAAAGAGGTTGCAGATGACAATGAAAATTGGATGCAATTTGAAATGATACTATCCTATATGGTAGAAAGTATTGTGGCAAAAGAAGAAGTTGCTTGCTACAAGCAAATTCTTCTTTTTCCACAATGTTTTCCTCAAGTATAAAATCACAGTGACGTAAAATCCTGGGTTTGTACAGGAAAGGGTTAAAAGAAGAAAACGTGGAAATGATTAAACTGCTTGTTACAATCAATTTCTTCATTTCACACATTGTTTTTCCATTTATTTTTCTTGAAGGGCGTCGGAAAACATCATTGTGTTGGTATGTGTTAAACAAAGGTTTATGCTGATGCCAAGCTGACTAGAATACCCACCCCAAATATTCTTTGAATAGTGAAGCCAAAAATCAATAATTACATTTTAATTTTTTTTATTGAAATCTGATATAAGGTACCTTTTAAGATTTTACCCATTCACATAAATTTTAGACAGTTTCAAATTGAAAGGAGCTGCAGACAACAATTTGAAATTTATGAAAATTTATGGAAAATAATCAAATTCTTGAGGGGCATCAAAAAGCATCATTGTTTGGGAATGGGTTAACCAAATGTTTATGCCTATGCCCAGCTGACTTGAATACCCCCCATATTGTTTTAATAGTCAAGCTAAAAAGCAAAATTACATTTTGATTTTTCTAATGTAAGGTACCATTTTAGATCAAACCATAAGTTTATACTGTTGCCCAGCTGACTGGAACATCCCCCATATTCTTTTAATAGTCAAGCTAAAAAAAATACATTTTGAGTTTTCTAATGTAAGGTACCATTAAAGATTTTACCATAAGTTTATACCAATGCCCAGCTGACTGGAACAGCCCCCATAAATTATTCTTTTAATAGTCAAGCTATAAAAAATTTAGCTTTTGAGTTTTCTTATGTAACGTACAATTTAAGATTCAACCATAAGTTTATACCGATGTCCAGCTGACTGGAACAGCCCCCATAAATTATTCTTTTAATAGTCAAGTTTAAAAAAAAAACAAAAGAAAAAAAAATTTTTTGAGTTTTCTGATGTAATGAACCATTTAAGATTTAACAATAAGTTTATGCCTATGCTCAGCTGACTGGAATATCCCCCCCTCATATTCTTGAATAGTCAAGTTAAACAAGAGGGCCGTTGGCCATGGGGCACTCACCTGAGATAAAGGCTCTTTTTCTTTCAACAGTCTAATTTCATGTTAAGGTTAGGATTATGAAACAAGAGGGCCACAATTACATATAAAGACTATGAACCTGGGGATCCAAAAGTCTAAATTACAAATTCCAAGGCTTAAGTGCTGATTTGAAAGAAGGAAAAAACTTTTTCCATGGGTTATAATTTCAGAAATAAGAAAGAAGTCTGTGAACTGATGCTTCATGCCTATACCCCCCCCCCCCCCCCCTGGAGAGCTATTTTGTAAGAGATCAATATACTGATGCTTCATGCAAAATAACAAGGCTCTACGCCTTCTGGGTCAGGAGGAAAAGATTCTTAAAGATTATTTTGAAATTTCACTTTTGTTCCCATGGCAACCAGAGTTTAAAACGGATTTCAATTCTTTTAGCTAATTTTAAGGCGGACCACCTAAGGAACATTTCTGCCAAATTTGGTTCAAATCGGCCCAGTGGTTTGGGAGGAGATGTCATTTAAAAAATTGTTCTTTATTTCTATATACCCCCCCCCCCAGGGCTCCCCCCTGGGGACCCGAGGATCATGATTTTAGCTATTTTGAAAGAGGTCAATATACTGATGCTTCATGCAAAATATCAAGGCTCTACGCCTTCTGGGTCAGGAGGAGAAGATTTTTTTTTTAATTTTAATTTTGTTGCCATGGCAACCAGAGTTTTAAACGGATTTCAATTCTTTTAGCTACTTTTGAAGGGGACCACCTAAGGAACATTTCTGCCAAATTTGGTTCAAATCGGCCCAGTGGTTTGGGAGGAGATGTTGTTTGAAGAAATTGTTGACGGACGACGCAGGACGGCCGGACGCCGGACAAAAGGGGATCACAATAGCTCACTTGAGCACTATGTGCTCAGGTGAGCTAAAAACAAAAAGGTTACATTTAAGATTTAACCATATGTTTATACCGATGCCCAGCTGACTAGAGCAGCCCTCATATTGTATGACTAGTCAAGCTAAAAAGCAATAAATACATTTTGAGTTTTCTTATTAAAATCTGATGTAAGGTACATTACTTCACCTACCTGATTGCATCATTGAAATAACAGCTAGACAGCCACACTTTATCTATCTCCTGAAACAAAAATCACCATCAATATTTTACGAACATGAAACCGAATGGGTGCCATCTTCACAAAATACACTGCCACATATAAGCAAATTAACCCATTACCAGACAACAAAATTTGTGGTCCAACTTGAAAGAAATGGCTAACAAGCACTTTTGTGTGGAATTTAAAAGTCTTTATATCATTGGTTTGAAAACATTGTGGACATGGAAGATATTGCTTGTATCAATCAATTTCTTAATTTCCAACAATGTTTTCCCAAGCTTTTCTTTGATGGGTGTAAAATAACACTTGTGTGGGAATGGGTTAACCTTTTCCTGTACCATTCCTGGTTATTATGTCCTTGTGGTTTTAATGCTTGTAACAAGCATTTTTTTTTATCTTTTCCCACAAAAGTTTCTACTTTGTAGAAAAATCCAAATTCAAACAAGTTGTAGATGAAAAAATTCAGTTGTTGAAATTTTAAGATTAACTTCATTCATTTATTTATTTTGTTCGAAGAAAATCATTATTGGAAATGAAATTACTTATTTCAAGCAATTTCTTCATTTTCCACAAAGGTTTCTAAAACTTTTTTCTCAGGGGTTGTAAATACACAGGTTTTTGTTTGAATGCCTCAAACAACAGGTATATTATGAGTCAGATTTTTCAAGGCTGAGAAGATTTTCAGAGTTTTCACTATACACCATTTTCAAAATAAAGCTGCCCAATTCAAGCCTTTTTTTTTATCTGATCAAATTCTATGTGGGACCTTGAATACTCCTATGAAATTTCAATGAAATCAATTCACTGATTTCTGAGATGAAGATTTTCACAGTTTTCAATTCATACAATACTATGGAAATTAGCCACATCTATAAAAGCCGTGTATATTATCCAATTGCAATTTCTTTGAAGAAATCTGATACAGGGTTGCGCAAGAGTAACTCCAACTTTGACCTGTTTTTATTTCATAAAAAAACTGAATGTTAATCTCGAACTATTTGAATCAGCAACTCCTGTTTTATCAAGGTCATTTTTCAAACCGAATGTTCACGTTGAGATTGACCTGTAAAGCATACAGTAAAACTTTACAAATACAATTTGGCAAGGTAATCTCGAATAAAAAAATTTTGACACATATCCGATTTTTGCCCACTTTGTTTGTCACAGGTGTGAAGAACCAGACAGCACAGCACGTACCATGCAAATAACACAAACCATGAAAAATACTTGCCATGATCTCACAAAGTTGCAGCTTTTTACCCAAATTCTGATTTTTTATTAAAATAGTCAATATTTTTTACCTCAAACTTTGGTCATTTTTAGGGTTCTGTCATTGCCCGCAAAAATCCAAATAAAAAGTGTCAAATGTATATGAAATTTAGCTCAACCCATAAAAGCATATTTTTATTCTGTCAAATTTATATGAAGGAAGCTGGTATGCTTTAGGGTCCATTTATGGAAATTATCTCTGCCCATATTCTGTGTGTGTATGGTCGCACTCATACACTTAGACATGCAAGGACGGACACAATTTGGTTCAAAGTGGCCAAAAAGGAGATATCATTTAAAGAAATGCTGCTATATTTTTTTTCAATTTCTATGTAGGACTGAAATTTCTGCAACAAACAATTTCTTCACTTTACACAATGTGTTCTACTCAGAAACTTTAACAAGAGTTATGCAGAGTGGCATAATTATACACCAGAAGGGCTTGTCATTGGAATAAAATATATCATAAGAAGTTATTATGATGACCTTGAACAGACAAGATAAACTTGGTATCAACAAAACGGCAGTACCCAAAAGAATACAATTGTGACTGGTCTTACACGAGGAAAATCTCATCCCAGCATCTAAGAAAATATGCACTATTTCAACACCAAGTTACATTACTTTGAAACACTGTTTGTATTAACAGCACTATTGGTCACACAAAAACATGACGATATTAAGAAAATGTCCTAATCAAAGGGGAGACAATTCATTGCTCACTGGAAAGACAAAATGTTAAAGATCTCAAGCATTAGTACATATCATGGAGAATCATTGAAGTAAATTTTAATCATTTTCAATCAATACAAGGCACAAGTTATAAGCATTTGAAAAGTTGCTTACACTAGAAATTAGGCAATTTTTCAATACAAGGGAAGATAATTGATGAAGAACTGGAGTTATCTTAATTTCAAAGTTTTAATGCACTACTAAAGACTATGCAGATTGATTGTGCCAAGTTATAACTTCTTCCGATTGAAACTATATAGGTGTTGGCACACAAGAAATATGGTGATTTATTTCAATTCAAGAGCATACAATTCAAGGACTAGAGTCATTCTAATTTCAAAGGTCCTATGCACAACTAGACATCATAGAGTTACATTGTAGCAAGTTTCAGTTCTTTCCCATTGGTACTGTAGGAGGAGTTGCACACACATGAAATATGGTGATTTTTTTTCTTTTTTTTTAAATTCAAGGGCAGATAATTCAAGATAATTTTAGAGTGATTTGAATTTCAAAGGTCTTATGTTCAACTAGACATCATAGAGAATTATGGTGGCACATTGCAGTTCATTCCTGTTCAGCGCTTTTTTCGTTCTTTAACAGCCTATAAAAGGCTACTTCCCAATTCAATAAAGGATTTTTTTTCCCACTAGCGGCAATGTAATTTCCCCAAAATGCAGCTTACTTTTGCATTATATGTATTCATTTTCTTCAAAATTTGTTTTGTTTAATATTTCTATTCATTTTATTACTGATAAGACCCAGTCACCCTTAAATTTTGTTATTTATCATTGAATCTTGAAAATAAGCATGAATCTTACTTTTTATTATTTTCTTTTATTAAACTTATGTTTCCCAATTCTTCTGAAAACTGCGTAAAAATTTCCCAAAACGAACAGGCTAAGGCCTCTTCCCAATTTCTAGAAAAAAAACCCTGCTGTTGATACAGTGGGAGGAGTTGTGCACACAAAAAATTGCTAACAGACAGAGAGACAGATGACTGGAGCCATAACATAAAACAGCCCTTCGAGCGTATAAAAATTCCATCAACTTTGAATTGTCATCTACAACTCCTTTCAATTAACCCATTCTAACACAGTAGAATTTTAGACCGGTCCAAATTGAACGAAGCTGCAGACAACAAATTCCAGATGATGGAATTTTAAATTTTTTCGTCCATTGCGATAAAATACATGGTGAAAAATGAAGAAATTGCTTGATACTTCATTTTCCATCATGTTTTCCAAAGCCCCTTTCATGAGGGGGGTTAAAAGTAGGGATTGTGTGGGAATGGGTAAAGACTAGTCTTAAATTTTGCTGTATGATAATGCATTATCCTATTTTGAAAAGAACCACTCAGGGACATTTCTGCCAAATCTGGTTCAATATTCTCAGTAGTTCGGGAGATGTCATTATGATAGCTGATAAATGGCGGTTGGTGGATGAGGCACAAAATACCAACACCAGACATAAACTTATCAAAATAATTTAACCCATTCCCACACGATAGAATTTTAGACCAGTCCAAATTCAAAGATGCTGCAGACGACAATTTAAAGTTGATGAAATCTTTAAAATTTTAGTCTATTGTGGTAGAAAACATTTTGGATAATGAAGAAATTGCTTGTGACAAACAATTTCTTCATTTTCCACAATGTTTTCCAAAAACCTTTATATTGAAAGACGTTTAAAAGCGTCACTGTGTGGGAATGGGTTAGAGGAACATGATGTGGTGGCCGGAGTCGAGAGGTAGAGCATTGGCTTCCCAATCAAAAGGTCCCAAGTTTGATTCCTGGGAGTGGCTATAGGTCTTAGTTCTGTCATTGCCCCACATGATCAGCAAGAGTACAGGTATATTCTCAAGGGAGCAGAATCCAGAGAATTAATCTAAGTTGTAAGAACTTGTTTCCCCATCAGTGTAAATACATTAGCTCACTTGGGCCTTTTGTCCTCACATGCACTAAAAACTAAGGACAAATAATTTTGTGATAATGTCATTTACAACATGATTAAACTATTTTCTCAATATTTTGGTAAATCACTGTGTTATAATTTCCACAATTTTAGGCAAAAGTTTGCCTTCTTTGCAGTGAAATAACTTCTCAAATCATCTCATGAGGTTTAGGTTAACCCATTCAAACTCAAGCCCTCCTTTTTACGCCCCTCAAGAAAAATACTTTGGAAAACATTGTGGAAAATGAAGAAATCGCTTGTATCAAGCAATTTCTTCATTATCCACAATGTTTTCTGTTCAAAAAGACAAAGAAATTTGAAATTCCATCAACTTTAAATTGTCATCTGCAGCTTCTATCAATTTGGACCAGTCTAAAATTTTATTGTGTGGGAATGGGTTAATACATTGAGAGCTAATACTTTAAATCACAATAATTCACCATTTTTGAAAAATATCTGCACTTGAATGACTTGCCCAATTCCCATAAGTAAAAGTATCAAAATTAAGTTGTTAACTAGACTAAATGATTCATTATCCAGGCAAACATGCCTAAATGACAAAATTATTCATTGTTTCAAACTTTAGAATACACAATCTTTCTGATTCACAAAAATGAAGAGGATATATCAAAACTGTAACAAAGTTTCAACCGATTTTGTATACTATTAACCCATTACCAGACAACAGATTTTAGATTGGTTCAAATTTAAAGAAGTAGCAGACAATTTTTCAGTCGATGAATCTTTTAAATATGAATTTAAGGGTAGAAAACGTTGTATAAAATAAAGAAATTGCTTGTAACAAGCTATTACTTTATTTTCGACAATGTATTCCAGTCCTTTATTCGAATGGGACGTAGCTATAATTAGACTGTTATGACATCATCAAAGAATTGAAATTTTCCAATGTCCTAACCCTTTCTTGTTTTTTCAATATTTTACACCTGTCCAAAGAGATTGCAGAAGACAAAGAAAAATGGGTGCATTTGAAAACGAACCATCTTATGTTGTAGGAAATATTGAAGAAAAGGAAAGAAATTACTTGTTACAAACAATTTCTTTATTTTCAACAATATTTTTTCAAGTACAAAATCAAAGAGGCTTAAATTCCAGGGACTTAACAGGAAAGGGCTAAAGCAACCGTCATTTACACAGGTTTTCCTACACAGAGAATCAAATACTTTCTATTCAGCTCTGTCAGCTCTACTTACAACTTTAAGCCCTTCATTGATAATAATAACAATCTTATGGAATGCTCCCAAGCCAACTCTGTCAATTTTCACCAATACACCACTCTTCCTTCTGATGAGATATTGCAGCAAAATGGCAAATATTCTGGAAATAGAAGTAAAAACTTTACTGGCCCTACCAAACATATACCGCTAGTACATTGTAACAAGACATCACTATAACACAACGGTGATAACATCTCACCTGAGGAAGACCCACTTGCGTCTATGTACAAATAATGTAGACTAAAAAGTAAAAGTTTAACCCATTCACAAACAACAAAATTTTAGACTGGTCCGAATTCAAAGAAGTTGCAGAGGATAATTTTAAGTTAATGAACTTTTTAAAAACTTTGTCTTGTGGGGTAGAAAACATTATGGATAATGAAGAAATTGCTTGTAACAAGCAATTCTTCATTATCCACCATGTTTTCCAAAGTTTTCATGCAAAGAGGCTTTTAATAGCATCATTGTGTGGGAATGGGTTAATAGTTTCTATACTAAAAACACACAATAAGTAAACAATGGGTATTAATTGGTTAAAACAACACAGTGGAGAATGTTCTGATTTTATAAGTTTTTGGTTGTAAACTAGTGACATTATATCCATGTTGAAGTACACTAATTGCTCTAACATAACAGTGGAAATTTAAAATCAGTCGAAATTGAATTGTCCCTCACTATCTTTACCCATTACCACCCAGTAACGCCTTTTAATAACCCAGTAAAAAAAATAATGAGGAAAACATAGTGGATAAAGGAGAAATGGCTTGTAACGAGCAATTTCCCCCGTCCCCCACAATGTTTTCCACCATATTCAATCATTATTTTTAGAATTATGCCCTTTAAAATGTTGTCTGCGATTTCTTCCATTTTAACCAAAATTTTGTAGTTTGGAAATGGGTTGATTAATAAATGCAGAGAATAATTCTTTTTTTATGATAATCTGTGCTATAAAGAGAAATTAAACCTAGAAACTAAGAAATCGTCATAACCCTTGTCATGTGATGCAACATGCGATTTCTCATTTTCTCACAATGCTTTCTATCCTTTTGGCACTAATTTTCCAATTTAAGTGCAAATGAAAAGGTCTCCTGCTGAGCTTCTTTCTAGGACTTGTATTAACCCTTGTCATGCTGTATAAATTACCTTACTGAATTTCTATCAAATCAAAGGGCTGAAAGCACTGATAGAACTTGTTAAAAAATCAATATTTTATATTTTAGAAATCAACATCATAAACAACTCTTTCAGGAAAAGTACAAGCAGGAGGTGTTGACTAAGATCAGCCTGCACATAAGTGCAGTCTGATCTTAGTCTACACCTCCTGCCAAAACCGGAATATTCCGGGTTCAGCATGACAAGGGTTAAGTTTTCTTGTCCGAAATTGGCATAAAAAAGCTTAAATTCTGTGGACTGCAGAAAAAGTATGATAATCATAAAATCACTAAAATGAATCAAAATGGGCGAAGTAAGTAAAACAACTGACTTGTACCCATTATAGGACAACAAAATTACAAAATTGTCATAATGAACCTTGTATATTTCCTTTTTGGCAGGAGGTTGAGACTAAGATCAGCCTGCGCAGTCTGATCTAAGTCTTCACTTCCTGTTTGACATATTTGACGGTCAGAGTTGTTTACAAATTAACCAAAGCAATCAGCCCTTGCAATCCCTTGATTTTCATGCAACACTGAATGAAGATTTTATTCAGCAGTACAAAGGTCAACCCATTCCAACACAATGATGCTTTCTGAGGCCCCCTTGGAAAAAAACTTTGTAAAACATTGTGGTAAACAAAACAAGGTGTCAAATTGTCACAAGATACACCCGTCACACTGCTTAATATTAACTGGGGGTTTGAATAGAACTGAGGTTATTTTGAATTAATTTTTTTTGTCAAACAAAGTATGAAAAAACAACAAAGGGCAATAACTCAAAATATATGCTAGGTAGAGTTTTGGTTCTTGTACACTGAACTCCCCCTTGGTGAGATCTATCCACCCATAAAGTTTCATGATTCTAGCTATAATACTTTTAGAGATATACTCCGGACAAGATTCAAGTATGAAAAACAACAAAGGGCAATAACTCAAAAAATAGGCCAGGTAGAGTTATGGTTCTTGTGCACTGCACTCCCCCTTGGTGAGATCTATACACCCATAAAGTTTCATGATCCTAGCTATAATACTTTTAGAGATATACTCCGGACAAGATTCAAGTATGAAAAACAACAAAGGGCAATAACTCAAAAAATAGGCCAGGTAGAGTTATGGTTCTTGCGCACTGCACTCCCCCTTGGTGAGATCTATACACCTATGAAGTTTCATGATCCTAGCTATAATACTTTTAGAGATATACTCCGGACAAGATTCATGTATGAAAAACAACAAAGGGCAATAACTCAAAAAATAGGCCAGGTAGAGTTATGGTTCTTGTGCACTGCACTCCCCCTTGTTGAGATCTATACACCCATGAAGTTTCATGATCCTAGCTATAATACTTTTAGAGATATACTCCGGACAAGATTCATGTATGAAAAACAACAAAGGGCAATAACTCAAAAAATAGGCCAGGTAGAGTTATGGTTTTTGTGCACTGCACTCCCCCTTGGTGAGATCTATACACCCATTAAGTTTCATGATCCTAGCTATAATACTTTTAGAGATATACTCCGGACAAGATTCAAGTATGAAAAACAACAAAGGGCAATAACTTAAAAAAATAGGCCAGGTAGAGTTATGGTTCTTGCGCACTGCACTCCGTATTGATGAGAAGAATATAACTGCCAAGTTTAAAGTCAATCGGACTTATGGTGACAGCGTTATGCTCCGGACAAAGAAGTGGACACCGCCCAGACGCCCGGACACCCGGACGCCCGGACGACCGGACGCCCGGACATCACGGGTGATCCCATAATACGTCCCGTCTTCGACGGGCGTATAAAAACTGCTTGATACAAGCAATTTCTTCATTATTCACAATATTCTCTGTCCCAAAAGACAAAGATTTTTAAAATTCAATCTACAAATAATTATTGACCGTAATTTTTTTAATTTGAGCCAGTCCAAAATTCTGTCATCTAGTAATTGGTTAAATTTCTGGGATAAGGGGCATTCTCAACAGGCATAAAGATGATTCTTTAACCCTTTCCCATTTTGCAAAATTTTAGAACTGACAAAATTTTTAGAGGATTTAATCTGAAATATAACCATTCAATAGGGTAGAAAATATTGTGGAAAAAGACAAGCAATTTCTTCTTTTTCTAAAATATTTTCCAAATCATAAAATCTCAGGGACGTAAAAACCAGGGATAGCACAGGAAAGGGTTAACAAAATCTTTCAACAGTGACATCAAGGATGGCTTTAACATTTAATGTCCATGACAGAGTAGAACAATAAAGATCCCTTTTATTGAAAATAACAAGACTTAATTAACCTGTACTTCATCTTTTATCCTTTACTAAACAACTGCTGTACTAATCAAGAACAAGAGGGCCATTGGCCCTGGGGCACTCACCTGAGATAAAGGCTCTTTTTCTTTCAACAATTTCATGTTAAGGTTAGGATTATGAAACAAGTGGGCCACACTTACATATAAAGACTATAAACCTGGGGATCCAAAAGTCTAAATTACAAATTCAAAGGCTTAACTGCTGATTTGAAAGGAGGAAAAAACTTTTTCCTCCCTCTGAATCCATGGGTTATAATTTCAGAAATAAGAAAGAAGTCTGTGAACTGATGCTTCATGCCTAAGCCCCCACCCCCAGCACCACCCCTGGAGACCAGAGGATCATGATTTTAGCTATTTTGTAAGAGATCATTATACTGATACTTCATTCAAAATATTAAGGCTCTACGCCTTCTGGGTCAGGAGGAGAAGATTTTTAAAGATTATTTTGAAATTTCGCTTTTGTTGCTATGGCAACCAGAGTTTTTAACAGATTTCAATTATTTAACTACTTTTAAAGGGGACCACCCAAGGAACATTTCTGCCAAATTTGGTTCAATCGGCCTAGTGGTTTGGGAAGAGATGTCATTTTAAAAATCGTTCTTTATTTCTATATAAACCCCATCCCGCTCCGCCCCTGGGGACCCAATGATCATGATTTTAGCTATTCTGAAAGAGGTCTATATACTGATGCTTCATGCAAAATATCAAGGCTCAAGGCTTTTTGGGTCAGGAGGAGAGGATTTTAAAAGATTATTTTAAAATTTCATTTTTGTTGCCATGGCAACCAGAGTTTTTAACGGATTTCAATTCTTTCAGCTATTTTTGAAGGGGATCACCTAAGGAACATTTCTGCCAAATTTGGTTCAAATCGGCCTAGTTGTTTGGGAAGAGATGTCATTTTAAAAATTGTTCTTTATTTCTATTTTAACCTCATCCATGGGGCTCTGCCCCTGGGGACCCGAGGATCATGATTTTTGCTATTTTTATAGAGGTCAATATATTGATGCTTCATGCAAAAATATCAAGGCTCTACGCCTTCTTGGTTAGGAGGAGAAGGTTTTAAAAGATCTTTTTAATATTTCACTTTTGTTGCCATGGCAACCAGAGTTTTTAACGGGATTTCAATTTGTTTAGCTATTTTTGAAGGGGACCACCTAAGAAACATTTCTGACAAATTTGGTTCAAATTGGCCAATTGGTTTGGGAAAAGATGTCGTTTAAAGAAATTGTTGACGGACGATGCACAACGCACGACAGACAGACGCTGGATGAAAGGTGGTCACAGTAGCTCACTTGAGCACTTCGTGCTCAGGTGAGCTAAAAATATTGTGGAATCCTTACTACAAAGTCATTTTTAAGGCCCACACAGTAATGTCAATGAAATTTTGCAATGTCAACTCTTTCCAATTTGAAGTACAAGTTAATTAAGATTTTTGGTTGAAGATGGATTTTGAATGTTGAGTTTCAGCCTTGCTTGCAAATTTTCATTGACATTACTGTTAATATTCCCATATCTGATCTTTCCATATCAGCTTTTCTACTTGTGGATAAGTACATTTTTCAAGTCACTTGTCTGGGGACTAGTTATCTTAGAATGGTACTAAATAGATCTGGAAGATAACTTGTAATACGTAGCAGTAATTGTTTCAGCGATATGTTAATGAGATTAGAAACAACCTTTGAGCATGTCTCGGTTACAAAATGTAGAACACACATGCAGACATTGTTTTTATATTAAATACATTGTAGTATGATACATGTGGAAACTTAAGTCAAAATTCTTTTTAAAACAAATCGAAAAGGGAATCAATTTACTTCTTTTGATCACGTTGAATCTAAAGTGATTTAGAATATATGAAAGCATGATTTTTCAGCCAAATTGGAATTTTAAAACCAATTTCACACAACAGGTTTATTATATGTGGTCAAGAAATAATCCCCATTCAAAGAGTGACTAAGTAGACAAACATATGCACCTGGCACTACATTGAAATTAAAAGTTCATCAAAGTAAAATAAAAAACTATGACATACAGCATGACTCTTAAATATTTTCTTATGTATTTTGATTTTTCAAATTTCAATTCATCTAGAAATCTAAATTAACTTGTCCGTAAATGGTAGAGCTTCCTCACATTAAATGCATTATTATCCCATTGACAACAATTGGGGCCTCACAGCAAAGGTGTGCATTGAACCCGGACGATATTAGCAATTTTTGTAAAAGGCCACCAAAGGAACATAATTGTTGACGTGAAATCATTTCATAATTGGACCAGCTGTTCAGAAGGGGATGTTGTTTGAAACAAAAGCTGACAGACAGAAAACAGCCATCCATCCATCCTAAAAGCTCAAATGAGCACTTCTTTCTCAAGTGAGCTGAAAAGTGAACCAGCATAAACAAATAAAGATCTGTTGGTACTTAAAACTTTGAGTTTATATGGTAGATGTGCTCATTTTAGTTGTAATGACCCATTCAAAATCAGCTTCATCCCATGAAATTTCATGGTCAAAGAGTCAATGACTCCTACATTTCAAATGCTAGCACAAGCACTGAGGTGCTTCTTTTTGTCAAGATGAAAAATCCTGCTAAATAAGATTTTTTTGACATTTAAAGAACTTTCTAAGTTATTTTAAGTGAAAATATTTGACATCGTCAAGGCTACTTGTTTAAGCCAAAGCTGACTACGCTAAAATTCCTCATTAAGAATTCTTAAGATTCTTATTTAGCCGCTTAAAAATCTTTATCTAAACAACGATTTTTCTTAAGAATCTAAATAAGAATCTTGACGAAAAGAACGCACCTCTGGTTTCAAGTATATATCTTCAGAGATATTACAAAGTGTCAAAGTTTTTGCACAACACCACCTCCAATGAAGATGATGACGTTGCAAAGGCTTTAACAAGCGACCTGAAAAATATTTTTTTGCATTTTTCATTAATCATGTAGTTAACTTACCCAAACTACACAGCAAAATTTTAGACTGGTCCAAATTCAAAGAAGCTGCAATTTCAAATTGATAGAATTTCATTTTGTTAGTCTTTTTGGTTAGAAAGCATCTTGGATAATGAAGACATTGCTTATACAAGCAACTTCTTCATTTCCATAATGTTTTCCAAGTTTTTTTTTTCTTGAGGGGCTAAAAAGGATGGATTGTGTTGAAATGGGTTAAGTAGCATACCAGAAGTATATTTCAAACTGAAGCATCATTAACAGTAATGTATTATTCCTTTAGAATACATATTGACCCATTTTGGAGTAACTTTGTATCCTCAAAAAAAATTATTTCACCAAAATTTTGCATTATTCTTTACTTTTATATAGTTATTTTTCTTGATTTAACCCATTACCTGATGCAGATTGTAGAACAGTCCAAATTTAAATCAGACAACAATTTTCTGTTAATGAGATTTTAAAAATCTTTGTCAATAGGGTAGAACATAAGGAACCGTAATTTGAGTCCCTTCCAACCCATAAAGAAATTTTATAAACTTAGTCTTTTCTATCCAAAACAATGGAAAAAATTAAAATTCCATCAAATTGTAATTGTCATTTGCAGCTTCTTTAAATTTGGACCAGTCAAAATTGTGTTGTATGGGAGTGGGTTAACCCTTTCCTGTACAATCCCTTGTTTTTACATCCCTGTGATTATATTCTTAAGAAAACATTTTGGAAAAAGAAGAAATTGCTGGTAACAAGCAATTTCTTCTTTTCTCACAATATTTTCTAACCAGCAGGTTGGTTTCTTCCAAAATTGCCCCCACTTTTAATTGTCGTTACTCCTTTCAAATCGGATCATGCTGTATAAATTACCTTACTGAATTGCTGTAAAATCAAAGGGCTGAAAGCACTGATAGAACTTGTTGTTCAAAAATCAATATTTCTTTTGGAAATCAACTTCATTAACAACTCTGACAGGAAAAATACAAGCAGGAGGTGTAGACTAAAATCAGACTGCACTTATGTGCAGGCTGATCTTGGTCTATACCTCCTGCCCAAACCGGAATATTCAGGGTTCAGCATGACAAGGGTTAACAGAACAACAATCAATAGATTACTGGCCACACCCACTGACCTCCAACTTGGCATTTTGATTGAGATATTGACCCTTTCCTGTTTTTTGAAATTTTAAGTTGGTCCAAATTGAAAGAGGTTGAAGACAACAATAAAAACTGGATGCAATTTGAAATGAAATCATCCTATGTGGTAGAAAATATTGTGGGAAAAGAAGAAATTGCTTGTTACAAGCAATTTCTCATTTTTTCACAATATTTTAAGAGTATAAAATCAAAGCCAGGTAAAATCCCGGGCCAGTACAGGAGAGGGTTAAATGATATTATTTTGCATAATTATTTATCAGAAACAAAGAAAGAAGTGTAGGCTTACCAAAAGTCCTAACTACAGCTTGCCAATTTGACAAACAAGAGGCCCATAGGACAAAGAGCACAAAAACAAATAAAAGTCCACCAGATTATGCTACATAATAAATATCAAAGCTCTAAGCCTTTTAGTTTGGGAGAAGGAGATTTTTAAAAGTTTTCACTAGACAAGCCTATATTTAACTTGGGACATCTTGGAACAGGCTAATTCTGACCCTCAGGGGACATATTAATCTATACAATCTTGATGGAGGTCCACCAGGTGATGCTACAAACGAAATATTAAAGCTCTAGGACCTCCTGTTTGGGAGAAGAAGAGTTTTAAATTTTCACTATATAAGCCCTGTGTAAAATTTGTGACGTCCGGGAGTGGGCTAATTATGACCCTAGGGCCATAATTCATACAATATTGATAAAGATCCACAAGATGATGCTACATACCAAATATCAAAGCTCTAAGCCTATCTGTTTGAGGGAAGAAAATCTTAATTGGTCATGAAAATTTATTATTTGATGGGACAAACTTGATCTTTTTGTGTTTTAACCAATATGCCACCAAATACTAATTACTTGATCAAAGAATGCTACCAGGCGTTGTTTCAATCGGCATGGTTGTATGACACGGTGTTTATATTAAGCATTTTTCCACAATCAAATAAAATGAAATGCTTATTTTTATTGAATGGATTTAAAATTGTTTTTCGCTGGAGGATATATTGTGAGGTAGGCTTTCCTTTAAAATATCTAGCTTTAATATTTGAAATATAAAAACTCTAATCCAAGCTGCCCAGTGGTTCTTGAGAAAACGATAAAAAAATGTTTAAAAGTTAACGGACGACGGACAAACGATGATTGCAATAGGTCACCATGACCATTCGGTGGTGACCTAAAAATATGAATTTCTTAACATGATGAACTTTGAACCCTGGGTGTAGCCCGATACATGACCCCAGGTACATAAATTTCACAAACTTTAGTATACCTGTCCTACCAGTCATGCACATAAACTATTTAAGCTCTTGCATTTAGGGTTTATTAGAAAAAGATTTTTTAAGAAGTACAAAAATTTACCCCTTTTTGCCCCCGACTGGAGCCCCTTTTACCCAAGCCCCCCCAACCTCTTTTCACAAACTTGAATTGGCATCCCCCAATGATGCTTCCGACCAAGTTTGGTTGAAATCCCCTCAGTAGTTCTTGAGAAGAAGATGAAAATGTTTAAAAGTTACCAAAAATGACCCCCTTTTGGTCCCCATTTTAGGCCACCCTGACCTCCAGCCTTTTAATTTTCGTAAAATCTGTATAATCAGTACCCAATGATGCTTTTCACCAAGAAAGTTTGAAATTGGCTTAGTACTTCATTAAGGAGATGAAAATGTGAATTTTTTAACATGATGAACTTTGACCTCTGTTTGTGGCCCCATACATGACCCCAGGGACATGAATTTCAAAATTTATAATAAACCTGTCCTAGTTGTCATGCACACAGAATATTTAAGCTCTGGCATTAACGGTTTATTAGAAGAAGATTTTTAAAGAAGTACCAAAAATTACCCCTTTTTCCCCCTATTTGGGCCCCTTTGACCCCCAGAACCCCTATTTTCACAAACTTGAATTGGCATCCCCCAATGATGCTTTCTACCAAGTTTGGTTGAAATCCCCCCAGTAGTTCTTGAGAAGAAGATGAAATATTTAAAAGTTACCAAAAATTACCCCCTTTTGGTCCCCATTTTAGGGCCCCCTGACCCCCCAGCCTTTTAATTTTCGTAAAATCTGTATAATCAGTACCCAATGATGCTTTTCACCAAGAAAGTTTGAAATTGGCTTAGTACTTCATCAGAAGGAGATGAAAATGTGAATTTTTTAACATGATGAACTTTGACCTCTGGGTGTGGCCCCATACATGACCCCAGGGGCATGAATTTCACAATTTATAATATACCTGTCCTAGTTGTCATGCACACAAAATATTTAAGCTCTGGCATTAAAGGTTTATTAGAAGAAGATTTTTAAAGAAGTACCAAAAATTACCCCTTTTTGCCCCCGATTGGGGCCCCTATGACCCCCAGAACCCCTATTTTCACAAACTTGAATTGGCATCCCCAAATGATGCTTTCTACCAAGTTTGGTTGAAATCCGCCCAGTAGTTCTTGAGAAGAAGATGAAAATGTTTAAAAGTTAATGGACGACGGACGACGCACTGCGCACGACGACGGACAAACGATGATTGCATTAGGTCACCATGACCATTCGGTCAGGTGACCTAAAAAACCTTGACATAAATGTCAGAATTCACCAGACACTTCTTGTCTACAATTTGATTGGCATCCGTCTTTTGATTGACAGCTTAAATTGGTCAATTGCATTTCCAAAAAAAGTTTTACAACCATTGTAATTCATGACAACCTTGTACTCCCAATGTATTAAATTAATTTCTTAAATTAGCTCATTAAATTTCTGTAATTTCTATTTCCAAATCTTACTTCAATGGTATGTACCTGACAATTCAATTATTTTTCTCTGAAAAGAAAAATCAGATTTCTACAGTCAATTTCTGTTTGTGGAGAAAATATGGACATTTTGTGGAATTCAATTCAATACAGTTTCCTCAAAAATAAATTGTTACAATGCCATTTTTCACCTCATTTGTTGAAAAAAGTCCTATTTCCTTCTTTTGCATGTATGGAAAAAATTTCGAAATATGGATTTATCCCTTACCAGACAGCAAAATTCAAGACTTGTCCAGATTGAAAGAACTTGCAGATGACAACATGAAGTTTATGAAATTTTAGATTTTTTCAACTTTCTGGGTAGAAAGCATTGGAGAAAATGAAGAAACTGCTTGTTACTAGCAATTCCTTTACTTTACACAGTGGTTCGTTTTTCTTGACAGGCATCAAGAAGTGTCATTGTGTGGGAATGGGTTAAGATTTTTTCAGCACAGATCTGTGAAAATTTGACTATTTGTTTTCCATTTAGATGAAGAAGTTTCTGATTTTTATGTGTTTTTAGATTAACCCTTTCTAGTTTTTCAAAATTCTAGTCTCGTCAAGTTTGAAAATAGCTGCAGGTGCCTCTATAATTGAGTGCAATTTGAAAAGTAACCAGCCTCTCTGGTAGAAAGTATTTTGGGAAAAGAAGAATTACAAGTAATTTCTTCTTTTCCCAAAATCACAGAGACATAGATCCAAATTTTGTACAGGAAAGGGTTTACTTCACTAGTATTGACAGGTTAAAATTTGTTTAACCCATTACCACACAGTGAAGCTTTTTAATACCCCCTAGGAAAATAGGTTTTGGAAAACAATGTGGAAAATGAAGAAATTGCTTGTGACAAGTAATTTCTTTATTTTCCATAATAGTTTCTTCCCAAAAAGAGAAAGATTTTTATAATCTCAGCAACTTTAAATTGTCATCTGAAATGCCTTTTAATTTGGACTAGTCTATAACTGTGTTGTCTATGTTTAAACTATGTCTGACTGCCTCGATGGCCGAGTGGTATAGGTGCTTGACTCTTGATCTGAAGGTTGCGGCTCCAGTCCCACTGTCACCGGGGTGTGTTCATGGGCAAGACAATTAATAGCCAGCCTCAGTCTACCCGGCTGTAAATTTGGGTAGCAGTGGGTTTAGCCACTGCCTCTCTTTCAGGGACTTGAAAACATCTGGGTTGTTGGTTTCGAGAGCGACTTTATCAGCTTAAAGCTTTCATCGCAATCGAACTAAACTAACTTAGTACAAACCAACTGTGTTGTCTGGTATTGGGTTAAATTGCAAAGAATAACTCTAACTTGATGGCTTTTAGGGTAGACAACATTATTGGAAGAAAAGAAATTGTTTGTTTTCCAAATCTTTTTTCTTTGAAATATTTTGATATATGGGATTGTGTGGGAAGGATTAAATAGTAATACCATTTGTATTTTACTTCTGCAGGGACCAAATTCTGTGGTTTTCCCAAAAACCAGGGGTGGGGTATGTGAAAATACTATGGAATATTTTTTTCGCCATTATTTCCTTTGCCAAAAGAAGGATTAAATGTCTGCACTATAAAATGAAAATGAAATGTTATGAATTAGGAAATTAAAGTTTCATTAAGTTAATTTCTGTCTGCTTATTCTAAAAAATATAACAAGTAAAAATAGCCATTGTTAATGGAAACCAACACAATCTGTGAACTTGTTATAGGTAAGTGTGAAATGAAGGACATGTCAATCTGTTACCAATCAATCAAACTTAATGAATATTTGTTAGCGTATCTATATTTGAAATAAGTCCGTAGTGACGCCATTTTTGGTAGGAAATAACAACCCGTCATACCTGTTAAGCCATTACCACACAAGAGAATTTTAGACTGGTCCAAATTGAAAGGAGTTGCGGACCACATTTTAAAGTTTATGAAATTTTAGATTTTCTCAACTTTCTTGGTAGAAAACATTGTGTAAAATGAAGAAATTGCTTATGACAAGCGATTTCTTTAACAATATGTTTTCTCAGTTGTCTTTCTTGAGGGGTGTCCAAAAGCCTCACTGTGTGGGAATGGGTTGACCCATTACCAGAGGGCAAAATTTAAGACATGACTTGTCCAAATTGAAAGGAGTTGCATAGGACAATTACAAGCTCATGAAGTTTTGGCTTTTTTCACCTTTCGGATAGAAAACATTGTGAAAATTGAGAAATTGCTTGTAACAAGCAGCTTCTTTATTTTCACAATGTTTTCTGAAGCATGTTTTCTCAGGCTCTAAAAGCATCACTGTGTGGGAGTGGGTAAATATACCAGACAAGCTTATACAAAACCCATTATTGAATACCAACAGTCTCTGGGTTATTTTTTGCGGAATTTATTTCTTCATTGCTGTCCATGACCGCAGAAATCAATTCCCCGCGGAAAGAAAGTACTAAGTGCTATCTTTAAACGCTAAAGATCATCAAATCTTCTGCTATTACTGTAAATCCAGTTTTATAAGCAAGGGTTTTATTTTCGTTAATATTTGCGATGCATCATGCTCACGAAATCAAGAATCTCGGTTAAATTGGATCATTTTGTAAAGAAAAATACGGAGATGTCGAAAGTTAGCTGTGGAACCAACGAAGATAAAATAATTCACCCATTTCGGCGTCATCCCACATCATTTCATTCATACGGGGATTATCACCTTCTCGGCATTAAAATGGAATATATCTCTTTTGAGAACAGGGCGAATCTTTAGCAGGTAACAAAATTTTATAACCTGCTAAGTTAGTCCACTTAGTCTATTGAGCATGTTTACAAACATAACAATAGAAAGCAGACGAGGTGATAAAATACTAGGCGACAATAATTAGACAGCAAAGAGCTAAAAAGTTGTAACTGACGTTTTTTGCATAGACTCTTAGAACCTTTTAAGAAATTGAAAGCAGACGATGCAAATAAATCAATTAAAATCAATAATTGTACCTGTTTTGTTACGGGATATAATTATTCACATTATGACAGTTTGGTAAACATAGTATAGTGCTAATAATTTGATTGGCTATGACTTGAAACATCTTTTTGATTGCTTTTTAGCTATTTTCAGTTTTTAAACTTTAACACATACTTTGCGATTTTACAACAATTTTAGGAGAGAAATCGTCATACTATGAGAATAGAGAATAGGTAAAATGTTCTAAAATTGATTATCAGTAATCATTCTATCCCTGACGGCGGCACTCATCCTTTCCGACTATTTGTCTCTCACCAATGGGTCGATAATCGTAGACCTATGTGGGATAGCAGCTGGAGGCTAGGAAAGGATGTAATGGTAGTACTGGTGTGAGAAATACCAGGATTCCATTGTTAGATGCTCCAGCCGCCGCGATATAACTGAAAGATTGTTAGAAGCGGCGTAAAACCCCATTCAAACAAAAACCAAACAGTAATCATTCTATTCAATGGTTGGTGTTGATTCAGGCTGTAATCGTATATGGATTTTTTTCTTCGCCGGTTTATTTCCGGGGTTACTTATGGAAATAATCGAAGTACAATACGGTCACTCGCAAATTCATGAGCTCACCAATAAGTCTTCGGGTCCTTCTCACGTGAAAATAAGACGACGCGAAAATTACCCGATTTACAGTTCCCCGAATATTCTCCAATAAACAGGTAGTAAAGACAAAGATCTGTGTTTCACACACACGCAAAAAGGGTGGAATTGAGGTTAAACATCAAAATGATAATTAGTACTTAATAAACATAATGAAGCAGCAATGTACAAGCTCTTAAAACTTGTTTGTAGTACCCTTTATGGCTGTTGATTACCTTGCAGATTAAGTCTACACCATAATATGCCAGTGACTAAGAAACATAACCTCAGATTACATCATTTGTTTTTCAAAAGAACCTGACAAGGTTCAAGCCAAGGGTCTGTCATATTTCTTTTTAAGTTTAGCTGTCATAAACATTAACCAATTACCAGATGGCAAAATTTTAGACTCATCCAAATTGAAAGGAGTTGTTGATGACAATTCAAAGTTTGTGAAATTTTAGAATTTTTACAACTTTCTAGGTAGAAATTAAATGAAGCAATTCCTATTACAAAATGTTTCCCATTTTTTTTTCTTGTGGGGCTTCAAAAAATGTCAATGTGTGGGAAAGGGAGTTAACTGTTCAAACCCTGGTTTTTATGCCCCATAAATTTATAATTAAGAAAACATTGTAGAAAAGAAGAAATTGCTTGTGACAAGCAATTTCTTCTTTTTCAACAATATTTTCTTCCCTACTGAATGGCTACTTTTCAAATTAAATCTGATTTAAATTTTGGTCTGCAAAGCCTTTGAACTTGGACAGGTCTAAAATTTTGCAAAACAGGAAAGGGTTAAACCCTCAAGTCCAAAATAAGACATCTATCTATAGTTATGCAACCTCCTGTAAACATTTCGAAAAAAAATATGACTGCTACGTTATGAATTTGGACAAAATAGCTTGGTTCGATAGATACACTCAAGACCTATGTTGGACTCATAAACAAGGGTTTTGACTAGGGATCTAAACTATCCTGTTTGACCCTTAGAAATTTCTTACAATGGGGTCATTTTGAACCATTAACCCATTCCAACACGGTAAAATTTTAGACAGGTCCAAATTGAAAGAAGCTGCAGACGAGAATTTCAAGTTGATGAATTTTCACATTTCTTCGTCTTTTTGGATAGGAAACATTGTGGATAATGAAGAAATTGCTTGATAAAAGCAATTTCTTCATTTTCCACAATGTTTTCCAAAGCTTTTTTATTGGGGGGGCGTAAAAAGGAGGGATTTTGTGGGAATAGGTTAAGCGAAATTTGTAAATGTCAAACAGGGAAATTTGGTCACCCTAATTTTCAGTTATGCACTATTCAAAATTATACAATAAATAACGCGTTAATAGGAATTTTTATATTATCTGCAATGTTTTCTACTTCAAGAGTAAGTTAGAGGTGCTTGCGCTTGAGGGCCTGTATCTTTCTACAGATTTCTGAGAAAAAGACTTTCAAAGTAATCAGTCTATACCACATATAGAAATTAGCCCTGCCATTAAAGCCATATTTTCATCCGATAAAATTTCTGATAAAGGGTCATTCCAGTAAAATAAGGTTGAAATCCATCTTCTGGTTCTGAGAGGAAGATTTTCAAAGCCTTTACCATATATGGAAATTAACATCTCCCATTAAAGCCATGTTTTTCAACTGATCAAAATTCTTTTAGGGAATCTAATAAAGGGTCACCCAAGGATCATTTGTATAGAATTTTATTGAAATCTGTTTGTACCTTTTGAGGAGAAGATTTTTTAAGTAAAAGTTTACAATATGCACAACCAGGGGGATGTTTGACATCACGCAAAGACAATAGCCCTCTGGGTTTCAGCCAGTAGAGGTAAAATATTATCAACTAAATTTTGATGTCTGCAACATCTTAAAATTAGGACCAGTCTAAATCCTTGTCAGTTGGTAGTGGATTAAACAAGGTACATTATATAGTACAACGCTTTCTTGAAAGGTTCATATCAAATGAGCTATTTTATCAAACCAAAATGTTTAAATGGTTACTTTGCTGAATATTTACTTTGATGTTGAAAGAATTTGGATTAATTCTTTCAATTTGGAAGCTTAGAAATGTTAAAAAGGGAAGTTTTATAGAAAGTCACATGTAAGTTTCCCAATACATTATCTCTCAGAATAAATGTCCCACTATGTTTTCTATCTAAAAATACGAAAAATTTTAAAGTTCTATCAACTTGAAATTGTCGTCTGCAGCTTGTTTCAATTTGGACGAGTCTAAAATTTTGTTGTGTTGGAATGGGTTAAGGTGTGCTCTAAACCCTAGTAGCATCATATAAACAAATTTGGAAGAGATCTACTAGATGCTTACTGAGCGCCATAGTCACAATATATGTCATCCTTTCACATTATGTTCCCCTTTTTCTGAGACGCAGCCTAAAATGGTAAACACACAACAATATGCACACCGTCAGGTGACTAGGAACATTGTTAGAAAACTTCATTCTAATTTATCCATTAATGTAGGAGGAGATGTATTAACAAGAATTCTTGCATTAAGCCCCCTTTTTCTGTGACACATATCCTTTCTGACATTTGTCTCTCACCAATGGGTGTATAATCGTAAACCCAAGTGGGATAGCAGCTTGAGGCTAGGAAATGATGTAGCGGTAGTATTGATGCAAGATATACCAGGAATCCATTGTTAGGTGCATCAGCTGTTGCAATATGACTGAAAAATTGATAAAAGTGGCATTAACCCATTCCAACACAACAAAATTTTAGACTAGTCCAAATTGAAAGGAATTGTAGATGATAATGTAAAGTTTATGAAATGTTAGATTTTTCAACTTTCTGGTTAGTAAACATTGTGGAAAATGAAGAAATTGCTTGTCACAAGCAATTTCTTCATTTTACACAATGTTTTCCCAATTGCTTTTCATGAGGGGCGTAAAAAGACGTCACTTTGTGGGAATCGGTTAAAGACCATTCAAACATTCAAATTTGCTGTGACACAGCATAAAATGGCAAAACCCTGACAGTATGCCTAAGGTCAGTTGACTAGGATCATTCAAGTCTATCCATAAGTGTTAAGGGAGATATGGACATACGGATGGAGGGACCTCCAGATGGACAGATGTCAGGACAGACAAAGAAGATGATATGTGGACGTACAGACGGAGGGACCTCCAGATGGACAGATGTCAGAACATACAGAGAAGATGATATGTGGACGTACAGACGGAGGGACCTCCAGATGGACAGATGTCAGAACAGACAGAGAAGATGATATACCAATATTATGTCCATCTTCTGTGGTGTATGAAAAAGAAGTATTGGTGCTTCGGTCTTTCTTATTTTGGAGAACTTTTTTTTTTCAATATTTCCCCCCTAATTTCTAAGCAAACAGGCGGGATCTACTGGTGGATGTTCATCAGATGAACCAATTTCATAAAAGTTCACGGAAATTCTCGATACCAACACCAAAGTTCCATTCTGTCTTGTTTTGGAGAAAAAGATTTGGTTTCCACTGTTAAATTAGGTGTTCCTTGGGAGGTGGGGGTGGCAATAAGACCCTAAAGGCATCACATGAACAAACTTTGTAAAGGCTCCTTTGCAGATTTTGAATACCAAATATCAATGCTCTATCCTTTTTGGTTTAAGAGAAGAAGATTTTTAAGTTTTCCTTCTACGTGTCTATTTTTAAACATGACATGAACAATCCTTGTAGAGGTTCACTGGGAGGTTTTAAATATCAATGCTCTATCCTTTTTGGTTTAAGAGAAGAAGATTTTTAAGTTTTCCTTCTACGTGTCTATGTTAAAACATGACTTGAACAATCCTTGTAAAGGTTCACTGGGGGGGTCATAAATACCGAATGTCAATGCTCTTTCCTTTCTGGTTAAGAGAAGAAGATTATTAAAGTTTTCCTTCTGTGTGTCTATGTTAAAACATGACTTGAACAATCCTTGTAAAGGTTCACTGGGGGGGTCATGAATACCAAAAGTCAATGCTCTTTCCTTTCTGGTTAAGAGAAGAAGATTATTAAAGTTTTCCTTCTGTGTGTCTATGTTAAAACATGACATGAACAAACCTTTTAAAGGTTCACTGGAGGGGGGGGGGGGGGGTCATGAATACCAAATGTCAATGCTCTTTCCTTTCTGGTTAAGAGAAGAAGATTATTTAAGTTTTCCTTCTGTGTGTCTATGTTAAAACATGACTTGAACAATCCTTGTAAAGGTTCACTGGGGGGGGGGGTCATAAATACCAAATGTCAATGCTCTTTCCTTTCTGGTTAAGAGAAAAAGATTATTAAAGTTTTCCTTCTGTGTGTTTATGTTAAAACATGACATGAACAAACCTTTTAAAGGTTCACTGGGGGGGGGGTCATAAATACCAAATGTCAATGCTCTTTCCTTTCTGGTTAAGAGAAGAAGATTATTAAAGTTTTCCTCCTTTATGTCTTTGTTAAAACATGACATGAACAATCTGGGAGGTTCTAAATACCAAATATCAATGCTCTATCCATTCTGGTTTTTGAAATGGAGATTTTTAAAGTTTTCCATTCTTTGTGTCTTTGTTAAAATATGATGCACCTGAGCAGAGCCCAAATATGGATCAAAGGGAATGACATGAACTTAGCTCTTCCTGGGGTGGATCCAGGATTTCTTTAAAAGGGGGTCCAAACTTGCCAAAGAGGGGTTTCCTATTATTACTATTTTTATTGAATTTTCCAATATAAATGAAATAAACAGGCTACAAACGAGCCCCACAAGCTCCCTCTACATCTACCACTGTAGAGGTCCACTGGGCAATTCTTCATAAAACTGTAACCAATACTCTAGGCTTTCTGGTTTAACCCTTTCCTGTACAATCACAGGGTATTATGTTGCTGTTTTTTATACTGGAGAAAACAAGCAATTTCTCCTTTTTCCACAATATTTTCTACAACATAGGATGGTTTCATTTCAAATTGTATCCAATATCTATTATCGTCTGCAACCTCCTTCAAAAAACGGGAAAGGGTTAAGAGAAGAAGTCATTTTTAAATTTTTCCTTCTTTGTTTTGTTTGGGTTTGTCAGGGCACCACAGATCAGCTCCAACAAACCTTGTGGTTCCAGAGAAAAGCGCCATCCTAGTTGGGGAAATAAAGTGGTAGAAGGATGGGTCTGAACTTTGACATTTTTCTAGAGCTATAAATAGCATTGGGCTCAAACTTGGCATCTGGTGTAGGCTTGGGTATCCCATGGGCACAAGCAAAATTGGGCCTGTCAGTCTTATGTTTCCTAATAAAAAAGTGATCTTAGGTGGGGATGTAGCGGTAGAGAGTGATTTTATCTTTGACTTTTCCTTGCTGCTATAAATAGAACAAGGCTTAACCCTTTCCCGTTTTACAAAATTTTAGATCTGTCCAAATTCAAAGGTTTTGCAGACAACAATTTAAGGTCTGTTTTATTTGAAAAATAATCATTCAGTAGGGTAGAAACTATTGCTTGTGACAATTTCTTTTTTTTCAGCAGTGTTTCCACAAGTATAAAAACACAGGGCGTAAAAACCAGGATTTGAACAGGAAAGGGTTAAACTAGGCACAGAGGTATAGATTGCGGTATCCCATGGGCGCAAGCAAGATGATTAATTGATTAACTTTGGCTCAACACCACTTTAAACAGTATTTCAGTCATATCCAAGCGGATGGAGCACCTAACAATGGATTCCTGGTATTTCTAACACCAGTACGACCACTTCATCCTTTCCTAGCCTCCAGCTGCTATCCCATTTAGATTTACGATTATCCACTCATTGGTGAGAGACAAATGTCGGAAAGGATATGTGCTGCCACCGGGGATCATACCCATGACATCCTATGATTGAAGATAAAGCACAAGCAAAGATGAGGCATAGGCCTTGAGGTTCTGCTCCTCAGGAAAAAACAATTTGGAAAATATTGTATAAAATGAAGAAATTGCTTGCAATAACCAATTTCTTCATTTTACACCATGTTTTCTGCCCAGAAAGTTGAAAAAATAAAGAATTTCAGAAACTATAAATTGTGGTCTGCCACTCCTTTCAATTTGGACCAGTCAAAAATTTTGCCCTCTGGTAATGGTTAAACAATGACCAGGTACACTTGTCTTTTGTTAGACTTTAACCTTTCTTTGATGTTTTGTAACAAATTTTATATATTTGTGAGTTATAATGCATTTGTGTGTGTGTGTGTGTGTGAATGGACGAAAAATAAAAATCAACAAAATTTAATAGTCATTGATGAAATTATGACAAGCAATTTCTGATTTTTCGACATTTTTTTCTACCCAAAATGACCAAGATATCATACTTTGAATTCTATGAACTTGTGGCCTGCAACTTATTTGACTTTGGATCAGTTTAAAATTTTGTTGCCTGGGAATAGTTAAACGGCATAAAAGAGCAGAATTGTGTGGGAATTGATAAAACCATGCAATGCTACTTTTTTAGCGATTTTGTTTATTCAAAATCGTTATTTCGAATCGATCCAAACAGCAGATTTCAATGATTCCATGGCGTGCTCAGAAAATTGAACTGAAAGTCTAAGTGGTCACCTCCATCTTATTTCACTGATTAAGAAAATAACTTAAATGCTGAATTTTTACAGACTGATTTTTGCCGTGAATAACATATAGAGAGTCATTTAGACCTTCAATAATGTATTTCCTTAATGTATTCATGATGAACTGTCTATTGTATTGTCTAAATGAATGATAATATTCACTCATGTTTCAAGATTGAATCTAGGTCAGTGGTCATTGGAGCCAAGTGAATAAATGTAAACAAACTCTGAACAGTGCCTGTTATTGTTGACATGGCAGGGTGGAGCTAATTAACCAGCAGTGGTAAATCTATGTGTGCTACAATGGATATACACAGAATAGTTATTCTAACTCCATCAAATCAAAACACCCTTTCATCTTTTTGATTTGAGCTATATCTTAGAAACATTAATGTGGTAATTTGAAAAATCATGATAAGCTCATTTCAAAAGAATCAAATGTTTATTTCAATTTTTTTCCCTTATATTACCTTTATAACCTATTACCACAAAGCCTCCAAATGTACATGGATTGGTTAAATAAAATTCAGGAAATATTGTGATAAAAGCAAAATAAAGAACACAGGTTAAACAGTAAACCTCACATACCACATGAAAAAACATTTTCAATCAATCATTTAAGGGCTTATCTTCGATCTTTTACAGGGAATCATGAAGGGAAGTGCCTTCATCGACTCTTGAAATGGTGATACAGGGTGGCATTTAGACATAATTAATGAACATGGTTAGTGATAAGCTGGCAAAATCGCTCTCAGAAATTTCAGTCCTTTGATTCCTTAAGTGACTTTTTTTGACTATAAAGATTATCATGAAAAAAAGGATTTTAGAGAAGCACTAATGCTTTGTCGCTGTTTTCATTTAAATATATGATAGTTGGTTGTTTTTTTTTTCTAAAAAATAAGCTGTTATAAAAGTTCGAAAAATCAGGGATTTATCTCTTTTACTTTCTGTTTTAAGAAGAGGAATTCAATATTTATCATTATTGTATCACAAAACACAATCTATTATTTTAGTTACCTATAATGTGTTCAGATCGAACTTGAATTCAAGACCAGCCTAATGATCTAATAATAAAAACAAAAAAAAAAAAAAACATGACAAGATAATTAACTGTAATATGTGATAATAGTGTAACACTTATTCTATTTTTAGATCGTCTGGACTTCCAGAGACACACAAAAAATAACATTGGGACAATCCCCTAAATCTCTAATTGATTGTTGAAGCATACCTCATCGCCAACCACAGACCTACAGCGAGGTATAAAATCGTCCATATTATGGCAGGAATCCCGATCTCCATCTATGAAATGTTCGAAGGTGTTAAGATTTACTGAGACATTGCATAAATTTTCTTCATTTCCACCCACAGCAAGCACCTGACATCAACCATGATCAGTATAATTAGGTCAATGTGCATGTGACCAGATTTGACCAATCACATCCACTTTCCTTGCCGCCTTGTTGTTCTCCAGAAAGTCGCCATCATTGTCGCCATCTTATGATGATTTTTCCGATGTGGTGTGGGAAATAGGCTGAAAGAGTATTTTATTACTCTTTTTGGATTATTTAAACCTATTTGAGAAGATTATGGAGTGAGAATGAGTGGGCCAACTCCAACGGGTAATGGTTGCTCTTTGGAGAACTGTTACACCAATATTTTTGCCCTGGTAAGGTGCCCTGATTTTAAATGTTCATTAGCCTATTATTGTCGTTCAAGATTTCACACCAACCTAATTCTTACACTAATTTTCTAGCACTGGAAGAGTATATTGTAGTGTTAAATCTTTAGTTTATGGGGTAGAGTTGCCATTTTGCCCACACAATCGTGGTCTACCCAGTTTGCTCGGTATTCGGACATGAACAATCCGAACTACGCGTGACCCCATTTTAGTACACATGTGCATAAAAGGGAAAATCGAGTTTAATTAGAAACCAGACATGAATGCCATTTGTATGAACTCTTCAAGACCCTTTTGTATATCCAAATTGATGGGTTTTAAATGTGTACTGTCATGGTAATATGAATTTTGAAAGGTTGAAATAGAATAACAAAGCCATGTTGGATCCATAAGTTTTTGGCATGATGACAAAATTGTAACAGGTCAATGTCTAGAGAAGTAAAACATGTCCATGAAAAAAACCTATCTAATGGAACAGTCCCAAATATTTTTTTAGACAAAACAGTAGGTAGGAATCCATAATCTTCTTGTTCACGTTAAATCCTTGCAAAGTAAATCACAATTCCATCAATTTTGCCACATTTTACTTAAAAAAAGGACCAGCTTCATGAAGCCTACCCTAGTATGTTATGCTGTGTACTAGGGGTTGGCATAATCTGAAGATAGATCGATGGATAGGTCAGAGAATCAGAATCAAAGGACTGAAAGTCCTGAGAGCGGTTTTTATTGGGTTATCATTAATTTGCGCTCAATAATGACAGCATGTATCATCAATATGAGTAAGTCAATCGTGTATCTAAGTGGGATGAGCTGCTGGGGGCTCTATAAGGATATAGTGGTAGTTCTGGTGTGTGAACTACCAGGAATCCATGGTTAGGAGCTCCAGCCGCCCTGATATAACTAAAATACTGTTAAAAGTTGGGTTAGACCCTATATAATCAATCATGACCCCTTCCTGTTTACAGAAGATGCTATTTTGATTTACGTTTTCTTTAATATCATTTCATCAGTCCGTGAAAATTTGTGGTTGTGTGGTAAAAGTTTAAATGTTAAAAGGTAAAGAAATCAAAGCTACCATTCAATTCTTTTTTCGTTGAGGATATTATTACAATTGAAGTACTACATGTTCGTTTCAAAGATTTATTCGAATTTGAGGTAAAAGGTGTTTTATTTGATGGGGTCAAATAGGCGCTTGCATCGAGACTAAAACACGGTTGTTACTTGTTACATATACTCTGTATACGGGCTGTAAATTTGCTCAGCCCTGCCAGGTCAAAACACTGACAGTCTGAGACAGTTTACATTATTCGCTAACTCCACTAACCACTGACCTAGATTCTATCTTGGAACAAGAGGAAATTATTTCTCTCATTTTGACAATTTATTAGACAAATTACAATGGATATATTAAGTCTAAGTTTTAAACCAATTTCCTTGATATTCATGACTAAAAGTAGTTCCAATTTTGTTGCACCTAATGAAATTTACAATATTGAGAATCTATCCTGAAATAACTGTCAAATAACGTTTACTTTCAGATATGAGTATATCTTATTCACGCAAAACAATATTTATGTTAACAGGTTAATTTGATGAGCATTTCATATCTTCGTTGCTTCAAAATGATCAGCTGCTACCTATTTCTGAAAGAGGTGCCCCTAGTTGCAATGTCACATTTTTATCTAAAGATGGAGGTCACATTAAGAGCTTAAAAAACTGGAAAATTATTTCCTTGTATTGCTGCGTGGAAGTCTGCATCATCTAAAAGTCATATATTCTTGAATAAAACTGAAAAAGTTATCACCATACTATCTAGTTTGTTCTTTTTAATATCATGAAAATTGTGCACGTCATTGCCCAAATCTTTGCATAATTACAACAAAACATCATAATATCACTTGAAAGCCTCAAAAGAAAACAAGTGCCATAATCTGGATGATAAAACACACCGGCAAATAGCAAGGAAAATATAACCTATTTTGGAAAAGACAATTTCAGATATGAATAAAATTAGGACGGTACTACTATTTTTGAAATTATGAATTATTACATTATCATCTAAAATCTGACATTTACAGTGCTTAATTTGGCTATCCAGTTTGAAATAGTTTTGGATTCCATTGTCATAATAACACTGTTCCCTTCAACCCTCAATTTCGAAAATCTTGGGGTTTGATAGAAAAGTTGGGGGTACAATTTTCAAAAATGATTTTACAATATTTAAATTATTTGCATTTATCATGTCAGTGTTTACCTGTTTAGCATGGGGTTTTGGTGTACTTACAAATAAGAAGAAAGAAATAGCCATTTTCAGTACAGACGAGGTTGTATGACTTCATTTAAAAATTCCTAGATGACATAGGACAGAATTATACGAATAATGATTAGTTACAGAGGCCGAACAATTTTTATTCAAGTACACATTTTTTGTAATGGAAAAATAGTCAAATAACTTGACATGCCGGTGTTAGTTGTTATTATATAACATAAAGTGATTATTTGCTTGCTAAACTATAATGTTTGCATTGGGTTTCTTTATGGAAAAACCAAAACAAACAAAAACAAGTCAGCCGAGTAATTCCGAGGCAATTAATCACCCGATAATTCCATTGAACCGATGATGGTTCCCATTCGCATCTGAGAACAATATTATTGCCAAGGCATATTACGACTTCAAGCCAAAAAAAGCTTGTTGCATGACATGTAACTGGGGATTTCCAAATTTTCACCAAGATTTCAAGTAAGGAAATAACCTTCATCCTTTCAACTGCTTCAATCTTTATATCGCCTTTGCTCAGAGTAATATTTTCATTTCGGAAACAGATCTTTGTTTTCATTTTTGGAAATGATCTGGTTACGTAACGGGCAGGTATAGCTTAAAAAATTCTCCTAGTTTGTGTAGGTTTAATGATTTACATGATTCACATAATATTTTACGTGAATGGGAACACTGAATAACAAACTTTCATAAACAACTTAAGTGGTCTGAGATCAAAAGTATGCAAGTAATAATGGGTTATGCAAAAGATGAGTACTTGGAGGAGTTATTTCTGTACTAAAAAAATATTTCTTTTTTTTTGGTTCTGATTCTTGCCCTTTATTACTACAACTTTCCAATGTTTTACCCATAGTAATGCTAGCATTTTCTGGTATTGCTATTTGTTTATTGCAGACTGACATTTGTGGAATAAAGTGGAGGAAACTCTGTATTGATCCTCTCCAAACACATATTGATCCTTTTGAAGATCCAGTCCTCAGTTCATATGCCAAATGTTTGCAAGCAGATATTCTGTGTGTTTGGAGACGGACAGTGAAACATTCAGAACAACATCCTGCTGATATCTCATTTGGGAAAGAGCTATGGATTTTCTGGTATGGGGACCAGCCAAATGGATTAGACAGTATTCTGTCGCCAGTATTAAAAGGTAAATAGATACATACTTTACATATGCAACCATTGGAGGGATTTCATTCAAATTTAACAAACACTCTGTGTAAGTCAGACATGTGCATATCCTATTTTGGTTATTGTCCATTGATTTTTGACGGAGTTATGGCCCTTTAATTAAAAAGTCGCAGGCCTCCTAGTGAAACCTTAAAAAACCTTTAAAAACCTTTAATTTCAGAGCAAACCTTTAAAACCTTTACATTTCCCCAGAAAACCTTTAAAACGCCAAAATAGCCTGTAATTCTCACTCAAAACCTTTATATTTGCTCTGACTGGTTGCCGTGCTAGCTTAAAGCAAGTAATGGATTTTGTTCTGCATTTTCCTACACTGTAAAACAGGAGCTACGTATGATATAAATATGCAGAGAAAATAGGTATACACATTAAATAAGGTATGTATTACATTGCATAATTCTAACAGTATATAACATCAAAAAATGACTTTGGTATGACTGTGGGTTTAATAAAGAAATGAGAACTTCGACAATAATAGCCTTTATTCACTCTTTATTTTTTCATATTTTACACTAAAAGGCCTTTATTTCATACATTGGAGCCTTTATAAAAAACCTTTATTTTTGTTTTGGCCTGCTAGGAGGCCTGAAGTCAGTTTTTATGCCCCCACCACTTAATGGGGGGGCATATAGATTTGCCTTTGTCCATCTGTCCCTACTTCTGTACTTCCGTCCTTCCTTCCTTCCATCCGTCCTGAAATTGTCCGGGGCATATCTCTGAAAGTAAAATAGCTACAGGGTTCTCCCCAGGCTATTATCGCGTATCGGCCCCGATACGCCTTCATTATTTAAGAGAGTTTGCCGATATGCCTTCAGATCGCCGATACGCTTAAATTTGGTCACCGATACGGCTTAATTTCCAGCAGAAGAAAGGGGCAAGCAAACCATTAAAATTGACTGCAGAAGCGCGGACACGACAGGCTCTTTATCTATAGTGTTGTATATCACGTATTACATAACATCTCTATTGATAAGACCCTTACACTCTTACTAATTGGTGATTATCGATTTTTTTCTCGCATTTCCCACTGGTACCTCGCTATCAGTCACCAAGCATGATAGGTACCAATATGTAAACAATGAATTCAAAATGGCGACCCGGTTCCGGAAAATTGTCACTTCGGCTGAGATTGGTCTAGTTAAAAGTAAAAGATGTGGTTATTTGATGTGACAACTATCAAACTAAAGCCACAGTAGTTTAAAATTTTGTTTTTTGAAGGAAAGATTAATTGGGTCAGTTTATTTGATACATTGATCGCTGAAAACATACCCTTTTCGCGATCTTTTTTCCTTACGAGAATTTGCCAAAATAATAAAGACAGATTTGTATAGAAGCCATCCTAGTTATCAGGGCTCTGCAGACTCCCAGAATTTGGGGAGAAGTCACTTCTCACTAGTCTGAGAATTGGGAGAAGTTTTTCAAAATGGGGAGAAGTGGTGAGACTCTCAGGAGAAGTGGATCGCGTTAAAAATTAAGTTTTTGCGCGTATTCCTCAATTCCATCAGAAAATAAAATAGCTTTACAACCAAGTAGTTGCATTTTATATTATGTATCATGCAATAAACATAGAAAATACTGCTTATCCTTTCTGTCCTGAATAAAGATCTTATTCCTGTGAACAAATACTTTTGTATTTTTCATTTTTTAGGTTTGAGAATTCAAGTTTGATTCTGAATTTATTTTTTTTTTAATATTTCATAATAGATTCATATGATAAAAAAAGTCAACTAATAAAAAATGCAAATAGTGTATAGGCAGTCTGAATGAAATGAGTAGTGTTTCTATTTGAAGCAGAAAATGAGAAAAGATTTTATTGTAACAACATGTACTTAATCAAACTATTACCAGAAGAAAAAATTCAGACTGGTACAAATTGAAAGAAGCTAAATAAGACATTTCACAGTGAGCTTAAATAAGAAATAAGGTGCCAAAGAGGGTAGAAACATGTGGGGAAAGGATAAATTGCTTGCTGCAAACATTTCCTCCTTTTTCCACAGTTTCCCGTAAAAACATTTCAAGATGTCAAAATGGGGGATTGTGTGGTAATGAGTTAAAGTATGTGCACTTTACCTGATAAGATATAAATGGATAAAAATTGTCATTAATTGGTCAAAAAAGGTCCTCTGTGAATAAGTCAGTTATAGTGTGTAAAGGGTAAGGGTTACTGCTCAGTACACAAAACCAGACTCTGTACATGCAGAGGTTTAAAGTTAACACAGGATAATTTGCTCCATTTTATAGGATTACATGTTATTTAAAGGAATTATTACCAACACAAGTAAGTGAAATTTAGTTTTTGGATAGAATGTATCATAACAAGAATCTCAGGAAAAGATCGTAGCAGCCTTTAAATTGTTTGCCATAATTTTCTTCACTTGTTACAATTAAAGCAGATAACTAAAATTGAAGGATTCTAATGAAAAATGAATGTACTCTACGTAGATTTTCGGCAGAATTATTTTTCATCAAGATTTCAAATTTTAAAAAAAAAATTGACTTCTGGTAAATGACACAGCGTCCGTAAATGTCGGCCATTATTCTCATTATGTGAAAGTAAGCCACAAATTTCGTAGACTGATGATAACTTAATTTACAGAAATTATTAAAACTTAAGAAGGGAAAGGATTTTAATTAAAGATTACTAGTGACGAGAGTATACACAGCATTGCCGAAACCAATCAGCGTAGGTGTGAATGAAGCAAGCATGTTGACTATTAGCTGCCAGAACATACCCCTATTTCTGATAATCTGCTGGCCTCACGACTACAGTATCGATACACGCTTGATTTACGATCAAAGGGCTTCCGACCGACAGTTGTATAATTGCACACTGTCCCCTTCTTTTATAGCCACTGGGCCAGATTTGGTTCCAGGCGACTTCCCGAAAATTCCAGGCGACTTCGACTTCGCTTTGATCAGCAAATCAGGCGAAGTTTTATGAAACCAGGCGACTTTTTCGCCTGAGTCGCCCACTCTGCAGAGCTCTGGTTATACTAAGCTCTTGTTTTCAACTCAGTTTAATAATTACACACATGTATCTTCTGGAATAAGTCCATTTATTTCTTATCCAACATGGAGGGCATTATCTCAAACATTCGTACCCTGGTTTGATCAACCCATTTTTCAATAAATTTGTTTTAAAAGTTTGATGAAAAAAATTATTATACTTTTAGTAATCATCTAATAATATCTCATCCTCTCATGTTTTTTACCCAAAAAGAAATAATACCCCCATAAAAATCAAAGTGCTGAAAGCACTTCAAGAAAAGAATGCCTTAGACCAATTAGGGATTTTTTTTTATAAAAAGCAATAGTTTAATAATTATTTAGAATCAGGAAAAGATCATTCACGCTATAATATTTGGAAAACAAAATCCTCTTATTGAAAATCAAAGTGCTGAAATCACTTAAAGAGGAGAAGAGTAAAGTCACTTGTTTAATAAATTTGATCAAGTTTCATGTTATAATTTGAGAAATACGGTTAAGATTGGACACTGCTGATATATTATACATTTTTTATTAACTTATTGAAATCAAATAGCTGAAAGTACTGTTAGAAGAATAGTTATAGTGTCAGACAGTCGAAGGCTTCTGAATGGGCAAATAATGAGCATTTCAAATTTTACACAGAGAATCTAATGGAGCTCTTTAAGATGCAAAATTTGAAAATGAAACCAGGTATTTCACACAGGAACCTTATAAATTCATTTTTGAAATTACTGATAATAATTTCTATTTTTTTCTGATGAAGGGCATTTTTCGTCAATCCAACACTCCATGCTTTTTTAAAGAGTCCCCAAGGATATGATTTTTGGACAGACTTGTTAAAATGGCCAAGCATGAAAAGCTAATCCTATCTAATAGACAAGCAGTTGACACTTTTTTTTACTTATTCCTTTGAGACTTTGGGTATATTCTTTCTTTCCTTTTCACATCCTTTTTATGAGACAATTTAGTGCCCTTTCCAACAAATAGGATAGAGAGTTGAAGTAAGCTGAGTAATGTCACAATTGGTTGGTATCAAAATAAGCCTCAAAATAAATAAATCAACTTATAATAATTAAAAAGTTGAAGAATATAATTCAAGAATAACTCTCAAAAAAACAACAAGATGTCAATAATCAAGCTAAAAAGCACTTTTAATGACCTTTTTTATGTATAGTCATACCAAGATGTTAATAGACAACACACAGCGCATTTGCCACTACGCCTTCATAAATTTCTGGGGAGAACCCTGAGCTATCAACTTGAAACTTCATAGGTAGATAGACCTCATTGAGGAGAAGTGCAGTGCACAAGAACCCTAACTCTTGCTTGCATAATTTTGGAGTTATTGCCCTTTGTTATTTTAAAGACTTACATTTTGTCTGGGGCATATCTCTGAAAGTATAATAGCTATCAACTTGAAACTTCAAAGATGGATAGACCTTATTGGGGAGAAGTGCAGTGCACAGGAATCACAACTATTGCTTGCATAATTTTGGAGTTATTGCCATTTGTTATTTTAAAGACTTACATTTTGTCCGGGGCATATCTCTGAAAGTATAATAGCTATCAACTTGAAACTTCACAGGTGGATAGACCTCATTGAGGAGAAGTGCAGTGCACAATAACCCTAACTCTTGCTTGCATAATTTTAGAGTAATTGCCCTTTGTTATTTGAAAGACTTACATTTTGTTTTGGGCATATCTCTGAAAGTATAATAGCTATCAACTTGAAACTACATAGGAGGATAGACCTCATTGAGGAGAAGTGCAGTGCACAAGAACCCCAACTCTTGCTTGCATAATTTTGGAGTTATTGCCATTTGTTATTATCAAAGCTACCGGTGGGGGCATTTGTGTCCTGTGGACAAAGCTCTTGTTGTTACTGCCCTACGGCAGATAGCACTTGTGTATGGGCAAGCGCTGTTGGGGGTAATTAGTCCGCTTTGCTACAATGTCTTATTGGCTCAGCTGTTTTCGGTGAAAACCCTGGGTATTGCTATAGTATTGGTGTTGTTGTTGTTTTCAAAAACTTTGACATTTGGTGATATCTCTGGTTCTACTGAAGGCATTCACTTGAAACTTGGCACACTTGTTCACTATCAAAAGAGCAACCTATACTATCAAGGGGGATAACTCTAGATGTACTTTATCCACTATCCAGCACCCAATAGTCAAGTGTAGGCACCCATAGGCGGTGATTTTGTTAGCTTAACTGGCTGAAAGTCAGCAAGCTTTTGTTATGGTGTTGTGTCCTAGGCTCCCACTGCTGATTTCCAATAAAAATAGTTGTCCCAAAATTAGCAAAGTGGTAATTTTACTGGCGACAACTTTCAAAGTAATACAAAGGAATGTTGATTCCGTTGAAGATATTACCAATGTGCAACTTTATCCTTCATAAATATACTGATTAATTTCGGAGACAAACGACCGTCAATACCCATTGCATATCCATGCCAATCAAGACAAATTATGGATTCTAGTATCACTTAAGTAAGGGGTTTTCCGATCACCTGCCAGGTACCATCATGTAAATCGAGATGGCAGATAGTCATAACTCTTCGGTTAATGAAATGACAATCTTTATCTCTTGATCATTTTTTGCAATTTATTACGGTGCCAAATTAAATGCAAACATAACATTTTCTTTTCTATTGATTTCAGTAACAAAGTCAAGTGAATCTTTGAGAAATAAGAATAATCGGACATTAGTAATCAAAATACTGCAGACATAAGTACTCAGAGTACTGTTGGTTTCCAAAAATTTGCCCCGTCATCCGGCAAAGAGGTGTTCTCTGCATTTTATTTTCAAATGACAGTTCTTTGTTTTGCAACATTTAATAGAAGCAAGGAAAATATCACCCTCAAGTTTAATCCGACCCTTCATAATTTAAGATGGGTCCAAATTGAATGAAGTTGCAGACAACACTTCAAAGTGTTTGTTAATTAATTTTCATTAAGGGAAAGAAGCACAAACAAAAGAGAAATTGTAGACAGTTTCTTTCTGTTTTCATACAGTATTGACACTTTCTAAACATTTGTAGCTCGACTTTTCGAGGAATAGGGGGACCAAACCAGTCACCTTTGCGTCGGGGTAATGGTTTGGTTAAACTTTACATGGAAGTGTCATATCTCAGTTTCTACTGATGCTATTGCTCTGAAACTTTTTAGCTCATTCTATTGTGATAAGTCATTGTCCGTCTGTCCATTCACTATTACAAAAAATCTCCTCCTATACTAATCATGGAATTTCAACAAAACTTCTTAGAAATGATCCTTAGGTCATGCTCTTTCAAAATATTTCAAAGAATTGAGATCCATGAAGAACTGTGGTTGCCATGGCAACAGTGCAAAAACTTTAAAAAATCTCCTCCCAAGCCGTAAGGCCTAAAGCTTTGATATTTGGTATACATCATCATCTATTGACCCTCTACCAAAACTCTTCAAAGAATTACCACATTCTGAAAATAGGCCCTTTTCTGTGTCCCTGAATTTACATGGAAATAAAAAAAGGAAATCTTTAAAAATCTACTCCCAAACTGCAAGGCCTAGAGCTTTGATATTTTCTGTGCGTTCCCTGATTTTACATGTAAATAAGAAGGAAATCTTTAAAAAACTTCTTCTCCCATACTATAAGCCCTAGACCTTTGATATTTGGTACAAATCATCATCTATTGACCCTCTACCAAAATGTTTCAGAGAATTACCATATTCTGAAAATTAGCCCTTTTCTGAGCCTTTTCAGATTTAATTGAAAATAAGAAGGAAAACTTAAAAAATCTTCTTCGCCCAAACCATAAGGCCTAGAGCTTTGATATTTTGAATAAATCATCATCTATTGACCATCTACCAAAATACTTCATAGAATAAACTGTGTTCTGAAAATTAGCCCTATCTGTGTGATCCCTGATTTTACATGTAAATAAGAAGGAAATCTTTAAAAATCTTCTTCTCCAAAACCATAAGCCCTAGAACGTTGATATTTTGTATTAATCATCATCTATTAACCATCTACCAAAATACTTCGTAGAATAAACAGTGTTCTGAAAATTAGCTCTTTTCTTTATGATCCCTGATTTTACATAGAAATAAAGAAGGAAATCCTTAAAAGTATTCTTCTCCCAAACCATAAGGCCAAGTGCTATAATATTTAGTGTGTAATAATACCTATTGACCCTGTACTAAAATTCTTCATAGAATTACTGTATTCTGAAAATAAGCGCTTTTTTGTGCAATCCATTATTTGATATTTGGTATGTATTTAATGCCTATTTACCCTCTACTTAAGTACTTCAAAGGAATACCATATTCTTGAAATTGGCTCAATATGGTTGGATCTTCACTATACCTAGGATTAAAGGAGGAAATCTTCTCCAAAAGATTTGGGTGTAAGGCTTTGATATTTTTTATATATCATCTCATAAAGCCTTGAGCCATCATAATCAGGGGATTGATATAGGACCATCTTGATCCTCTTGTTGTGACTTAATATCACCCTCTAGATGAGGTTTCATTACTCTGTAATTCATTTTAGTGGAACTTTAACCCTTTTCGGACTTGGACATTTTTGGTTAAAACCATAAGTGCAACTGTCATATAATTTTAATAACTCTCTTCTACTAATGCTATTGCTTTGAAACTTTGCACATGCTTTTGTGACAATCATATCACCTTCTAGGCTAGGATTCATTTTCATTACATTTATTCAAGTGGGGTTATAACCCTTATTGGACGTAGGAACTCTTGGTTTAACCTGGCGTGCAACTGTCTCAGGGTTTAAGTTTAACTAGGGTGCCCATTCACGTACTGCAGTACGTAATTCACGTACAACTATGTCGGTTCACGTACAAATCTCACACCAAGACGTGCATGAACGTACAGAAAAATAAATGAATGTAGAAATAAAAATGCCACTACGCGTGTGTGCATTTGAATATATTAGCGTATAAAACTAGAAACCCTACGTGCGTATTTTTTACTTAAAACCCCTGAAAATTGCAAGCAAAGTAGAACAAAAACGCATCGGGAGCAAGTGATTTCCCTTTCATGCGACAGGAACCATCTGGTTTGTTTTCATCTATAATGAGAATGGGGAAACCAGCAGTTGGAAAAGTTCATATAATGCGGATCCTGATGGCCTCCCCAGTTTGTTTTGAAATAGGCCCAAAGATGCGTTATTTTTCAAACTAAACGCAAGATATTCACATGTTTTTGGCCATGATATAGAATCTGATTTTGAAATCAGTTTCTCTGATAAGTTCCGTTGTACATATAAGTTGGGCGGGACAAAATGGAGCCGTTTGTTTAACGTTGTAGTTTTGTTTTGGCTACGTAAGTTGCTGTCTGCAACATGTCGTAACAAAACCTATTCTATTTCTCCACAAATGATGACTTTTAGACACTTATAAGACCATTTGATATTTTCTGTACCAGAATCGTTTCAATACCAGAGTTTGATCTAGAATTGAGCTGACATGCCTGGTGGCCTGCTCCAAGATGACATTCCCAACCTCGTAATTAACTTGTTAGATTTGTTTAGCCATCGCTCTCATATCCCGTACAACCCTTCCAAAATCCAATTATTAAGAAAAGTGAAATGTCAAAAACCAGGTTTTCAAAGAAAGTTTGTTATCTTTCCCCCTAAATTTATCTGAAACTTGCACATGATGTATGGTACTTCTTTATTGAATAATAATAAACTATATAACTAAAACATTGTCTGTCATTTGGCAAAGGTTTCAGATTCATATTGTGTACCCTTAGATCTGAAAGTAAAGAGTACACTGTACCCCCAGATTCTTCTTTGTACCCCCATTTCAAAACCTCCCCAAAATGAAAACCCAGTGGGCATGTTGTTAACCCAAGACCTCGGGTTTTGAAGCACAGAAATTAAAAAAGAAGCAATTTTGATGCTTGAAAATTTTAAATTCAATTTTAACCTTTTCGGACTGAAAAAGTTTTATGTTAAATTGTACATGCAACTGTCATATGAATTTAATAAATCTCTTTCTATTAATGTTATTGCTTTGAAACTTTGCATATGCTTTTGTGACCATCATATCATCTTCTAGGCAAAAGTTCACTACAATTACATTTATCAAAGTAGATTTTTAAATCTTTTTAAAAAAAACTTTGCACATGTTTTTGTGACAATAATATCAGCGTCTAAATGTAGATTCAATACTCTTATATCCATTTTAACCCATTCCCACTCAATCCCTCCTTTTTACGCCCCTCAACGAAAAAGCTTTGGAAAACATTGTGGAAAATGAAGAAATTGCTTGGTTCAAGCAATTTCTCCATTATCCACAATGTTTTCTATCCAAAAAGATGAAAAAAATTAAAATTCCATCAACTTGAAATTGTCGTCTGCAGCTCCTTTCAATTTGGATTGGTCAAAAATTCCACTGTGTAATGGGTTAAGGGGATTTTTAGGTCTCCTGACTGAATGGTCATGGTGACCTATTGCAATCATCGTTTGTGCGTCGTCCGTTGTCTGTTAACTTTTAAACATTTTCATCTTTAGGGGTTGAAAAATCCACTCGCCCGCTGGCGAGTAGAAAATGTCGTAGGGCGAGTAGATTTGGGGACGAACTAGTCCGACGGGGCGAGTGCAAATTTAGGACTTGAATCACGCTTATTGAGGATAAAAAAATAAAGGATCGAAAAAGAAAGTATTTATTTCAAACAACTTCATAGGGAAACAATAATATTCGCCGTAAAATTAGACAGTTCTCTGTTTATGTTGATCAATCTCTATAGACATTTGATTTGTAGACTGGAGACCATGTCGAAATACACGATAATGTATAGACAGGATCTCCAGTTTAGCCTGCATAGTATTCCGTATCTTTAAACGCTTGATTGATGTGTTGCAAAGCGAAAATACGTTGATCTAGATAAAATTCGTCTGTTTTAAAACTCATGGCCGGAACATCGGACATCCGATCGTTTTTTGGGTAGTAATTTTCTTCATCTTTAAGGGCGAGTTGGGTTGCCTTGAGGGCGAGTAGAAATTCAGAGTTACTAGTCCTACAGGACTAGTAGGTTTGAAGAAATTTTTTAACCCCTGTTCTTCTCAAGAACTACTGGGCGGATTTTAACCAAACTTGGTAGAAAGCATCATTGGGGGTAATTTTTGGTAACTTTTAAATATTTCATCTTCTTCTCAAGAACTACTGGGCCGATTTCAACCAAACTTGGTAGAAAGCATCATTGGGGGATGCCAATTCAAGTTTGTGAAAATAGGGGTTCTTGGGGTCAAAGGGGCCCAAATAGGGGGCAAAAAGGGGTAATTTTTGGAACTTCTTTAAAAATCTTCTTCTAATAAACCATTAACGCCAGAGCTTAGATATTCTGTGTGCATGACAACTAGGACACGTATATTATAAATTGTGAAATTCATGTCCCTGGGGTCATGTATTGGGCCACACCCAGAGGTCAAAGTTCATCATGTTAAAAAATTCACTTTTTCATCTTCTTCTGATTAAGTACTAAGCCAATTTCAAACTAACTTGGGGAAAAGCATCATTGGGTACTGATTATACAGATTTGTGAAAATTAAAAGGCTGGAGGTCAGGGGGGCCTAAAATGGGGACCAAAAGGGGGTCATTTTTGGTAACTTTTAAACATTTTCATCTTCTTCTCAAGAACTTCTGAGGGGATTTCAACCAAACTTGGTCGGAAGCATCATTGGGGGATGCCAATTCCAGTTTGTGAAAAGAGGTTGGGGGGGGCTTGGGGTAAAAGGGGCCCCAGTCGGGGGCAGAAAGGGGTAAATTTTTGTACTTCTTAAAAAATCTTTTTCTAATAAACCCTAAATCACTTGTCTTGATGCTCTTTTACTCAGGTGACCGTTAAGGCCCACTGGGCCTCTTGTTACCCTTTACGGACTTGAAAATTCTTGGTTAAACCTAACACACAATTGTCATACATCTTATATTACTCTCTATTAATGCTGTTGCTTTAAACTTTGCACATGTTTTTGTGACAATGATATCAGCCTCTAGATACAGATTCATTACTCTAAAATTCATTTTAGTGGAAATTTAACCCTTCAAGGTTAAACCTTTCATGCAATTGTTATATGTCTTTAATAACTCTCTTTCTACCAATGCTCTAGTTTTTAAACTTGGCACATGCTTTTTTGACCATCATATCATCTTCCAGGCAAAGGTTCATTAAAATTTCATTTGTTATAATGGAGTTTTAAATCTTTTTGGACTAAGAAATTCTTGCTTGACTTAATTTATTTGACAGGTTTTTTTATTAGCTCACCTGAGCACAAAGTGCGAGGTGAGCTATTGTGATCGGTCGTTGTCCGTCGTCCGTCCGCCCGTCTGTCCGTCTGTCCGTCCGTCCACAATTTCTTTAAAAATCTTCTCCTCCTAAACCAGTAGGCCAATCAAGCTGAAACTTTGCAGGGATGTTCCTTGGGTGAAGTTCTTCAAAAGTTGTTAAAAGAATTTAATTCCGTCAAAAACTCTGGTTGCCGCGGCATTTGAAAATGGGAATCTTTAGTAATTCTTTAATTATCTTTAAAAATCTTCTCCTCCTAAACCAGTAGGCCAATCAAGCTGAAACTTTGCAGGGATGTTCATTGGGTGAAGCTCTTCAAAAGTTGTTGAAAGAATTTAATTTCGTCAAAAACTCTGGTTGCCGCGGCATATGAAAATGGGAATCTTTAGTAATTCTTTTAATATCTTTAAAAATCTTCTCCTCCTAAACCAGTAGGCCAATCAAGCTGAAACTTTGCAGGGATGTTCATTGGGTGAAGCTCTTCAAAAGTTGTTAAAAGAATTTAATTTCGTCAAAAACTCTGGTTGCCGCGGCATATGAAAATGGGAATCTTTAGTAATTCTTTAAATTTCTTTAAAAATTTTCTTCTCCTAAACCAGTAGGCCAATCAAACTGAAACTTTGCAGGGATGTTCCTTGGGTGAAGCTCTTCAAAAGTTGTTAAAAGAATTTAATTCCGTCAAAAACTCTGGTTGCCGCGGCATTTGAAAATGGGAATCTTTAGTAATTCTTTAAATATCTTTAAAAATCTTCTCCTCCTAAACCAGTAGGCCAATCAAGCTGAAACTTTGCAGGGATGTTCATTGGATGAAGCTCTTCAAAAGTTGTTAAAAGAATTTCATTCCGTGAAAAACTCTTGTAACCGTGGCATATGAAAATTTGAAATTTTAGTAAATCTTTGATGTTGTTTTTTTCATAAACTACAAGGCCAAAGGCCTTTATATTTTGTAAAGAGCTTAATCATATGGTTCTCTACCAAGTTTTTAAATATTTAATCTCTGGGGTCAAAAATGGCCCCGCCCCTGAGGTCCGAAGTTTGGAAAAATCCTTAATAAGAGCAATTTCAAAAGTCTTCTCCTCTTAAACTATAAGGTCTAGGATATTCATATTTGGTATGTAGCATAACTAGATGGTTTTGTACTATATCACAAAAAGTTTTCATCCAAGGGTCAAAAACGGCCTTGACTAGGGGTCCAAAAATTTGGAAAAATGCAAAATTTGAGTATGTTGAAAAAAAATCTTCATTTTAAGGCGGAGGGCATTTATATTTTGAGTGTAGGATACTCTGGCTGTTATCTATCAATTTTGATCAAATTATGCCTGTAGGTTAAAAAACACCCCTTCCCTGGGTGTCCAAAGTTCGTAAAAATGCTCAATTTGACCATGTTCAACAGTCTTCTCCTCCCAATCTACAAAGTCTAAGGCATTCATATTTGATTTATAGCATAACCAGATGGTTCTCTACTATGTTAGCTAAAATCTTAGCCCTGGGATAAAACATGGCACTGCCCCAGAGGTCCAAAATTTTGGAAAACACCCAATTAGAGCAACCTCAAAAGTCTTCCCCTTCTGAAATATAAGATGAAGGGCATTCATATTTGGTATGTAGTATGACTAAATAATTTTGTACTGTGTTACAGGAAAATATGCTCTTAGGATAAAAAATGTCTCTGCTCTTGGGATTGAAAATTGCATAAATCGCATTGAAAAGATTCTTCTTAAATAGAAATGGAGAAATTGCTTGCTTTCTCACAATGCTTTTTTAAACCTTTTTCCGTGAGGGTGACAAATTCTTGGATAGTTTGGTAATGGATTAAACTATGAAGCCAAAGGCATTCATTTTCATTTTTAAACATTACTGGATTGTTTTGTACAAAGCCCAAAATCTTATATTTGTTTTATTTATTTTGCTCAAGTTGTGTCTTTTTTATACAAAAAAGTACTGTAATTTGCAGATGCCTCAGGTGAGCGATTTAGGACCATCATGGTCCTCTTGTCTCCATTACTACTTAGGTATTATGCCTTATGTCGACATTGAGTTGCCGTTACTATCCAGCACTCAGAATAGTCGAGCATTGCTTCCTCTGACAGCTCTTGTTTTTAAATTTGAAACAGTTACATTACAGGGTTTTGGTTTGACCAGAGTCATAGTTGGTAGCTCATCAGACAAATGTTAAAAGTGGTGTTAAACCCCATTCAATTGATCAATTGACCAGAGACCTTGGGTTTTGGGCACAGAAATTCAAAAAGAAGAAATTTTGATGCTCAAAAATTTGTCACTGTGTCATATTGACTCTGGAAAATAAGCAGCCATGCGTCAAGGATCATCATAAGTGTGAGATTATTGAAAAAAAAATGATTATGTAAATATACTACACCAACACCAAGCTTGATTGGTAATTAACACAACACACTTCTTTTTATAATATGAAAAATAAGAATAATTTGATCCTCTTAATACTCTTTGAACGCATAGAAACTGATTCAAACACACAATTTGTGAATGAACACTTAACTTTCCTTAAAATTTTATCTTTTATTGAAAATAGAATACTTGACTTTTGGGTTCAAGTGAAAACCCTGCATTACAGGTTATTTGTTTTCAATATAGTCGATATCTTACATTAACTTTTTCATACTGGCTCCACTTTTGTGTCAGACTGGCACCAAGTGGCTTCAAATTTTTGCCATTGGCAAATTTGTTGATGCAAGAATAAATATTTTAAGGGGGAACCCTGTGTCCATCATATATTATGCATCTATCAGTCTGTATTTTTAAAAATCTTTTCCTCAGAAAGTACTGAACAGAATTCAATTAAGTTTCTAGAAATGAGCCTTGGGTGACCCTTTATCAGATTCCTTCAAAAAAAATTTTATTGGATAAAACACATGGCTTTAATGGTCAGGGCTGATTTCCATATATGGTTAAACTTTTCAAAACCTTCTTCTTGAAGAATCAGACTTATTCATATTATTGAAGACAAAAGTATTGTAAGGTAAACACTATCATATACATTGAATTTTACCCCCGCCCCCCCACTTTACCCAATAATTTGGCTTGGCCCCCCTTTTTCTGATTGTTATGGGGGACAGCCCCCCACTTTTAGAATTTCTAGATGCAACCCTGAATATGGACCAATTTCTGGAATATTTAAAATTCTAAATTCAATTTCAGGAAGTTTACACATAATTTTTTTCCACACTCAACCATACCCCCAACCCCCAAAAAAGATGAAATTAAAATAGAAACGTTAAACCTGCAATACTTTTTTTTTCCATCCTTTACTCATAGTCCCTCAATTTCATGTCCCTTTGAATTGAACTAGAGAAAACAAGAAGAGCTTGTTTCTTGAGAAATTGGGGGGGGGGGGTGCATTAATTTCTCTTTTTCCCACAATGTTGCTCCTAAAATACTATTACAAGCAATTTCTTCATTATCCCCAATGATTTCTACTTCAAGAGACAAAGATTGTCAAGATTTCAACAACTTGCATTGTCGTCTGCAACTTCTTTAATTTGGACTGGTCTAAAATTTCCTATTGTGGGAATGGGTTATGCTTTTTCCTCCATCAAAGATAGCAAAATGTCATTATATTTTCAATCAAGACGGCTTGACATATAAAAAAATAGTTATTTGTATAGAATCATCCATATTTTTTGCTCAATGACCCACATGATCAAAGGATGTAGGTTTATGGGTCCCCTGAAATGAAAAGCTAGATTTACTACTGCTTAAGTTCGCAACAGTGTTTCTTTGTAAAATTTTGTAAACTCTGTGAGCGTTATTACCAAATGTCAAAATTTCAGAATGGTACAAATTGAAAGAAGTTGCAGACAACAATCTTATGCCTTGTCTTACTTTTCCTCTGTTCTGACACTATATTTGAAAATTTTGACATAATTAGATCAATCTTGTGTTCAAAGATTTCTTTCACAAGAACAACAATAAGCCGGTAGCATTGGCTATGATCAGACTGCACATCTCTGCAGGCTGATCTTAGTTTATACATCTGCCAAAACACTTGTAAAAGCAGGAATATTCTGGGATCAGCATGACAAGGGTTAAGCTGATATATTTTTAATTTCTCTGTTTTTCTGGGTTATAAGCAGTGTGCAAGTGCATTAATAGCGTGTTTGTTGGAATAAACAATTTCCTCATTTTCCACATTGTTTGCCTGAACTTTTTTCTTAGGGGGAATAAAAAAGCAGGATTTTGAGGACACTGTGTTCACCTTTGGCATACATTTTGCTTGTGAAATATTCCTTGAGAGAAATCAATTTTCTGATGAGAGGCTTGGGTGATAAAAACCAATACACTGTTGTTTGGTGTTGAGATACTTCATACTTGTATTTTGTAGTCCTCCCAGATGATTGGATTTCGTTCATAGCTTGGGTGTAAGTCTCTGATAATTAATATTCTACATGTTATCTCTATTGAGCTGAGGCAAGGATGGCCCCTTTTTCTAGGAAAATATCCTTAGTTAGTTCATTGATTAACCAATTACCAGACAAGATGAAAAATGTTCAACTGGTCCAGATGGAAAAATTTTGCAAACAACAATTCAAAGCATCTGTAAATTAAACAACAGGTGGCAGAATTTTGTAGTCTTTTATTTTTTTTGTAATGGGTTAATTCACAGCTTGCGTGACTAACCATCACTTTTTGTCATTTCTAGCACCAAAACAAGAACAACAACAGTCTGTCTGAGCAACAGGCTATCATCTATGGGCTATTTCAATACCATATTTGTCTCGATAAACATTGCTGAATTCAAACTATTGTTGGGATCCCTAAAGTTATTTTGGATTTTTCCTTCCTTGAATAAAAAAAATTGCAGCAAGAATAATAAAGGTCTATTTCCTCCATTTTCTAGAGCCACAGCATCTCAGATGTCGGGGTTCCCTCTCTAACAGAAGTTGAGAGTAGTTCCAATTCAAACCCTCAACCCATTTCCACATAATGACACCTTTGACACTCCTGAAAAAAAAACAGTATGGAAAACATTGTGGAAAATGAAAAAATGCTTGTAACAAGCAATTTCTTTATTTTCCACAATAATTTCTACCCAGAAACTCGGAAATATCCACAGTTTCATGTATTTTAGATTGTCTGCAATTCCTTTCAACTTGGACCAGTCTAAAATGTTCTTGTGTGGTAATAGGTTAATGAGATAGCTAAGTGACCATGATTTATTTGTTAGTTTTTAGCTAGCATAGGGTCAGCTTTGATAGTTTTAAATTAACAGAAAAAATTTTGAGGTCTTCAAAAAGTTCAACGAGTGCAAACTGCCACTGGAGGCTTAACTATTAAATCCATTGAATACCTACTCCATAAAAGTAGTTCTTATTTATTTCAGGAATATTATGAACTCTGTTCAAATTGTAGACTTCTACATGCTATTTAACCCATTTCCAACCAATCATCTCATGAAAAAAGCTTTCGAAATCATTGTGGGGAATGAAAGGTTTGGAAAACATCATGGACAATCAAGACATTGCATGTAACAAGCAATTTCTTCATTGCCCACATTTTTTCTACCCAACTGGGGAAAGGTTTTCTAAATTCAACAAAGTTGAAATTGTCGTCTGCATTTTCTTTGAATTCAAGCCAGTCTAAGATTTTGTCATGTTGTAACGGGTTAACTCCTGGGTTACTTGGACCTCGTTTATTTATCATACCTTTGGCGAAGGAGATTACCTAACAAAACTATGCTTTGCTAGCTTATAGTACTTTCAGTACTTTGATTAAGAAAAATGAAGAGGAAATAATCATTTTGTTTTCCATGGAAAAATATCATAAAAGCCCATGAGTAATTTGAAACAAAACAAGGATGACATTGATAAAAGGTTTATGTTAAAATGAACTGTTTTACCAAAAAAGAAAAATTAGATATGTTTCAACTTGCATCAATTGACCAATCGCTGGTCCCACCCACTGACTCCCTAGGCCCCGTTCATCAACTGATTTGTAACTGAGGTTTTATTCCAAAGCATGTAGAAAAAAGTAAAATGGTTGGTGACCTAAATGTTGTAACTACAGCTTGATTAAGCAGTAGTTACGACGTTTAAGTCGCAAAACCAACAATAAAGGTTAACAGTGGCAACCAGTGTCGGAGTTGAAAAGCTGAGGTCCAAGCTGAATAAATTATTTGATTGGTTGGTTTGTTCCTTGATTGATAGCTGTGTAAGCCGGAACTTGGCATATTTCCTATCTCCCTTTACAAGGCACAGGTACACAACTGTTCTCAAGGTCATTGTTTATTGTCAAAGTGTTATACTCAATATATAGCTTGTTGCAGAGGATTTTTGTTTCATTAATACATCTAGTTAAATCATAAAAAGGGTTAATACATTATTTTAAAAACTTTTGAAAAAAGACGATTTATTTCATCATAGAGTAAGTAGTTACAGGAAGAATAGTTTGTATAAGTTCTGCAGTCTTATCTGGTCTATTACAAATGGAAGTTATAGACAGATTTAATGAATCTGTATTCATTCTCATATCAGATGGTTGTAAATTAAATAGTCTTGCCATATCTTCAATCAAGAATGAATAATTGATAGATTTGTTATTGCAACACTTTACCAATCATGTATGACAATTCAAAGCAAAGGATATTCAACATCCCCATCTCTTTAACCTGTTTCCTGAATGATAAAATGTTTGACTGGTCCAAACTAAAAGGTTGCAAATGACAATTTCAGGTTGAAAAAGATTTTAAATATCATAGTCTTTCTGGGTAGAAAATATTACAGATAATGAAGATATTGCTTGTTCAAGCAATCTCTTCATGTACCAGACTCTTGTTCAAGCAATCTCTTCATGTACCAGACTCTTGTTCAAGCAATCTCTTCATGTACCAGACTCTTGTTCAAGCAATCTCTTCATGTACCAGACTCTTTTTCAAGCAATCGCTTCATTTACCAAACTGTTTTCTTTAATATTTATTTCTTGAGGGGTGTAAAAAGGTGGGCTTGTGTGGTATGTCTAATTTGAGTATGATCTCTGCGGAAATTGGGGTCAATCTTTAAATTGGCTGATGGCTGACCATTCCCACTGACTGCTAACAATGTAGTTTAAAGTTCAATATAGATAAAGTAAAATAAGTGTTGGAAAAATTTGATAGGGGATGTAAAACCAAAAGCGAATTGTTAGTGGGGTTGTAAGTGGGTTCATAAGTTGAATAAGCTGTAGTTACGTTGTTTAAGTCTCCCACAGTCACTAATAAAAATATTTGATGATTTTCGGAGTAAACTCTTTTGGTCAAAATGAGTGATTAAATTGGTGTGTCAAATGTTTTTAATAGCAGAGACCATTCACTTCTGAATCGGAAGTTCAAATTAGCATAGAAAAACGATTTGATCTGGCATAGTACTTTGGTTGGTATTTCATCACTTTTAACCGCCCTTCAATATGAAACCTTACGAAGACATCATGGAAAATGTGGAAATTGCTTGCTTACTACCCAAAAAGAAGGAATTTAAAGTTTTGTCAACTTGAAATTGTTGCCTGCAACTTCTTTGAATATTGACTGGTCCAAAATTCTATCGTGTCAGAATGGGCTAAAAATTGTTGTCTAACTTCTTTCAATTTGGATAAGCCTAAATTTTTGTCATTTGGTAAAGGGTTAATAATATTTAGATGTTGATGCACAATCGTTTCAAGTAGATTTATGTTCCTGTAAGTCCTTGGCTGAAGCTTCAGGAACACACTCTAATACTGATGAAACCTTAACCCATTCCCACTCAATGACGCTTCTCAAGGAAAGACAATTTGGAAAACATTGTTTAAAATGAAGAAATTGCTTGTAACAAGCAGTTTTTTCATTTTACACTGTTTACGACCCAGAAAGTTGAAAACATCTATACTTTCATAAACTTAGGATTGTCATCTGCAACACCTTTTAATTTAGACTAGTCTAAAATTTTGACATCTTGTAATGAGTTAGAATCACTTGGGTATGCAATCTTCGCCATTTATTGAAAATGGAAATAAACACTGAATAAAAATAAAGAATAAGTCACTTGTACAAGGAATATGTCCTGTTTTACCAACTGAAGTGTTTTGTTTACACAAGTTTGTAAATGTCAAACTTTTCAATAATGATTATATTAATTCTTTGCATTCTGCAATCAAGAGCATAAGGTTGTTACTCTTTATCCTTGATAAAAATTATTTCATAATCAAATGCTAAGATTTGTTGCAAATGTTGGAAATTAACCCATTAACACACAATGATTTTTGATGCCCTGTAGAAATATGATCATGGGAATCTTCATAGGAAAAAAAGAAAGTGCTTGCAACAAGCTCCTTTGTTCCTTTTCTAACAATGTTTTCTACCTTTATGAGGTACTTATTTTCCTATTTAAGTGCAATTAGAAATTTCACCTTTGGACCAGTGTGTAATTTCGTTGTCTTGTAATGGGTTAAATCATTGATCTAAATATGGTTTCAGATTATGACAACAGAAATCTAGATAAGAGGGGGGGGGGGGGGGGTTATAGCATTCTAAAATCTTTATTTCTCAGTGGAACCTTATGTTGTTGGTACTCTTTCTTTTGAATCGTCTCTTCGAGGCAATTCAAATGAGTGCCTACATCATAGGGTTTATGGCATAATTGGTTGTAATATTTCAATCTAAAATACGAATTACTCCCTTTATCTGTATCTCAGTGACTAGATCAAGGTCATCTTACAAGGTGAGGCTATGGCTCTGCCCTGACTTAGGTACTGTCTCTTTCTCACTAGGAACCCAATACTACTTAACTAAGTTGTAGTTGAGGCATTAAAAAAGTAAAGGTTGATTTGGAAGGTTTTTCAGTACCTTACAATATATTAACCCATTCTCATAAAATGATGTTTTTGGACGCCCCCAAGAAAAAAAGCTTTGGAAAATATTGTTGAAAATGAAGAAATTGTTTGTTTCAAGCAATTCCTTCATTATCCACAATATTTTGTACGCAAAAAGATTTTTTAAAATTTTATACACTAAAAATTGCCGTCTATAACTCCTTTCAAGTTAGACTAGTCTTCAAAATTGTTGTGTGGTTATGGTTTAAATATCATTTTTTCCTTGTCTTACAGAGCATGAATGTGGATCCTGGGAGAAAGAAAGTGTCCTGTCATATGAATGTAGAACTCTCCTTTTCAAGGCTCTGCACAATCTCATAGAAAGGTAAGAAACGGGGGTTTTGTATATCAAAATGACAGTTCATTGGCCATGCCAACTGACCTCTGACATCGCAATACAGTAAAACCCCTCCTTACAACCACCCCGGAAATACGGGCACCCCTCTATTACGACCGAATTTTTACAGAACGGAATTTTTGGTTCTTTATTTCAATGGTCGCCAACCCCTCTAAAACGGGCACCCCGCTATTCCGAATTACATCCACTAAATTCAGTACCAACCATAGCTGATACACTATTTCGAACCCCACTAAAACGACCAGTTTTCACACATTTGAGACCGATCACCCGAATTTCACACTCGATAAGAGCGACACTAATTGGGTACGAATACATTATCTGATTTTTGATTATGTGATATCGAACCCTTATTATAATTGGTGTTATAATTAAAGTGGGCGATCGCTTTTAGAAATTATAGTTTGTATTATTTCTAATTGTTATTTGAATGTTTCACAGGTTTTGACTCGAGAAATAAATTCCAAAGTGAAACGATCCGAGAAGTTGCGATAATTAGTTTGTTTACGACGTTCCGAACAGATTAGCAATTAAATTTTGATTTCAACATAATTGATGCTTGATATTCGCATTATAGAAGATATGATATCGACAGTTTGACACTTTGAACCTGTATTTACTAATAAATAATCTCAGGACGGAGTTCTTAATCAGATCCAAATGGAGAATAGAGAAAGTAGAACTTACCGAAGATCGTAAATTGAAAATGACATTAGATCCCGCTGTAATACATGTTCATATAGTTTCATTTTTGTATGTATAGTATTAATATATTCAATAACGAAAATAAAATGCAATACTTGACAACAAACGACCAAACCTCAGTAATACGACCACCCCGCTATTAAGACCACTTTCTGAAAGTACCGCAAGTGGTCGTATTAGAGGGGTTTTACTGTATTTTCAAGGCTTTACACAATCTCAAAGAAGGGCAAGACAGAGGGATTGAGCGCTCACTGGCCATGCCAATGACCTCTATTACCGCAGTATGACTGAGGTAATAAACATGGCTCACATATACCTTATTCTGGAGCTGAATTTTGGCTTCATTCCAAAAGGCAAAAGGTATCATTTTTTTTCCGAATTCAAACAGAAAATTCTTGATTTGATGGATCAGAGCAAAACAGCCTATATGTTTAAAGGCAGTTACAACTGTTTTGATCCAACCCATTGAATATTTTTGTGAATTTTCACCGATTCTCCTGTTCCCAGGTCTCTGTTGAAAATGTTTTGCAAGACCCTTGATAAACAGCATTATATTGTAAAATATGTGGTCTTAGACTTGAAATAAAAGTTGTATTGTTGGTTGGGGAGTTAAACGTCATAAATATAATTTGAATGAGCTGTAGATAAAAAGCTTACTATGTAAAACCTCTGATATTTTATAGTGAAGACTGAATTTATTCTTGTTCAAGGATTACTTCAAAATTTTTAAAGATAAGATGTTAGTGCTTAGGAAAAAATGTTCAAATGTCTGTCCAAAGAATTGTTTGCATTATTCCATTCCCAAACAATGACGCTTTTAGACTAAGAAAAAAAGCTCTGGAAAACATTGTGGAAAATGATGAAATTGCTTTTGACAAGCAATTTCTTCATTATCCACAATTTTTTTTACCCCAAAAGATGAAGATTTTCAAAATTTCATAAACTTTGTTGTCTGCATCTCCTTTCAATTGTGCCCAGTCTAAAATTTTGTCTTCTGGTAATGGGTTAATTGTATGTATTAGGGCTCTTGCTAGTGTTTGAAATTAAGGAGTCATTGACTTCTTGACTATGAAATTATAGGGGTCAAAACTGATATTGAAGGGGTCAAATCAACAAAAAGAGCCAATCATGAGTAGAAATTTGAAGGTTTAAATGCCAACTTACCTTTTCTTGTAAATATATGAGGTAAACCATTAACTTGTACAATAAAGGATAAAATATTGAAAATTACATGGATAAAACCATTTCTTGACCCTTAAAAAATTCTCAAATTTTTAAAGATGACTCACCCATCCCCCACCCCCGGGCTGACTATCAACTTAGGAAATCACTATCACAATAGTTTTACTATCGCAGTGTTGATATTGTGATACTATTACTATCGTCAGAAATAAATCACGATATTTCACAATACTGTATATGATACTTTGTTTATTTTCTATGTTAATCTCTATAGATTTTCTCCAAATTGAGGAGGAACAAGGATTATGGTTATATAAACAGATAAAAGGTGATCTATTTACTAGATAATGAAGCCGAAATGCTCCCAAACATGGGCCTTTCTGACTTTTTGTACACATGCATCTTTTTTTGGTGTAAATTCCCATTTCGTAAAAGAGTTCTTTGTTGATTTATTGTTACCGTATTTTTAACAATGGTGAAGAAATTAGACCAAGTCCATTACAGTGAAAGAAGATCGAAGGTCGATCCACGTGACATTTTCTCAGCGCGTCAGTTACCCAAGGTGTTCAACAACTCGTCGGTCTCCAAGGAGACCTAGCTATGCGGGATTCTTAGATTTTATCCCTTTTGTATAAGGATGGAAATGTTTACGTTGGTATAAAGCCAAATTCAATTAGATTAATTCCGATAACTATTAATAATAATGTTTCGGGTGAAAATTCTAGCTTTTAAATATTAGCGTGGACCGAAAGAGAACCACAATTTGTAGACCTGTAGAAATTTACTGATTATTCAATTACGATAGACTGGGAAGGTAAGGGTAGAATTTATAATAATTATCAGCACGCTGAATTTTGTCTGTTTCTGCTAAAATCTCGTAACTACAGTTGTTATCTTTCGAAATATCAGAGGGTTAAACTATCTCTTTAAACTATACTTCGTATATTTTGTCCAAATTCGACAATTACGCTGTTGATCAGGTCAGTTATGGGCAAGAAAACATGGTTGGGATGTCAGGGGGGGGTGATAGAAGTTTTCAAATGTGATTTCATGATGAGGAAAACTTAACAGACAAATCAGAGAATGACTTAAACTATCATACAAATTGTTAATAAACAGTCCTGACTGCATTTGAGGCAGTTCAGGCCTTTGATTTTCTCACAGGTAGGCCAACACAAACTACTTTAAATTTGCGGGCAATTGTGCGGTGATTTATGTCAAGCAAACCATGGAAAAACTGTGGCAATTGACAGATGCCATGATTTTTTAATTGCGGCAGTTTTATTCTAACCGACAAATTACTTATTATCTCTTGGTGACTTTAAGACAGGAACAATTGAAATACGAAGATTTTGTTTAGCTCTCCATATTGATATCCTCCCTTTTTTCAATTCAACCGTCGATGATTGTACATAATGACAGAAAAAGAATTTACCATCAGCTCAAAAACTACGGAAATGTCTTAACAATTTTGCCTGAACATTCTGCAGATACGATCTTACAGTGATGTGCGGGATTCTATCAATCGTTAATCGAAGAAAACAACATTTTAGAAAAGTAAATCGTTTATTAACCCATTCCAACACAACAAAATCTAAGACTGGTCAAAATTGAAAGAAGCTGCAGACGACAATTTTAAGTAGATGTGATTACAATTTTTTTGTGTTCTAGGATAGAAAACATTGTGGATAATGAAGAAATTGCTTGTTACAAGCAATTTCTTCATTTTCCACAATATTTTCCAATGCCAATTTCTTGAGGGGTGTAAAAAGGAGGGCTTGTGTGGGAATAGGCAGAGTTGCATCCAGGCCGCGCGATTGCGGGATTCCCCCGTGTTTTTTAATCACTCCCGCAACCTCACTAATTTGATGGGGGAGTAATCGCGCAACAATGTTCTGACTCCCGCAGAATCCATAACCAAAGGGGCGGTATAAAAAAAAAGTGAAAAAAGACTAATGACGATTAACTGTTGACAATATCGTACTGATAAAAATAGCTCCGATCATCGCTATTTATAACCATTACGACACATCGTAATTAAACTGGTCCCCGAATTCGAATCAATGTGTATAAAATAGTCAGGGAACCCAACAGTGGAGCATGCGCAGAAGAACACTTCCGTTTCCGGCTAAAGACAATCATGTCAAACTTGACAAAAAGAGTTGATTTAAATCAATCTGAATATCACCATCAGGCACCACCAACTTTTTTATGGGCCTCGATATCAGCGCTTTATTATCGTAATCGACAGACTAGAAGAAAGACCACGAAAGCCAATCTTGTCAGCTCTCGGGGCGAAAAATAAACGGACTCTGTTTCATCCAGACGCAAAATTGCAGAAATCGTGGTTTAACAATTATAAGAGTTAGAAACACGAGGAGAAAATGAAATCTGGGATGACTGTTATTTGTCTTGTGATAAACCTCGGGTAAGAATTATCCATTTACTGCCGGATGCACAAATTTCTATACTTGCACACATTTAAACATTTAGTCACCACATTTACCAAGGACAGTGTGCATCAAAGTGAGTTTGTCAGAGCTACCTCCAAAATACATAATAAACTTCAGTTAAAGAATAACTTGTGCCATGAGAACTGCTTATTTTATGACTAAGACAGATAAAGCCTTCTGAAATGTTGGCTCTACAAGAATAGAGTGGGTTAGACTTGAAGGATTTAAAAGTGGGTGAAAATGTTTCAACATATACATCAAGAGCTTAGTTTTTTGCCTCAATTTTTCAGTGATATATCTTGAATTGTGGTGAAAACTTATTAGATTTGTTGTTTACTTCATATCTTTATGAAAGATTTATCAATGAATCAACTTATTGCTTAGGGGTTTTGACCCCCCCCCCTTAGCATTTGTCACTCCCCCCATTTCAGTAATTCAGTGGGGGAGCTCCCCCTCTTGGAAGAAATCCTGGATGCAACACTGAATAGGTTGATTTTTTTTTTTCAGTGAATGATCATAAATTTCACGTCGTCTTTGCCGGTATCTTGAAACAATCTGAAAAATAAAATTAGTAAATATACAAACTTAATGCGAAACACATATCAAGTTTATTTACTGCTGAAATGAATACAGTATTAAGCAAAACATTTTGTGACTCATGAAAATCGACAATGGTTGTTACCGGCAGCACGATGAATTATCTATGAATTCGAACGCTGGCTTGAGTAATTATCCCCTACTGTTTCGTCGAAGGGGGTATAGTAATGGTCTCAGTCTGTCTTTCCATCCTTCTGTCACTAAACTTGTCCGAAGCATATCTCTGAAAGTATAATAGCTATCAACTTGAAACTTCATAGGTGAACAGATCTCGTTGAGGAGAAGTGCATTGCACAAGAATCACAACTCTTGCTTGTATAATTTTGGAGTTACTGCCCTTTGTTGTTTTGAACACTTACATTTTGTCCAGAGCATATCTCTGAAAGTATAATTGCTATCAATTTGAAACTTCAGAGGTGGATACATCTCATTGAGGAGGAGTGCAGTGCATAAGAATCACAACTCTTGCTTGCATAAATTTGGAGTTATTGCCCTTTGTTGTTTTAAAAACTAAGATTTTGCCCGGAATATATCTCTGAAAGTATAATAGCTATTAATTTGAAACCTCATAGATGAATAGATCTCGTTGAGAGGAAAAACCTTGCACAAGAACAACAACTCTTACTTGCATAATTTTTAGAGTTATTGCCCTTTGTTGTTTTAAAGACTTACATTTTGTCCAGAGCATATCTCTGAAAGTGTAATTGCTATCAATTTGAAACTTCAGAGGTGGATACATCTCATTGAGGAGAAGTGCAGTGCATTAGAATCACAACTCTTGCTTGCATAAATTTGGAGTTATTGCCCTTTGTTGTTTTAAAGACTAAGATTTTGTCCAGGTTATATCCCTGAAAGTATAATAGCTATTAACTTGAAACTTCATAGGTGAACAGATCTCGTTGAGGAGAAGTGCATTGCACAAGAATCACAACTCTTGCTTGTATAATTTTGGAGTTATTGCCCTTTGTTGTTTTGAACACTTACATTTTGTCCAGAGCATATCTTTGAAAGTGTAATTGCTATCAATTTGAAACTTCAGAGGTGGATACATGTCATTGAGGAGAAGTGCAGTGCATAAGAATCACAACTCTTGCTTGCATAAATTTGGAGTTATTGCCCTTTGTTGTTTTAAAGACTAAGATTTTGCCCGGGTTATATCTCTGAAAGTATAATAGCTATTAACTTGAAACTTCATAGGTGAATAGATCTCGTTGAGGAGAAGTGCAGTACACAAGAACCACAACTCTTGCTTGCAAAGTTTTGGAGTAAATGCCCATTGTTTTAAAGACTTACATTTTGTCCCAAGCATATCTTTGAAAGTATAATAGCTATTATCAAACGAAAGAAAAGCAGTGCACAAGAAGCCTAAATCTAACCGGTTTCAGTTTACTATCTGAAAGCTTTTACGGTGGGGGATGGCCATGTCCGACATGGCTCTTGTTATCCATGTATTCGGACAGAAAAAAAAAATATTTAATTGTGTCAGAGTATATGGACAAGTTATGGTACTTATTGTTGTTTTGAGATAAATCTTTGAAGATCAATCTTATCATGTTGAAGTTTTCAAATATAGTGAAAGGAGGAATAATCTTAACCGGACAAGGCTTAGACTAAACCCAATTGAAGGAAGTTCTGGATATGTTCAATTTGAGGGGTTAATGCAAAACTATTATAAATACCTTGATCCAATACCAGATAACAACATTTTAGAGTGGTACAAATCAAAAGAAGTTGCAGAAGACAATCTAAAGCTTATGGAATTTTTAAACTTACTGAGTAGAAAACAATGTACTACAGTCAGGCCGCGATACACCGACCATCGTTATATCGGCAAACTCCGTTAACGACAAAAAAACACTGGGAACAAACCTCACCTAACGTAATTTTGACCCGTTTGAACGGCATTTTCAAGTACCGACACCGACGGACATTTGTTGGAACAAATCTTCGAAATTTAATGAATTTTGCTTCAGTTTATCGGAATTTTCTCAGCCCATGTTTTACGGTTGTTGACATGCCGTAAAGGGTGTCGTAAAATCCTATATCTGCAGTTGTCGTAAACAATATAGGTTACACAATAGACTCGATTATCGATTTTTTACACCTTCTGATTAATAGTGTTTAATGTAAATAACATGCCTTTGGCAAGTTTTTCACACTTGAATTTAACTATGTACCGGTGTTGAATGTTTTATTGAATTCGGTTGTTTTTATTTGAGATGTTTGAGCAATTTGAGAACTTTGAGAAATCTGAGAAGTGTCCTTAATAAATGCGAGAAACAATTTCTTCGTTTTATTCATTATCATGTTATCATTAGCCTGTTCCTGTTTGCAACTTTCACTTCCTGTCTAGTCTGTCATTTCTCGCCGACATCCCGAAAAATCTCCCGGTACCCAAAATCTCCTGCTCAATTACAACGACTGACTCAGTTACCGACAGGAATTGTGTGGGGACAAAGTATGTCATTATAACGGGGTTTGACTGTATATGAAAAAATTGCTTGTTGTTAGCAATTTCTTCATTTTGCACAATGTTTTACCACTTGTTTGGTTGAGGGTCATCCAAAAGGGTCCTTGTGTTGGAGTTCGTTAACTGATAAAGGCATTCATAAACCCCTCAAATTTTCAAAATCACCAAATTAAAAAGAATTGATCAGTGCTGTTATAAACATTATGAGGAAAGGAGATATTGGTTGTGAAAATTCCCCTAAAGCAATCTGAATTCACCACTAGAAAGGGTTCATTGCAACAGATGTAAGACAATGAGTTATTGCAACTAGAATTTGCTTTGTCTACTCTATTATCTTATGGTTAGTGAGAGAGTGAGAGTGCAAAGTGAAAACTTGCCACCTGTGTGTTGTATCAGGTTACAGGTCAGATTCCCACCTAGGGCCACAATTTTCAGGGTTTGACACTTAGTTATATTTGTCAGAGGCCTGCAGAACCAATTAGTTCCAATTCTTGCAAGTTGATTCTCTCCAATGGGTGGATAATTGTAAACCTATTTGGGATAGCAACTAGAGCTAGGAAAGGATGTAATGGTGGTACCAGTGTGAAATTTACCAGAATCCATTGTAGGTGATCCAGCCACAACTATATGACTGAAATTTTTTTAAAAACACCCCATTCAATCAATTCAATTCTTGCATGATCCTGTCCCCGTAATCCATTTTCATCATTGTACTTTTGTAAACCTAATGAATAACTCTTTATAAGCAGCCTTTTCTTCTTTCTCCACCATTTTTTTATCAAAGATCATGAAAACATGTAATTGTATGAGAAAGGGTTTGATATATATTTATTGGCTACCACACAATCCAGACTTTTTAAAAACCTCAAGAAAAAGAGCTTAAGAAAACATTGTGGACAATAAAGAAATTGATCGTTTCAAGCGATTTCCTCATTTATCACAATGTTTTCTACCCAAAGATACAGTGAATTAAAATTTTTCTATAAACATGAAATTGTTGTCTGCAACTTCTTTTAATTTGGATTAGTCTATAAATGTTATTGGGTGGGAAGGGGTTAAAGCGAATGAGGTGATTTACTTGATATTAAGTGAAATCACTCATTGAGAGATACTACAGCCCCAATAGACCTACAGCATAGGCAATACCATTCCTCCCTTAACCCATTTCCACACACAGACGCTTTGGGAAGCCCTAGAAAAAAAACTACTTGGAAAACATTGTATAGAATTAAGAAATTGCTTGTAACACTGTTTTCTACCCCAAAAGTTAGAAAAAAAATATAAAATTTCATAAACTGCTGTCTGCAATTCCTTTGAATTTTGACCAGTTTAAAAATTTTGTCTGGTAATTCAGTGTTTATTCTAGGATATCAAAAATGTGGGGGATTTCACCGCAAAATCAACACAATAGAGAAATTTTTGATGCTCTTTGCTTTTAGAATAAAATCCCTCACCCATTTGGAAAATATGGGGATCTTTGGAAAATAATGGGGGAATCTCCCAATCCCCCTACATAGAATGAACACTGGTATGTGTTTAAATTACAGGTCAAGTGCCTTAGGAGGGGAGTAAGTGTACATTCCAGGAGTGTGAAATATAAAGACAAAAAATTACTTCCTGGTTATCCATAACTCTAAATTTGTCTGTATTTCCATTATCCCTATAGTAATGCTGATTGTGAAAAGCACTTTTGATAAGAAAAATGAAATTTGGAAACGTAATAAACTTAATAATAGAAAGATGTTTTTGCCAAATCAATATGGGGTGAATTTTAATAAGTGTTACAAATATGGTATGAAAACTTATGGAATTTTTTTTTTAAAAATCTTCTCATTTAAACTGATTCTTATTTTCATTTTCAGATGCTTGCTTTCAAAAAATTTTATCCGCCTCGGAAAATGGTTTGTTCAACCACTAGATCAAATTATTGGATTAGAACAAAGGTAATCTTCACATTTTGTTAACCTTTTACCTGATAACAAACTTGGAATTCAACCAAACTTCACAGAAAAGATCTTTAGGACATGCTCTTAGAAAATTCTTCAAAGATTTAAAACTTTTTTTATGGCAACAGAGTTACAAAAAAAATGCAGCCCAGGTGACATCATTTTCTTCAGCCAGGAATATATTTTCAAATACCCAAGCAGGAAACTGTATAACTAATAATATTCAGTGGTGGAAGATTAAAAGTATTATTTTGCTATTGAAAATTAGAAATGTTTTTCAACCGCAGTAACCGCAGTTCCTAGTATTTCCTGTGCATTAAGTCATATAACTGTACAGTAAAGCAAGGTAGCATGTTAGGTAGAAAATGTGAAAAAAAAAAGAAATTGCTCTTCATATTTATGTAACTTGCAATCACCGCTGTTATGTATAGCCATGATATCTACTGCAGCCATTTAACTCAATATCTTAGGACAAAATTTTAGACTAGTCCAAATTCAAAGAAGTTGAAGACAACAATTTCAAATATCTCTGTATTTTTTGGGGTGGGGTGGGGGGAGGAGAAAACAATGAGGAAATAACTTGTAAAAACAATCAAAATCCTTTTCAGCCATCTGTCTTTCTGCTTCAACTTTTTCCTGCATGGAGAGAGTACAGTATGTGCCAGTATAGAGGTCAAACAACATCCACCAGTCATGTACCTTGCCAACCATCATCTCAACCACATACAGGAGAGTCAGACACAGCTTCAAGGTATGAAAAAAAGGAAGTAAATTCAAGGAATTTAGATGACGAACTATCATAGAGTTTTCAAGTATAGTTGGCTTTCAAATTGACTACTGCCGCCATAGCGCAGTCGGTAGCTCGCAAGACTCCTAATCTTCAAACATGGGTGTCATGGGTTCGATCCCCGGCGGCGGCAAATATTCTTTCCGACAATTGTCTCTCACCAATGGGTGGATAATCGTAAACCTAAGTGGGATAGCAGCTGGAGGCTAGGAAAGGATGTAGTGGTAGTACTGGTGTGAGAAATACCAGGAATCCACTGTTAGGTGCTCCAGCCGCCGCGATATGACTGAAATACTGTTAAAAGCAGCGTTAAACCCCATTCAATCAATCAATCAATCAAATTGACTACTGACATCCAACACAGCACATAGACTCCAATTTCACAATTTGCATAATTTAGGGTTGGATAAATAACAGAACAAGCAAAAAGTTGACGGGGACCCAAAGGTGGTTGCTACAGCTTGCATAAGCTATAGTTACTCCCTTAGTCCTAACCAACAAAATATGTTGAACGTAAAATTTCTCTTCCTTTTTATAAGGCGATTTGATTGGTCAATCTTTAATGGCTACTTCTTTGTATTACTTTTCTAAATTGGGTTTTGTGAATCAACAATATCATCACACATAACCACACATACCAAATCCAAAATATTTAATATGACATAAAATGATTTACTTGTCATGGAATTTTAAGGAAAAAAATGACCATAATAAGGAATGATGAACAGGAATGGGTAAAATATTGGGAGGTCCAACTGAAAATGTACTTGTTTTATAACATTCTTCGGTTGGTGAGCAAAATGTAGTAACTACAGCTTGAACAAAGTTGACAATATTTTGGTTGTCCAGAGACAATATGATACTTAAATTTACAGATTGTCCCATTACCCCAGATTGCCTCTCTAGATCCACAAATGGGTTAATCATAGACTTACTCCTTAGATACACATTTAATAAGATTGAAATGTATTGTATTACTGTGTCTCTCTGTCTTCCCTTCTGTTTTGTCTAACCTTCCATATATCTGTACCCCAAATCTGAAAACTTAACATTTTCCTGAAATTTAACAATAATTCTAAGTTACAATGCTCATAATTGGCATAAAGTTGCCTCTCTTGTTATGTCAAGGTCATTCCAAAAGGTCAATCTCACTGAAGTTGAAAAACACCTTTTGAACATCTAATTTCAAAAAGATAAGGGAAAATTAAATTAATGCCTGGTTTTATTTTTGAGCAATTCCAACATAATAGTACTTTTTGATGCCCCTCAATAAAAATAATTGGAAAAACATTGTGTTAAGTGAAGAAATTGCTTTCAACAGGCAATTTCTTCATTTTCACAAAATTTTCTACCCAGAAAATTGAAAAAATCAAAAATTTTATAAACATTAACCCTTGTCATGCTGAAACCGGAATATTCCGGTTTTGGCGGGAGGTGTAGACCAAGATCAGCCTGCACACAAGTGCAGTCTGATCTTGGTCTAGACCTCCTGCTTGTATTTTTCCTGCCAGAGGTGTTTATGAAGTTGATTTCTAAAAGAAATATTGATTTTTGAACATCAAGTTCTTACAGTGCTCTCAGCCCTTTGATTCTATAGCAATTCAGTAAGGTAATTTATACAGCATGACAAGGGTTAAATTGCCATCTCAAACTCCTTTCATTTTGGACCGGTGTTGAATTTTTATCTGGGAATGTGCTCAAGTTTCAAAAAAGTAAGTCTACTGTCAATTATCATAATTTATATGGTATTTATCTTGTTAATTTTCAGTTATACTGGCTCCCTATGGGTTACAAGGGACTTTAACAGGAGTGACTTACAGAGACTCAGATCAGTTGACAAGAAAGCATTTAGACGAATGGAAGCAGTTTTATCCGGTCAAAACTAACGAGGCAAAGGACACAGATCTGAATGTGCTTCCAAATCTGGTTGAGGTGGTTGTAGGTACGAGATCAAGACTTATAATGATGCATGTGTCTTGTATTGTATAGAAATGTTTAGACACTCGAACAGTATTGCAATTAACCCATTCCCACACAACAAAATTTTAGACCAGTCCAAATTCAAAGAAGTTCTAAACGACAATTTTAAGTTGATGAAATCTTCAAATCTTTTGTCTTTTAGAATAGAAAACATTGTGGTTAATGAAGAAATTGCTTGTAACAAGCAATTTCTTCATTCTCCACAAAGTTGTCAATATTTTTCATATTGAGGGGTGTTTAAAAGCGCCATTGTGTGGGAATAGGTTAACCCTCGATATCTTGGGGCCACAGCTATAAAGCAGTTTGTAGCCCATTGGACTTCCAATCATGGGCTCCCCAGCCTTAAGGGATAACCTTTTTGACATTTGTCTTCCACCATTGGTAGGATAATCTTATACCTTAGTGAAATGAGCACCTTGAGGCTTGGAAAGAATGTTGTTGTAGTGGTGTTGTGAGAAACACATTGAATCCATGGTTAGGTGCTCCAGCAGTTGCAATATGACTGAAAATTGTTAAAAATAGTGTTAAAACCCATTTATTCAATCAATGGATGTTTTGTAAAATGTAGATCCTGTGCTTGGACTTCCCCAACATAACCACATATGCAAACTACATTGAGCTTGACAGTCAGTAGGAAAGGTACAAAAGATAACACAGTATAGTGTTTAGGCATTGTTGTTGATATTTTCTTGAAATATTTAAAGTGTACTTATACTATGAAAAAATCAAGAAATAGATAAGATTTTTCCTTGGTGAACGACCTTCGCACAGGCCAGTTTAAAATTTTGTCATTTGGCAATGGGTTTAGACTAATCCAATATGAGATTTTCTTCACTGACAGCTCTCTGAACATTTGTTGCTTTAATTTTGTTCCAGCTGGTGTACGCATGAAGTATCCTTCCTGTTTTGTCTTGCTTGTGGACGAACACCACCAGAGACCACCTGGTATTGGTGACCGCCAAAACTTGCTAAGCCAACAAACACCTCCAACCACTCCAGAAGATGCCCTCCATGCTGGACTGGTATCCGATATGGGTATGAAAATGATGAATACAGCCTCGTTCCCTAGTCGTCCGGAGCCTGTCTCCGATCTCACCGCCAGAACAAATGGTCTGTTTAGTACAAGGCTGATTGAGAGAGTGCATCATGACAGCTGTGCAACAGCCGGTGTTACCAAAGTGTGAGTATATGATCAAAGGGAAGACTCTGATCCCATGAATATATTATTGAAGTTTCAGTTATTTTTAGATCTCTTTTTTATGCTTTTACAATGTGGAAAAGATTAAGGATTAATTTCCATGACCATTTGTCAAGAAATAGTTTCTGGCTATTTACTTGTGTTAAGTAATAGGAAAACTGGTGTTTATTAGGTAACTGCGAAAAGAAAATCAATTAAATTGTTTTTCAACCATTGAAGCTGAATACTTCTTGATTGATGGTTGCAGCTGTCAATCAAATCAAAGTACTGAAAGTACTGTAAGTTAGCAAAGCGTAGTTTTGTTAAGTATTCTTTTTTACAAAAGGTTATCATGATAAATATGTGAGGTTAAAGGAAAACATAACCCATTTAGACATGACAAAATTTTAGACTGGTTCAATTTGAAAATGTTGCAGACAACAATTTCAAGTTTGTTGAATTAGAAAATCTTCAATTCCCTTGTTGGGTAGAAAACATTGTGGATTATGAAGAAATAGCTTGTTACAAGCTATTTCTTCATTGTCAACAATGTTTTCCAAAGCTTTTTTTCTTGAGATGCTTTGAAATTGGAATCAAGTGTGAAAATAGCTTGTTTTTGAAAGTTATCTACAATTTGAATAAAGTTTGAAATATTCCTGAAATACAAAAGAACTACTTTTATGGCGTAGTCATTCAATGGATTTAGTGGTTAAGCCTCCAGTGGCAGTTTGCACCTCAAAATTTTGTCTGTTAACTCAAGCTATCAAGCTGATGCTTTGATAGCTAAAAAAGGAATAACCAATCAAGTCATTGATTAAGCCTGGAAGTGAATTTTTTTTTGCAAAGTATTTTGACGACTTAAACATTGTATCTACAGCGTATACAACCTTTAGGTTACCAGCCATTGTATTTTTCTGTTGCATGTTACTGACTTTAACCTATTACCAAATAATCCAACTTTTTTTTTAAAGAAAAAAGTTTTGGAAACCATTGAGGATAATAAAGAAATTGCTTGTAACAAGCAATTTCTTCATTATCCACAATGCTTTCTGCCCAAAAAGACTAAGATCTGTATAATTTCATCAACTTGACATAGTCGTCTACAACTTCAATCAATTTGAACCAGTCAAAAAATTTCTTGTGTGGTAAAAGGTTAAATATTTGCAAAGAAACAGCATTTAAAATATGACTTGAACTTTCTGTCAGAGATTCATGATAAGATGATTATTAAATAACAATCATAAAATATTGACCTTATTTATAAGTGTCCATGTAACCATGTAAAAAACCCAAAAAACACAGTTATTCCATTCCACAAATATTTTGCAAAAGATAAATAGGATTGGTATTTCAAAAAATACCAAATCATGTAGTAAGGTAAATCTACCAAGAGTGAATAGTTTCCCGTGTCGTACTGCATAAAATCGAATTAAATTGAATTCAAAGGGCTGAAAGCACTGGAAATGACTAATTGTAGGTTGATGTTTATTTTGAAAAATTTTCTTAAAAGTAACTATGGCCTAAAGGGACAAGAAGATGGTATAGACTTGTATCAGACTGTACATATGTGCGGGCTGATCTTTGTCTATACCCCCCCTGAAAAGAAAAAAGAGTAATATTGCGGGATCAGCATGACAAGAGTTCATTTGGCCTGGTCATTCCTTTTTGAGTGAAGGTTGAGATATGAATTATATTCACAGGCAAGCCGAAGGTCTAGCAGAGGAAGCCATACCATCATCTTGGCCGTTTGCAGACCCTTCTTCTAAAGTCAACTGTCACTGTCCAAGGTAGGTTTAATCTTGCTTGCTCTTACCAAAAGTTCCATACAGAATCTTTGAGCATAAATTCATCAATTACAGTGGTCTTGCATTGGCTCTAGAACTCATTGTTGGCTTCTGTGAAGATCTTTTAATGCGTGGAAGGCGTACTTTTATAAACATTTATCTTTATAATACACAATAATTAGGCCTATGTAAATTACTTCACAAGAAATAATTTTCTAGATAAACTGACTAATTTTATTTCTATTTTCAAAATAATTTGAGTGCATTTATCAGCATTGCAAATAGAAAAAGTTATGCCAATATTTACAGCTGCTGAACGTGAATATCGCAATGCATGAAAGTTGCCACTATTCTCTAGACCATCTGCTTGATAATTACTCAACAACAAAAGTTTATGCATGCCCAATTTAGCAATTTCAAACAATATTTTTCCTTTCTAACAATGTTTTCCTTTCATAAACAACAAAATTTGAGACATAAAAAATTGAAAGACAGTGGATGTTTCAAGCGTTTTCTTCATTTCTGACAATGTATTCCATAGCTTCCTTTCATAAGCAAAATGAGAATATTGTGAGGTGTGAAAACATGCTATCAAAATCATTGAAAATCGTTTAACGAGGCATAAAGGATATTCTTTACAATGCGGGAAAATTTTAAACATGCACAGCAAGTTAATATCTTTACAAAACAATAGATGTCAGAAAGGTGCAAACTCCTTAGCTCGAGTAAATGCAGCAGAACCTGACTGTGGGACTATGAGTACTGCTCCACCCGTCAAGAAGTATTCTGTCCCTAATTTAATGTATTGGTACTTTGATTTTTCAGAAATGAAAAATGATAGGTTGCTGTTCATGCCCACTAACTCCATTGGCCAGAGACAGGAAGTTCCACTTATATATTAAAGGGCATTATTTTGCAATATTTAATGGCCAGTAACATGAAACAAAAAAATAAAATGGTAAAACAACTACAGCTTTACCTAAAACCAACAAAAATGCTTTACATAAATGTTGGCCAATGTTTGAGTTCAAAGTTCACTTCCGGTCTAAAGGATTGATTTGAATCTTCAATTATTTGTAGATCATATGTATTTCAGAACCAAAGCAAAGAACAAGACAAATATTCAACCAGGAAAACCCATTGAGAAGAAAAAAGGAGACAAAATAGAAAGACAGCATTCCAAATTCCTGCGGTCAACCCCTTTTCATCGTCGCACACAAGCCATCGAGGATTTTGTGTCCCATGACATGGACTCTTTTATGCCCAGGGCAGTTCCTAACACTGGTTGTGTTGTGAACCAGACAGGGGCACCACAAGTAGGGTCAGGGACAGCCCCAGTTCAGGCAGCGGGATCAGATACAGTGAATATAAACAGTGTAGGACTTGAGTCTCCAGCTTCCATAGCTCCCTCACCTCTAGAGGACTCTCATAACCAAAATCAGCTAGAAAATGGGGCAAGCATGGACCCCACCATGCCCACACTTAGCCCACATCCACCATTGTTAAAACATTCTGACAAAGATTCTAGTGTCTCTAAACAGCATATCCAAAGTGATCAAAATGCAAATGTGAACGCTAACAGTAATAATAACAATATAGTGAACAGTTCCATGGTGAACGGACTGTCTGGGGATGGGAATGTGATTCATAAATCAGTAAATATGTCCTCTGTTATGAAAACCGATAGTTTGACTAGTTTTAACAGTGTTCCATATTCATGGAGTCAACAAGTGCTAGAAAACACAAAAGCCAATAATATAAATAGCTGGCTTCGAAGTCAGCAGAAACAAGTGGATTATACAAAAGGCTTTAAGAGGCCAGTGCTACCCACCTTAGAGGGAGATGCCGACGAGCTTATTACAGAGTCACTGTATAATTTTGATCCTGTACATAACTGGTAATTTGTAGTTTTATTTTGTATTCTTAGTTAACCTGAGCACAAAGTGAGAGGTGAGCTATTATGATCGGTCATTGTCCGCCTGTCTGTCCATCCACAATTTCTTTTAAAAATCTTCTCCTCCCAAACCAGTAGGCCAATCAATCTGAAAATTTGTAGGGATGTTCCTTGGGTGAAGTTCTACTTAAGTTGTGAAAAGAATTTCATGAACATTTCTGGTTGCCGCAGCATTTGAAAATGGGAAATTTTTTAGTAAATCTTCAGAAACTGCAAGGCCAAAGGCATTTATATTTCATATGAAGCTTAATCACATGGTTTTCTAAGATGTTTCAAAAAATTTAATCTCTGGCATAAAAAAATGGCTCCGCCACTGAGGTCCGAAGTTTGAGACGGGTTGTCTGGCATTCCATCTACACAGAAAGTTGAAAAATTCCAAAATTTCATGTCTTAATATTTTGTTAGAGTACTTGTCTCTGTGAAATTTCGGTAAAGTTTGATATTAGGTCACAAGAGGTAAAATGGGACCACTTTATGTTTATACTGTTACAATGGCTGCTTTTCTTAAAGATGAAACATGTAAAGCCATTCTCCAAATTACATGGTTGCACTACATATGTTTCTGATACGACGAAAAGTAAGTGTCCGACGTCCAATTTATAGGAACTGTGTATTTAAGCAAATTTAACCCAAAGCAAATGCTAACTATAGCAGTTACTTGACATGCACAGAATTTGGATACAAATATACAAATGCATCCCTTCAATACTTTTCAATGGAGTAAGATTTCAATTTGGGTAAATGGATGTAAATAGGGTAGATAAATATTGATATTTCAAAAAGCAGGTGTTCTGCTGAGGCAGTGATTCAGCAATATTCTTGTGTAATATTTGTAGATGTTGCATAAGAATTAATGTAAGTGCGAAAAAATTGTTTTGGCCAAGTTTTCACAGAAATGGAGAGCTTTTTTCATGGTAGAGTAACAAATGCAACAACCAAAGGGAGCCGCTGAGATAGCAGTTACCTAGCAACCACAATCTTATTAGCTTTTGTCAGGAACACTCAGCGTTTTTATCCCCCAGGGTCCAATGAACCTCCAACAAATTGTTGGCACTAGTGATTAATAAAAAATCCTCCTTTGAAAATGCTGTGAATAGCCAATTCAGAGAAGCCTAATTCCTCACAGAAAATCACAGTTAGACAGATCTTGTCTAGGCCATAAGTTAAAAATCAAAGTACTGAAAGTACTCTAAGCTAGCAAAGCATGGTTGAATTTAGAAAATGTTTCCTTGTTGGGTAGAAAACATTGTGGACATTGAAGAAATTGCTTATACAAGCAATTTCTTCATTGTCCACAATGTTTTCCATAGCCTTTTCCCAAAGCGGAATTGATAAGGAATGGGTTACATAGCGTGCTTTTGAGAGAGTTTAATACAATTTGAATAGAGTTTGCAATATTCCTGAAATACATAAGAACTACTTAAATGGCGTAGGCATTTAATGGATTTAGTGGTTAAGCCTCCAATGACAGTTTGCACTCGTTGAACTTTGAGACGACTTCAAAATTTCGTCTGTTATCTTAAGCTATCAAAGCTGTCGCTTTGCTAGCTAAAATAAGATAAATGGAAGAAAGTTTCAGTGTAGTTGGCTTTGAGATTATTCCTGGTAACGGTATGATAGTGAGGAAATTTTTTTGACCTGTCTAATTTGTATGAAACCCAAAAAAACACCGTGCCATGGCCGAAAAAGTTGTCCTGTCATGCAGAACACTTGTATCACTAAGAGAGTGTTGATTGTCTGTAGAATCAACAATTGTTGTTGCATTGGGTTAAATAGGCATTTTAGATAGCCAAAGGAGGCCTGACATTTTCAAAATTTGGTAGTTTGCTTGAAGTTAAACTATTGGAGGAGTAAAACTACCCAAATGTTAAACACCTGTACAGTATAATTTATTCCACACCAGTTGTAATTACGTTTAAGTTGCCAAACCAACTAAATCGCTTCACATAATGTGGTCCATGTTGGAGTTAAAAATTCAATTTAACTGGTTCTTTTATCATCAGGCACATTCCCTCATCAACTGTTGCTATATGATTAAGCAGAAATTGATCTTTTTTCTCAATTCAAAGTTACAGTAAATTCTAATTGAGTATAAAAAAGTTTTTTCTAGTCTGGTGCCCAGAAATTCACGCTTGCAATTGTCAACAAACTCAACATGTAAGGTTGAACAGATCTTTAACCTTCTCCCAAATGAGATATTTTACACATGTCCAAATTCAAAAATCATCAAGTGATATTTTGAAAAAAGAAGAATCTTTTAACCCGTCACCAAATGATAAAATTTTGCTCACAATATTTCAAATTTGCGCTAAAACTAGAAATAAGTGCCAAATTGGGTAGAATACATTCTGAGAAAATGAGAAATCTCTTCACAAATATTTCTCCCTTTCCCCACAAAATTTTCCATAATTGTATTTCTTCAGGACGTGAGAAAGTGTCATTGTGTGGTAATGGGCTAACATAGCATTGTGGAAAAAAGAAATCTAATATTATATGAAAAAGAAGAGAGAAGGAGTTTAAGATAGCTGTATAGGAAAAGAAAAATATATATGTGTTATTTGGAAAAAGGGGAAAAATATTAGATGCTATTTTGAAAAAAAAATAAAATGAAAAAAATTAGATGTTATTTGAAAAAAGAAATTAGATTTTGTTTTGAAAAAGAATGTTGTTAATAGGAAATGATGGAGACAAGAACTAGTTACCCCCTTTTCCCTGCACTTGTTCTGTTCTATGTTTCTCAACTCTATAAAGAGTTAACTCAATTGAAAGGAATCAAACTGATCAGCAAAGATAGTTAATAAGTTATTTTCTTCTTCCAGGTCTGATTTTCCACTCAAGAAAGTATGTTACGATAGAACAGAACATATGAATGGTGTTCAAGATGTACGCTTTAACTCCAACAATAATCTTAGTCAGAATATGAAACCATTTAAACCACCCACACCTCAACCACCAGCCGCAGACCCATATGATTTCTCCGACGAGTCGTCCAACACTCCAGCAACTATATCACGGGGATCCATGCGGAATAGTAGAGATATGTTTCAAAGACCTTCTCCTTTCAAGGTGAGACAGGTTGGAAAATACTTAGTTAACCCGTTACCAGATGACAAGTTTTAGATTGGTTCAAAGTCAAAGATGTTGTAGATGACAATCATTTGATAATTTTTTGAATAACTCTTTCAGGTAAAAAAACATGGGTAATGAAGAAATTGCTTTAACAAGCAATTTCTTCATTTGTTTTCCACCATTCATCAAAAAAAATGATAGTATGGAACTGGGTTAACATGGAAATGATTACTCTTGTCAAGAAAAAAAGATGTTAGATATTGATTATTTTAGCTATCATAAGCTAGATTCAGCTGAAGGTCAGATAGCGATAATTTAATTTACAGTATTATCTATCAAAAATGTCATTCTGATTGGTGGAAAAAATTATTCTATGAACAAAATTTTGAGCATGCAGCGATATTGTGGGCTTCCGCACAAAAGGTATCAAAATGTGTAAAGTTTTTCCTTTTTTCGCTCAATGCTATTAAATTTTAAGAAATGAAGAGAATATTATTTGTTTTCATGGAGGTATGAACCAAAAAACCTAATCATACTGTATGAATCCGCTTCACGTATTCATACAGTATGATTAGTTTTTTCGGTTCATACCTCCATGAAAACAAAAAATATTCTCTTCATCTCTTAAGTTCATTTTCTGGTGCTCATCCCAACTTATTGCGCCTAATTTGGATGATCACCTGGTCTTTCAGATTGAATGCAGTCATTGTACTAGTGTGAGAAACACCACAAGGCCATGGTAAAGTGTGACAGACCCTGCGATATTAATAAAATGCTGTTCAAAGTGGCATTTAACCCCATACAATCAGTCATTTTTCATGTTCAACCCGTATCTAGACATTGAATTCCAGATATCAAAAATTGAATACCAGAAGTCAAAAATATTCTTGTCAGCTCCACTGGCTGAAAGCAAGTGAGCTATTGTTATGGCATTGTGCGTGTGTCCGGTCGTCTGTCTATCCGTCTGTAAACTATTCTTTTGAAAATCTTCTCAGAAAGTACTCAACAGATTTCAACCAAATTTCACAGAAATGATCCTTGGGTGAACCTTTATCAGATTCCTTTTAAAGAATTTTGATCGGATGAAAAACATGGCTTTTATGGGCAGGGTTAATTTCCATATATAGTGAAAGCTTTGAAAATCTTCTCGGAAACCAGTTGATGGATTTCAACCAAATTTGACCAGATCGATCCTTGGGTGACTTTTTTATCAGATTATAAAAAGAATTTAGATTGGATGAAAAATATGGCTTTAATGGGCAGTGCTTTTTTCCATATATGGTATATACTGAAAACTTGGTAAATTTCTCTGAAACCTGTCAATGGATTTCAACCAAATTTCACAAAAAAATGATTCTCAGACGACTGTCAGATTCCTTCACATGATTTTGATCAGTTGAAAAAATGCCTATTACAGTGATGGATTATGTCCATATATGGTATTTACTTTTCACCTCAATTATCGTGCATGTAAGGGACCTGAGGATCATTACCAATCAAAAAATGTTTTTCATCTGATGAAATAGTTTTTATATATCTAACGGACGTTAAAAGTTGCCTTGTTGACTCTTCAGAAATTTTGGATTGCTACTGCAGTTATCATGCATCTTACAAAAGAGAGTGTCCATGACAACCAAAAAGAAGCAAATTTATTGTTTCAAATTTTTTCATCCATCTTTGCTTTTAAATAATTAATCTTAAATAATTATTTTTTTTTTGATACAAGGTCTAGTTTAGAGTTATGTTGAGACATATATTATTTGGGGGTAAATTTTGCATCTCATTGGATTTATGTTAATTGTGCTATATGGTATGGGTGATTCTCACAGCACTGGTTAAGGGCCCCAAAAACTAAGCATACTGTGAAAAAATAAGGTCACCATAGTTCACTGGCGCAACCTTAGGGCCCATGCATGATAACATAGGTATGCATGAAAATTATAACCGCCATAACGAAGTTATGGGGGAGGGGTTATACTGGAATCATGTTTTCTGTCTGTTTGTGGACATAATTTTGTGTCCTGATCTCCTCCCACATTTCCAGACCAATTTTGCTGAAACTTTACCAAAATCTTCCTTGCAATGGGAACTTGTGCACCTGCAATTTTCATAATGAATGGCCAACATTTCAATGGTTACAATTTGGCCTCATCCAAAAAGAGGTGGCAGTGGGGGGTATTGGGCAGCCCTTACAGGCGACAGTTGAGTAATGACAATACAGTGAAAATTTTACATATCTTGACTTTTGTAAAAACAATGAAAAGTTTGAAATTGTTCTCTAGAACTATTTCAAAGATTTCAATGACTTAAGATTTATTTTCCTTATATTCAGTTTATTTTGAATTCATGCAAAAATTTGTTTAATCAGTACATTCAAGCCTGTGGAGCGGTACAGTGGCTAAAGCGCCTCTAGTGTGGTTATGCATTAAAAATTATTGTCTGCAACTTCTTCAAATTTGAGTCTGACATTTTGTCTTCTCGTAATGGCTTAGATACAGAAATACTTACAGGTATATTCAGATGATTTGTTTGGCATCATAGTTTTAGAAAAATGAAGTAATCCGTCTTTAATGAATATAGTTTGCTTGATTTTAACACTTGCACTAAATGATAATTTGTTATTAATTTATAGGAAGAAGAAACTTTAGACCCCAACAGAACAAATGACCAATTTGAGTTTAAAACAGATCGCAGTAGTTTAGGTATGTATAAGAATTATCTTGAGGGACTAGGACAAAACTACCATAAGATCGCATTATTACCTTCACTTTAACACATTCCCACACTATGATGTGTTTGACACCCCGTAAAAAAAGTTGTGAAAACATTTCTTCATTTTCCGCAATGTTTTCAACCCAGAAAGCTGAAAAAAATCTGAAATATCATAAACTTTATATTGATGTATGTTACCCCTTTCAATTTAGACCTAAAATTAGGCCTAAAATTTGGTTGTTGGTAATTAGTAAACCCATTCCCACACATGCCTCTCACGAAAAATGCTATGAAAACATTTTGGAAAATGAAGAAATTGCTTGTTTCAAGTTACTTCTTGATTATCCATATTCTCTAACCAAAAATAAGTTCATTACACTCAATCCCTCCAATTTACGCCCCTTTTGATAACATTGTGGAAAATGAAGAAATGTTTTCTATCTAAAAAGATGAAAAAAAAGAATTCCATCGGTTTGAAATTGTGTCTTCAACTTCTTTTAACTTGGACAGTCTAAAATTTTGAGTGGGAATGGGTAAAATTGTCTTCTGTAACTTTGAATTTGGACCAGTTTAAATTTTTGTTGTCTGGTAATTGGTTAAGCAGTGTTTTGTCCTTTTGCTGCTCTCCTTACCTAGATGTTTGTGATGCAGGGCTTGAAAATTCCTAAAATTTTCACTTGTCTTGCACAATGAGAATATATAGTCTTGCCTTAGTTCTGTATTCAAATCTCTCAAACTCCACTTGTCATGCATATATAAACAAAGAAAATTTTGTGCAGGACGAGTAAAATTTTCAAGCCCTGTTGTGTGCATGTGTGAGGAAACCTTAAAAGAAAACACAACTTTTAGCTTAATCATAATATGGGCCTAATCCCACCTGCACCAAATAATCATGTTGATATGTCCTTTGGCAAGGCTAGTTCTTTAAATATGCATGCCTTGAGGACACAAAGTGTTCAGTGGGACAGAATGACACATGGTATATACCAAATAAAGTGTACTGAAATTCAGAGCTAAGGCCAAATGAAAATGAGAAAGTATGTGATCTTTGTAAACTGTCTATTGCATAAATTGAAGAATTTATTTGCTTTTATAAACCATCAAAGCTGGATCTTAAATTAGCATTTTCTTCTGTCTCTCCATCGATCCCAAAGTCTGTCCGTCCATCTTGACATCCATCCATACAAGACATCTTGTTATCACACACTCTTCCTACATTTATGGACAAACTTCAATGAAATTTTCACAGAATGTTTCTAGTCACTTGACCTTGCTCATATTGTAAAGATTTGGCCATTTTAGACCATATCACAAGGGGATGGGGGGTGTTGCTTGATACTACATTTCTTGTCTTGGCTAGTTAAAAAAGCAAAGATGTGGCACTCTTGCTTAAAGTGTATCTTATGAAGTAGAGCATCAATGTACATGTTTATTTCTCACAGATTTTGGAACCGTCACTTCCCCACCAACAACCCCGGGAACGCAGGCAGGTGGAGGTAGCCTTACTCGAACGGTGGATCTTATCCCACAAAAGTCAGATCTTGATAATCTGTTTGATACGGATTCAGATTCTAATGATGATGCAGTAAGTATGTTGCACTGTTATTCTTCTTTGAGACACAACCTGTGTAAAGCAACTGTTAACCTTTTACCAAACAATTGGGCATCTAGTTCTATCAGAGCACCATCTTAGTATTGCTGATACTACAAAGCTTTATACAGTGGACTTCATATAATATAAGTGAAAGAATGTCAAAGCACTGTTAACCCATTCCCACTCATGCCCTCCTTTTTACGCCCCTCAGGAAAAAAGCTTTGGAAAACATTGTGGAAAATGAAGAAATTGCTTGTATCAAGCAATTTCTTCATTATCCACAATGTTTTCTATCCAAAAAGACAAAGAAAATTTAAATTCCACCAACTTGAAAATATCGTCTTCAGCTTCTTTCAATTTGGACCAGTCTAAAATTTTGCTGAGTTGGAATGGGTTAAATCAATTAAAACAAACGATACCTCTTTACCAGATGACAAAATTTTAGACCTGTCTAAATACCAAATAGTTTCAGTTTCTTCATTCCAGTGTTTTCCAAGGCTTTTCTCGGGGCATAAAAAGCTGACTTGTGAGGTAATGGGTTAAAAAGCCATGGTGCAGATGGTAACACAACAGACTCTAAATCATGAGGTTCAGGGTTCAATCCTCTATCAGGGCAAATTTCTTTTCTGACATTGTTTCCAACCAATGGGTGGATGATGAAAAACTTAAGTTGAATGAGCAGCTGGAGATTGAGAAAGGATATAGTAGTAGCACTGGAGGGAGAATTACCAGGAATCCATGGTCAGGTGCTCCGACTGCTGCCATCTGACTAAAATACTGTTGAAAGTGGCTTGAAACCCCGTTAAAAGAAGGTAGAATTGATAAACACACAAAAACTAACAAACCATCTGTCTGCACAAAGATTTAACATAACTCCCTTCTCATATTTGAATGTATTTTCTTTCAGTTTGTACCTGAAAGTCCTGCAGGCCAGAAGGGTGTTGATGATAACAAATCTGTCAAACCTACAAACACAGGACCAGTTGATATTATAGGTAAGTCAGTGCCTGAAGTATTTCTTTTAATGTAACCCATTACTTCACAACAAAATTTTAGATTCATCAAAATTCAGAAGAGGTGCAGACAGCATTATTAAGTATATCAAACTTTATTTTTTGAACTTAGTGGATGGAAAACATTGTGTTGAATAAAGAAAATGCTTGTTGCACGCAATTTCTTCATTTTATGCAATGTTTTCCCACACGATTTTCTTGAGGGGCGTCAAAAAGCGTCTGTGTGAGGGAATGGGTTAACCCATATATATTCAGCAGATTAACCCATTATCAAAATTTTACACTGGTCCAAATTGAAAGAACTGGCAGACAACAATTCAAAGTTGATAGAATTTTAGATATCTGTTTTGGGGGTAGAAAACAATGTTACCTTTTCCACATTGTTTTCTCAAACTCTTTTCTTGAGGGGGATGAAAAAATGGGATTGTGTGGGAATAGGTTAAATTAATTAAACTTAATTATAGTCTTAGTTGCACATAAAAATTTATTAAATCTGAAGCAAATTTTGATGTTGATTATAGAACAAAATATGGGTATTGATTATCTTAGTCTTATGGATAGGATTTCACCCAAATTCCATGTATGTTCAAAATAAAATGATAAATTATGTCCTAATTAACAGCTCCATCAGAGTTATCCCGCATGTATCCGACTCCACCATCTCTAGAGAACAATCCAGTCCTATCACCGATGACGAGTGCCGAGGCCCCTCCAGACACGACCATGATGGAGGGGATCACATTTACAAATATCAAAACAGAGGTGGTTGTGGGCTCACTCACTGAAGAACTGTCAAAGGTAAGCACTCCTTAATACAAGTTCTTACTAATCAAATCCTGAGGCCCGAAGCCTGATAGAAATGTATAAGCCCTCTTACACTTTCATGAAGACATGAAAGTATAGTCGTTCATCACTGTGATGAGTCGGGCTAATTGCTAACCATGTCCACCGACCTCCAATAAGGAAGTTTGACTAAGGTATCAAACAACACGAAAACAGCTGAGAGATTGATTTGTCCTCCACCGAGTGAACAACAAAAGCTATGTTTTTTCACTAGCCTCAAGTACAGCCACAAGTGAAAATATAGCTTTTGTTGTTCATGAAATGAAAGTTTATTGCTTCTGATACATATATAAAAAAAGAGAAACTTGATGTCATCTGTTCACTGAGAGTCTCTAAAAGAGTGTCTTTATTCAGTTTAACCCATTTCCACACTACAAAATTTAAGACTGGTCCAAATTGAGAGAAGTTGCCAACAGCAATTTAAGTCCATGGGATTTTAAAATCTTTGTATATTGGGGTAGAAAACATTGTGGATAATGAGGAAATTGCTTTTTACAAGCAATTTCCTCATTATACACATTGTTTTCTACCCTTGGGTGTTTTCTAAAGCTTTTTTCATGGCAGCGTCAAAAACCGCAATTGTGTGGGAATGGGTTAATAAGCTGGTGATGTCATCAGTAAGTTTAGATCCTGTTTAGATGATGTTCAGCGATGTGAAATTAACAAAACTGCAATAAAACATCAAACCAGGGAGTCTATCATTTTGATGATTTTCCATCTTTTCTCAATGAAATGAGCCGCTGTCATAGAGCAGTTGGTAGCTCATCAGACTCTCAATCTTCAATCATGGGATGTCATGGGTTTGATCACTGGGGGGCACATCCTTTCCGACATTTGTTCCTCACCAATGGATGGATAATTGTAAACCTAAGTGGGATAGCAACTGGATGCTAGGAAAAGGATGTAATGGTAAAACAGGTGCGAGATATACCAGGATTCCATTGTTAGATGCTCCAGCCACTGCGATATGACTGAAAAATTGTTAAAAGAGGTGTAAAAGCCCATTCAAACAAACTCAGTGAAATGATCAAGTGTTAACGCATTAAGAAGTCTCATTAACCCACCTGAAAGCCGTAAAGAAATAAATTTGAATTATATCATCTCCAATTTCTTTCAATTTGGACAAGTCTTATGATATTGTCATCTTGTTATGAGATAAAAAGAATTTTGAATCTGTTCTGGTTCCAGGAGAGTATGAGTGTGTTCAAGCCAGATCCCTGTGCCCACTTTCCCAGTTCCAACAAATATTCACCAGTAGATCTGTTTAGTTCACAACTTTCCCCACCCCCTGAAGTACCAGATTATAAACCTTCCTGGCAGTATGGCATGGCTTTGATGGAGAAAACTCACGCCCACATGAGGTAATTTATTCTCTATAATGCAGTTGTGTGGACCACTTGTCCCTGAACAAGTAACACATGATTTTCTACATGTCCAGAATTGAAATGGAAATTCCAAACCCATGTAATTCAAGGTCAGATATCAAGATAGCTTTTTACATTGCTTGTTGTGGAAACTCTGTAACAAATCGTATGAACCCATTCCCACACAATCCTGCATTTTGGCACTCCTGTAGAAATTTTTTTTTTGAAAAAAATTGTTGAAAAAGACAAAATTGCTTGTCACAAGCAATCTCTTCATTTTCCACCTTACAGAAAAGTATTTTTACATTTTCAGCAATGCGTTAAAGTGAATTCTATTTAACTGATTGAGTATTATGATGTCAAGCAATCTACTACTTTTTGATTCAGTCCGTAATTATGGTAAAGAATGTAATGTCTTAACCCATTCCCACACAATTACGCCTTTTGACGCCCCTCAAGAAAAACAATTGAGAAAACATTTTAGAAAAAATGCAATTTCTTCATTTTCCACAATGCTTTCTACCCAGAAAGTTGAAAAAGTCTTAAAATTTCATAAACTTTAAATTGTCGTTTGCAACTTCTTTCTTATTGGACCAGTCCACATTTTGTTATGTGGGAATGGGTTAAAGCAGTAGTCTGGTATTTGACTGAAGTAATTGTTCTCCAAAATCAATGCAATTGTAATCTGTGTACTATTTTGAGTGCAGTGTTCTGCCAAGGATGTTCAGAAGAGGGGACAATTGTCTCTTAAGCCCTTATTTTTTGGAGACATTTTCAAAATGAAAGGCACTGTGATATTTAACATCATAGCATAATTTCATCATTTTCCTTCCTGTCGCACTGTAACCAGGCATAATCTCGGAGCCAACTACACTGAAACTTTTGTCATTAAAATGTCTGCAACATCTTAACAGGTTACAAGTTGACAAAACTTAAGACTGATCCAATCTGAAACAAGACTTGCAAATTTTTAAATTCCAGGATAGGAAAAAGCCAGTGCAAAAAAGAATAAAACTATAGTTAATTTAAAGCTTTGTTATTCATTTTAAATCATGATAAACAGAGTTATTGTAATTCTGTAATATTTTGCAAAAGTTTGTCACTATATCAACCAGTGAAAACAATTAGTTCGGAGCAGAACAGTCGCAATATATCATGTTCGGATATAGGTACACAACAACTGCAAACTGCTTTTAACAACAAAGTATGACCTTTCATAACTATTCTTAGTACAGAGTAGTTAGATATCAATTATTTCTTACTGAGAATATATATTATTCCTTGTTTTGTAGGCTATTTGAATCCAAGAAAAGTGTCATTTGATAGTTTTCAAGAATGCTTTACGCAATGTTCTGATCAAGTAAATATCGCGGAAAAAGTAGGCCTGCTTGACTGATCTATTCTTAGAATTAACACTTCTTTCGAGTTCATCTAAATTAAATTCACTGGATCTCGGTTTTGGCACAATTTAGGATCATTTACTTGGTACCATATGACTAAAATAAATCGATCTAAGGGAATTCCATATTTTGACGTATAACATCTCGGATATTTATAGCTTAAATATTATTGAGCCTCGTACGGTGGAATTTTCTTCGACGTAAGGAAATAATGTATTGTTGGGAATATTCTTTCCTGATTTTGGGGAAAATGGCATTTTTGTGATCATTTACGGACTTGTCCAAAGATGAGAGAAATAAATGTTGAATTTCGGTCACGACAATTTTCGTAACTACATTAATTCCTATGTGACATCCACAAATTTTACGCAAGAATATCGCGGAATCGCAGCCTCGGTAGAACACTAAAAGTGTAATAATAATGTTATATTGAAAAATAACATATATTGTTAACAATATATTTATAATTTACTAAAAAACTGTTTAGCCTAAATGTAAAATATTTATTTTACTGAGTTACCATCTATGGATACTATGAGATGATCATGAATCTGAAAAGTTGTGGTTGAAATAGGAAAATGGGGCATCTTTGTTCCACTAATCTTGGCTGAATTGTTTTTTCAGCCAATACATGAATATACCTTCCATTGAGAATCTACCCAGTATTCCATCAGCTCGTATGCCTTCCAGTGCAATAGAGGCTTCCCCTGCAGCCTTCCAGAACAGCGTGGGACAGCAGAAAACTCCCTTGAGTTACGAGCTCCAGTCTCCGGCATCAAATGCTTCCTCATATTTAAAAACACCACAGTCAAATATAAATCACCACATCGGAACAAATAACCAAATAGCGGAAGCACATAGTTTGATTGTGAATATTGTGTTATCTGACTCTATGCTTAATTTATTCAAAGATCACAGTTTTGATAATTGCAATATTTGTGTGTGTAATATGACAATAAAAGGTTCTGACTTGGGTTTATATATTCCAAACCCCACAGGAGAACAAGAATATAAGTGTACCTGTGGTTTTAGTGCTGTTATAAATAAACGTCATGGATTTAATGCAGGGTTGTTTTACGAGGACGAGGTTGATATCACAGGCATTAGGGACGACAGGTTCGAAGCCCGAAAGCCTAGTTTGTTGTCCATAGACTATAATAAAGTGGACGAGAGTGGAAATAAAGTGTCAAACATTGAGGAGGTGTCTCAGGTGATTTTACAATTGATGCTAGGACAATACAGTGTTCCTTATCCTACATGCTCAACAGTCTCACTACTCAAGAAAATCGACAGAAGGCTCTCATCTTATCCCAGTAGTTCAGTAAATGTTCTTCAACTGCAGGGTGAGTTTCTTTAAATCAGTTTAATTATGATCCATTAACAGGTGAAATTTTTTTTAGACTTGTCTAATTTGAAAAGATTTGCAGGCAAAAATTTAAAGTTTATGAAATCTTGGTAGAAAACATGAAAAATTGAGAAATGGCTTGTGAAGTGATTTCTTCATTGTCCATAATGTTTTTCAAAGCTTCTTTCTTGAGGGGCATCAGAAAGTCATATTGTGTTGGAATGGGTTAACCCATTAACAGACAACAAAATTTTAGACTGGTCCAAATCGAAAGAAATTGCAGACAACATTTCAATGTGTGTCTAATTTGAAAAATAATGACTGAATATGGTAAAAAACAGGTTGAATTATGAATTTATTTATAAACCCATTGCCAGCTGGAAAAAAATCCTTTTCAGAATTGTACAAAAATCAGAGGGCTGAAAGTGCCGGTAGTACTTATTGTTCAGTTGTCAATAATTCTTATGAAAGTAATTGCATGCACAACTCTAGTTTCATATGGATAGACAGGAGGTGAAAACTAAGATCAGACTGCACTTATGTGCAGTCCATCTTTGTCCATACCTCCTGCTAAACGGAATATTTTGGGTTCAGCATGACAAGGGTTAAGATAGAGAGGAAACAATTTAGGTAGAGTTTATGTAAGACTGCTGTCTGATACTGCAAATTCAGAGTTTTAAATAAGAGGATGTAATGCAGTTTTAAACCATTCCCACACATCAAAATTTTAGAGCAGTCAAAATTCAAAGAAGTTGCAGACGACAATTTTAAGTTGATTAATTTTTTAAAATCTTTGTCTTTTAGGGTAGAAATCATTGTGGATAATGAAGAAATTGCTTGTTACAAGCAATTTCTTCATTGTCCACAATGTTTTCAAAAGCTTTTATATTGAGGGACGTTTAAAAGCATCTTTGCGTGGGAATGGGTTGAAATTGTTATGAAACCCCATATTGTGGTCACTCATTTGAATCAACTAGAGGCTATTCCAGTGAGTAGCTATAATACGAGATTTAGAGTGGAATCTTATCTGTGAAATACAGTAGTGTTGAATTACAGATTTTCTCAACTTGTCCCCATACAAGTAAGACATGATTTTCTACTTGTCCAAAATGCAAATGAACTTGCATGTAACCCAGCATTTTCTTCAATAAACACAATATTTTTTAGCCTTCATAATAAATGTACATGATATTTTTTTCAATATTTCATTGTTGTGCAAGCAAATTGTTGTAATTACAGCTTTATTCAAGCTGTATTCACACCATTTTTTCACCCAACAATGATATATTGAGTTATAATTCAAATCTATTTTATACGATCCACAGATTTGTCCAGTACGAGTTGGCTCAAATGAACTTGCATGCAGGTAGAAAAACCCATGTTGGACAAGTTTGGCATGGGATTTCCACATTCTTGGGTAACAGTTACAGGAGCCTATTTTTTATCACTAGTATATACACTGACGAGAGAATAAAAATACTTAAACTAAACTTTTTCGCACAATCCTGCTTTAGATAAGCTGAAGAGAAACATCTTTGGAAAACAAAAGATATAGATGAAGTGCTTGTGACAAGCCATCTTTTCATTTTGAAACCAATTTCAATTTGGATTGTGGTTTGCAACACCTCTCAATTTAGACCTGTGTAAAATTCCTTCTGGTAATGGGTCAACCCATTCCCACTTGACAAAATTTTAGACTGGTCCAAATTGAAAGAAGATACAGACGACAATTTCAAGTTGATGGAATTTTAAATTCTTTCACCTTTTTGGATAGAAAACATTGTGGATAATGAAGAAATTGCTTGATACAAGCAATTTCTTCATTTTCCACAATGTTTTCCAAAGCTTTTTTCTTGAAGGGTGTAAAAAGGAGGGATTGAGTTGGAATGGGTTAAGATAGAAGATGAAGTATTTTGTATTTCACTGAATGACAGATGAAAGGATTGATAATGAAGATTTCTTGTTTTGTAGATGGGAATGAGGTAACTTACGGTGCTCTAGATCAGGGAAGACAGGCCATGGAACATTGCCATCCATCTAAACAGGAAGATAACTTATTGAAATCTACCTGTCTCCACAAATGGACACATATACAAGGTAAGAAAGACTTCTTAGTTGCCATTGAAAATTTGATTTGATAAAAATTTTGTTTATATGAAACCATATATTCATAATTTGGAATATGCAAAGAGCTGAACCAATCTATCTTTATTAACCAATGTCATGCTGAATAAAATCATTTTCAATACTACAAGAAATTCATGAAAAGTCTGAAAGTGCTAAAAATACTAATTGTGGGTCAATATTTATTGTGAAAATTAAATTTTATAAACAATTCTTGAGTAATAGGGAAACAGATTGTATAGACTAAGATCAGACTGTCTTTGTCTATACTGCCTATCAAAATAGGAATATTCTGGGATCAGCATGACTACGGTTAATCTTTCCCAATTTGAAGCTAACAATATGCTGATGGACTTTATAGATCAAAATCTCCACTTGCATTGTGCCAGTTTTCAGCCTAGCTCACAACCTTCGACCAAGTGTGTCATTGGAACAACAGTTCCCCTCTAGATTGAAATGTATATGTTAATGTGCTATTATTCTTATTTTGACCTGGGGACAAAATTTAGGGCTGGTCCTAGTTGATATAAGATGCAGACCACATTTCAAAGTTCATCCAAATGGAAAAATAATTGCCACTTTTAAGAAATCACTGTTATAAAGAAGAAAATTTTGTTATAGCATTTTCTTTCTCGTTTTCTAGTGCTGTTTTCCATCTGCATGATGAAATATATTGTGTGGTAATGAGTTAAGCAAATTTGAATTTTCATTAACCCTTTCCCATGTAACAAAATTTTAGACTGGTCTAAATTGAAAGAAGCTGCAGATAACAATTTCAAGTTTATGGAATTTTATTTATTTATTTATTTTTTTTGTCTTCTTGGATAGAACGCATTGTGAATAATAAAGAAATTACTTGTAACAATGTTATTCAAAGAATTTTCTTTAGCGGCATAAAAAATCAGGATTGTGTTGGATTGGATTGATGCAATCCAAAAGATTATAGAGATTTCTCTATAGATCATCAAACCATTTGTAAAATAATTGAGATTTCTGGGAGAAATGTCACTTGGTAGTTTCACTCACTGTTATGATAAATTTATCTCTACTCTCATTCATTTTGGACAACTGAACACATTATCAGACGACAAATATTTAGACAGTCCAAATTCAGAGGAGTTTCAGAAGACAATTTAAAATTGGTGAAATTTTAGATTTTTTCAACTTTCTGGGTAGAAAACATTGTGGAAAATTTAACACGATGTTTTCCCGATTTTTTTCTTGAGGGGTGTCCAAAAGCGTCACTGTGGGTAAGACCATCTCAGCACAACCAGACAATGATGACTTAATTGTGTATTTCCTGTATGAAATTATCTCGTCTCTTATACAGTAAAAAAAAAGTTGTTTGTTTTTTGTGCAAATTGATACATCTTTCATATGAGAACAATAGAGCTCTTCCACTCATAAGAAAATATAGCTTTTTTGTTCACTCTTTGAAAGGTACTATGTCAATCCTAAATTGAAATAAATAATTACCCTCTTGAACTGCATCTCCCTATCATAGGTCCCGCCTTGGTACCACAGAACTCTGTTGATTGTGTTCGGCTGTTAAAAAGTCTACAGCCCATACTGCAAGACGCAATACAGAACAAGCGAGTAACACGCCTCTGGGAACACACCTATAAGTTACAGGGACCTCTTACCTGGATAGAATTTCACCAGTTGGCTGGTAGAGGTAAGACAGTATGACTTCTCCAAATATTAAGATGGAGCTTAAAACATGTGCAAAAGAGTGTCAAGGTTTAACAGACTTGTGATATTTCTTGGCAAATGTGTGCATTTTATTCAACACTTCAAAAAATAGAGACAAAAGTTTTATGTGAAACATTGTGGGAAAGGGAGAATTTACTTGTGCCAAGGTCACAATCAAGATTTGATTGAAAATATTTCTGTGCTCCAACTCAAAAGCCCTTTGACCTAAGATCTTGTAATTTTATACATGTTTTCTATAACCTAAGAAGGTACCCTATTGTTTTTAGGTAATGTATGTCAAAGGCCAACTGGTGGGGGAAGGGGGTATAAGTCTGCTTGGTGCCAATTCTATTCAACCCCTATTTAGGTCAACTGACCGAATCGCATGGTGACCTATTGCGATCATGTTTTGTCAATCGTCGTGCCTTAACTTTTTACATTTTCGACTTCTTCTTCAAAACTCTTGGATGGATTTCAACCAAACTTGGCAGGAAGCATCTTTATAGGAATGCACCATCATGGAGTTATCTCCCCTTTGGGCTCCATAAGGGGCCAAAAAGGGTACATCTTTGAAAATCTTCTTGTCATGAACCAGATGTTAGATTAGATTCACATTTGGTATTTAGAGTCTTAAGGGCAAGGACTATTAAATTTGTACAAGAAAAAAAATCTGTCAAGAAAGGGCCGTGCTGGGGGGGGGGCACATAAGCTTTCATAGTGACAACTTTGAAAATCTTTTTCTACCAAACCAAAAGACCTACAGCTCTGATAATTGGTATGTGGCATCATCTAGTGGACCTCTATCAATATTGTATAAATTATAACCCCAGGGTTGTATAGTGAAATTTGTAAGAAATCTTCTCCCAAACAGGAGGGCCTAGAACTTTGATATTTGGTATACAGCATTGTCTTGTGGACCTCTATCAAGATTGTAAAAATTATTGCCTTAGGATTAAAATCAACCCATTCCTGGATGACAAATATTTAACAAAGGCTTATATAGTGAAAACTTTAAAAATCTTCTTCTCTCAAACATATAGGCCTAGAGCTTTGTTCTTTGGTATGTAGCATCATCTGGTGGATCTCTATCAATATAGCGCCGCCGCCGTAGGGCAGTTGGTAGCCATCGGACCGTCAATCTAGAGGTCCCAGGTTCGATCCCCGACGGCGGCACTCATCCTTTCCGACTATTTGTCTTTCACCAATGGGTCGTTAATTGTAGACCTATGTGGGATAGCAGCTGGAGGCTAGGAAAGGATGTAATGGTAGTACTGGTGTGAGAAATACCAGGATTCCATTGTTAGGTGCTCCAGCCGCCGTGATATAACTGAAAGATTGTTGAAAGCGACGTAAAACCCCATTAAAACAAACAAACATCTATCAATATAATTTGAATTATGTCCCTATTGTCATAATTAGCCCATTCCCAGACATCATGAGTTTTACATATGGCTTTTTTAACTCTTCTTCTCTCAAACTAAAAGGCTAAAAGAGTTTTGATATTTAGTATGTAGCATAATCTGGTGGACTTTTATTTGTTTTTGTGCTCTTTGGACTCAGGTGACCGACCTGAGTCTCTTGTTTTTATCAAATAAGATGCATTTTGAATGCCATCTGTATCTCTTATGATTTGGAGCGATCATAAAGATTATTTTGCATGGTCTTATAACTTGTTCACCTTTTTACAGGTTCCGATGAAAACAGTGAGCCCCAGCCAATCCCATCGTTACTTGTTGGCTGTGAGAAAGATGCGGCCCATGTGTCTCCATTTGCTATCAAATATTGGGTAAGTCTCAATATGCAGAACCTATGTAATTATTTTAATTAAGAGATATGAAATGTTAATCTAGACTTGTTATTTATCAACAAAACCCTGATTAAGGTACTTGGTTGACTTTTTAGCTCACCTGAGCACAACGTGCTCAAGGTGAGCTTTTGGTATTACCTTTTGTCCGTCGTGCGTCGGAAGGCGTCAACAATTCTTTGAACATCTTCTCCTCAGTAACAACTGGGCGGAATTCAACCAAACTTGTCGGGAATGTTCCTTGGGTGACCCTTCTCAAAAGTTGTTCGCGGATTTTTGATTGACCCCAAAATATGGGCGTGGCAGGGCGTGGCAGTTTTTGACTTTGACATCTTCTCCTCAGTAACCATTGGGCCAATTTCAACCAATTTGGTATGAATGTCCCTTGGGTGACCCTTTACAAAAGTTGTTCGTGGAATTTTGATTGATGCCCAAATATGGGCGTGGCAGGGCATGGCAGTTTTTGACTTAGAAATCTTTAAACATCTTCTCCTCAGGAACCATTGGGCCAATTTCAACCAAACTTGGCATGAATGTTCCTTGGGTGAACTTTTTCAAAAGTTGTTCGCGTTTTTTTTAATAATGTCCAAATATGGGCGTGGCTGTTTTTGACTTTCGAAATCTTTAAACATCTGCTCCTCAGTAACCATTGGGCCAATTTCAACCAAACTTTGCACGAATGTTCCTTGGGTGACCCTTTTCATAAGTTGTTTGTGGAATTTTGATTTATGCCCACATATGGGCGTGGCAGGGCGTGGCAGTTTTTGACTTAGAAATCTTTCAACAACTTCTCCTCAGTAACAATTGGGCCAATTTCAACCAAACTTGGCATGAATGTTCCTTGGGTGACCCTTTTCAAAAGTTGTTCGCGGAATTTTGATTTATGCCCAAATATGGGTGTGGCAGGGCGTGGCAGTTTTTAACTTTGAAATCTTGAAACATCTTCTCCTCAGTAACCATTGGGCCAATTTCAACCAAACTTGGCATGAATGTTCCTTGGGTGACCCTTTTCAAAAGTTGTTTGCAGTATATATTTTCACACCCAAATATGGGCATGGCAGTTTTTGACTTTGAAATCTTTAAACATCTTCTCCTCAGTAACTAATGGGCCAATTTCAACCAAATTTGGTATGAATGTTCCTTGGGTGACCCTTTTCAAAAGTTGTTCTAGAAGGATGCCCAAATAAAGGCTTGGAAGGGTGGGGCAGTTTTTGACTTAGAAATCTTTAAACATCTTCTCCTTAGTAACCATTGGGCCAATTCAAGCAAACTTGGCATGAATGTTCCTTGGGTGACCCTTTTCAAATCATGTTTCGGAAATTTGATTAACGCTTCAACCGAACTTGTCGGAAATATTCCTTGGGTGACCCTTCTCAATAGTTGTTTATGGAATTCTGATTGACCCCCCAAATATGGATGTGGCAGGTCGGAGCTTATTATGACTTTGAAATCTTTACACATCTTCTCCTCAGTAACCACTGGGCTGGGTACAACCAAACTTGATGGGAATATTCCTTGGGTTACCCTTCTTAGAACTTGTTAGTAAAATTTTCATACATCCCCAAATATAGGGGTGGCAGGGTGGGGCTTATTTTCATTTACTTTTCATTTCTTGTTAGGATTTTGTTCATGTTTGTACAAGAAGTACTTAGAATTAATAAAGTTATATAAAATTATTTCAGGCTACTTGTTTCTCTTTCAACACTCTTCTGTTAAATACTAGTAATAAGTCATATATATTCTAAGTCTGGAAGTGATGGATTGTAGCTCAGAGTTAGACTAGTCAAGTATGAAATAGAAGCAATTCCATTTGATTAAAATGTTGATCAGTAATACAAACAATTTCCTATATCAATGGTTTGGCAAAATCTATGTACTGTGACTTCCTATAAGTAATCAAAAATTAGTCAGGTGAGCGATTTAAGGGCCATTCTGGCCCTCTTGTTTCAATGAGACCATACCATTGAGTACTCATAACATAGAAGTTTGGGCTGTAGTGTTTTTTGTTTGCACAGGTCTTGGAAAAAAAAACTTGAATTTGGCTCTGCCTTACAAACCCCTTGATTTTTTGTTTTGATGAAGAATTGCCAGCATCCTTTCTAGTAGTACTATTGTTAGAAATAAAGCCAGAAACTGAGTAATTCACAGGATTTTCTTTTGGGTCTTTCTAAGGGGAAGAAATGGTACTGAAGTAGAAAAAAAATATTGTAAAGTGTAAGAAAACAAAAAAAATTGTGCCAAGATTAAAGCAAATATTTATGCTAAGGTTAAAGCATGTACTTGGCCCTTAAGTTTTAGGTTTGAGGCTCTAAAAAAATCTTTTGAAAAATCCTTGAAAATATTCTAAGAAAATTTGATACAAACCATTTTGAATTAAATCAAAAATCCAAGTTAACCTATTCCCACATAATCCCTCCTTTTTACACCTTTCCAGAAAAAAAGCATTGTGGAAAAATAAGTTATAGCTTTTATCAAAAGATTCTCCATTACCCACAATATTTTCTACCCCAAAAAACAAAATATTTTTGAAATTTCATCAACTATGAAAGGTTGTTTGCAACTTCTGACAATTTGGACTTGTCTAAAATTTTTGTTGTGTGAGAATGACATAATGGGAATCACTTTAATCATTTAGATTTCTGACGTATTTCAGGATAAAAACTTGTTAGAGCCATATGGGCATCGCAGAGATATCGCCTATGTTATTGTTACACCAGACAATGACTTTGCCATGAACGGTGTGAAAACTTTCTTCAAAGAACTAAGCACAGTGTATGAGTGGAGTCGACTAGGTCGACATTGTCCGGTATCAGATGTTCTCAGGGATGGAATATTACGAATTGGTCGGGGTACAACAGAAAAAGTTGGGGAATTAGACTGTGATGAGTGGTTTAAATACACAGGGGATGGAGATCTGGCATCAAAGTTGCGGCTTTATGCGAAAGCTTGTAAACACTTGCTTGGTTAGTAGAAACTTTGAATTCTTTCTTTGTTCCTTTACTAAACTATAATTGGGCTTAAAATATCCAATAACAAAGTCATTTGACCCCTTCCCACTAGGGGACACTATTCGATGCACCTAAGAAAAAAAAGCTTTGGAAAACATTTTGGAAAATGAAGAAAATGCATTTTTTTCATTATCCACAGTTTCTACCCTAAAAGTAAAAACATCCAAAATTTCAAACCTGTAAACCAATTCCCACACAATGACACTTTTTTGATGCCCCTCAAGAAAAACAATTTTGGGAAAACATTGTATGAAAGAAGAAATTGCTTGTAACAAGCAATTTTGTAATTTTACACAATGTTTTCTAACCAGAATGTTTAAAAAAATCTTCAATTTCACAACTTAAAATTACCTTCTGCAACTCCCTTAAGTTTGGACCAGTATAAAATTCTGTCATCAGGTAACGGGTTAATTGTTGTCTGAAACTCCTTTCAATTTGGACCAGTCTAGAATTTTGCCGTCTGGTAAATGGTTAACATTGAGGAGGTAATAGCAGTTATTCTAGCTGTTGCAGTAAGACTGAAATAATGTTGAAGTGGTGAAAAATTAAACATTTAATGAATCACAATGGGATTCTCTTCAAGAGTGTGCAGACTCATTTTATCATCAGTAGGATTTTCCTTTCGAAATTCAATTTAGCAACACCGAAAAAGGGGCAATTTGACCAATCACACTAATATTCAATACTATCAATAAGCTTTTATATAATGTGATTTCTTTTTCAGCACCATTTTTGGCTCAGCAAGATCTGAAAACATTGTTTGCCTCCAGTAAATCTAGTCAGCGTGCAGTAATGCAGAGACCTTTAGAGGTCACCAGCAACTCAGAGAATCTGAACTCTAGTTCAGAGGAGAGAGGTATGTGTTAAAAGAATGTATATAGTTTACCAGTCAACTAAAGTACACACTGATATTGCCGATTTCTTTCATAATTTTATGTACATTTACATTGTTTTGAGGCAAGATTTAAGGTATTGTCCTTATAAGTGTTCTAAGCCTTTCTATAGATATTTGCATAGCAATCTTTGATATTTGTCATATCTCTATATCTAATCAAGATATTCACTTGAAACCTAGAATATTTTATCTACAATTGAAAGAGCTACCTGCACCATTTAGGAAATACTGCTTGGCTCAGTGGTGAGGGCAGCAGATTTAGGATTGTGGGTTTGAAGCCGTGCCACTCAATATAACTGAGATAGCTGGTTAGATTGTTGAAAGCAGGCCCTAAACCCTATACAAACAAACATTTAGGAAGATACATTATGGCAAGAGTTTTCAACTTGCAATCCATCACCTACATCTAGGTGTATCATTGGTGTTTCAAGTTTTCACTTTATTCCAACAGGCATTTACCATATATTTTAGTCAATAGTTGGAAGTGTGGCTAAATGCTATTTAAAACTTAATTTCCCATGACAGAAAAGCTGAATTAATAATATACATGTTTGTATTGCAGAAAATTCCGAGGGTGAGCGAGTACAGCGTGAAACCCATGACGATTTCCAGGACAGTCATGAGTGTCCAGCCATTGTGATATATCTTATAAACCCGTTTACCCATGCACAGGACTGGGACGATCTCAACCGACTGGCAGTCATTGGCTTACTCAAGTGCTACCAAGAAATTGTGCCAAAACTTCCAGAACTCATGCAGAGTAATGTCTACTTACAAGTAAGTGATTGCATTAACCCATTACCATAAGACAAAATTTGAGATTGGCCAAAAATGATAGAAGTTGCAGACAACAATCATAAAGAGGTGAAATTTGAACTATCTATTAGCGGCGATATTTTTTTTTTTTTTTTTTTTTCTTCTTTTTTTTTTGAGAGTCGTGAAAAAGTGGAATGATCTATGCGATAATCCATTACCAGACAACAAAATTTTAGACTGATCCAAATTGAAAGAAAGTTCAGGCATCAATCCAAAGCATGTTTAAATTGAAAAATAAGTCCATCAATACTCAAACCTTGGCTTCTGATATGGGCACTTATTAATTGGCATGGTTGAAGGAATTATCCTTTCCAACATTTGTCTCCTATCAATGATTGAATAATAGTTAACCTAAGTAGGGCGAGCAGCTGGAGGCTCTGAAAAATTGTAATGGTAGTATTGGTATGAGAAATACCAGGAATTCATGGTTATGTGCTCCAGCGCCCCAAAATGAATGAAATACTGTTAAATGCAGCATAAGACTCCATTTAAACAAACAAAACTGATTAACCAGGAAAATCCTGCCACTTAGACTTATGGCTACCAGTTCTATGCTTACCAATAGTAGACTTCATTCCAAACATGGCAAAAAAAAAAAAGGAAAATGGTGAAAAAGATTGACAATAGATCATAGAAATGACACCACTATAGCCTAAATTCAGAAGAAAACATGAAAAACCTATTGTCTTGAAACAGCATTTAATTCAACCATATGTAATTAATATTATCTTGCATATTTTTAATCTCATTGATTGACATTTGGAACACCAAAAGCACATCACTCTCTAACCTTTTAAATATTTTTTTCTTTCTGTTTACAGATAGTGCCACTAGAAACCATAATAGATTATAAGGATACAAGTACTCAATTCCAGTTGTTAAAGAATATTGCCTTCTCAGTATTTACCAGTTGTAGATGGAACCTTAGTCACACAGTTCTAGGACGATCACTCACAGGTTTTGGGCCTGCTGCTGCAGCAGAGTCCATGTTGAAACGCAGAAATACAGTAAGCCATGATTTCTTGATACTAACACGGTTGTATTGGATAAGCATGTTAACCCTTGTCATGCAGAACCTGGAATATTTCTCTTTTGGCAGGGGGTATACAGGGATCGACACTAACAGTGTCACAGGATCCTGAGGATCCCTGAAAATTCGAAGGGACCCTAGCAATCTCAGGCTAGGGATTCCGTCAGGATCCTTCAATATTTTTCCAGTGCAATAGATCTAAATGTATCAACTATTGCTCCTGAATTTTTTGTTAGCTTGTTATTATAGAAAACATTGTGGATAATGAAGAATTTGCTTGTAACGAGCAATTTCTTCATTTTCCACAACGTTTTCCGGAGATTTTTTTTCAAATTTGGCTTAGAAGGGCAGGATTGCGTGTGAATGTGTTAAGGTATATCAAGGAGGGATCCCCGATTATCTGGAGGAATCCCTGAAGTAATAGGTAGGGATTCCTTTGGGATCCCACTGAAGCAAAGTTAGTGTCGACCCCTGGGTATAGACAAAGTTCATCCTGCACATAAGTGCAGTCTTATCTTAGTTTGCACCTCCTGTCTGTCGCAAGAGTTGTTTATAAGAATATGATCTTCAAATAAATTTTGACTCTGAACCAGTGCTTCAAGTGCTTTCAGGCCTATGATGTTAATGCAAATTCAGATATGGATTTTATGCAGCATGTCAAGGGTTAATGACAAAATGGTGACAACAAGAATGAAAATAATGATCATGACATTGACGATGAAAATAATGTTTGTACAGCTACATAGATTTCAATATCAATCATGATACAGTTATCCCTTGTCATCCTGAACCCCGGAATGTTTCTGTTTTGGCAGGAGGTATAGGCAAAGATCAGCCTGCACATAAGTGCAGTCTGATCTTAGTCTGCACCTTCTATTTCTCTCCTTCAACAAAGAGTTAATTTTCAAAATATTTTTTCCCCTTTACTATTGCTCCCAGTGCTTTCAGTCCTTTAACTTTAATGCAAATTCAGGTAAGGATTTTATTCAGCATGACAAGGGTTAACCAATTAACAGTCAACAAAATTTAGACTGGACTAAATTGAAAGAAGTTGCAGACACTTATTTCAGGACAATATAAATCCAAAATCATTGTGTGGTGGGGTAGAAAGCATTATGGAAATGTCACAATATTGATCATGATAAATTTAACTAATTACCAGGCAGCAAAATTTTAGACTTGTCCAAGTGGATAGAAGTGGCAGACCCCAATTTCAAGATAATGAAAATATTTCTTTGAAAGGAGAATTGTGTGAGTTAAAGAAATTCCCTATCAAGAACTTATAACACAATTAGAAGTGTAAGTGAAAATCAATATTCACACCTTATTTCCAGACTGAAAATTACAAGTTGTATTGCCCACCATTTGTGTTGGCCCCTATCAAAGACAAACAGGAGCAGCTTGCCGAATCGTGCAGTGAGAAGAAAGATGACAGCACCATATTGATGTGTGTCTACTGTTTGTCAGAGGACCAGCGCTGGTTACTGGCTGCTTGTACTGACGAGCGAGGAGAGACTATCGAAACTTGTACCATCAATATTGATATACCTAACAGGTTAGAAGTCTTGTTGAATGGGAAGTTTTTGCATTCATTTAAGCCATAGAGTATTTCCATGTATGTGATGTGGTAGCAACTTTGCAAGAAGGGTATCACGCGAGAATCCACTGCATATATTAAATAAAAATAAAGAATAAGGAACATTGGGACTGAATTATTGGCATTTTGAAATCGATTTGGAAACCAAGGTCCTGCATATTTGGACTAGTTTCTGTGGTTAATTGAATCAAGTCAATTTAAAGGGGTAGGGAAAGTCTATCCACACATGCACAGAGAATGTTTAGTATCGTTCAATTTTGTATTGTTCTATAATGTGATTATTCATGTTTATCATAGACTTTGATCAGATTGGTTGGTGACACCAAGAGTCTAAGGTAAATTAAGAATCGATAGGAAAATTGGAGATTAAATCAAATAATACTTTGCCTGAGAGCATGGACTGAAATAATGTGCAATAACTAATACATTGACATGCAGGTCTGTATTATAAATAAGAATGTTCAATGGTATTTTTGTGTCCAGGTACCAAGCAAGAAAACTTGTTTAAGAATTTGTTTGGCTTTAACCCATTACCAAACAAAGTCCCATTTCCGCAATCTAAAGCAAATTCTTTTTTTTTTTTCTTTTTTTTTAAATCAAAATGCTTTGAAACCAACTGCTTCGTTGGCTTCAATTTCTTTTATTTTGAATCAGTCTAGAATTTTGTTGTTCAAGAATAGGTTAAGTAAAGAAAATTAAGTGAAAAAACCAAAACTTAATAGCAGAAGGAATATTGAAAGCATTTCTTACCAAAATATTTATGATCTTAAACATTAAATTTTATAAGATATTGTAAAGTCATTTCTAAGATCAAATTCATCATTCGATTCCAGGAATAGAAGAAAGAAGACTTCGGCCCGAAAAATAGGTCTAGGTAAACTGTGGGAGTTTATACAGGGTGTCGTGTCATTGTCATCCAAACCATGTAGAGTTGTGATTTGTCGATTTGGACGTATTGGTCATGGAGAATTGAAAGGTATGGACTAAATATTAGATATAGCATTGTTTTATAGCATTCATTTAAGAGATGAAGAGAACATTTTTTGTTTTCATGGAGGTATTAACAGAAAAACCTATTCACACTGTATGAATATGCAAAGCGGATTCATACATAAGTGTTATTACGTTTTTCAGTTCATGCCTCCATGAAAACAAAAAATATTCTCTTCATTTCTTATAATTTATTAGCATCAAGCAAAAAAGCAAAAACTTTACAAATTTTGATACCTTTTGTATGGGACTATTTTGTGCGGAAGCTACAAAATGGCTGCATGTTAAAAATTTTGTTCATGGAGTTATGAATACTTTTTTTTAACCAATCAGAACACTTTTTTTTGATAGATGAAACAAAAAAATAAATTATTCAATGATCAGTGAACTGTTAATGTGCTGTATGCAAGGTCCCTAAGTTTGAGATATGAAAATGTTGATAAATTCTTCAACCAACACTCTGCTTATAAGTATGTTTAAATTTTTCGAATTATTTGTGTTCTCTAAATTATGGAACTAGCTGAAATTTCTTCAACACATACCAACTGAAATGATGAAAGAATCAGAGTTGGCAGGGATTTCACTCAAACTATATTGTCGATGAGCAAGACATTGTTGTGAATATGACAGGTCTGTGTATTTGAATTAGTGCATCAGTCTGTCCAAATTTGTCCAAAGCATCTAATAGCGGAATGTCTTACAACTGTAGGCAATGCATTGGTAATTGTATACAATATACTTTTGATACTGCACATTACACTTTTGATCTTTCTTACCTTTAAAATTAATCAAAAGGTGAATTGCTTGTTGCAGGTTGGTCAGGGTTATTAAGCAAGAAGAATATTCAACAGTGTAGTAAGAGAATGCGTGAAATGTGTTCTCAGTGTTCATATCAAACCAACGGGGACTATCCCTACATTGTCAGTGCCTGTCTCACCTCTATAGAACAACAAAACACATTCCTTGTGTTACCTGACTGTGTCAACCCAGAAGAGAAACATGGTAGTAACTGTCCGTTACAGACTCCAAGAGACTGTTCCTGTTCACATATTCTTGTATTTCCTACATCTGCAACGGCTCAGGCAAATACTAATCAGATACAGCTGGATTCTACGGGAGGAATCGACTTAGGAGGACATAATCTGGAGTTTGGTGTAGATCTGTCAGATTTTAATGATCAAAATGATGATTTTGGAAGTTTGATGGATGTATTTAATTCCATGACTAATTCCCCACCAGGGTCTCCTCGCCATGACAACCCTGGATCACCTGGTCTACTGGATCTAGGACCATCATCTCCAAACAAAATGAATGGAATCTCTATGGTAAGATATTTTATACCATTGTACATTAGAAATTAGATTTACAGTATCAGCCTGAATTTGACTTCAACAACCGTTGGTAACTATAGCTTTAAGCATGATTTATTTATTTAAGTCTGAATACAGGAATGAATCTAGAGGAGAAAGGCAGTGTTATAACTTTCTCTGAGGTGCGTTCTTTTTGTCAAGATTCTTATTTAGATTTTTAAGATAAAGCGTTCTTTAGATTAATATTTTTAAGCCGCTAAATAAGAATCTTAAGAATTCTTAATGAGGAATTAAAGCGTAGTCAGTGTTGACTTAAACGAGTAGCCTTGAGGACATCGAAAATTTAAACTCAAAATAACAAAAGTTGTCTTTTAATTTAAAATGTCTTAAAAATCTTATTTAGTGGGATTTTTCATCTTGACGAAAAGAACGCACCTCTGGTCTTTATGGGTATGTCCTGTGGCAAAGGAACCTAGATCCAACGATGATGATACCAAGGACGAAAGCAAATAAGCAGAAATTCGACAACAAAACAATCTCAGATAGAATGTTGCAAGTGCAAAGTGCTTGTGAAAGAAATGACGGGAAGCAGTAAATGGGACCTCATCCACCAGGATATAACTTTGATGCTGTTTTAAGTGGTGTTAAAACCTGTTCAGTCAATTAATCCTATCTTATAAAGAATTTGAAAGCGTCTTGAAATACTAAACATCAACCTTCTTTTACTTTACACTTAAACAAATTTAAGTATTATAATACTGTACCCAAATGGCAGGTCTTGAATTAATATTTCAGTAAGTTTTGATATAGAGTGTAAATTACTTGTATATTTATACTATTTCAGTCAAACTCAAATGCTACAGCTGATTCCCCCCCCCCCCATTTCTTTATCCACAATGTTTTCTAGCAAAAAAGAAAAAATAAAAAACTTCAACTTAAATTGTCGGCTGCAATGGACCAGTCTAAATTTGTGTTGTCTGTTAATGGGTTAAAACAGCCCCTTACTATGAGCTACTATATATTAACACCTAAGACCACTACCGTTTTTTAAATTACAAGTATATTCATAATTTTACAGACAAACCCAAGTGCTACAGCCAATGACCCACAAGATGACCCAAATCTTCTACAACAGCCCCTGGCTATGGGTTACTACATATCCACCGCCCAGACTGGCCCGCTGCCTAAATGGTTCTGGTCTGTATGTCCTGAAAATGAACTATCACCTGTCAAGTGCTTTAAGGTATGGTATCTGGATAGATAAAGAATCTGTCATGAGATTCTCTTTTAAACTAGCCAACCTTAACTGGGTCTAGAATAGCCTACGGCAATTCAGTAACTTTTCTATTAAGGATTAGTTTTAGATCTTGTTTCAAGGAAATTGATTGAAAAACACGTAAAGACACATACGTCTTAGACTCCCTGAAAAAAAGCAATAATTATACCCGCCTTAACTTTGTTAGGGGGGTATATAGGAGTCAGCTTGTCCGTCGGTCTGTCCATCGGTCCGTCTGTCTGTAGCTTTTCTGTGTCTGCTCAATTTCAGGGCAACCGTTGGACGGATTTTATTCAAACTTTACTGATATAATCAGTATCAAGCAGAGATGTGCATATTCTATTTTGATTACGGACAACTGATTTTTGACGGAGACATGGCCCTTAGTGAAAAATCTTGTCTGCTCAATTTCTCGGCAATCATTGGACAGATTTGATTCAAATTTTACAGAAACACTCGATAAAAGTCAGATATTTGCATATCCTATTTTGGTTATGGTCCATTGATTTTTGACGGATTTGTGGCCCTTTGATTAAAAAAGTCCATTTTTTGTTGTGGCCCTTTTGCAGATAGCACTTGTATACAGACAAGCGTTGTTGGGAGGTATTAGTCCGCTTTACGACAATGTCTAGTTCAATATGTGGTCAGATGACACTGTGTGATTCTATATAGGTAAAAGAAATGCATATTCCTAATGGTTATTTGTTTTAGAAAATAATTGTAGCTATTCTTTACCAAATCCCACTTTTTTACTACCCTTTAAAGAAACTTTTGAACACATTATTGAAAATGAAGAAATCGTGTTTTTCCACCCTATAAGAGAAAATTGTTTAAATTTAACCAACTTGAAATTGTCTCTGGCAACTCCTTTTAATTCGGATCTGTTTGAATGACTTGTTAGGAAATGGCCTAAGAATCTACTTTCCTGTAGAGTTAATGCCAGTGTATACTGTTTTATACATTTTGTGTGTTTTCAGTCTGCTTTACACATCCACAGTTCTACAAATCAAGACGATTTCATGCATCAGACCAACACACGAAATACACATCCGCTAGATTCCAATCTTACTTGTGATGTCCTCAGGTAAGAGTGCTCTCCATTTTTAGCTCCACTGAGCACGAAGTGCTCTAGAGGAGCTATTGTGATCGGTCATCGTCCGTCTGTCCGTCCGTCCGTTCACAATTACAAAAAAATTTTCTCCTCCTAAACTAACCATGGAATTTCAATAAAACTTCACAGAAATGATCCTTAGGTCATGCTCTTTCAAAATACTTCAAAGAATTGAAATTCATGAAGAACTCTGGTTGCCATGGCAATGGAGTGAAAAAACTAAAAAAATCTTCTCCTCCCAAACAGTAAAGCCTAGAGCTTTGATATTTGGTATATATCATCATCTATTGACCCTCTACCAAAATACTTCAAAGAATTACCGTATTCTGAAAATTAGCCCTTTTCTTAATGATCCGCGATTTTACATAGAAATAAAGAAGGAAATCTTTAAAAATCTTCTTCTCCCAAACCATAAGGCCTAGAGCTTTGATATCTGGTATACATCATTATCTATTGACCCTCTACCAAAATACTTCAAAGAATTACCGTATTCTGAAAATTAGCCCTTTTCTTAAAGATCCCTGATTTTACATAGAAATAAAGAAGGAAATCTTTGAAAATCTTCTTCTTCCAAACCATAAAGCCTAGAGCTTTGATATTTGGTATACATCATCATCTATTGACCCTCTACCAAAATATTTCAAAGAATTACCGTATTCTGAAAATTAGCCCTTTTCTTAATGATCCCTGATTTTACATAGAAATAAAGAAGGAAATCTTTAAAAATCTTCTTCTCCCAAACCATAAGGCCTAGAGCTTTGATATTTGGTATACATCATCATCTATTGACCCTCTACCAAAATACTTCAAAGAATTACCGTATTCTGAAAATTAGCCCTTTTCTTAATGATCCCTGATTTTACATAGAAATAAAGAAGGAAATCTTTAAAAATCTTCTTCTCCCAAACCTAAAGGCCTTGAGCTTTGATATTTGGTATACATCATCATCTATTGACCCTCTACCAAAATACTTCAAAGAATTACCATATTCTGAAAATTAGCCTTTTTCTTAATGATCCCTGATTTTACATAGAAATAAAGAAGGAAATCTTTAAAAATCTTCTTCTCCCAAACCATAAAGCCTAGAGCTTTGATATTTGGTATACATCATTATCAATTGACCCTCTACCAAAATACTTCAAAGAATTACCGTATTCTGAAAATTAGCCCTTTTCTTAATGATCCCTGATTTTACAAAGAAATAAAGAAGGAAATCTTTAAAAATCTTCTTCTCCCAAACCATAAGGCCTAGATCTTTGATATTTGGTATACATCATCATCTATTGACCCTCTACCAAAATACTTCAAAGAATTACCGTATTCTGAAAATTAGCCCTTTTCTTAATGATCCCTGATTTTACATAGAAATAAAGAAGGAAATCTTTAAAAATCTTCTTCTCCCAAACCATAAGGCCTAGAGCTTTGATATTTGGTATACAACATCATATATTGACCCTCTACCTTAATACTTCAAAGAATAACCGTATTCTGAAAATTAGCCCTTTTCTTAATGATCCCTGATTTTACATAGAAATAAAGAAGGAAATCTTTAAAAACCTTCTTCTCCCAAACCATAAGGCCTAGAGCTTTGATATTTGGTATACATCATCATCTATTGACCCTCTAATAAAATACTTCAAAGAATTACCGTATTCTGAAAATTAGCCCTTTTCTTAATGATCCCTGATTTAACAAAGGAATAAAGAAGGAAATCCTCTAAAATCTTCTTCTTCCAAACCATAAAGCCTAGAGCTTTATGGTTTGACCCTCTATTGACCCTCTTCCAAATTACTTAAAAAATTTGGCCCTTTTCTGTGCAATCCCTAATTTTAGTTAGGAATAAATAATGATATCTTTGAAATCCTTCTTCTCCTAAACCATTAGGCTTACAGCTTTTATACTTGGTATGTATTGATGTCTATACTTCAAAGCATTACCATATTCAGGGAATTAGTGCTATATGGTGGGATCATCAATATTCCTAGGATTAAAAGAGAAATCTGTAAACATCTTCTCCAAAATAATTAGACAGAGGGCTTTGCCATTTTGTTTATGTCATAAAGCCATGAACCATCATACTCAGGGGAGCGATTTAGGACCATCATGGTCCTCTTGTTTCCAGCTATGATAGATGGGACATAATTTACACATCAGTAGCCATGCCCACCTGCCTCCGACAGAAAGTTCCATTTTTGCAATCGAATTGTTTTATATTTTTAAAGATAATGGGCAGTAACGTGTAACAATAAGGTAAAATTTAAGGTTTGCAACCTTAAAGCTGTAACTATAGCTTGAACAAGCTGTAGTTACAATGATAAGTTGCCAAAGGGGAAAGTATTCATCACAATATTCAGTTGAAACTTGAGGTCTTGACATTGACTGGCCATAATAAAAGGCTCAAGTTAACTGAAGCTTGAGTAAAAAGTTTGAGCTGTCATGGTATCCCATAGACAGAAACACTATATAATCATTTGTTTTTTACACCTTGACCCATTACCACATGAGAAATTTTAGACTGGTCCAAAGTGTTAGAAGTTCAAAACAAAAATTTAAAGTTAATTAAATTTTAGATTATTTCAACTTTCTTGATAGAAATCATTTTTGAAAATGAAGAAATTGCTTGTGACAAGCAATTTCTTCATTTTACCCAATATTTTCCCAATAGATTTTCTAAAGTGGCGTAAAAAGTGTCATGGTGTGGGAATGGGTTAAGCCTAATTCCCCTATCATTATAGACCCAAAGTGCTGTGACTTCATTAAAAAGGATTATATTGACCAGTACAAGCTCTTTGTTAGCCTCTGCAGCACTAGCACAGTAGGTAGTGTATTTGACTCTCAGTCAAGAGGTTCAGGGTTCGATTTCAGGTCTCTGCAAATGTTCTATCATTTGCCTCCCACCAATGGTTTGATAACCGTAAACCTTTGTTGGATGAGTAGCAGTAGGCTCAAAAGGATGTAGTGGTGAGAGAAATACCAGGAATCCATGGTTAGGTGCTCCAGCCACCATGGTATGACTGAAATACTGTTAAAAGTTGCCCTAAACCCCATTCAATCCCCAAATCTGTGTTAGTTTATGTATTGGCATCTTCTTCTCTGACTGTATGTTTGTCCAAGCAATCCATCTGCATATTCAACCACATCTTGATAGCACATCTCCATTTAGATCCAAATTTAAATGAAATTTTCACAGAATGTTCCTAATCACCATTTTGTTGGGGGCTTCTTCACAGAAACAGGGGACTTAATGCAAAATTTCTTGTTAATGCAACTCCTCCTTCTCTTTTTGACAGATTTGTAGAATGCTCCTAGTAACCTGATCTTGTGAATGTTTATTTGTCTTTAGTTCCGCTCGCTGGCTTTCGGCGAGGTATTGTCATGGCCTTGTGTCCGTCGTGTGTGTGTGTGTCTGTCTGTCTGTTAACTTTAACTGTAAAAGTCTTCTCAGAAAGTACTGAACAGAATTCAATTAAATTTCACAGAAATGATCCTTGGATGACCATTTATCAGATTTCTTCAAGGAATTTTGATTGGATGAAAAATATTGCTTTAATGGGTGTGGCTTATTTCCATATATGGTGAAACCTTCTCAGAAACAAATTGATGGATGTCAACCAAATTTTACAGAAATGATCATTGGGTGACACTTTATCAGATTCTTTAAAGAATTAAGATCAGATGAAAAACATGGCTTTAATGGGCAGGGCTAATTTCCGTATAAGGTGAAACATTTAAAAATCTTCTCAGAAACAAAAACAAAAGGGAAAAGGATGAAAATTTAAAAAAAACAACACTTAAACTTACTTGGAAACTTTTCTGATGTCGAGACAAATGTCGACAGTGAAACTGCTTTTTTACGTCCCTCAAGACAATGCTTTGGAACATATTGTGGAAACATTTTTCACTGTTTTCTACCCAGAAAGACTTAAGATTTTTAAATTTCATTTCTCTAAAATTGTATTCTGCAATTTCTTTCAATTTGGACAAGTCTAAAATTTTGTGTTCTGGTAATAGGTGAATCATATGTCTGATTTTAACAAATAAATTGAATAAGCCAGATTCATTATGTTATATTTCAGGTTTGTCTTGGAGAAGTACAATGCCCTATCATGGTTGACATTTGACCCAGCCAGAAATGATCGCAAGTCTTGTCTGCCCATCCACTTTATGGTTCTAATGCAGATGTACCATGCCATGAATGCATTTGTTTAACACATCATTCCTAACAACTCCAATTTCAAGGACATAGTTAAAGACTTACTATTACAATTTTGTAGAAAAGTAAGAGAATAAAGGGGAAAAAACTAAATGCTTTTCAGTTTCAAAATCTTGTAATTACAGCTTGATTCTCACAGCCTTATTTCGTTTTTCAAGTTAATCATTATCAATCCGTAAATGTCTTGTCTATATTTCTGTTCAATTGGTCGTTCAGTAACAAATAAAAAGGATAAACATTAGAGACAAAGTTTTGGCTAATTGTACTTGCAACCTGCTCTTCGTAGGCTCTTGGTGGAGCCAATTTATGACTGCAGTTTGCACATGTTGATTCATTTTCTGTGGAAAACATGTATTTAGTATTGAAATTCTATCTAATTTTATAACAAACCTGGCTTGCATTATTTTTATCTAAATTGAAAGAGAAGAAAGAACAAAAATTGTGTGAATATGAATTTTGCGAGGCATTCAATTTCTTCGCAAACAAAGCTTGAACTAGTATTTAGTGCTAAATTGACAAGGTATTTTGTCAGCAGCCTTCTACAGTGTCTTACCCATTCCCATGCAGTGATGCCTTTTTAAATGCCCGTCAAGAAAAAGAATTGGGAAACATTGTGTAAAATGAAGATATTGCTTGTTATAAGCAATTTCTTCATTTTACACAATGCATTCTACCTGGGAATCTGAACAAATCTTAAGTTTCATAAACTTTGAATAGTTGTCTGCAACTTCTTTGAAATTCGACCAGTCTAAAATTTGCCATCTTGTAATAGGTTGACTATATCTAATTGATCGATCACTAGCTCTGCCCACCTACTACCCAACAGAAAGTTCAACTTCGATGTTGAACAGTGTTACTTTGCAAAATTTATAGCCAGTAACATGCAACAAAAAGTTAAATGGTTGGTTTGCAATCTTAATGTCCTAACTACTGCTTGATGAAACTGTAATTACGATACTTAAATCGCCAAACCAGGAAAATTGCTTAACATAAATGTTGGCAAATAGCTAAGTTCAAAGTTCACTTTACATGTCTAATAGAATGATTTTATTAGTTGATTGATTCTTTTGTTGACAGCCAAGATCAATTACCCCCCTCCCCTCTCCCCAATCTGAAAAGAAGGGGCAAAGGGGGAGGGTATATTGATTCACTATTTCTGCCCATCTGTCTCTGTTTTTGGGGTCACATAGGTCAAGGGAACAAACCCCTTTTATGAAAAAAAGGTTTGTATCTCTGAAAGCACTTCTAATGTGACAAAATACCAAAGTGTGTTGAGGGGATGTCCATGAGTTCAAGCTGCAGGTATAACATTGTTGTTTCTCTTGTTAATTGCAAGGTTTTCCAATGCATGTAATTTAACAAAAGAGCTGGACTCTGAAATTGTCACCAAGTTGTCTCATGATGTGTGCAATTGGGATCAAATTGAGATTGAGTGCATATTGAAGAAGTAAATCAAAGTACTGAAAGTACTGTAAGCTAGCAAAGAATTTTTACCTCACCTGAGCACGTAGTTATGTGTTCGTTCGTATACTTTACGTGGTCCCGATCTTTTTCCTTCTTTAGCTTTGTTAGAAAACTCTGTCTAATTTGAACGTCAGTGGTTCGTAGTTCGTAGGCCATTTCAAGTCCTGAAAGTATGATTATAGCAGAAACTCCAATGTTTACTTCGTAGGTGTGATAAACTGATTGTCACTAATCACCACTTACCTTGATTTTCACACCTGATGATCTATATGACAAATAATGTGTTATCATGTACCTTTAGTTAAAAGGGGCTGTTTGGTGGGTAATTAATCGAATAAAGATTCCCGTAATTATCGCTGAAAATTTACTTTAAATTGACATCCCCCATCAGTATCTGTGTTATTGGGCATTTAGAAATTCTGACCTCTTTATTTTATTCTGCGGTTGCTTTCTTCACAATCGTCGGTCCTTAATTTTATGATTTGATGATAGAATACTCAGAGTGATTTGATCCAATGTATTGTAAAGGGAAATCACTCTGTTGGAGTCTACTATTTGATACAAGCACTGTGTTTAAAAAATGCAAAAAAAATTAACACAGACATAAAAGCATAAAAAATACAAGATGAGTAATTTTTAATTTATGTTTTCCTCAATTAATATCTGCGGGTCTTGTTTAGAAAAATAACCAATTTAGAATCAATTCCTAAATTGGGGACAGGACAAAACCATGGCCGATTCCGTGTATCTCATACAGCCGACCTCCTGCCCTCCGTTTTGTTCGTACTACGCTTAATTCGTATAAATTTCCTCGGTCCCTTGCGCTACGAACTACCGAGGTTTTACTGTTGCTAAATTCATGATCCTAGGGTCTCTAGGGGGGGGGGGGGGGGTGTTATAGGCATGAAGCATCAGATCACAGACTTCTTTCTTATTTCTGAAATTATAACCCATGGAAAAAGTTTTTTACTTCTTTCAAATCAGCACTAAAACCTTGGAATTTGTAATTTAGACTTTTGGATCCCCAGGTTCATAGTCTTTATATGTAATTGTGGCCCACTTGTTTCATAATCCTAACCTTAACATGAAATTAGACTGTTGAAAGAAAAAGAGCCTTTATTTCAGGTGAGCGCCCCAGGGCCAACGGCCCTCTTGTTTTATTAAGTTGTCTTCTTTGTCAAAGGTTATCATGTTTAGTGGAATTCAGAAAATCTTTGACTTGTATGGTAGAAAACAGTGTGTACAATGAAGAAATTGCCTGTCACAAGCAATTTCTTCGTTGTCCAAAATGTTTTCAAAAGCTTTTTTTACCAGAGATGCTTCAAAAGGAGTTGTCTACAATTTTTATAAAGTTATTTCATGTGGTCATAAAATGCAGTGGCTGAGTTTGAAATATTCCTGAAATAAGAACTTCTTTTTATGGCGAAGGCATTCAATGGATTTAGTGGTTAAGCCTCCAGTGGCAATTTGCAGTCGTTGAACTCTGAACCCTCTGCTTGGGTGAAGTTATCTTTTAAATACAAACTCACAAAGTAAATGTGTTTAACTTCTACAAAAAGCTGAACATTTCTATTTCATTTTGCAGGCTAGGGTTTAATATTTTGTGTTATTTCATCACTCTTTCTTACCATGGTATGTGTTATTTATTTCTTCACTTGAAATTATGTCATGTAGATATTCTCATTATTTAAGGTAAATATGTCAAATCAAATGTCTGTCCAAACACAACTTTGTTTAATGTTTGTCATAATTTATACCATAATATGTACTACAACCCTGTGTGAGACATTTTCAAAGAATTCATGTGTTTCCAAAGTAGTGACTGGGATCTGCCTCTTTATCTGTATAGTCTGATCAAAGTGTACCATATGCTCCATAGATAGATACTCACTCAGAGTTACTCTAGGAAATCAGCGAATACTCTGAATGCACTGTGTGGATATAAATGTTTGCCATTCACACACATGTGAGATTGTTGGATCTCTGGCCACACTTATTGAGCTGCGACATGCATAGGCCTTTACGTTTTGGATAATTTTTAAACTCTATCTGGTAACAGATGCAATACAGCTTTGGAGAAAATATTTAAATCGATTACACCATCATTTATCAGAAGATTTATTACAAAGGTTATACTAGTGAAACATGAATTTAACTTGGTCTTGCTGAATAGTCATGTTTGTGGCAGGTGGTATAGATAAAGATCAGCCAGCATGCATTTGTTGTCAAGAGCTTATTCTACACTACTTGTTGTCCTTTTTAACCCATTCCAACACAGCAAAATTTTAGACTGATCCAAATTGAAAGAAGCTGCAGACGACAATTTCATGTTGATGGAATTTTGAATTTTTTCGTCTTTTTAGATAGAAAACATTGTGGATAATGAAGAAATTGCTTGATGCAAGCAATTTCTTCATTTTCCACAATGTTTTCCAATGCTTTTTTCTAGAGGGGCGTAAAAAGGAGGGATTGAGTTGGAATGGGTTAAACCTCACATTTTCATACTTTTTATAGGATTAATCTTCAGAAGCGAAATCGACCCACAATTAGTGATTGCTGTACTTTTGGTTTGATTGAATATTGGGGGAAAAAAGACTCTAATTAGCAGGACAAGGGTTAACCTATTACAACACAATTTTACATTCTGGCACCCTAAAAAAGTTTTTAACATATATTAATGAGAAAAGAAGAAAGTGCTTGTTGTATTAACCCGTTCCCACACAATTACGCTTTTTTGACGCCCCTCAGGAAAAACTTGCTTGTTGCAAGCAATTTCTTCATATTACACAATGTTGTCTATTCGGAAAGTTGGAAAAAATCTAAAATTTCATTAACTTTTAATTATTGCCTGCAGCTCCTTTCAATTTGGTCCAGTCTACAACCCATTACATGACGACAAAATTTTAGACTTGTCTAAATTGAAAGAAGTTCATGGAATTGCAGATTTTTTCAACTCCTAGGTAGAAAACATTGTGGAAAATGAAGAAATTGCTTGATTCAAGCAATTTCTTCATTTTCTACAATGTTTTCCCTATTGGTCTTCTTGAAAGGCGTCTTAAAACATCATTGAGTGGGAATTTGTTAAGATACCTTTTCTTTACATCCACATGTCTGAACTACCGATCGTGAGTCATTGCTAGTGTCCACTTTTTAGGTTTCTAACGGCTGTTATTTGTATATTGTAAAAAATGAAACAAACAGAAAATGTATGCAACCTAAGCATTTGAGTCATGTTGATAAAATAAGGTATATGTTTGATAAAAATGTCATTTAGCCCTTTCCTGTACAAACCTTGGGATTTTTTACGTCATTGTCATTTTATACTTGAGAAACCATTGTGGAAAAAGAAGAAATTGCTTGTAACAAGCAATTTCTTCTTTTCTCACAATATATTCTAACACATACAACGGATTAATTTCAAATTGCATCCAATTTTCTTTGTCATTTGCAACCTCTTTCAATTTGGACCAGTCTAAAATTTCCAAAACAGGAAAGGGTTAAGTCAACATTGCACTCCTAGTCTAAATGAATGATACAATTGGTAAATTGATTCGTTGATTAGAAAATTCATCAATTGACTAAGGTTGCATGGATTTTATGAAAGAAATGTGAGTAATATAAAACTTCTTGTTTTACTTTTTTATTTCATTCCAATGAAATTCCATGTCTTGTAAATGAGAATTAGAAATAGTCAAAGCTATGAAATTTTGATATTTAATAATTGAGGGAGGGGAAAAAAACCCAAAAAAACACCAATACATGTAAACCCTTTCCTGTTTAGCAAAATTTTAGGCCTGTACAAATTTAACAAATGCAAAGGTTTTGCAGACAAAAAAATAAAGAGGATTTAAATTGAAAAGGGAATTTCTTTTTCTACAATGTTTACTCAGTTATAGAATTGCAGGGAGGTAAAAAAGGCACGGATTAAACAGGAAAGAGTTTAAATATTACTCAGTGAGAAATGTAGACTAGTCAAAATTGAAATAGCTCCATAAAATATTTCATATTATATTTAGAAAAGAAAAATGCGGGGTTGAAAACATTGAGAGGAAAGTGGATAATATTGAAAGAACCCTTAGACATTTCTTCTTTACCCTCAATGTTTTTGGAAGCTATTATTCTTAATTGTTCAAAAATGGAGGTTTGTGAGGCATCTGATGGTTAAGGAGCATTTCAGTCATTAGAAGTAATAAGAATGTTTTAACATTGTAATTCACTCTGCGCCATCTGCATCATACTCATCTTATACCTATTCCTAGGCTTCCAAGCTACTGCAGTTGTCAGTATCAGTGGGCAGCTGATTAAAATCACCAGTTGTGAATCAAAATTTATTTTGAAAATTAATCTCACAACTCTCGTTTTAAAAGAACAACAAGTTGCATAGACTAAGATCAGATTGCACATGTGTGCTTTCTGATCTTTGTTAATTTTTCCTGTAAAAACAGGAATATTCCACTTTCAGCAAGACTAGGGTTAAAACATCTGCAAAATCTGTTCCTTTTTCAACAAGACACTTTAGCAACAGAGGAAAAAGAAAGCTAATCAATGATGTGTAATTATGGAAAGAACCAAGGCCAAGTAAATTATTTTAAGTTATTAAAAAGATTATGTATTTATTACTGTACATCCTAAATATAATATTGAAAAAATGTCATTAGAAAGGATTTAATTTGTAACTTGCATCACAAAAGGCCCTATGAATTAACCCATTCCCACACATTCCCTCCTTTTTACGCGTCTAGAGAAACTAGCTTTGGAAAACATTGTCGAAAATGAAGAAATTGCTTGTACCAAGCAATTTCTTCATTATCCACAATGTTTTCTGTACAAAAAGACGAAAAGATTCAAAATTTCATCAACTTCAGATTGTCGTCTGCAGCTTCTTTCAATTTGGACCAGTGTAAAATTTTGTTGTGTGGGAATGGGTTAAAGACCCTTTATTGTATTGATTATACAGTAGATAGAATGTGTTATAATGCTGCTTGTTAACAGTGATCTTTCCCAATGGAAACATTTTCTCATGTGTAAATGCTTCATAGAATAGTTTAACCTGTTCCTACACAATTGTGCTTTTTAACACAGCTCACAAAAAAGTTCAGGAAAATATGGTGGAAATCAAAGAAAAGGCTTGTTTCTAGCAATTTCTTCTTTAATAGTGCCAAAAGGGGAATTTAGGTTTGTACTCAGTTTGTCAGTTCGATAAATCAGTTGTCTGGACTTTGTTTTCAAAACGCTGGCAAGTATTGAGCTGATTCTTTAGTATGTGAGTTACAGAACAGGTTTGAGTTCCATTCAGGTCCATGGATTTTTAAGGAAGATGTGGATGCTGGACAAAGAAGACAGTTTTCAAGACTTTTTTCAAACACTAGTGGGCATTGAGTTGGTATTTGAGTCACTATTTAGGAGTTAGAGAAGAGGATCATGTTTAGTTCTAGTCCATTTATTGTTGAGGAAGATGCAGATGCTGGACTTAAAAAATTACTGGGAAATTACAACAATGCTTCTCTGACAATAAATGCTTAATTCTAAAATTAGCTTCACACTTAACCCTTTCTGTTTTTGGAAATTTTAGACTAGTCCAAATTGAAAGAGGTTGCAGACGACAATGACAACTGGATGCCATTTGAAATGAAACCATCATATGTGGTAGAAAATATTGTGGAAAAAGGAGAAATTGCTTGTTATAAGCAATTTCTTTTTTTTTTTCCCAATGTTTTCTCAAGTATAAAATCACACGAACATAAAATCCCATATTTAAATGGGAAAGGGTTAAAATGTCATGCAGAACTTATTTCTTATCTTTGCACTCTTATGAAGTATGATCTCATAAACAACAAAGAGTTAACTGTTTTGTCTTCTGGTAATAGGTTAAGGGGAAAAAGGGACATTGCTTGTAAGATCAATTTCTTGCTTTCTCACAATGTATTTTACGTTTTCAGCCATGCATGGGGCTGAATTTAAATTAATATGTAGTTTATAAGTTTGGCTGTAATTTCTTTCAATTGAAATGGACCAGTCTAAAATTGTATTTTTCTGGTAATGAGTTAAATGTGACCTGTATTTTTTAAAATGAACAAGGATTAGAACTCTATAGCGAGTATATATCTTGAAATTGAATTGTTTGCAATGATGAAAGTATGATTTTATTTGTTGTATAAAATTTTCTGCATGCATTCATTTGTTTTAATTGTGAATGAAGATGTCATTGTAGAATTATTTCATAAAAGATGAAGGTATTTTGATCTATGAATAAGATTACAAATCATGGTAGATGAGATTAAATGATTATACAATTTTAACTCATTAACACTCATTCCAGACTTTTGAAACCCTTTAGAAATATATCAAAGGAAAACTCTGTGGGAAAAAGAGAAATTGCTTGTCAGATTTTGGTTTCTACCTTATTTGGCAGTTATTTTCTAAATTAAACAATTTTAGACCTATCCAAATTCAAAGTTGTTGCAGACATCAATTTCAAATTGTTGAAGTGTTTAAAATCTTTGTCTATGGATAGAAAACTGTCTAGTAAATGGTGGAATTGCTTGTAACAAGCAATTTCTGCATTTTCCACATTGTTTTTCAGAACTATTTTCTTGGCGGCATAAAAAGGTGGATTTGTATGGGAATGGATTAACCCTTTCCTGTACAATCCCTGGTTTTCACGTCCCTGTATTTTTATATCTTAGAAAACATTGTGAAAAAAAAGAAATTTCTTGTTACAAGCAATTTCTTCTTTTTCCACAATATTTTCTACCTTACTAATAATCATTTTTCAAATAAAATCAATTTTAAATTGTCGTCTGCAAAACCTTTGGATTTCAGCAGGTCTAAAACTTTGCAATACAGGAAAAGGTTTAGTGCACTTTGCATTGTCGTCTCTTGTTTCTTTCAATTTTGACTGTCTAAAATTTTCTTGTCAGGTAATGGGTTAAACCATTCCCACTCGATGACGCTTTTAGTTATCCAATGAAAAAAGCTTTGGAAAATATTGTGGATAATGAAGAAAATTGCTTGTTCATTATCTACAATATTTTGTACCTGAAAGGTAAAAAAAATCAAAATTTCATAAGCTTGAAATTGTGGTCTGCAACTCCTTTCAGCTTGGACCAGTCTAATATTTGGTAAAAGGTTAATGTGACCCTTTTGAAAAGTAACTGTTTTTCCCTCCCTAATTGAAACATTCTCAATTCAAACAAATTACACAATGTTTTCCAAATAGTTTTTCTTGAGTGGCTTTGAAAAATGCCATTGTGTGGAATGGGTTAACCCATTCCCACACAGTGACACTTTTGAACACCCCTCAGGAAAAAAAAACATTGGGAAAACATTGTGTAAAATGAAGAAATTGCTTGTGACAAGCAATTTCTTCATTTTACACATTGTTTTGTATCCAGAAATTTTAAAAAATCTAAAATTTCATAACTTAAAATTGTCGTCTGCAACTCCTTTCAATTTGGACCAGTCTAAAATTTTGCTGTGTGGGAATGGGTTAATGGATAAATAATAGTATTTCTTTCACAATGAAAAGACTTTTATCCACCTGTGTGGGTGAATATCTGCTTTGTAAAGTTTGGGGAGAGGATAATGTGCGCCAAAACACCCAGTAGTCTTAAACTGGTCCCTTGATGTCATTTGCAGTAAAAAAAATTGATAGGAATGAACAAAATTGCTTTTTTCAAGCAATTTTTTTATTTCACATATTTTCCAAAGCTTTTTGGGGGGAGGGGGCGATAAGTTATTATTGTTAGTGAAACACCATTGTAAATATAATCCCATTCTGGGATTAGTCAGGTCTAAATGTGACCCATTACTACATGAGGCAATTTTAGACTGGTCCAAATTGAAAGAAGTTTTAGATCAGAATTTCAAGTTGGTGGAATTTAAAAAATCTTTATCTTTTGGGGTAGAAAACATTGTGAATAATAAAGAAATTGCTTTAACCCTTTCCTGTTTTTCAAAATTTAGACTTGTCCAATTTGAAAGAAGTTGCAGACGACAACTTAAAGTGAGTGCAATTTGAAAAGTAACCAACCTGAAGGGTAGAAAATATTGTAGGAAAAGAAGAAATTGCTTGTTACAAGCAATTTCTTCTTTTTCTACAATATTTTCTCAAGTATGAAATCACAGACACGTAAAAACCAGGGATTAAACAGGAAAGGGTTAAACAAGCATTTTTTTCATTTTAAACACTGTTTTCCAAGGTATTTTTCTTGAGGAGCATCAAAAAGCATGATTATGTTGGAATGGGTTATATTAACAGTCCAGCTGTAATGAGGGCCCCTTTGAATTACGTTATGCCCTTATCATTTTCAGACAGGAACAGTGATAGACTTACAGAAAAAGAGAAGGGGGAAAGGGTGTTTCATTATTTTATCCTATTCTTACAATGTTTTCCAAAGCTTGTATTCCATTTACACAGGTAATTTGATAGTGCTTTGACTTTCAGCCAAATTTATGAGTCCCCAGTATTTATTTACTATTGTGGAAATGTGTCACAAGTAAAATCGATGGATTAGTGACCTGTCATGCAAAAAGGGACATTCTTTAGGGTGCAAAGTACCATCCCTGTCTAGAGTGCATAGATTGGGCATGCTGATTGAAGTTGTAACTTTGAGTTTTAACTCTTAACTAGACAATTGATTTTAGACTGGATGCTCTTTGACATCCCTCAAGAAAACAGTTATGAAAAACATTGTGGAAATATAAGAAATTGCTTTTTACAAGCAATTCCTTCATTATCCACAAAATTAGATAACTGAAAAATGTTATCTGCTACATTTGAATTTAGACCAGACTGAAATTTTGTCATCTTGTAATGGGTTAATATTCTTGCATTCCAGGTCATATCATATAAAGTATTGCATGTTATATCAGTATTTACTTTACACATCATTTCCAAAAGACCCCTTCCATGATGTTTTACCTGTGTTCAACATTTTATTTAATTCAACAACAATTATTGTTCTAAAGTTCTAAGTTCTAAAGATAAACTATGTGAGAAGGGATCCACTTGGAAGTGTATTAAGTATCAACCGTGGTCAGATCTTAAAAGGCTTGAATGATTTTCTGACTCTAGAATGAGCATTCTACATTTCTATGTAATTAGACCCCCTCCCTTCATCCAGGAAGAGGAGGGGGAATATTGTTTTGACCATGTCTGTTAATTCATCTGTCCGTCTGCAGGGTTATAATTTCAAAATGGGGGTCATCATCGAAAAATCTTGGTATTTCTTGCTGTTTGTACATAGACAAAATCCCCCACTAATGTTGAAAATATGGGAGATCTTTGAGAAATGTGAGGAAAGTGGGATTTAAGTCCTCACTGCAAAAATTCTAGTTATCAGAAAGAAGTTGGATCCAATCTCTTTTTCAAATATTTGTTTTATGGAATATCAGGTAGGTTTGTTAACACTTAATGGGTCATATACGTATGTATTGTACAATTGACATACAAGGTTCAATATTTGTGTCTTCTTTGTAATCAGATATGTGCAAAATATGTATATGAACAAATGCATAGCTGAGGACAACTGTGTTAATCCTTTACTGGATGACAAAGTTTAAAACTGGTCCAAATTTATCCCTTGTCATGCTGAACCCGGAATATTCCTGTTTTGGCAGGAGGTGTAGACTAAGATCAGACTAGGCTGATCTTAGTCTACACCTCCTGTTTGAACTTTTCCTGCTAGAGTTGTTTATGAAATTGATTTCTAAAAGAAATATTGATTTTTGGACAAGTTCTATCGGCACTTTCAGTCCTTTGATATGACAGCAATTCAGTAAGGTAATTTATACAGCATGACAAGGGTTAAAAAGCCACGAGCAATAGTTTTTAGCAGACCCAATTTTAATAGACTTTATCTTTTTTGGGGGGGGGGGATTACATGGTGAAGAATGAAAAAACAGCTTGTTATAAGCACTATTTCATCATTACTCGCAATTTTTTTCAAAGGGACATAAAAAGCAGGATTGTGTGAAAATGAGTTAAGAGTTGTCATTCTTTCCAGTCTTAAAATGGAATTAATTCAAACCAGACGTTGTTAATGAAGGTTCCTGTACACTATAAAGAGTTTAATAGTCTCAATGTTATATTGATATTAAATTTGAAACTTTAGTCAAAGATTAGGAAGAAACCAAAGTTCCAAGAGACCTATTTTACTCTTTAACTCTTTCCCAACAAGTATGTATAAATTGGAGATTTACGTCCCTCAAAATAGATATGTAAAATAGAGAAAAAAGTCTTGTACGTGTATTTATTCATTTTGCTCTTCAATACTTTGACCCATTACCATACAACATCTTGTTGAGAGAAGATGCAGGTGACAACTCAAAATGTTATGAAATTGAAGTTGGATGACTTAGTAATGTAATTTTTAGATTAAAATTTGATTACTTGGCAATGTAAGAAAAATAGAGAAACGGAGATATAGTTTTCTCCTTTTCATGCAAGAGTTTCTGTAGATATTTTTAGATGGTCAGAAAGAGTATTGCTTGGTAATGGGTTGAATTGATAGACAAAACTATATATGAATTACATTGTATATTTTTCAAATATTCACCATAATGTTACCTTGTAAAATAGGGAACTTGCTCTACTTCCCTATTTAAACAAGACCATGATTTGTTTGTATGAAATATCACTTGTTGAATTTTGGTTATGAATTACATTTTGTACAATTTGAAAGATAGTCATGTTTATATTATATATTAGTTTAGAAAAATAATGTCAAATTGGTTTTTATTGGCATTAAAATGTATATTAAGTCATCATTGAATCATTGTCATAGTAACCTTGTCACTGATAGTGACTGGTGAAAAAATAAAATAATGAAAAAAAAAATGCCTTGTTTTACATCAAAATCTTGTTGTTGTTGCTGTTGCTGCTGTTGTTGTTTTCAGCAACACCAATATTAACAACGTTTTAGCTCCACTGTGTGCAAGTCAGCAGGCTATTGTCATGGTATGGTGTCCGTCAGTAAGCTTTTACTTTAATAAAAATCTCAGAAAGTCCTGAACAAATTTAACCTTTCACAGAAATGATCCTTGATAGACTCTTTATCAGATTCTATCAAAGAAATTTTGACTAGATGATAAAGATTTATGGGTAGGGCAGGCTGCGTCTGCGGCTACGGCGCAGTTGGTAGAGCATCAGACTATCAATCTTGAGGTCTGGGGCTCAGTTCGGAGTCACAGCAAACATCCTTTCCAACATTTGGGTGGATAATAGACAACCTAAGTGGCATGAGCAGCTGTAGGCTCGTAAAGGATGTAGTTGTCGTACTGGTGTGAGAAATACCAAGAAACCATGGTTAGGGGCTCCAGCTGCTATACGACTGACATACTGGCAAAAGTGGCATTCAACCCCAATCAATCAAATATGGGCTGGGCTAATTTCTATACATGGTGATAGATGTGAAAAGCTTTTCAGAAACCAGTGGATGGATTTCAATCAGATTTCATAGGAATGGTCCTTTGATGACTCTTTATTAGATTCCTTCAGAGATGATAAACATGGATTAAATTGGCAGGGCTAATTTCATGGGACCTCTCATTTGAATCAGGAAAGGGATCTTAATTCCAATATCACTGTTTACACTGTAGGAGATACAGCTTTTATGAAAATGTCATATTGCCATGGTTATGAGGAAGGTTCTTATAGAAAACGGGGCAACTCTATTTTGAAAACAAAGGAAAATTTCAGGGGTGTGTTTGAAAACACACAAAAAGGGAATGATAACACACTGGCTCCTAAGTTTTGGGCTCCATTAACACATTTCCACACAAGCCCTCCTCTTTACGCCCCTCAAGAAAAAAAGCTGCGGAAAATGAAGAAATTGCTTGTATCAAACGATTTCTTCATTATCCACAATGTTTTCTACCAACAAAAATGCTTCACATAAATCACTGCCGATATTCAAATTGTTTGATGTGTCGATCGATTCTTACAGCCGTGAACAGTAAATTCTAGATTTAACCCATTCCAACCCAGCAAAATTTTAGACTGGTCCAAATTGAAAGGAGCTGCAGACGACAATTCCAAGTTGATGGAATTTTGATTTTTTTCGTCCTTTTGGATAGAAAACATTGTGGATAATGAAGAAATTGCTTGATACAAGCAATTTCTTCATTATCCACAATTTTTTCCAAAGTTTTTTTCTTGAGGGGCGTAAAAAGGAGGGATTGACTTGGAATGGGTTAAACTTGAGTATTTAGCTGCACTTCGTTTTCGAGGTGTCCAGCACTGGAGTAAATGTTGCCTTGGAAGATTTACATACTTTAATGCCAATACGAATGTTGCCTTGGATTATTTACATACTTTTATGCCAACACGAGTGTTGACTTGGATGATTTACATCCTTAAATGCCATAACGAATCTTTTACTCTTAAACTTTTGATTGACGTTACGTGTTGAACGTCTCCAAATTTTCTCTATTAATATCTACCTGTATACGCCCAAAATAGGCTCACAGGCTCTAGTTGTCAAAAACATCCACTTCGCCAAAGAAAATTGGCCGTATTGGTAGATTTATATTGTATTGTCTTTCGTGTGCCTCTATTATTTTCATTCTTAACCCTTAACTGTTCCATCACTGGTTTTAGCGTCCCGGTGTTTTTATATCTTTGAAAACATTGTGGAAAAAAGTAGAAATTGCTGGTAACAAGCAATTTCTACCTTTTCCACAATATTTTCTACCCTTCTGAATGATTATTTTTTCAAATAATATCAACTAAAAATTGTCGTCTGCATAACCTTTCAAATTGGACCAGTCTAAATTTTTGTTGAACAGGAAAGGGTTAACGAGGCTCTCTTAGAATTGGTACATTGCACAATTTGAAAGATCAGGGCGACCGCGTCATATCGCACGTACAAAATAATTAAACTGCAGTCGATTGGCACAGCCGTTTTATCCATTTGAATGTAGATGCCCGATAACCGAAAAGCATTTTTAGCGGTTTTGTAGGACAAAACCGGTATTTCAAATCAACAAGTTTTCACGTGTTTCCGCTCATTTCAACGCATGCTCATAAACTTGATATGAAAATCTATGTGATCGCCTCCATCTTGTTTCATCGCTGATGAATAACTTACTTGTTGAATGCCAACAGCCTCCTTTTAGCCATGAATATCAAGGAAAATGGTTTAAAACTTCGACTGAATATATCCATGGTAAATTGTGTAATGAATTATCTAAATGAGAAAAATATTTTCCCCGCGTTTCAAGATATAATCTAGGTCAGTGGCTAGTGGAATCAGCGAATGCATGTAAACAAACTCCTAATCCTGTCCTAGCAGGGCTGATCAAATTCACACCTCGTATACGCAGTATATGATATAAGAAACAACCCTGTTATAGTCGCGATTCGAGCGCCTAATTAACCCCACCGAATAAAACACCATCCTACCTCTCGAATTATCTTTGAAACGGACATGTAGTACTTCAATTGTAACTAGAGCTGTCGCCCTCAAGGGCTGACGAGAATACCCCCCACACCGCTAAAAAGGCTTTTCTATGAAGGAGTGGAATTTGAAGGGGCATTTTATGACCCCTTTTTAAGTAGGAGTGGAAAAGTAGCAATTGTGTATGTAATTATGTTTTCAGCTTCTCCCCCCCCCCTCCATCCCCGTCCCCCCCCCCCGATCGCGTCTTTCTTTTGCAAGTCTCACTCTCCAACACTTCTGACCCTTGAAAGCTATGTACCAAGTATTAGAGAGGACGGAATTGTTCAGTTAATTGTTAATTGTAAATGACTTACAGCGTTTTGATGTCAAACATGTATATATATACAAGATGATGTTACTTACCAAATTTGGTAACTCCCCTTATGGTTACTGAGTTTTGCAATTTTAAATTTTGACTACTCCTCCCCACCCCCCCTTAAAAAGTTCAAAATGGCATAACTCTGAAACTAACGACTGGATCAAGATGAAAATTGCAGATGCACAACTTCATATGATAGGAAACAACCTGATAAAATTTCAGCAAAATTGGTCAAAAAATGTGGGAGGAGAAGAGGACACAAAATTATGTCCCCCCCCCATTAAAAAGTTCAAAATGGCATAACTCTGAAACTAACGACTGGATCAAGATGAAAATTGCAGGTGCACAACTTCATATGATAGGAAACAACCTGATAAAATTTCAGCAAAATTGGTCAAAAAATGTGGGAGGAGAAGAGGACACAAAATTATGTCCACGGACGGACGGACAGACGGACAGACGGACAACCTGATTCCAGTATACCCCCCCCATAACTTCGTTGTGCGGGGTATAATAATAATATGCTCAACGCAAAAAGAATTGAATGTTTGATTTATTTCTTTACCTTTATCATTTAACCTTTTACCACACAACCACAAATTTTCACGCACTGTTCAAGTAATATTAAAGAAAACGATGTGATTAAATCAAAATAGCGATTTCGGTAAACAGTAAAAGTGACATGATTGATTGAATGGGGTTTAACGCTACTTTTAATAGTATTTCGGGGCGGCTGGAGTTCCTAACCATGGATTCCTGGTAGTTCTTACACTAGTTTTACCGCTACATCCTTATCGAGCTCAGTTGGAGTTGCTTATAAAAATTAAATTTCTAAATAATATTGATCTACAACTAGTACTTCCATTGTGTTTTGCTCTTTGATTTTCGTACAATTTCTACAAGGAATTTATTCAACACGACGAAGGTTAAGCAGCGTTTTGAATTGAGTGTGTCACAAAAATCCCAAACAATAGTCCATATGATTTACTGGCCGTATTCTTTGAACACGATGCGTTTAATTCGCGATTCGCTGGCCACGCCTACCGATCTCCGACGTTACAGTTCGACTGAGGTAAAAAAAACATTATTTCGTTAACATGATGACCAAAACTTAAGTACATATGACAATCGTTGATTTTTAGCTCACCTGAGCACGAAGTGCTCTTGGTGAGCTATTGTGATCGGTCATCGTTTGACTAGTTACGACATTTGACTCCTCCAAACGACGATATGCATGTAAAACTTGGACACAACGAAGTTCTCCTAGTCGTGTCCACACCGACTATCACCTGCCAGGGCTCTGAAAGTCTTGTCGAAGGCATACCGACGAGACCATCCGGGAGTCGAACACGCAAGTTCTCGTGAAGTTATAAAATATATGCTAATTTCGTTTTCGCACAAAACATTAGATCTTATCGTTGTCGGGCGTGCAAAATGTCGTAACTTTATACAAGCTGTAGTTATGCATTTGCTTCCCAAAGAGGTTTTACCCCCATGAATAATTATGAAATATTATCCCATTACCCGAAGACAAATTGAAATATGCTGCAGACGAAGATTTAAAGTTAGTGAAATTTCAGATTATTAAGTTCCTGGGTAGAAAACATTGTGCAAAATGAAGAAATTGCTAGTTGCAAGCAATTTCTTGATTTTATACAATGTTTTCTCGGTTTTTTTTTTGTTTGTTTTTGTTTTTTTTATCTAGATGGCGTCAAAAAGCATCATTGTGTGGGAATGGGTCAATAATAATGATTATAATAATAATAACAATAATAATTCCATACGTAGTGTTTAAGGCGTCGCTGTACTTTATACTATAAAATAAGATATTGTCGGATCGACGTTTTCTATCAAAATGAATTTACCAATGCAAATTTGTCGTTTCTACTGAAAGTAAACTTTACACTCCAGCATTTCTGTTGAGCATTTTTTCGACTTAAACGTCTTAACTGCAGTTAATTCAACCTGTAGTTACACGTACAACGTTTAGGTCGCAAACTATTCTTTTCTTGTTACATGTAACTTGTCATAAATTTGACAAAATCACGCCGTTTAAATTTCTTCATGTTGGAGTCAGTTTGCATGACCAGTGTTCCATCAAATGATCACAGGTAAAGTTGACAAAATAGACTCTTATTGTACTAAACGAAGTTCTCTATCATTCTCTAATAAAAGGTGAATAAAAATAAAATCAAAATTTGTTTTAAAGTTTTTTTAACCCATTCCAACTCAATCCCTCCTTTTTACGCCCCTCGAGAAAAAAGCTTTGGAAAACATTGTGGAAAATGAAGAAATTGCTTGTATCAAGCAATTTCTTCATTATCCACAATGTTTTCTATCCAAAAAGAAGAAAAAATTCATAATTCCATAAACTTAAAATTGTTGTCTGCAGCTTCTTTCAATTTGGACCAGTCTAAAATTTTGCTGTGTTGGAATGGGTTAAGACGCAACATCTGTGCCAATAATGTATTTCAAATAGTTACCTACGGAAGTCGCTAAGTGACTCTAGTTATAGTACTATTATTTTCGGTTAACGCGAGTATAGATTGTAAATTGCATATATTTTCAATAAGTTTATTATCTTAGAAAGGGAACAGCTGTGTGTATTAAACGAAAGGGGCGAGGGTAGCTGGATTGAATTATTTCAGATTACTATACCCCCGCTTCGAATGGTTTACTATTGTCCGTCCTACCGTCAGTCCGTCCACCCATCCGTCTGTAACCAATATTTTTGTCGCACTTTTCTGAGCAACTATTCATAGCATCGACTTGAAATCTCTCGAGAATGTTCACTAGGGGTCCTACATAGCGCTTACCGAATTTAGGTCCGTAACTTATCTACTCCCTGTTTTACGACTTCGTTTATTTTCAGACATTGACTGGAATAGTGGTATATTTTCTTCGCGCCTTTCTCAGCGACTATTCCTAGCATCGACTTGAAACTTGGTGTGGAGGTTCATCTAGGTGTCCTACAAGGCAGTTACCGGATTTAGGTCAACAAGTTAACTACTTCGTGTTTTACGACTTTGTCTATATTTGGACATTGGTAGTATATTGGTATACTATCCTCGCACTTTTCCGAGCAACTAGTCATAGCATTAACATGAAACTTGGCGTGGAGGTTCATCTAGGGGTCCTACATGGCGCTTAACGAATTAATGTCCGCTGGTTAACTACTTCGTGTTTTACGACTGTGATCATATTCGGGCATTGATGGTATAGTGGTTTATTTTGGATTCACTTTTGGATTCACTTTTCTCAGCAACTTTTCTTAGCATTGATTTGAAATTGGTGTGAATGTTTACCTTTTTGTCCTAGATTGCGCTAACAGAATTTCGGTCCGCAAATTTACTTCCTGTTTGACGACTGTTTGTATTCGCACATTGCCTGGTATATTTTGGTCGCATTTCCTCAGCAATCATCCATTGCATCGACTTGAAACTTAATTAGAGGTTCGTCTTTGGACCCTCCACTGCGCTGCATGTTATCGACTTTCTGTTTTCTGACTTAGTTTATTTTCAGGCAATAGTTTACTTTTGGACATTGCCTGATATAGTGGTAAGTCTTCAATTCTTCATGTGTGGGTGAAGCTATGTATCCTACATTGCGCATTACTGAATATGTTTCATTGTGTGAGAATTTTATTTCCACTGTCGTATGCGGTAGAGCATGTGGGGTATACTCAGTGAGTTTTGACCCTCATATTTATTGTTTTCAAAAGTAGTCCTATTCAAAGCTTTTGTTTTGTATATTATTTTGCATGTTCGACAGGAACTAAAGTTTGGGTTATTTTTGTGTAATTGCAACGTTCCGAGCTCGTAGACAAAGCCTATCAATTCATAGAAAAGGACACTCGATCCTAAATGGGTCGACCTTGTCTATATATAAGTCGAAATAGTCACTTGACTTTCAGAAGGTTCCCTAATTTGCATATCACGGAAATTACCGTTACATTATATTTAGTACGGTGTCGGGTTTTCGCAGACAGCTCCGTGTTTCACCTCTAAAAAGCAAACTTCTAATGATCTTTTGTTCAATTATCTGATACTTTATTTCTTAGTTGCTTTATTCCTTATTCCACAAGTTATAATATTGCTTTTTGGACATCCATTTCAAAACCAGCTTAATCGCCTTCTGTCAAACGTATGAAATTATTACAGTAATAAATTCGAAAATTGATAGCCAACTTTTTTCTTTCATAAACTGTGTAAGATCCACTTTAAGGATGGATGTCAACCAAAAGTCACATGCCTTTTGTCAGATTCCTTTAAGAAATTTTGATCCGATGAAAAACAGCTTTATGAAGGTAGGCTAAACTCAAAATAGAGTATTGAAAGGATTTAAGCTATGTTTTACATGAATAATCCTTTAACATATTTCATACAATCCAAACAGTAACCCCCTCACTTTCCAAATCCTGAAAGCAATGTAATTATATCTCAATCCTCAGGATCTAAAATATCGAACAAAAAGTTGATATAAGTTTGATTGAAGGGTTCGCCGCAATTTTGCAGTCCTTCCCAATTGTTAATGTTCAAACATTGTTCATTTACCTTGCGCGTAATGTAGCCAACAGATTATCTTATTGGACGTTGTCATTTCAATAAAAATCATTAAAAACTACAAATGCTAAATAACGACAGAGAGTTGACGATAAACCCCTCTGTGGGAAGGACAATTTCCTTCAAGCCATTTTCATCTGATGAAAATGAGTCCTTGTCTATCAATAGATGAAGACATATTGTGCGATAAGGGCGGTCAAGAGCATCTAGTTATTTTCACACCTGATTTGAATGAACAACAAAAAGAAACACTTTTATCAGATTGAAATAAACTACAGTTTGGACTCTAGATATTATATGTATCGTTTAGTGGTACTGATTGGACTACGTACATTTAACTTTTCAAATATATAAATCGTTCGGGTTTTTGATTCATTACAAATATGAAAATGAGTCCTGGGTATTTTAAGTTTCGGTATAACTTTATTTTAGCTTTTCTGTTGTTCTTAGGCTTTGTTTTTCTTTATATAATACTTGTTACACCGTACTTAGAATACAGTAAACTGTTAATTACTGAAATATATAAAGCTTCAACGGATTCCTTTGGTAAAGCTATCAAAACCAGACCGGTGTTAACGGAGAGTCCAGAATGCTACCTACTCAACACTACCACTAAAGGAATCAATAGGTGTATCCTGAATGAAACTGATGACGGGAAAGAGTGTAAGGAAGTTATGAAAAGATTCCTCACTAGAAATGAATCGACGTACAGGGTAGGTAATGTTTTATAAGTAGATTATGATATATGCATCTGCATTTCATTCCTTACGGGCAAATAATGCAAACAACTTAAATTCAGGTGAGGCTTTCAAAAGCATAATCAGGTATAAAATACGTAGTATGTTCTCACTGTGCAATTTGAATTATGAACTTTAAGTTGAAAATAGTCGAATGTTTTAAAGAAGAGTACTTAGAATAACATGAGTTATCCTTCAAACAAATAGAATATTTTTTCTTTATAGCTCTTCTATTGTTAAACAAAACATTGTGGCATTGTTATAACCCTGGCCAAAAATAACCAGAACAATGGTAATAATTGTAAATTCGCAGAGACTAGCATCTAGCCAAAAGGTCAAGGTAACAAGAAAGAATCAAATGCCAAATAAATCATTGACCTTGAAATAATCTCCTGAATCCTGGAATTATATATATTGAATATTGTTAAAGATATCCTAGGGACATGTGTACTCTTCATATCTCTGTTTAGTTGCATCGACAAGTTATTCTATCTTTATACCCATAAATATTTATAAAACCATCCTCTCGTAATAAATGAAATAAACTTATCAAACAATATTAATAATGGACGAATTAAACTTTTAACAAGTTAACTACATGTAACTACATGTAACAATTATGCTCTTCATCGGATCTATGCTTAGAGGTTGGGGTCGTACTTTGCAATGTTCTAAATTTTTGGCAGTATTTTCTAACGAGGTCTTAATAGCAAACTTTGTTTTACGGCATCAGTGGTCAACATTTACAATAGTTTATCCCATATTCATTATCTCATAAGCAGCGTGTCGTCTATCTATATGCCTTCTCGGACCGGTCCACCACTTACGCCGGACTCAAGGTTCTTTCTCAAATACACATAACATTCAATTAAATGTTGGTCTTTCTGCTGCCAGCACATATATTTGTGTTAAAGATGATGCTGCAGAAATCCTAAATACAAATACTTATTTTTGTCATATCATATAAAACCCATACTGTATATTAATAGTTTTCGGTTATGCATGACAAAAAAAAGTGAAAAGAGATCTCTTAGATATCTATTGAACTTTAAATATCCAGAACGCATGTATTTCCATATCATTCCACTAATTTCTTTTGTAAGAGAGTGCCGACGTATTTGGGCAAAACATACGCGAAGTCTCGAGATCTCGTAGTTGCGTAGAACGAGGTTTCTTAAATTGAATTCGGTGCAATTAACTACACTTTAACATCAGATGGGAAACTCTATTCGTTATCTGTTAGAATCTCATCACTAGTTGTTGCAGTAGATGTCGGGTCTTATTTAGCAATATTTACTTCCTTACTTAATGACGATTCATACGGGTTTGAAATAAGGACTATTAGAGGCGTTTATAGGCAACCATATATTTAGACAAAATCTATTTTTCAGCGAAGGAACATGTTCGTTACACTAAAGAACAGTCCATACATGCTCAATATTCTTATACTATTTGTGTGTTTGTTTGTTTGTTTTCCGCTTATGTTCTAGAACATTTAAATCTCGGTTGTCAGAATGACAACGTAGGACAACTCGCAGAGTTGGAGTTATCCAAGATAGCCGCTCAAATGCTATACTTTAACAATACATTTTTCAAATATCCTCATAAAATTATTTCTTTGAGGGATTTCTCGCATTGAATATCTAAATTCGACTGTCAGGGTTCCTTATTGGAAATTGAGCCCGAATTGGACCCATACAAGATCCATATTGATATGAAACACACTAATAAGCCAAAATGATGAAAAAGACAAAATATCGGAATTCCCATGTCTGACGATGCTGTTTTTCTTCTCAAATAAAATATGTCCTAAATATATTTATATATAAATTAGTTCTACTAACCATCAGTGTGGGTCCTATATTGGCCCTATATTGTTAAGAGAACAGGCGGAAATCAACATACAAAACTAAGATAAAAGAAAAAAGAAAGGAGCAAACAGACAAAATTTAAAAGCGCATTTGGATTTAATTTATGTGAGATTACAAAGTATCTAGATATTGTTTCCGCCATATATCTGAATTCATTATTAACTGGGGTATTATACAGTAATAAATCCTCCTTTTCATTAGAACAAAACCAGGGCCCGTATTCACCGAACATTCTTAAATTCTAAATTTGGATGAAGGCTAAATTGTAAGATTTAAACTATTTTTAAAATAGACTAAAGTTTATATTCACCAACACAATTTAGAACAGTCTTAATTTAGGACGGTTTGTATTTGACATAAGCGACCGCGCATCTGCTTTGGTTTCCCGACTTTTGGAAAGCGTATATCAAAACAAGTAAACAATTGCTGTAATGTACAGCAAAGTGAACTGTGTCGCCATGAAAAATAAATATCTTGAGACAGACGGACAGTGGTAAGCATTATCCGTGAAACAGTTGATGCGGATGGGGCGTAAAAATCTTCAGTTACATGCACTGACTAATTTACAATAGATATAGATGACAGCTTGTATATTGAAAATATCTAAGGTCCAAGTTGAAAGAAAAGCATAATTCATCAGAAAAATGCTTCTAGAGTTCCGAGCTTTCATAGAAAGGATTGCTCTTGTGCTTTTGAACACACACATGAACATGCAAGTGCATATACTGAATAGTAATACACTTCGTAAAAAACTAAAGGAGCTTGAGCGCCTGTATCGCTCCACAGGCATGAATGTACTGATTAAGCAAATTTTCTAGAGAAACATTTCAAATTCTAATGAATTACCATTGGCCAACTGTGATGCTTTCCTTGTAGATAACGCCTCTGTGAACATGGGCAAAAAATTCTGTAAACACAAGCGTAGAAAAATCAAGATGTATAGTTCATGGGTTTTCCCTGTCACATGGCACACACTGCAGCTCAAAATGTTGCAAATCTTTTACAGGGTTTTTATCCCCCGCCGTTTCGGCGAAGGGAATATAGTAATGGTCTCCGTCCGTCATTCTATCATTTCCGTCATTCCGTCACTAAGCTTGACCGGAGCATATCTCCTAAAGTATAAATGCTTTCAACTTGAAACATGGTTGGTGGATACATCTCACTGAGGAAAAGTGCAGTTCACAAGAATCACAACTCTTGTTTGCATAATTTTGGAGTTATTGCCCTTTGTAATTTTTCAAGACTTGGATTTTGTCCGGGACATATCTCTGAAAGTACAATAGCTATCAACTTGAAACTTCATAGATGGTTAAATCTCATTGAGCAGAAGTGCAGTGTACAAGAATCACAATTCCTGCTTGAATAATTTTGGAGTTATTGCATTTTGTTATTCTAAATACTTCGATTTTGTCCGGGGCATGTCTCCTAAAGTATAAATGCAATAAACTTGAAAGTTCATAGGTTGAAGATCTCATTAAGGAGAAGGGCAGTGAACAAGAACCACAACTTTTGCTTGAATGATTTTGAGTAATTGCCCTTTGTTGTTTTAAAGACTAAGATTTTGTCCGGAGCATATCTCTGAAATTATAATAGCTATTAACTTGAAACTTCATAGGTGGATAGATCTCGTTGAGGAGAAGTGCATTGCACAAGACCCATGACTCTTGTTTGTATAATTTTGGAGTTATTACCCTTTGTTTTAAGACTTAGAATTTTTCCAGAGCATATCTCTGAAAGTATAATAGTTATCATCGAACTCATTGACAAGAAATGTAGTGAACAAGAAGCCTAAATCTAACTAGCTTCAGTGTACCGTCAAGCTTTTACGGAAGGGGATGGCCATGTCCGACATGGTTCTTGTTAATGTAGATGTAGAAGAACTAGTCATTGATATTTTCTACAAGTTTGACCAAAGCACAAAGTGTAAACATGAGCTGAATAATTTTTGCATATTCTGTGACCAGCAAAACTCTCAGGTATTCAGGCTTGTTTCTACTGTTTTTTGCCAGGTGGCTGTGCTTAGAGTCTGCAGTTACACGTATTCTCAAAATATATGAGCCTTTTAAAAGCTACTCTTTGTCCGGTGATGAAATGCATGCTTGATACTATAGGCTGAAAAGCAGCTTTGAAAACAAAGTTGTTGAGGTGTACTTGTTTGTTCTTAAAAAATTTGGAACATTCAATCAGTTTCTTCGTAGAGAAGAAACATGTGCCTATTTGCTTGATGAGCTAATGCAAAACCTATTTGGATTTTGCTGGTCAGGTTTGTAAAAGTGTCTGAAATTAAGAATGTTGATGCCTTGCTTGATATTGACCTTACAATCCAGATGTATTTCAAAGCTTAGAAGAATTTCGTATTGGCTTTGTTACCAGTCAAAAGATAAGATTACTGTGGAATTTAAGTGATATAGTCTTCAATTTCCATATAAGCCTTTCTTTCTGTTGGTAATACTTTCGAGGCAATCAAATAAGATCAGGTTTCACGGTCAAATTTAGGAAGGTCTCGGATTCGAACACCATCCGGACTAGCGGGAATTTTCTGAGCAATATCAAACTCCACCTAGATAAGTCTTTTTATATGTAATTAAATGAATTTAAGGGATTTTACTTTTTCTCATTTTCTTTCTATTTTTAAATGACGAGTATAGATCTTTCTTTCGCCGTTTAGGTTTCCAACCAATGGGTGGATAATCGGAAACCTATGTTGGATAGCGGTTGGAGGCCAGGAAAGGATGTAGTGGTAGTACTTGTGTGAGAAATACTAGGAATCCATTGTTAGGTGCTCCAGCCGCCGCGATATAACTGAAATGCTGTTAGAAGTGGCGTAAAACCCCATTCATTCAATCAATCAAACCATTTAGGTTTGTCTTGTTTTTGCAAAAATGTCTTAACCTTCTTTTCTGAAAAAAGACTTAACATTTGGTTTGATTTTGATACATGTCTCTTTACAGAGATATAAAGGAATACATCACCAATTTATTTACCGCAGGCTTTGGTCGTAAGAGTAATTGTGCTTTCGTAACTTCAAACGCTCGGATTAAATAGCTATGACGAAAAATCAAAAGTAGATGAAAATTTTAATCTGGCAATTTTCAAATAAATATCGGTATATCTCCCAGAGATATATAGGTAGAAATTAGGCAGAACTTACTTATTTATTTATTCATTTTTAATTGGTCGTAGACCAATTTATATAACCATAAATTCGAGATTGTGTCGCTGCAATTTACCAAAACTGCCTTTAGCCCAACTGGACGTATATTCCGACCGGAAAACAGAAAAAATCATTTCATTTTACAAGTTAAGAATTATCAAAAGGAGTAAAGGAAAACTGGACGGTCACACGCTCTAAAGATGAATGCTTCAAGGATTTTCCGCTAGTGATGAACGCGTCTAACCAACCCTTTCTTTCAATCATATTGATGTGTAAACAAAGATGATACTGCCACTCAATTATTTTCCAGCCATAAGTTAATCAAAGTGCTGAAAGTTCTTCTGGAGAGCAAATTTGATTATTATGCTTTCTAGCTGTCTAAAGAATTCGCCGAAAGAATAGTATCAATTGTCTTTTCGTTTGTTTATAATCAGCGCTGTTTAGGAACTTGTTAATTTCTGCCCAGAAAAAGAGAGGGTTTTTAAATTTCATGAACCTGCTATCAGCATTTGCTCTTAAACTTAAGTTATCATATTTCCATAATTTTTCTGTTTTGACTTTATAAAAAAAGCTTGCAGGGATGATCTAACCGTATGTCCAATTTCTCAGTGACGACCAATTACAGTGCATACGGCACATTGATTTATTTTTTTGACCGAGGGAAGTCGTAAGACCTTCCTAAATATTTATGTAAGGATAAACCCCTCATTAAACGTCTTCTTTATTCCTGATTACTCGGTGTAAATTAAGAAATCCATTCTTGGGAGGTGCCGATGATTGATAACCCATCGAAAATTTGCTCTGTCGGATAATTTCCTTCCTAGAAAAAAAGGCATTTTAATCGGATTATTTTGATTTTCTACTTGTTGAGTATTTGAAGTGTTACATGTCTATTTTTAATGACAGAAAATGTTGAATTAATTACATTAATGAATTTATTAAATTCCGCAAAATTTATAACAACGTTTGTAAAATGATATAGTTTCAAGATTTATGACGTCATTTTCATGTTAACGGATATATATTACCAAATGCCTCAGCTTATTTGCAAATGCAATAACACTGCTGCAGTATCAAGATATTCAACAGGTATAATTCACTCCCACGCTTGAAAAACTGATTTATCAATGTTTTGAATTGAACATCGTTGCGCTTATATCAAATAACAAGCTATGTTCTCTTTTCATGTTTGTGAAAAGACAGCCCTGGCAAGTATACCTGGCTCTGGAAACACCTGGGTTCGACACCTGCTCGAAGAGATGACAGGTAAGGGTTGTTTGTTAGTTTGTATTAGGTTAAACACAGCTTTCAATAGAATGTACGTGTAAGTTAGATAAGGCACCTAACCATAGATTCCTGTCTTTTTATAATCAGTGCAATAACAACATTCAATCCGAGCTACCAGCTACAAATCTAACGCAGGCACACAGCTTAGCATTCGCCTTTTGGTAAGAGACAAATGACATTAGCCACAGTGTTCAACAAATACCGGAAATGATATTGGTCGAGGGATGCCAACTTACAACCCTATAAGTGAGAGCACAATGCAATACTGATGAGCTGTTATGAAGGCAGCATTAACCTTGGCGAGGCTATCACATAAACAGCAATTTTGTATTTTAACCTAATTTATGGAATCTAATAGCCAATACAACGAATGCCACAGTATACTCAGTCTCACAAAGAATTAACAATTAATGTGGCCACTACATGTCTCTCTACAGAAATTTCAACAGCGTATAAAATTGCTCGGACACTTCTAACTTCGGTAACAAAGATTGTCAATGAAAGACATATAGAAATTAATTCTAATGATATTTCTACTTTGGGTTTAAAATTACTTTTTGTCGCGAGCGCAGATTGTCGAAAATCTAGTGCATACATAGAAGACGAGAATTCCGCTTTCTTGCATATGTAATATGTGTGGAAGACCACATATTCGCTGGGCAAATTAAATTTCATCGACAGGGATAAATCATTGTCTGTCTTCTCCAGACTGAAGTCGCAGAATATTTACTAGCCCCAAACAGTCAGAGAGCTACAACTTCAGAACGTTACCACATTCTGAAGATAATCTTACTTCACACCATTTGAATACAAGCTTCAAACTATCTCCAGCTCAGAATCGCAAAGCCTAGTTTTTAAGACCAGATTCAAATCATCTCCAGTCCAGCGTTATATACTGCCCAGGCCTAATTTTATCCAACTAGATATTCTTCTACCTTTTCTCCACTAAAACCCCGTCACTAACGAAACAGACCACACTACCAAAAGATCTAGTTCCTCGGTTTGATACGAGGTGGACACGTGCAAAAATTCAACATAATCAGTCTAGAATCTAAAAGGCTAACCGTCACCTCACAATGAAATGGATTTTATTCCAAGCCACACTCCTTATCACGTTTATTTTGATGCCAACGTGAAGCTTATGATATTATTTTCAGCTGTTATTAAAATCTTGCCATATATCATCGCCAGACATGATTTATCGGCTGAAACAATGGCCACACTCTTTAATGGGGCGTTTGAAAAATGCTGCAATTTTCAAGTGCCCTACAGATTAAAGCGATATACAATATATCGACATATGTAATGTTGCCATCACGGTTTTTCAAACTTATCCAACTTTAACATAATGTTTAGAATTCCAATACATCAGGGGTCGACACTAACAGTGTACCGGGATCCCGAGGATCCCTGAAAATTGGAAGGGACCCCAGCTATCTCAGGCTTGGGATTCCGTCAGGATTCTACAATATTTCCCCAATACAACATGTCTTAATGTATCAACTAATGCTCCTGATTTTTTTATCGCTTGTTTTTGTAGAAAACATTGTGGATAATGAAGAAATTGGTTGTACCAAGCAATTTCTTCATTTTCCACAATGTTTTCCAAGGTTTTATTTCAAGTTGGGCTCAGAAGGACAGGACTGCGTGTGAATGAGTTAATGTATATCAAGAAGGGATCCCTGATTATCTGGAGGGAACCCAGAAGAAATAACTAGGGATTTCCGTGAGATCCCATTGAAGCAGAGTAAACTTTAGTAAACTTTATTGGTAATTTGGCAAATTGGCCTTTGACCATTTACAATACAAAATAACATTAAAGATGGACATTAAAGAATTCATACAATAACTATTTAAATACAGTTAAGAAAACAAAATAAGAAAAACGATGGTTCTTTATTACCCCTTGTCATGCTGAACCCGGAATGTATTTCGGTTTTGGCAGGTGGTGGAGACATTGGTTTGCACCTCCTGCATGTTATTGTCGACCCCTGTGCTTGTGATGATTCACCGTCTTACCAGTCGCGGCTATAGCTGTCATTCTGCATGAAGCTATTTTTATTTTTTTTGTTGTTTTTTTTTGTTTTTGTTTTTTTTTAATCAAAATGCCCATCACAATGAAAGTTCGTGACGAATATCTATCCAAATGAATGTAAACGGTAAGCCATCAGATACTAGACTGATAATTAGTCTTGTTTGGGTAACTTTTCAGCTTAACTGTATGCGACCTAATATGGTTTGTTGTCTTCATGTAAATACTTTGTTAGTCTCTGGGACGAAAGTTGTTATAAAAAGCCTTCATAAAAGCTGAAAGCCAAAGCAGACTGGGTATGCTACGAATTTCCACAAGAATGTTCTCCCTTATTTTTAGAATCTAAACCTGGCACCTCCGTCAAAGTTTTAGATTGATGACAAGCATCCGTTCGTCTATCCGTTTTTCTTTCCCGTCCTAAATCAGTCCTACTGTTAATTTTCCCTTGTTAAAGATCTAGAGTCTACAGTTTTCGTTGGATTATCTTCAAACTTTCACACAATGATTAGCCGCCGTCATATCGCAGTTGGTAGCGCGTCGGACTATCAATCTAGAGGTCCCGGGTTCGATTCCCGACGGCGGCACTCATCCTTTCAGACTATTTGTCTCTCACCAATGGGTCGATAATCGTAGACCTATGTGGGATAGCAGCTGGAGGCTAGGAAAGGATGTGATGGAAATACTGGTGTGAGAAATACCAGGATTCCATTGTTAAGTGATCCAGCCGCCGCGATATAACTGAAAGATTGCTGAAAGCGGCGTAAAACCCCATTAAAAAAACAAACAAATCACACAATGATTGTACCGTCATTTAGATCGTACCTTTAGAAATCGATCCGTCGAGAAACACGGGAATAGAGGCCTTCTGAAATTAATAAACCCTCAATAACACTTTAAGTCCACAGTTGTCATAGGATTCTCTTCAAACTTTCACAGAATGGTTATACCATTAGGATTTCAATTTATCGCAAAAGCTTTACGATAATTCACTTTATTTCGACGCCAGTAGGTTGTTTTACTGAATGCAAAAATTATCAGAACTTCTAAAATATTAATTAACATTGGAGTATAAACGGGTAGCATTAGGTTTAAGGAATATTGGTTTGAGTGTTCTTACATTTAGATAAGTTTTCGTTGTAACTGAATTAAAATCGATTATTGTAAACGAATAATAGTTGGGTGGGGTACTTTATGTACCTATTTCGCTCTTTTATAGTACAAATTTATGACCGATTTTAAACGTCAAAAATATAAATTTATAATTGAATTTTAAATATCCCCTCACTCTCAGGTTTAAATAATTTTTTAAAGATGGGTTGATTTCTTTGACCCTTTAACACAAACATTAAACTGTTCTGTTCATAACTGTTTTTCTCCTGAATTCATCGAAATGGACGGCAATTCAATGAGAATTTATTGTTCTGTTTTATTAAACACTGTTTCAAGCTTTACGTTGTATAAAATCCATGAATATATTCCACGATGGAGGTCAAAGGTAGGTGTCGTAGTTTTTATCGAAAACTTTCTAATTGACAACTATATACTATACTGCAAGGAAAACAGTTGCTTATCGAAGGAATTACTATTGTTATCATATAATCTGCGAGTTAGGTTCAAGTATAGTTCAATGATAAAATTTTGAATCGAGAAACTTACATCATTTTTGTCATAAATGATAAACAGCGAAAAGGGTGACAAGATGACCCGATAAGTAATATTGCCAAAAAAGTCGAGAAATACCCCAATGAAATACCCCAAGTTTGAGTTTATATAATGGCCAAAGCAAAATATTTATACACAATTTACACATCAATATAATGGTGTAATTCTTCACGTGAGGTTTATTTCTATAAAGTTATAAAGTATATTAATGTTTTATTCATAAAATGCGGGAGTGTAGGAAAATCGGGAAATGTTAAAACTTTGTCTAACCGCTTGGGTGAGATACCATTTAACTTCTTAAGTCATGAAGTCGAACGATTTTTTTTACTGTTCCAAATTGACAGATGTAGACCACAATACAAAGCGCAAATATATATGTACAATCAAAGATTGACATCACTGTACTGTGAAGGACTACAAAAACCCGCTTCGGCAAAAATGAGTTTGTTTAGTCCTGGTGTATTTGTTGATGTGTCTCTCTTTGACAAGTTGTTTTATTTTAAACTGTAGCCTATCTATCAAAGAGTAAATATACGAGAGTAATCAGAGTCACAGGCTTTTCATATCCATGGTAGTCGAATGATTTAAAATGTCATGAGTAATAAAAAATCAAAATAGCTACCTAAAGCAATGAATAAAAGGCAAAAACATGAGAGCTATACTGATGAGTGATGATGCATGAAAAGAACATCATTTTGCACTACGAATGTTCAAAGACTCCACTGTTTGGTGTTAAATAAAGTCTAGAGATGAAAATATCAACCGGACGTACTATTAAAACGCATTTAAGCAGCAGTTCATTTACAAATATGTTAATGACAGGTAATATCGACTTGTGAGCTAACACTTATTATTTATATAAACCTATGTGCCAAATATGAGCATTGTCTCTTAAATAGATTTTTTTTCGAAAGACAGAGAATCGGGGAAAAATGTACCTGATTTATAGATGCATGACATAAAGTATCTATTTGGTTAGAAAAAAATCACGCTGGTTTTTGTTAAAGGTAGATTTCTAGTGGTAAATACACAAGAATAGATGAGTTCTTTCTTTCATAGTGTATATCTACACTTTATGCAAAGTGAAGGTTACATTACAGTGACAAATGTGGTAAATCATACGAAGTCCAAGATGGCATTTAAGGAGTTCATTTCAGTTAAGTGAATTCAAAGTAGACTCAGTTGCTCAGAATCTCTCTTTGTCTTCTATATTTGAATAAGTATTGTTGTAAAATTTTAATTCTTATACTGGGTGTAAAAATCAGATAAGTTGAAAAACTATATATGCGTGATATTATTGAGAACCCTCGTGATTCGACATAACTAAACCGGATTGTATTATAAAAAATATTTCCCTAAGATGCTTAATTTTAGGCATATATACTGGTAGTGTCTACAACAGCAAACGCTTACTAGAAGTTTTCAAAGGGGAAAGAACGAGAGAACAAGTTATTGCCATAAAAACACACAAAAAAGGGACTGTGAACAAGTATGACCGTGTTTTGTTGATTGTCCGTGATCCGTTTGAAGCAGCCATTGCTGACTTTAACCCTTTCCTGTTTTATAAATTTTAGACTGGTCCAATTTGAAAGAGATTGCAGATGACAATGAAAAATGCATGCAATTTGAAATCTGACCATCCTAGGTGGTAGAAAATATTGTGGGAAAAGGAGAAATTGCTTGTTACAAGCAATTTCTCCTTTTACTACAATGTTTTCTCAAGTATAAAATTACAGTGACGTAAAATCCCGGGTTTGTCCAGGAAAGGGTTAACAGGAGAAATTCAAAATCAAAAACTGACATTCTGCCAAAAAATAAGTTTAAGCGAAAAGGTAAGTTTTATTTCTCTTTTCTAGTTCACAGTTTGGAGTTTGGCAAATAAAACGTGCGATTAATACGCCTCTTTACAATAACTCATCTATGTACATGTATAACTTATTACGCTTGACATAAACAAACGTAAGAAGGAGGCAGTTACTTTAATGTACACTGCCCCTAAAAGATGTTTCTTTACGCACTTTATTGAGTAATTGTTCAAATTATTAAATCATTTTTTTTATCTTCCAATATTTATCAGGCCGTACAATACTTACAAACAAACAGATGACGTCATGACTTTATCATATTAAATTCTATTTGAGTTTAAGTCGGTCCATGGTACTAAACAACTGAACTATATGAAAGTATGATACCAGCTTCAGTACAGATGGAGTCAGTAAACACATTTTCACCGACAAAATCATATATCTATAGTTTAGATTCGTTGCTATGAATCACAAATCACAAAGCGTTTGATAAACTAGATTTTTTCCATAATGTATACGTTCTCTTTACAGATTTCGTCAAAGGATTAAAAGAAAATGTTGACCGTTGGCTGAATTTCAACGAGTATTGGCTGTTGTCTTTCCCTGGACCAGTGTTTGTGTTATTCTACAATAAGCTTAAGTCTGACCTAAGAACTTCTTTGTACAAATTATCGTTTTTCCTTGACATTAACGTGACCACAAAAGATTTAAGGTGTGTGGACTTGAGAAGGGAAGGGTCTTTCCATAGACCCGCAAAACCGGACTGGATGTCAAGGTCCAACTTAGTAAGCACAGATATTGAGGATCAAATTGAGAGAGCTAAAAAACGAGTAATTGATATCTGTAAAGAGTCGAAAAATCGATATAAAATTCATACAAATCTGTAAATATGAATTTACACTCACGAAAAAAAAAAAGTTTCTAACATCCAGTATACCTACATATTATATTGCTATAGCTTAAAAAATGGCGTTTACGAGACCAAAATACGCAGTTAGACCAGGGTCGATATTTTCCCGAACTTCCAACGAGGCCCCTTTTCGCAGTCTAGTATATGATGGCTAACAGTAACCATTCATTTGGATGGATAATCGTCACAAGTTTATTTTGTATTGTGTTAAGCTTTAGAAAAACTGTGGTAGCTGATTTAATTACGGCATTACGGGCAGGTATATTGTGACTATGAATTACATATCGCTATCATCAACAGGACAATGCATTTTTTTACTCAAAGCATTTCTAAAAACCTTATAAAGTTGCGTGGGTCATCGTTTCAGCCGATAAATAGTTTCTGGCAATGACATAACGCATGATTTTGATTCAAGTTTCCATAAGCTTCACGTTTGTGTCTTAAGAAACGTAATCATGGATTTGACAGGGGATAAAAGCCATTTAATTCGAAAAATTACATTCTGAGGATTAACCGCCACAATAGAAGCTGACGGTAAGCCATCAGATACTAGACTGTTCCGCTTGACGTACCATATTGTTCTTAGAAACTACTTGCATACATAAGTAGAACAAGAGTAAACTCTTGTCGAGTTTTTACCTGTATCCTCTTTTATTATATACCTATAAAAGATATGGAGTAAAACCTGGCTGTCAAATACAACTCGACAGAAAAAAAATCAATATTCGGCGTGTAGCAAAAAACCGTATTCGTCGAGTACCGTTAAACGCTGACTTCTTTTTTGTGTATTGACGTTCCGGGTTTTTCGGAAAGTTGGTTATTTCTTAGCCATTAAAGAGAATTTTCTTAATGTCATTTCCTAAAAGGTATATAATAAAAGGAATATTACAACAGTGTGTTTTTCTATTTGTTGTTATCGTGTTCTCCAATCGTGTGTAGGTATTTTTATTGGATTCGACCTTCGGTCTCATCCAATAAAAAAATACCTACACACGATTCTCGAACACGATAACAACGCATAGAAAAAGACACTGTGGTAATATTCCCTATATATTATATACCTATCAACATTTCTAGTAAGATATAAAGAATCCACACAGACAAAACCGAATCTGAAAGTGTTAAAAACAGTCCAATTTAAGTTATTCTAAGATGACGTCATTTCATTTTGTATATGACGTCAACATGCGAATAAAAGTAAAGAAGAAGGAACATATTTGTTTAAAAATACATTTTTATTAATATTTTATCATTTTTTTTATTAAGAATAAACAGATATATAAAAAACGGAATATTATGTCTCGACAGCGATACAACACGTCGTATATCTTTACCTCCAAGGATGAAAATTTGATATTCCACTCGACCGAATTTTCTCCTCAGCTCAAAGCAAATACCAAATGCTGTATCGCAATCGCAAAATAATATTTCCCACGTATTAATGAGGATTAAAAACGAATCGACGATCTTTATGAATTGTATTAGAGATTTTTCTTATGACCTGAATAAATTAAGCATTACCAGACGTCTGGTCCAAATTGAAAGAAGTTGCAGACGACAAATTTTATTAAATTGAACTCAAAAAATCTTTTTCTTTTGGTGTAGGAAACTTTGGGGATAAAGTAACAAACAATTTCTTCATTTTCCACATTTTTTTTTCTAAGCTTTTTTCTTGAAGGGCGTCAAAAGGCGTAACGGTTATATGAGACATTCACTTATCATGCGGAAATAACATGAAATAAACCAATTCTAGTCGAAAAAATAAGTAACAACACACACGACCAAAACACCACCCCAACTACGACACCAAAAGATTTCGTAGTATAGTATAAATATCATTCGTCAAGGTCTAAGAGAAGTGTATCATTTTCAATAGACGACCATTATAACATAGTTGCTTATAGCTCAGTTCGAGAGTTTGCGAGAATGATAAGACCTACTTTAAATTGAAGAACATTAATTCATACATAAAAATAATCAAGGCTCGATAAGGATGTAGTGGTAGTACTGGTGTGTGAACTACCAGGAATCCATGGTTAGGAGCTCCAGCCGCACCGATATAACTGAAATACTATTAAAAATTGCGTTAAGCCCTATTCAATCAATCATGACCCCTTACTGTTTACCGAAATTGCTATTTTGATTTAATCACAGCGTTTTCCTTGGTATTATTTCAACAGTGCGTGAAAATTTGTGGTTGTGTGGTAAAAGGCTACATGATAAAAGGTAAAGAAATCAAAGCTAACATTCAATTTTTTCGTTGTGTAATTATTATTACAATTGAAGAACTACATGTCCGTTTCAAAGATTTAGTCGAATTTGAGGTAAAAGTGTTTTATTCGTTGGGGTTAAATGGGCGCTTGAATAGCGACTATAACAGGGTTGTACCTTGTTACATATACCTTGTATACGGGGAGTAAATTTGCTCGGCCCTGCCAGGTCAAATCACTAACAGACAGTTTACATGTATTCGCTAACTCCATTGACCTAGATTCTATCTCGAAACGCGAGGAAATTATTTCTCTCATTTTGACAATTCATCAGACAATTTACAGTGGATATATTAAGTCAAAGTTTTGAACCATTTTCCTGGATATTCATTACCAAAAAGAGGCTGCTGTCATTCAACCGGAATAAGTTTTCTCGCATTTCCGCTCATTTCCACGCATGCTCATAAACGTGAAGTGAAAATCTATGTGATCGCCTCCATCTTGTTTTATGGCTGATGAAGAAAATAACTTGCTGAATGCCAACAGCCTCCTTTTAGTATGGAATAAAACGCCCGTGTTTTCTTGGTTGAACGTATTCACTAAAATGATGTTAAACATACGCGGTACATGACACGTCAAATCTCAATACGCCGCCGTCATAGCCCAGTCGGTAGCGCGTCAGACTCATGATCTTCAATCATGGGATGTCATTGGTTTAAACCCCATGCGGCGGCACATATTCTTTTCGACGTTTGTCTCTCACCAATAAGTGGATAATCGTAAACCTAAGTGGGATAGCAGCTGGAGGCTAGGAAAGGATGTTATGGTATAGTACTCGTGTAAGAAATACCAGGAATCCATTGTTAGGTGCCCCAGGCGCCGCGATATGACTGAAATACTGTTAAAAGCGACATTAAACCCCATTCAATCAATCAATCAAATCTCAATACTCGCGATGTTAAACACGCACGTAAAACATTGTCACGGTGGATATATTGACGAAGATATATTCTGCGAGTTTCAGGCTCTGAAATTGAGCGATTTCAGCACTAACAAGTAACGTCATCTTGAATTTTGAAAACTTTTTAATTCTGGAAGACTATTTGATTCTCTTAATTAAAAATTGGTTATAGTTCATTTCTAATAATCTACGCGATGTAGCCAAGGCTAAGCTAAACTATAATTGTAATAACCGACCTAATTCTTATCGAATGACCCTTTATCTATTAAGTTTGTGTCAAACGTTCTTTAGTCAAACCGACAAAAGGATCAAGTTAATTATACGTACAGGGTTTCGTCAATGTTTAATTATTTGACGGGACAGTTTCGACCGTTCGGTTAGTCTTATATCTCGTTCGGCGAGCAAATCGCCGTAGTTACAGCTTTAAAAGTTCAAAATTCGTGAAATATGACTTTTTTAAGGTTTATCTGTGAAGAATATACATTAAGACTAACGTGAAAAATTCGGGGGAGACCGAAATAGCTCTTTCAAAAGCTGTAATTACCCCGCTTTGGTCGCCAACCGATCCGTCACATTCATATTACTTATCGAAACTGGTCAGATTTAATAAGCCTAAAATGGCACGAATATTAAACATCCACGAATTACCGTTTGTAATACTCAATCTAAATTCCTCTTTCGTCGATAATTTGTTCTCGCGTGATTTGTCATGAATACGTATGACTGTCAAACCATAGATCCTTTTCAGAACAAAGCACTGCATTGCACTTTTTCCTTTTAGAAAAAAATAAAAATTTTGACGAATAACTTAACCCAGAGGTGAAACTTGATATTTCATTTTCACACATGCACACACTCCATTAAACCTCGGACAACTACAACATTGGGTCATATAGGCTCAAAGTCTAGGTCACTAGGTCAAACATTAAAAATATCTTATGTGCACTCAAGAGGTCACATTTTTGCCTCAAATGTCTTAATATTTGGTCAGAATGCTTGTCTGCATGATATCTCGGTCAAGTTCTATATTGGGTTATGTGAGGTCAAAAACCAAGTCACTAGGTCAAATCCTAGAAATAATCTTGTGTGCCCTCTAGAGGCCACATTTTAAATCAAATGATATTTGGTCAGAATGTTTGTTTCCGTGTTATATCAGCCGAGTTCAAATTTGGGTAAAAAAGTAGGTCACTAGGTCAAATTTGCTTAATCAATACATTCCTGCCTATGGATCGATACACGCGCTAAAGCGCCTCTTGATTCAAGCCTTGTATACTGCCTGAATCGTTACAAATAAGACTCGCGTTCAAGTTTAAGCTTCAAGTTCCATTATTCAGTAAAGAATTCGGGTGAGTGGTCTACTGCCATTTTTATCCTATTGTTGACGAAAATATGGCTGTTTATTTGGAGCCTTAAACGTCGTAACTACAGCTTATTCAAGCTGTTTTTACGACGTTTAGGTCACCAACCAACCATTTTACTTTTTGTTACATGCTACTGGCCATAAATTTTGCAAAATAACGCCGTAAAAATTTCGAAGTGGAACATTCTGTTGAAGTTAATGGGCGGGGCCTAGGGAGTCAGTGGGCAGGACCAGCGATTGGTCAATTGGATAGCTTCACTGAAATCTGCTTGGAGAGGGGGGGGGGGGGCTTATTTAAATCAGTTTTCTTCTTATCTACTCAGATAGATTCACAGAAAAGAATATAGAATATTTGTTTTTAGAAAGCCTGTTATGTCTTGTTCTACTTTCCTAACATGTTTTTACTAGCACAAGTGGTAACTATTTTTCAGTCTAAAATCACTTTGAATTGTCCTCTGTAACTTCTTCCAATTTGGACCAGTCCATTTTTAGTGTATATTGGTAAATCCATCAGAATTCATCTGAGCCCTCTTGTATAGGTACAAAGTGGACTCGTCTTGATGAAAAAAAACCAACAACAAAACATTAATGAGTACCTACAACATGGGTTTTTGTGTTTGTCCCAGTGGTAAAAAGGTGACATTTAATTGTGTCTAAATCTACGTGTGTTCCTAGAAATCAGTGGGCAACAGACTTGTGGCTGGAGAGGAGTCCAAGCTCTCGAAAATGAATACCCACTGGGCCCTGGTCCTATACATGTATATGACCTGGGGGAGACCTTTCAGAGCGCCCAATGTACTTGTGACACCAAGAAAACGCATGAATGTGTGAATATCACCATGTGAATTTCACCAATGCAGGGTATTTCCAATCTCGAGCAATTAATCCATTCCCACACAATGACCCTTTTTGACTCCCCTCAAGAGAAACCATTGTGAAAACATTGCGTAAAAGGAAGACATTGCTTCCAACAAGTAATTTCTTCGTTTTCCAAGATTGGGAAAAATTGGTAAAATGAAGAAATTGCTCCCAACAAGTAATTTCTTCGTTTTTCAAATCTTTTTTTTTTTTTTTTTTTTTTTGATAAGACAAAACGGTTGTTTCAATGTCAGAAATTAAGCAGTATAATACTAAGAACCCCTAAGTTATTGAAATCGTAACGTCTCAGAGAATAGCTAATCATAAAATTCTTAGAAGTCTTTCTATTTCAAATGGTTAAGAATATAAATAAACAGTCCCTTAAAGGTTCATTCGAGTAAAAATGGTTAAGATCTTCTTAAAATCTCCTAGGATAAACATTTCGAGGTTCTAAATATAAAACACACACACACAAAAATTATAAGAACCACACTTTAAAATGATGTTCTTCCTCAAATAAAGATTTCTCGGGGGAATCTGTTTGAGAGTTACCAAAGGAACACTCCTGTATAATTTTGTAAAAATTCAAACGTTTCTTAGAACAAAGATTTTTTACAGTTTGTATTAAACATTTTATATCATTCTAGTATTTGAAGATGCACGCCATGGCAATAGCCATAGTGTCATTCGTCCGATGGAGCTCATAATTAGCAACCGAAATGAATTGACCCACATTAAGAGCTAAAAAGTTCTCCATGAAAAACATTGTCAGAAAGGAGGGGTTCCTTTCAACAAGAATTTCTTTCTGTGTCTCGATAACGTTCCTATTTTCAGCATGAATATTTAACCCTTTCCTGGTTAATCCCTGGTTTTTACGTCCCTATGGTTTTGTAATTGAGAAAGCATTTTAGAAAAAGGAGAAATTGCTTGTGACAAGCAATTTCTTCTTTTTTCCCACAATATTTTCTACCCAACTAAATGGTTATTTTTCAAATAAAATTAACTTTAAATTTTCGTCTGCAAAACCTTTGAATTTGGACGGGTTAAAAGATTTGTATGAAAAAATGTAACTAGAATTTCTTTGAGACATGCTGATACTAACCCCGTCTAACCAAGTCCCACACAATGACGCTTTTTGACGCCCCAAGATAAAAACCCATAGAAAGCATTATGAAAAATAAAGAAATTGCTTGTTACAAACAAATTTCTTTATTATCAGCAATGTTTTCTACCCAAAAAGGCAAGAGTTTTAAAACTAAGAATTATCGTACTAAGAATTATCGTCTTCTGCATCTTTGAATTTGGACCAGTCTAAAATTTTGACATTGGGGAATGGGCTAGAACTGAAAGGATTACATAATATATATCTTTTATTCATGGCCTGGTAAATCAAAGTACTGAAAGTACTGTAAGCTAGCAAAGCATGGTTGAATTTAGAAAACTTCCCATTGTTGGGTAGAAAACATTGTGGACATTGAAGAAATTGCTTGTACAAGCAATTTCTTCACTGTCCACATTTTTTTTCCAAAGCCTTTTTCAAAAGCGGAATTGATTGGGAATGGGTTAAATAGCGTGCTTTTGACAGAGCTCACTACAATTTGTATAGAGTTTGCAATATTCCTGAAATGCATTAGAACTACTTTTAATGGCGTAGGTATTTAACAGATTTAGTGGTTAAGCCTCCAATGGCAGTGTGCACTCGTTGAACTTAGAGACGACCTCGAAATTTCGTTTGTTTACTAAAGCTATCAGAGCTGTCGCTTTGCTAGCTAAAAACGGGTTGTCAAAAGAAAATAATGGTCTCATGACGAAGCCTACACACCTCTGTTTTATTCATGTCGAAGCCTACACACCTCTGTTTTATTCATGACGAAGCCTACACACCTCTGTTTTATTTATGACGAAGCCTACACACCTCTGTTTTATTCATGACGAAGCCTACACACCCCTGTTTTATTCATGACGAAGCCTACACACCTCTGTTTTATTTATGACGAAGCCTACACACCTCTGTTTTATTCATGACGAAGCCTACACACCTCTGTTTTATTCATGACGAAGCCTACACACCTCTGTTTTATTTATGACGAAGCCTACACACCTCTGTTTTATTTATGACGAAGCCTACACACCTCTGTTTTATTCATGACGAAGCCTACACACCTCTGTTTTATTCATGACGAAGCCTACACACCTCTGTTTTATTCATGACGAAGCCTACACACCTCTGTTTTATTCATGACGAAGCCTACACACCTCTGTTTTATTCATGACGAAGCCTATACACCTCTGTATTATTCATGACGAAGCCTACACACCTCTGTTTTATTCATGACGAAGCCTACACACCTCTGTTTTATTCATGACGAAGCCTACACACCTCTGTTTTATATGACAAGTCTGGTCACTATCAAAAGTGCGGCTTAAGTGAGAAACCCAAGTTCCCTGTAAAATATAGCCTCTTCTCACCTCACCAGAGCATAACGTGCTCAATGTGAGCTTTTATGCTTGTGGCGTTTGTCGTCAGTTGTTCGTCGTCCGTCTTTAATATTAACTAGGCCCTGTAGACACTCTAAAGGTCATTACTTTTTGTGAATATGGGGCCTACGTGGACAGAAACTTTGGAAAATACCCGCGTAGATTCCTTTTTTTTTTGGGAATTAAGCCAATATTCGATCCCCGACGGCGGCACTCATCCGTTCCGACTATTTGTCTCCCACCAATGGGTTGATAATCGTAGACCTATGTGGGTTAGCAGCTGGAGGCTAGGATGGGATGTGATGGCGGTACTGGTGTGAGAAAAATACCAGGAATCCTTTGTTAGGTGCTTCAGCCGCCGCGATATAACTGAAAGATTGTTGAAAGCGGCCTAAAACCATATTCAAACAAACAAATCAGTATAGGTCCCGTATTGTTACAAAAACAAGAGAAAATAACGGAACAAAACACGCGGCTGTCAATTAAGGGATATATATCGACCAATCAAATTATTCATTCAGTCTGGAATTGAGGTTTAAACTCCAACATTGGCCTCCATTTGCGTGAAACATTTTTTGTTCTTTGACGACTTAAACGCCGTAATTGCAGCTTATTGAAGCTGTAGTTACGACATTTAGCTCAACAACCAACGATTCTTTTTTTTTTTGTTACATGCCATTGACCATATAATTATAGTTTTCGCAAAATAATTCCGTTTAACCCGTTCCCACACAGTGACGCTTTTTGACGCCCGTCAAGAAAAACAATTGGGAAAACATTGTGTAAAATGAAGAAATTGCTTGCAACAAGCAATTTTTTCATTTTACACAATGTTTTCAATTCAGAAAATTGAAAATATCTAAAATCTTATTTACTTTATATTGTCGTCTGCAACTCCTTTCAGTTTTGACCTGTCAAAAATTTTGCCATCTGGTAATAGGTTAAAAAGGAAGCGGAACGTCTTGTCGAAGTCAATGGGCTTGGCCAAAGGAGTGAGTGGGCGGAGCCAACTAATATTGGTCAATCCTTGAGCCATGTGTGTCCTTATTTGGCATGCCGGTGGCAATATGATTTCCAAACGTCACAATATAGAAAGATCGCATTATTGCCCATATTGGTCCTAGATGGGAGTCAAATAGGTCCGACTAAACCCCGGCGATTGCAAAGATCATACTGGACCCATATAGATTCCCAAATGGGTTCTAAATGGGTGAAATGTATAATTCTTTATGCTGGACATATCATGCCCAATTAACCTGGAATTTATTAGAATGTTTGTCTCGATGAAATCTTTGACAAGTTCGAAATTGGAATCAGAGTCAAATTTTGTCAAAACCATGGGGGGGGGGCCTTTAATCCCACGTCTCCCCCGAGTGCCTATTCAACTACCCCTGGCCTGGTCTGAATCCGACTCCTTCGTTGTTTTTCTCGGTGTGTGTGGTCTGCTTTACTAGTTCTGAGACAAATCAATTTCCCGGGTCGCAATACGATTTTTTTTCATTAAAAATCAATTTAGACAAAAGCTAAATTGCTTCTTGTCCATGTTTGATGTACATGTATATAGACTCGTGATTTTGAATTATCTACTCAAACCCTTTCCTGTATAAACCCAGGATTTTACGTCACTATGATTTTATATACTTAAGAAAACATTGTGGAAAAAGAACAAATTGCTTGTAACACGCCATTTCGGCTTTTCCCACAATATTTTCTATCACGCAGGATAGTTTCCTTTCAAATTGCATTCAATTTTCATTGTTGTCTGTAACCCGGCTCTTTCAATTTTGACCAGTCTAAAATAAAAAAGAAAAAAGAAATGGTTAAAAAGAAACATCAAAACACATTAAAAGTCTCGAAAACGCAGTGCACGCTGTCGCCACCCCAAAACCCCCAACCCCTCGCACATATATATGGGCATGCACATTACCACAATGTAAATGTTTTCAAAAATAAATATATAAATAAAAATGAATCACTAAAAGTTAAACCCATTCCAACACAAGAAAATTTTAGACTGGTCCAAATTGAAAGAACCTGAGCTGCAGACGACAATTTCAAGTTGATGGAATTTCAATTTTTTTCGTTTTTGGGATAGAAAACATTGTGGATAATGAAGAAATTGCTTGTTACAAGCAATTTCTTCATTGTCCACAATGCTTTCCAAAGCTTTTTCTTGTTGGGCGTAAAAGGGAGGGCTTGAGTTGGAATGGGTTAAACACCAATCTAGTTCAGTTTTTAGAAATATCGGGGGTGGCATATTACCAGATAGTAACTGTTTTGAAAAAAAAAAACAAACAAAAAAAAACCCCCAAAAAACATGTACTATGATACGTAGACTCAGAATAGCTCAAGGCGTCTATTGTGAGACCGTTACTGGTCCATACACCACGCGCCTGTAGCACTTCTACTCCAACACAAAAATACAAAGCCATTATTAACCATTTACCATACAATTCCGCTTTTGGGGCCCAGAAGAAATAGAGTTAAAGAAAATTTTGAAGCCGGAAAAGGAGAAATTGCTTGTAACAGGAAATTTCTCTTTTCTGTTCACATTGTTTCCTACATGATGCCGAATTTATCACCAATTTTATTCAAACTGCTAAACTCGCATATCCGGTCATCCGTTAGGGTTCCTAAAAATCTTCCCTGTTCTGATGCAAATGCAGGAAAGCTTTTTTCACTTTATCGCTATCCATATGGGCCACTCAATTTTAAACAAGTTATTCCCCCTGACTCAAACACCGCCATTTATACACAAAGGTCGGTATTCAAGAACCGATTATTTTACCTTAAACAGTCCAAATATCCTTTGACATGCTTTTAAAACGATGGCCATGAAATATTTATCATCTTTTCTTATGTAAAATGTACTGAATTGATTTGCAACTCTTTTAAAATAAAATGTTGAAGGGGAAATCCGAAAGTAGTCTGCAAAATTAGGGTCACGTTCTGAATCTCGTGATTTTTTTTTTTACTGTTCCAGATTAACCCTTATCATGCTTTCATGAAGCAGGATCTTAAAGCTTAACATAACTTCAATATTAAACACAAATGGGTCACACATTAAGATATAGATTAGTCTGAGCTCTTTCATATTCAAAACATGCAAGAAACTTTAATTGATTTTTTAAAAAATAGAACTAAGGGTGAAGAAAAGTTTATGCAATTGGTGTTAATGGCATGTTGAAGAAACTAGCAACCAGCCTAATAAACCAGAAATTTAACTTTCAAAGAAGTTTCATTGGGAGTCGACATTTTATCAAAACAACTGTTGTAGGTAAGTGTAAGAGAGCACCTGAAAGTTTGATTGAAGGTTGTTATAATTCCTTCATTTTGTTTCTCTTTTGATATGTCAAATATTTGTTTCATCAGATCCTTCAGTTTCCTTATTCATTCCCCACACAAACCCTTATTTTCATGACTCTGAGGTTTTATAAGAAGAAAAACAATGTGAGAAGAGGAGAAATTGCTTGTAACAAGAAATTTTCTTTTTTCACACCATGTGTTATACCCATTGTGACACATTTTTTGCAAATTTGAAACCGCTTTTAATAGCCTTGTTTAAAAGGGATAAAAAGTTTGTGTAGACTAAGATTAGACTGCAAAAATGTGGAGTATGATCTTTGTTCACACCTCCTGCCAAAAAAGGAATATTTCGGAGTTCAGCATGACAAGGAATAAAGAGTTTATTAATTTGAAACTTTGGTCAAGATTTTAAGAAGAAAATCATTTATCTGATGTTTCATGCTCCTGTCATGCTCATAGGGTAACTTGCCTTAATTGTGATTAATGCAGCAATTTCAAAATAAGCTCTTCAAAATCAAAGTTTTGATCAATTTCACAACAGAAAGACCAGGTCTAAGTTTGTTTTTATTAGCTCAGCTGTTTTTGGAGAAAACCTGAGGTATTGCTATAGCCTTGGTGTTGTTGTCCTTGTTGTCGTCATCGTCGTGCAAAAACTTTGACAGCACCTACTAGCCAAGGGTAGGCACCTGTATGTGGTGCTCATGTTTATTTGATATGTCATATGGATTTAAGTAGGAATTTTATCTGACAAAATTTTTGACAGGAAAAATTCAACAATCGATAGGAATTGTTACAATAGAATAAAAAATGCAGAGATTAAATGGTGTCTAAAATTACATTTAATGTAGTGGTGATCCACTTGAATGAAACTGTTTTGATGCTGTGAAGAAATATAGCTTGAAAGAAACAATGTGGATAAAGGAGAAATTTCCTGAAACCTTGACTTTTTTGCATTGAACATGTGAGTACATTGACCTCTTAACCCATTCCAACAAACTGATGCTTTTTGACCCACAGCAAAAACAATTGGGAAAAGATTGTGTAAACTGAATAAATTGCTTGTAACAAAACATGCAATTTCTTTATTTTACATGATGTTTTCTACATAGAAATTTGAAAAACAAAGTCAAAAACTTTAAATATTATCATCTGTAACTCCTTTCAATTTGGACAAGTCTGAAACTTACCCATGTGGTAATTGGCTAAAATATTATTAACATCATGACACTAGGATAAACAGAGGTAGAGCCAATGGGTGAGGCCAGTTGAAGTGAGTTTGCCTGAAAGTGCAATGGCCTCATTTGCCTTATTCTGGAGCTGAAATTTGGCACTATTTCCAATGGCAAAGAGTATCTTTTCTACCAATTTAGAGCAGTCCCACAAGCTGCAATACCACCAAAATTCCAAGTTTTCATTTGATTAGTAAATTTACACCAACTGAAAGCATGGACTAGAGTAGAATGTTTTATAAAGCCTTACCTAGATGGGATTTTATTGTATTTAGAGTAATGAGATACTTATTTAGAATTTCCTTAATGTTTCTAAAATTTAAATAATTCTGTGAATTTTTTTGGCCCCAGGCTCCAGCTGAACATGACTGTGTTGCAAGACTCCTGAAGTGTGACCTTCTTCAATAGGGATTATATTTTTCTTTTACACATACATACGATTAGTGGCATCACAGATTTGACCTCTATATTTGGTCCACCATTTGATGACAAGGGAATAGAGTTACCTTTATTTGTGTGTGATTGTGACTGCATGTGAGTGTGGGTGGCTGGGTTAGTGTGTTTGTTAAATTATTGTCGGGAGCATATCTTCTATGTCTCAACTTTTGTTGGATACTCCCAAGGTCAAGGTCATGAATGAAGGTCATGTGACAAAAATTGACAAATTGACCTTTTAAGGAGCACATCTTCTACATTTGTGGATGTTTTTAAAAAGAACCTGGCACAGTTGCTCCCCTTGAAGAATAGTAGTGTCATTGGTAAAGTTGTCTTGGATACTCTGAAGGTCAAGGTCACAACTGAAGATCAAATGAAAAAATTGACCTTGTCTGGAGCATATCTTCTACATTTATAGATGGTTTTTAAAATTACTTGACTTTGTTGTTCTCCTTGAAAAGTACTAGTGTCATGTCTAAAATTATGTTGAATACTTTCAAGATAAAGGTCACAATGAAGGTCGTGTAACAAAAAATGCACAATTTATCTACATTTATGGAAAATTTTCAAAATAATTTGGTACAGTTGTTCCCTTGAAAGTACTAGTTTTATAACTAAAGTTTAGTTTGATACTTCCAAGGTCAAGGTCACCAATGAAGGTCATGTGAGAAAATTGACCTTTTTCCGGAGCACATCTTCTATATTTCTGGATGTTTTCAAGATAACTTGGCACACTTATTCCCCTTGAAGATTTATAGTAACATGCCTAAAGTTGTGTTAGATACTTCCACATATTTTATGGGGCTGAGCATATTGTTGGAAAATAAAGAAATTGCTTTAAATAAGCAAATTCCTCATTTTCCACAATGTTTTCCAAAGCTTTTATCTTGAAGGGTGTAAAAGGTGGGATTTGGGGGAATGGGTTTAAATGGTATGAGAATTATGTGACAGAGTATTTTGCATTTAGATAAGTTTTTTGAAAGGCCTATGCAAGTTTTTAGGTCACCTGACCGAATGGTCATGGTGACCTATTGCAATCATCGTTTGTCCGTCGTCGTGCGTCGTCCGTCGTCCGTTAACTTTTAAACATTTTCATCTTCTTCTCAAGAACTACTTGGCTGATTTCAACCAAACTTGGCAGAAAGCATCATTGGGGGATGCCAATTCAAGTTTGTGAAAATAGGGGTTCTGGGGGTCATAGGGGCCCAAATAGGGGCCAAAAAGGGGTAATTTTTGGTACTTCTTTAAAAATCTTCTTCTAATAAACCATTAATGCCAGAGCTTAAATATTTTGTGTGCATGACAACTAGGACAGGTATATTATAAATTGTGAAATTCATGCCCCTGGGGTCATGTATGGGGCCACACCCAGAGGTCAAAGTTCATCATGTTAAAAAATTCACATTTTCACCTTCTTCTGATGAAGTACAAAGCCAATTTCAAACAAACTTGTTGAAAAGCATCATTTGGTAATGGTTATTCCGATTTGTGAAAATAAAAAGGCTGGGGGTCAGGGGGCCCTAGAATGGGGACCAAAAGGGGGTAATTTTTGGTAACTTTTAAATATTTCATCTTCTTCTCAAGAACTACTGGGGGATTTCAACCAAACTTGGTAGAAAGCATCATTGGGGGATGCCAATTCAAGTTTGTGAAAATTGGGGTTCTGGGGATCAAAGGGGCCCAAATAGGGGCCAAAAAGGGGTAATTTTTGGTACTTCTTTAAAAATCTTCTTCTAATAAACCATTAATGCCAGCGCTTAAATATTCTGTGTGCATGACAACTAGGACAGGTATATTATAAATTGTGAAATTCATGTCCCTGGGGTCATGTATGGGGCCACACCCAGAGGTCAAAGTTCATCATGTTTAAAAATTCACATTTTCACCTTCTTCTGATGAAGTACTAAGCCAATTTCAAACTAACTTGGTGAAAAGCATCATTTGGTAATGGTTATTCCGATTTGTGAAAATAAAAAGGCTGGGGGGTCAGGGGGCCCTAAAATGGGGACCAAAAGGGGGTAATTTTTGGTAACTTTTAAATATTTCATCTTCTTCTCAAGAACTACTTGGTTGATTTCAACCAAACTTGGTAGAAAGCATCATTGGGGGATGCCAATTCAAGTTTGTGAAAATAGGGGTTCTGGGGGTTAAAGGGGCCCAAATAGGGGGCAAAAAGGGTTAATTTTTGTACTTCTTTAAAAATCTTCTTCTAATAAACCATTAATGCCAGAGCTTAAATATTGTGTGTGCATGACAACTAGGACAGGTATATTATAAATTGTGAAATTCATGTCCCTGGGGTCATGTATGGGGCCACACCCAGAGGTCAAAGTTCATCATGTTTAAAAATTCACATTTTCACCTTCTTCTGATGAAGTACTAAGCCAATTTCAAACTAACTTGGTGAAAAGCATCATTGGGTACTGATTATACAGATTTGTTAAAAATTAAAAGGCTGGAGGTCAGGGGTGCCTAAAATGGGGACCAAAAGGGGGTCATTTTTGGTAACTTTTAAACATTTTCATCTTCTTCTCAAGAACTACTGAGGGGATTTCAACCAAACCTTTCTCTAATTCTTTCAAACAAAATCACTTGTCTTGGTGCTCTTTTACTCAGGTGACCGTTAAGGCCCACTGGGCCTCTTGTTTTTATAGGCATATGCAAGTATATGAATAGACATGTGCAAGAACAAATAGGCATCTACAAATACATAATAAGGCATCTGGGAGAACATAGGTAGCCATCTGCAAGAACATAGGTAGATGTCTGCAAGAACATAAATAGATTTTTGCTAGTACATAAATAGGCTTATACAAAATTAAAAAGGCATATACAATAACATAAATAGACATCTTCAAGAATATTAAATGCATCTGCTAGAAAATAAATAGGCATCTTCACTAACATAAATAGGCATCTTCAAAAATATAAATAGGCATCTTCAAGAATATAGACATGCATCTGCAACAATATATACATGTATAGGCATCTGCAAGAACATAAATAGACATCTGCAAGAACTTAAATAGGTATCTTCAAGAACATAAATAGGCATCTTCAAGAACATAAATAGGCATCTTCAAGAATATAAATATGCATCTGCAAGAATATGAATAGGCATCTTCAGGAAGATAAATAAACATAGATATTAGACATCTGCAAGAACATAAAAAGGCATATGCAAGAACATAGATAGGCACCTGCAAGAACTTAAATATGTATCTGTAAGAACGCAGGCATCTGCTAGAGCATGAACAGGCATCTGCAAGAACAGATATAGGCATCTGAATATAAGTAGGTAACCGCAATGACTTAGTAATATAGGCATCTTCATGAATATAAATTTGATTTGACAAGGTTAAGGTTAATGATTGCAATTATTTCAGAAAATCAGCCATTATGGGGCATTACTGCTTTACAAACTGATACATCATGTGTGTAATACACTCTCTCTATCTTTCTATACACACATGCACATGTGTGTGCGTATGAAAGTTTTTGCTTTGTATATGAGTATTTACTAATTGTCCACCCACTAAGTACAGCTGTTTGACTTTAACTTGATCATTTCTGTCTAATTTGTACCTATGTATAGTTTGACAGGTATGGTAGTAAATGCCCACACCTACACTGTCAGGACACACATTACAGTTTATGATAGACAAAAAATAGACCAATGTCTAGGATAGGACAGTTAAATTATAAAAATGGACCGATTTATTATCTATGAATTGATTTAAGTTGCAACCAGTTTCATAATCAGCTTTATTATAATAACAATGATATAAATGCTCCACTTATACTTTTACCACACAACAAAATTTTAGACTGGTTAAAATTGAAAGATACTGCAGACGATAATTTCAAGTTGATGGAATTTTAAATGTTTTCATCAATTTGGATAGAAAACATTGTGGATAATGAAGAAATTGCTTGATACAAGCAATTTCTTCATTTTCCACAATGTTTTCCAAAGCTTTTTTCATGAGGGGCGTAAAAAGGAAGGCTTGTGTGGGGATGGGTTAATATTAAAGTGGAACTTCCTGTCTAATCCAAGATGTAAGGGGAACACACTAACTAGAGAGATAATTTACTTAAAAACACAAGTTTTTGACATGAGGCCCAAAGAATCTTTATAACCTTACCCAAGATGAAAGTTACAGAAGAGCTGATGTCATATCTACAGATGTTGGTGTCTTTGCCAGCATCATTTTAAGTGTCCAAACTTGGTTAAAGATTTTATATCTCTTTATGGCTGTTAACAAGTGCAAGGGGGCTGATATGTCACCCAAGCACTCTTTAGGTTCTTGGCTTTCATCTGAAACAAGGATCTTGATCCTGTAACATTGTGAAATTGACTGTTACCCATAATAAAAAAAACTTTAACCAAAACTTTAACTTATTCTATCTTTGTCATTTTTCATCCTTATATTTCACTCATGCCTTCATCAGGAGATGAGCTTTCATTTGATGCCATTGACCCTCCTAACCTTTTGACCTGTAATATATCTTAGTCATTTTTTATCCTGGGGTGGTTATATTTCACACATGCATTCATCAGGGAATGTGGCAATCACCTTGACTCTGTGACCATGTATCCTTTACCTAAAAAGCACCAAAAAAGGGCAATTTATGTTGGCTGTGGTCAACTATTGATAACACTAATGGAATAGCCAGCAGTACAGGTTAATCTGGAAGTTTTGACATCATAATGAACAAGTGTCATGGACAGGAAATTGTTCAGTCAATCAGACCTCATAATGATGAGACATCATTTCTGTTTGACAGTTGTACAGTAACAACAGTGTTGAAAGCATGGGGAACTCTTTATCTAGGTTTCGCTCAGGTTAGAAATTACTTTTGGTTTAAATGTAGTTATTTTGAATTAATTGGGCAACAAATTTTTACATCTTAGGGTCAATTCCTCTTAGTTGTGCTTCCTGGAGAATTCAATAATACATGAGCGGAAAATGTGGACCACTGAAAGAACAAAGAATGATTATTGCTCTATGATATTGAACTAGGCACTTCTTGAAGCAGGAAGCATATGCTCTATCTCCAGACAACAGATGCCACAGAAATTAACTGAGTGAGTCAGTGCATCTGTTTGTTTGGAATTTTTTCAGGCCATAACTTCTGTATTTATGGATTGATTTCAGAATAACATGGCACAGCAGTCTGTTGTTCTCCATAATGAGTGGGGATAAAAATTCAGATAGCTTCAAGTTAGGGGTTACAGCTCAAGGTCAAACATTGACAATGAATTTGACCAGGCCAATACTCCTACATTCTTGGATGAATTTTAAAATGACTTGACCCATTTTCTCTCCATCATGAGTAGATGTGCTATTAGGATTAAATTTTTAGAAAGCTTCAAAAGTCAAGGTTACAGCTCAAGGTCAAACATTAATATTTAGCTTGTCCAGAGCATATCTCCTACATTTGTTCATGGATACTTTTGAACACTTGTTCTCCATCAAGAGTAGATGTGTGTCATATAAAACAAATTTTCAGCAATTACCAAGGTCAAGGTCACAACATAAGTTGAAAATTTTTGGCCATCATGTCATGGTCTCCCTGCATGACTTTCTAGGTCTTGTAACAAGTATTTCCAACAATATTTTCTTCCCTGAAAGATATTTATCATCAGCATGAAATTGTTCTCCTCAACTTCTTTCAATTTTACACCTCTTAAATTTTGTTGTCTAGTAATAGATTAATCATCCGTTCATTTAGTTATAATTGGTAATTCTATCTATGGAAGATAGTTTCGGAGTCAATAGAAATTTACATGAAAATTAAAAATAACAAAAAAAACCCCACAAAACCCTGAAGGGAATACTTTAAACAAGCATGCAACACATTACCACACAATATTGCTTTTAGATGCCCTGAGGAAATATGATTCTTTAAAAGGAGAAATTGCTGTTAACATTATTGGGCACATGTTTTCCAAATTTTTGGCAACTTGAAATGTCATCTGCAACTTCTTTCAGTATGGACAAGTCTAAAATTTTGTTTCTGATAATTGGTTAACCAGCATATACTATTTTACTTTTCCACACACAGAGGTCAAGATAAAAGAGGGGAGGGTGTGCAACAGGGCTTTTATGGGTGGGGCTTTTTTCCATACATTACTAGAGCTTTGGATGTTTTATCTATAAAACCAGTGGATGTATTTCAGTAAAATTTCACAGAAATGATCCTTTGGTAACCCTTTATCAGATTCCTTGAAAGAAATTTGATTAGATTTTACAGACCGGACTAATTCCCATGTATGGTAGTGAAAGCTTTAAAAATCTTTCTCCTCAGAAATCAGTAGGTTGATTTCAACCAAATTTCAAAGGAATAATCCTATGGGAGACCTTTTATTGGATTTCTCCAAAGATTTCGTGTGGCATAAAATATGGCTTTTATGTTTGTGTGTGTGTGTTAGATGGTGACTTATTAGACTGAAAACTGAATATCTTCTGCTTAGAAACTGGTTGATGGATTTCAACCAAGTTTCACAGGAATATCCCTGTGTGACTCTTTGTCAGATTCCTTCAAAGAATTTTGATTGGTTAAAAACATGTCTTTTTTGAAGGGACACATTTGGTTCATTACTTAACAAGCTAACAAAATTATATTGAAATTAAATTTGAGTTTTCAAGGGAATTAATCCATACTGAGGCACAAGAGCTAATTTTAACTCTTGACCTTGACCTCTGATCTTAAATTTTGAGACAACAAAATTCATCTTGCTTCTTTAGCAACAATAACACTTGGTGACCAATCATAAGAAATTGCAGCTATAACATGCATATTTAGTGTAGATAAGACTTTATTTATCATTTTTTACTATATTTCACAATTTCACGTGCAGACATTTCTTTGACCTTGTAGGATATTTTCCAGGCAAAGATATTACAAGAATGCCACTATGTCATTTTACGCCACTCAAGAAAAAAACCTTTGAAAAATGAAAACATTGTGGAAAATGAAGAAATTACTTGTATCAAGCAATTTCTTCATTATCCATAATGTTTTCTACCAAAAAAGGCAAAAGCATCTAAAATTCCATCAAATTGAAATTGTCGTCTGCAGCTTCTTCTGAATTGGACCGGTCTAAAATTTCACTGTGTGGGAATGGGTTAAATGAATACTACATAAAAAGCAACATTTACAGTAATGTGTAACCCTGCTGTACAATCTGACAAAGATGGTACCAAATTAAACAAAGAAAATTAGTACTATTAAAGAAGGGGAAATAATCCAAGCAGATTGAGTCATCAACAATCAATTTCCGTCATACCAATACAGGATTGGATATCCAATGTACATACATTGTACATAAGATTGTTTCTCTCCTACCAATAACACCAAAAATAGAGTTTCATAATGATTTAACCCACCCACTTTTAACATAGCATAGACAATAACCTGAAGGTATTTACAAGAAAAGATTTTAGTAGCATACGTAGATAATATCATAGTATACTTACGATAAGTTTGGAAAAAAATAGAAGATCACCATGAAAAGGTGCTTTATGGACACACCTCCTTTTAATTAATTGAAATCAGACTGAGAAAGATTCATACTGAAAATGTTGACTTTCCATCTCATATGAAATAAAAGGGGCCTTAACCCTTGTCATGCTGAACCCGGAATATTCCAGTTTTGGCAGGAGGTGAAGACCAAGATCAGCCTGCAAATAAGTGCAGTTTGATCTTGGTGTACACCTCCTGCTTGTACTTTTCCTGCCAGAGCTGTTTATGAAATCTATTTCTAAAAGAAATATTGATTATTGAACAACAAGTTCTATCAGTGCTTTCAGCCCTTTGATTTTACAGCAATTCAGTAAGGTAAATTATACAGCATGATAAGGGTTAATAGCAATATCAGTTTATCACAAAGCTTAAACTTTATATCCATTATATTTGGTGAAAATGTTTTCCTTTATATGCATTATTCTTAGTGAATATATATTATGTTTTATCATCAAATTTGAGCTCACTTGTTAAGCCGAGGATGTAAACTCAATCTTAGGTGAGGAATCTAGGTCCATTTTGGCCCTCTAGTTAATTCCATTCCCACACAATTCCTCATTTTATGCATTCAAGGTGTACAGGTTGTGATAAGTAATTTCTCCTTTTCTCATAATGTTTTCTTCCCTGAATGACACTTACTTTCCAATATAAAGACACAATGATGTGTTTGTTGCCTGTAATTTCTTTCAATTTGGGCCAGTCTAAAAATTCCTCATTTGGTAGTGGGTTGAATTTTGTTAGGCTTATATATCCTTGATCAAAATATCCTGGTGTAGCACAGTTGGTAGTGCATTGGACTCTCAGTTGAGAGGTCCAGGGCTTAATCCCTGGTCATGGCAAATATCCTCTCTGACATTTGTCTCCCACCAATGGATGGATATTCATATACCTAAGTGGGGTGAGTAGCTAGAGGCTTGGGAGAGATTTTGTCATAGTATTGGTGTGAGAAATACCAGGAAACCATGGTAAGGTGCTCCAGCCACTGAGATAAGACTGAAATACTGTTAATAGTGGTGTTAAACCCTATTCAACCAAAAAAATATTTCAGACCACCCACAAAGAGTGTTAAAATTTCTTTAACTAAAAATGTTGTCTGAAACTTCTTTGAATTAGGACCAGTCTAATATATTGTCATATGGTAATAGGTTATTTAGTTAAATGCTCTGTGAACATGAAACATCATGTGGCAGGTCATGTGTGGCAGGTCATGAAGATCTAAACTAATCTGATTTTTGTGCCCCTGCAACCACTGACATTTTTGCAGATAATTTTTTATTGGTATGTAATAGGAACTTTGTATTAAATTATTTCAGATACTTATAAACATCTGTGGTAAGACTTATCTGCTGGTTACTGTTATTTGTCAAGGTCAAATATCAAGGTCATATTTCCAATAATTTGCAGCGGGGTGTATTCTTGTTTCACAAAACATCTGGTTTAATGAGGCTTAAACCTATTCCCGCACAATCCCTCCTTTTTACACCCCTCAAGCAAAAAGCTTAGGAAAACACTCTGGAAAATAAAGAAATTGCTTGTATCAAGCAATTTCTTCATTATCCACAATGTTTTCTATCAAAAAAAAAAAAAAAAAAGATCTATCAACTTGAAATTGTCATCTGCAGTTTCTGTCAATTTGGACCTTGTCAAACCCTGTTTTGTCATCTGGAAAAAAAGCCAAGTTAATCCATTCCCACTCAATGAAGCTTTTTAACGCCCTATCAATATCAAAGCTTTTGAAATATTGTGGAGAATGAAGAAAAGACAAAGACTTCGTCAACCTTAAATTGTCTCTGCAAGTTCTTTGAATTTTGACTGGTCTAAAATTATTTTGTGGGAATAGGTAAAGGCAGAAGAACTTCATAGGACATGTCATTATTTTGATTGTGAAGTCTATTTTTGTTAAAAAATGTCAAAATGACAAGATCAGATTGCACTCATATTCTGTCCACTAATTTAGAAATTAACCCTTGTCATGCTGATCCCGGAATATTCCGGTTTTGGCAGGTGTAGACCAAGATCAGCCTGCACATCAGTGCAGTCTGATCTTGGTCTACACTCCCTGCTTATATTTAGCTGCCAGAGTTGTTTATGAAATTGTTTTCTAAAAGAAATATTTTATTTTTGAACATCAGGTTCTATCAGTACTTTCAGCCCTTTGATTTACAGCATTTTGGTAAGGTAATTTATACAGCATGACAAGGGTTAACCCATTCCCACACAGTGAGGCTTTTGAACGCCCCTAAGGGAAAATATGGGAAAAAATTGTGTAAAATGAAGCAATTTCTTCATTTTACACGTTTTCTACTAAGTAAGTAGAAAAAAACTGAAACTCCATAAACTTTAAATAGTTTTTTTATATACCTTGCTGTGAAATCTAAGGATTTCTCAGTGTAATAAATTTTGATATCGTCACTGGAGTGAAGATAATACTTTTCAGTTTCACTCTCTGTAATGAATCTTTAATGATGTATTCATCCACACTTTTTCAATAGACCTTCTCTCTATAAAAAAAAATGGTTTCGATATTTTAATAAAAAATAAATCAATAAGGTATGTAATAAATAGAATAATCAACAGGTTATTCCAGATATGAAAAAATATTTCAATCGGATGTGTTGTTAGGCGTTAAAAAACTCGTGCTGCGCACTCATTTCTTCAACGCCTAACAACACATCCTTGTGAAATATTTTTCATATCTTGAATAACCAGTTGATTATCCTCTATGTCTGCAACTCCTTTCATTTTTGACCAGTCTTTGCCATCTGGAAATGGGTTAAGCTGTTATTTATGACACCAATTATAAGTAGTGTTATCATTGTAACACAAATATATCTTGTACTTTATCAAAATTTTACTACTTTTACCTTTTATTAATACAATACAGTTTCATTCAGAATTTTAGTTTAACCCATTCCAACACAATAAAATTGTAGACCAGTCCTAATTCAAAGAAGTTGCAGACGACAGTTCAAAGTTTATGAAACCAATAAAATTGTCTTTTAGGATAGAAAACATTGTGGATAATGAAGAAATTGCTTGTAACAAGCAATTTCTTAATTTTCCACAATGTTTTCCAAAGCTCTCATATTGAGAGTGTTTAAAAACATCATTATGTGGTAATGGGATAACTCATTACTGGACACTAAGATTTTAGTCTTTAATTGAAGATATTGCAGGAGACAATTTCAAGTTAATGAAATTTTAAAAACTCAATGGGTAGAAAAAAATGTGGGAATAAATTACTTGTTATAAGCAATTTATTTGTTTTCCACAATTTTTATGTCCCCCGCATCGAAAGATCGGAGGCATTTTGTTTTACCGTTGTCTGTCTGTCTGTCTGTCTGTCCATCATCTGTCTCTCTGCAAAACTTAACAAAAATCTTAACATTGCCAATTACTACCAGCCTATTCAAGATACAATGCTCACATTTGGCATGATGATACATCTCCATATTACGCATCTCTTCATGTCAAGGTCAAGGTCATGGGATAAGGACAAGGTCACATACCAAGGACAAACGCCAAAAAAAAACCTCATGTACGTCAGGGGCATTGTGTTTCACAAACACTTCTTGTTTCCCAAGTTTTCTTCAGGGGCTTGAAAAACATGACTGTGTGTGAAAGGGATAATATATAAACCTGGTTATATTGTACCAATTACTATTAATTCAAAGTCATTTGCTGCATAAATAACATTCATTGTAAAACAAACATAGCTCCTTTTACTCAGAGATTTCAAGGATATTCTAGGGTTTTGTGAAATAGTTATTTTGTAAATCAGCCCTTCGTGTACAATACTTTTATTTTTATCCATGTGTTTTTGTTAATGAGAAAATATTGTAGGAACAATCACATGGCATTTTCTACCCTTTTGGTCGGTTACTTTTCAAATTACACTCACTTTTAATTATTACCTGCAGCTTCTTTGAAAGTGGACATGGCTAAATCAAAGGGGAGAAAAGCACAGGAAAGGATTTTAAAAGCTAACCAAGGGGAAGAGTTACATCAATAAATCTTATGAGAGAGATGTACTGTATCATGGATATTATATTGATAACATTAATCTAAATACATTAAGGACATTACTACAAGGTATTTAGTTGGTGAACCTATCTTGTGATTTGTGAATTTATTTTAACCCTTTCCTGTTCAATCCCTCTTTTTTTACGTCCCTGTTATTCTTTAATTTAGAAAACATTGTACAAAAGAAGAAATTGCTTATAACAAGCAATTTCTTCTTTTTCCACTATATTTTCTACCCTACTGAATGATTATTCTCAAAAATAAACACACCTAACATTTTCATCTGCAAAATCTTTGAATTCGGACAGGTCTAAAATATTGCAAAACAGGAAAGGGTTAAGCTGCTCTTTGAAAATGATTGAAAGTGAAGAACTCTACGGTTAATTGTAATACTGTTCTAAGCGTCAATACATTGAACTGTAAATAACCTTTGTCATGCTGTATGTGAACCAGAATTGCATTTAAAGTCAAAGGACTGACCTCATATCTGGTCAATACATGTACCGTATATCTTTTGGAAATTAATTCCTGAAAACATTTCTGGCTCAAATGAGACATAGAGGTCGTGGTGTAGACTAAGGTCAGGCAGCACATATGTTTTCAAAGGCTGTTTTTCCATATTTTGTCAAAATTTGAGATTATGCGGTAATGTTGAAAAATTTATTTTCAGGAAGCAACAAATACACTGTCAACCCCTTGACCAAACAGGAAAGAGCAAGTCGTAAACTATCCACAACAACAACAACAAACATGTCTGCTTCTGACCAAGTTGAGACAGTCGTTGATGATGACATGAAATCAGGAGAGTGAGTAGGAATGATTTGTTTAATTTTATGTTCCTGTGATTTTATAGTCGAGAAAACATTGTGGGAAAAGAAGAAATTGCTTGTAACAAGCAATTTCTTCTTTTTCCACAATATTTTCTACCACATAGAATGGTTTCATTTCAAATAGCATCAAGTTTTCATTGTCGTCTACAACCTCTTTCAATTTGGACCAGTCTAAAATTTCCAAAAACGGGAAAGGGTTAACTCTTGTCATGCTGACTGAGATCCTATTTCAGAAATCCAAGTAAATCAAAGGACAGAAAGCACTGGAAGTATTTATATTGAAAATCAATTATTTAAACAACTATTGCATCAAGGTGACAAGCAGATGGTGTAGACTAAGATCAGAATGCACATTTGTGCAGACTGATCTTTGTCTATACCTCCTGCCAAGACAAGAATATTCAGGGGGTTTAGCTTGACACAGGTTAATATGAGTGAGTAACTTTTCTAGAATTAAGTTATACATTGTACTTTACTTGATGATCTGTGAAATAAAAGAACTTGAAAAGATAATGTGAGCTAGAGAAAAGAAGAAAATACCTAGCCTGCACAAAGTTTGTATGTGATAGATCTAGTATTTGAGAAATATATGGGAATTTGGCCTTAAACATGAAAATTTAAAGAAAAAAAGTAAAATAAATAAATAAATAGTTTTACAGAAGATGACACTAAGATTCTTTATGCTTTGTTTACATGTAAATTCCTGTGTCATTCCTAAAAGATTAAGTATGAAAGGGGGGAGGGGGTCTCAAGACTCCAGTGATGGGGATTCCTAGTTTGGTTATAGTCATTCAGATGAGACTTAAACCTATTACCACACAGAACAATTTTAGACTGGTTCAAATTGAAAGAAGTTGCAGAACTGATGATGATTTAAACTTTTGAAATTCTTTTTTTTTTCATATTTTGGGTAGAATCATTGTGGAAAATGAAGAAATTGCTTATTGCAAGCAATTTCTTCATTTTCCAAAATGTTTTACAAAGGTTTATTCTTAAGGGGCATCAAAAACTGGGACTCAACCTCTATATGAGCTCTGTTATTGAGTGGGATATAGAAACCCATATAGTCAATTGTTAAGTATTCTTCGAAAATAATGGGAGGGGAGGCAAGTCACCTACCCTGGATCCTGCACTTTTATAGGAACAGTTACCTTTTCTTAACCCATTACCACTCATTTTGATGCCTCAGTAAAATAACACTAAAGAACACATTGTGAGAAAAGAAGAAATGGCCTGAAAAAAGATATTTTTCCTTTTATCCACATTGTTTTCTACCAAATTCAGTCATTATTTTTCAAATCTGGGACCCTTAGAAATGTCGTCTGCAAATTCTTACAATTTTGATCTGTCAAAAATTGTCATTTGAGAAAGGATTAAAATTGTATATCTTAGAAAATATGTATGGGTTATTCAATATATTGGGTTTCAGAAGGGTTGGTATCAGTTATGACCTGTCCAAATTGAAAAGTGTTGCAGACAACAATTCAAAGTGTTGTTGTCATTGATGAAATATGTCAAATGTGATAGACAATAATGTGAGAAAATGAGAAATTGACCATTTCAAGCAATATCTCCTTATATTTCAACATTTTCTATAGTTAATAGTCTTGAAGTGGGACATGAAGTTTTTGAACTACAACTTCAGAAAAAAGTTTGGGGAAAATTAAGGTGAAGAACAATTAAATATTCTCTATGTTAGAGTATGTTTCCATACAGAATGCATTTCGTAAACTTAATGTAAAAACATCATAAATGTGTATACTTTGTATAGACACTTATGATGTTTTTGCCCAAATCAACGATTAGCTTGTTTGTCCGATATTTTTTTGATCAAACAAGTCTTAAAACAAAAAAAGAAAACGATGTATCGATTTGCCTTTACTATGGTTCAATGAACTTCATTGGAAATCAGGTAATATTATTAAGTTCACTTAAGAGTACATATTTACTGTTACTCTAGAGATAGATTTGTTGTATATTTTAAAAGCAGATTAGATTAATTCTTTTTCACAAGTTTTTGTGTTTGAATAGAGATAATACAGATGTCTGCTAGAATTTTTATACAGTTAATTCATTTACATGTGAAATAGTGTTATAAAGTGTAACCTTAATAACAACCCATTACTTAATGACAAAAGTTTTGATTGATTCAAATTAAAGCCAACTTTTTGAAGTTAATATAGTTTTAGAATCTTTCACTTACTGGAAAGAAAATAGTGTGGGTAATGAAGAAATTGCTTTTTAGCTCATCTGAACACTGGCTGATTACTTTGATGAATTACATAGCTTTCCTTTAAAAATCTAGCTTTGATATTTAAAGATCTAGCCTTATTTCTACATCAACAAAATTTTGGTAGTCCATCGATGATTTTTATATATTACTTGTAATAGGCAATATCTTACTTTCTTGTTAATGTCTTTTTACTCAAAAGACGAAAGTTTCTGAAATTCCACCTACAGAGAATTGTCATCTTGAACTACTTTGAAATTTGACAAGTGTTTAATTTTGTGGTCTTGCTATGGGTTAACCCATTCCCACATGCTAGAATTTTAGACTGATTCAAATTGAAAGAAGTTGCAGATAACAATTTCTGGTTGATAGAATTGTAAAATTCTTTACTTTCTGGGATAGAAAACATTCTGGATATTGAAGAAATTGCTTGTAACAAGCAATTTCTTCATTTTCTAGAATTTTTTCTTAAAGCCTTTTTTACTAAAGGGGCATCAATAAGCGTCATTGTGTTTGAATGTGTTAAATTCCAACCATGAATTTCTATTCTATTTATAGAATGAAAGAAGTGGATGTAGGAGGGGCAGGAACGGCCCTTCTCATCAAAGAAGGATCAGAGTACTATGCTATAGGGCCCAAATGCTCCCATTATGGTGCCCCTTTGATAAAAGGTAGGGGGTTTTCTTTCCTTTTTACCCATTCCCATATATTCCACTTTTTTGTGCCTCTCTAGAAAAAAGCCTTGGGAAACATTGTTGACAATACAATAAATAAATTGTTTGTACAAGTAATCTCTTCAATGTCAGCAAAGTTTTCTACCCTAAAAGGCAAAGATTTTTAGATTTCACCAACTTGAAATTTTCGTCTTCAACATCTTTTAATTTGGACATATCCAAAAGATTTTTTATGTTGTAATGAGTTAAGGATTCTGCAACTTTATTTATCAACAGTCCTTTTGGATGAGACTTTAACCCATTCCTACAAAAAACGCCTTTTTTACGCCCCCCCCCCAGAAAATAGCATTGGAAAACATTGTGGAAAATGAAGAAGTTTCTTGTATCAATCAATTTCTTCATTATCCACAATGTTTTCTCTCCAAAAAGACAAAAAAATTGAAATTCTTCACCTTGAAATTGTTGTCTGCATCTTCTCTCAATTTGGACCGGTCTAAGATTTTGCTGTGTGGGAATGGGTTAAACCAAAACCCCATGTATGACCTTAGTTGTTGAGTGGGATGTAAAACCCCATACAATCAATCAAATTACCAATTACTGGCCCCACCCACTTACTCTGTTGGCTCCACCTATTGACTACGACAGGAAGTTCATCTTCGATCTTAAACAGCGTTGTTTTGCAAAATTTAAGACTGATAGCATGTAACAAAAAAGTAAAATGATTGGTTGGCGACCTAAACATCGTATCTACAGCTTGAATAAATTTAGGAGTTCAAATTCCACTTCCGATCAAAATAAATGATTTGATCGGCCGTTTTTTTTTAGCTCACCTGAACACAAAATGGGAAAAGGATAATTTTATTACTCTTGTTTGTTCTTTTTTGTACCCAAAAGTGACTTTGACAGATATGTGTAACTGTCATTAATGACAAAGATTCATAATCTATCTATTTTCTTCCTTTGAATATCCTGATAAAATTCTTAATTTTGATGTATGACTTTGTAAATATTTTTAGAGGCCCACAGGGAAGACTGGGTTGGCCCAAATGTGCTACTTTATTAAATAAAGACTTTATTATTATTATTATACAGATTCACTATACCCCCTCCAACTCTGTTTGGGTGGTACATAGGAGTCAGTTTGTCTTTCATTCAATCTGTCAGTCAGTTGATTAGTCCGTCAGTAGTTTTTCCTTGTCCCCTCATTTTCTCATTGATTTGATTCAAACTTTACAGATAGACTCGATATCAAGCAGTTCCTTGTCCCATCAATCTCTCATGGCTTTGATTCAAACTTTACAGATAAACTCGATATCAAGCAGAGATGTGTATATTGTAATTTGGTTACCGTCCATTTACTTTTTACATAGTTATGGCCCTTTGATGAAAAAATTATGTCTGCTTATTTTCTTTAAAACCATTGAATGGATTCGATTAGAACCACAAAGGTAGACTCAGTGTTAAGAAGAGATGTATATATCATAGTTTGGTTATGATCACTTTACTTTTAAGCTCCAATGGCTGAAAATCAGCAAGCTATAATCATGGTGTTGTGTCTATCCTGTGACTTCCATGTGAGTTGTGTGACCATTAACTTTTAATTTAAAGATCTTCTCCTCAGAGAGTACTGAACAGAATTCAAGTAAATTTCACAGGAATGATCCTTGGGTGATCCTTTTTCAGATTCCTTCACAGACTTTTGATCAGATAAAAAAACAAGCATTTAATGGGCAGTGCTAATTTTCATATAAGATGAAAACTTTAAAACTCTTCTTCTTAGAGCCTGATGGATTGATTTTACACAAACTTCCCAGGAATGATCCTTTGGTGACTCTTTATTAGATTTCTTAAAAGGAAATTGATTGAATGAAAAAAATGGCTTCTATAGGTGGGGCCTATTTCCATTTATGGTACATAATGAAAACTTTGAAAATCTTTTGGATTTGATGGATTTCAATCAAATTTTATCAGAATGATCAATTGGTGACCTTTTATCAGATTTCTACAAAGAATTTTGATTGGATAAAAATATGGCTATCAAGGGGGGGGGGCTAATTCCCATATATGGTATTGTACTGAAAACCTTGAAAATCTCCCGAAATGCAAGTCGATAGATTTCAACCAAATTTAACAGAAACGATCCATTGGTGAGTCTTCATAGAATATGGTTTGGCTAAAAAACATGCCTTAATTAATGGGTGGTGCTCATATATGGTATGTAGTGAAAATTTTGAAAATCTTGTTCTCAGAATCTGGAGGATGTTTTTAAACCGAATTTCTCAGAAATGATCTTTTGGTGTTCCTTTATTTTATATTTCAATATTTTATATTGATAATAAAGCTAAGGCAGATTGGTTAAACCCATTACCAAACGGCAAAATGTAAGACTTGTCCAAATGAAAGGAGTTGCAGGCCAAGATTTAAAGTTGATGAAAATTTAGATTTTTAGCTCACCTGAGCACAAAGTGCGAGGTGAGCTATTGTGATCGGTTGTTGTCCGTCGTCCGTCCGACCGTCTGTCCGTCTGTCCATCCGTCCACAATTTCTTTAAAAATCTTCTCCTCCTAAACCCGTAGGCCAATCAAGCTGAAACTTTGCAGGGATGTTCCTTGGGTGAAGTTCTTCAAAAGTTGTTTAAAGAATTTAATTCCGTCAAAAACTCTGGTTGCCGCAGCATTAGAAAATGGGAATCTTTAGTAATTCTTTAAAAATCTTCTCCTCCTAAACCAGTAGGCCAATCAAGCTGAAACTTTGCAGGGATGTTCATTGAATGAAGCTCTTCAAAAGTTGTTAAAAGAATTTTATTTCGTCAAAAACTCTGGTTGCCGCGGCATATGAAAATGGGAATCTTAAGTAATTCTTTAAATATCTTTAAAAATCTTCTTCTCCTAAACCAGTAGGCCAATCAAGCTGAAACTTTGCAGGGATGTTCATTGGGTGAAGATCTTTAAAAGTTGTTAAAAGAATTTAATTCCGTCAAAAACTCTGGTTGCCGCGGCATTAGAAAATGGGAATCTTTAGTAATTCTTTAAATATCTTTAAAAATCTTCTCCTCCTAAACAAGTAGGCCAATCAAACTGAAACTTTGCAGGGATGTTCATTGGGTGAAGCTCTTCAAAAGTTGTTAAAGAATTTAATTCCGTCAAAAACTCTGGTTGCCGCGGCATATGAAAATTGGGAATTTTAGTAAATCTTTGATGTTTTTTTTTTAGACTACAAGGCCAAATGCCTTTATATTTTGTAAAGAGCTTAATCATATGGTTTTCTACCAAGTTTTTAAATATTTAATCTCTGGGGTCAAAAATGGCCCCGCCCCTGAGATCCGAAGTTTGGAAAAATTCTTAATAAGAGCAATTTCAAAAGGCTTCTCCTCTTAAACTATAAGGTCTAGAACATTCATATTTGGTATGTAGCATAACTAGATGGTTTTGTACTATATCACAAAAAGTTTTCATCCAAGGGTCAAAAAGGGCCCTGACTAGGGGTCCAAAAATTTGGAAAAATGCAAAATTTGAGTATGTTGAAAAAAATTCTTCATTTTAAGGCGGAGGGCATTTATATTTTGAGTGTAGCATAGCCTGGCTGTTATCTATCAATTTTGATTAAATTATGCCTGTAGGTTAAAAAATACCCCTTCCCTGGGTGTCCAAAGTTCGTAAAAATGCTCAATTTGACCATGTTCAACAGTCTTCTCCTCACAATCTACAAAGTCTAAGGCATTCATATTTGATTTATAGCATAACCAGATGGTTCTCTACTATGTTAGCTAAAATCTTAGCCCTGGGATAAAATATGGCACTGCCCCAGAGGTCAAAAATTTTGGAAAACACCCAATTAGAGCAACTTCAAACTCTTCTCCTTCTGAAATTTAAGATGAAGGGCATTCATATTTGGTATGTAGCATGACTAAATAATTTTGTACTATGTTACAGGAAAATATGCTCTTAGGATAAAAAATGTCTCTGTTCCTGGGATTGAAAATTGCATAATCGCATTGAAAGGATTTTTCTTAAATAGAAATGGAGAAAGTGCTTGCTTTCTCACAATGCTTTTTTAAACCTTTTTCCCTGAGGGTGACAAATTCTGGAATAGTTTGGTAATCGATTAAACTATGAAGCCAAAGGTATTCATTTTCATTTTAAAGCATTACTGTATTGTTTTGTAACAAGCCAAAATCTTATATTTGTTTTATTTATTTTGCTCAAGTTGTGTCTTTTTTATACAAAAAAGTACTGTAATTTGCAGATGCCTCAGGTGAGCGATTTAGGACCATCATGGTCCTCTTGTTACATTTTTCTGGGTAGAAAACATTGTGGAAAATGAAGAAATTGCTTGTTACAAGCAATTTCTTCATTATACACAATGTTTTCCAATTGCTTATTTTGAGGGGCGTCAGAAAGGATCACATAGTGATGCAAGTGAAATAATTGACTCTGCTTGACTTACAATATTTGTTGAATAAAAGAAGGTTGCCTCCTACCAGGTAAATTGTAAATTAAGGAATTGTTTTTTTAAACCCTTTCCTGTACAAACCCGGGATTTTACGTCTCTTTGATTTCATACTTAAGAAAACATTGTCGAAAAAGAAGAAATTGCTTGTAACAAACAATTTCTTCTTTTTCCACAATATTTTCTTGAACATAGGACATCCGGTTTTCATTGTCGTCTGCAACTTCTTTCAATTTGGACCAGTCTAAAATTTCATAAAAGGGAGTTGCCTCCTATGTTAAAAAAAACTAAATTTGCTTTTTGATAAGTAAATTAAGGTTGGTGGAGCAAATTAGGCACTCAAGTGCCTCTAGTTACTGAGTTATGATCCTTTAATGAATATTTTTTCTGCTCATTTTCTCTAGAACTAGTCAATGGATTTGATTCAAACTTCACAGGCACAATTAGTATTAAACAGAGATGTGCTTATATTTTGGTCATGGTCAATTTGTCTTTAGCTCCACTGGCTGAAAGCCAGAGAGCTATTGTTTTGGCGTTGTGTCTGTCTGTGCGTCCCTCCTTCCGTCTGCAAACATTTACTTTAAAAATCTTCTCCTCAGAAAGTATTGAACAGAATTCAATCAAAATTCACAAAAATGATCCTTGGCTGACCCTTAATTAGATTCCTTCAAAGAAATTTGATTGGATTAAATACTCAGATTGAATGGGCAGAGCTTATTTCCATATAAGGTGAAAGCTTTAAAAATCTTCTCCTCAGAAACCAATTGATGGATTTCAACAAAATTTACAGGGGGAATGATCCTTGGCTGACCCTGCATCAGATTCCTTCAAAGAATTTTGATCAGATGAAAAACATGCGGCTTTAATGGGCGGGGCTTATTTCCATATATGGTGAAAGATTTTAAAAATCTTCTTATCAGAAACCAATGGATGGATTTCAACCAAATTTTAAAGGAATGATCCTTTAGTGACACTTTATCACATTCCTTCAAAGAATTGTGATCGGATGAAAAACATGGCTTTAATGGGCGGAGCTAATTTCCTTATATGGTGAAACCTTTAAAAATCTTCTTCGCAGAAACCAATTGATGGATTTCAACCAAATTTTACAGGAATGATCCTTTGGTGACCCTTTATCAGATTTCTTCAAAGAATTTTGATCAGATTAAAAACTCAGATTGAATTGGCAGAGCTTATTTCCATATATATTGTGAAAGCTTTAAAAATCTTCTTCTCAGAAACCAATTAATGGATTTCAACCAAAATTTACAGGAATGATCCTTGGCTGACCCTGCATTAGATTCCTTCAAAGAATTTTAATCAGAAAAACATGGCTTTAATGGGCAGGGCTAATTTCCATATATGATGAAACCTTTAAAAATCTTCTTCTCAAGAACCAATGGATGGATTTCAACTAAATTTTACAAGAATGATCCTTAGGTGACCCTTTATCAGATTTCCTTAAAGAATTTTGATCGGATGAAAAACATTGCTTTAATGGGCGGGGCTTATTTCCATATATGGTGAAACCTTTAAAAATCTTCTTTTCAAAAACCAATTGATGGATTTCAACCAAATTTAAAAGGAATGCTCATTGGATGACACTTTAACAGATTCCTTCAAAGAATTAAGATTTGATAAAAAATATGGCTTAAATGGGCCGAAATATTTCCATAAATGGTGAAAAATTTGAAAATCTTCTTCTCAGATAGAAATGGATGAATTTCAACCAAATTTCAGTGGATTGATCCTTTGGTGACCTTTTATTAAATTCCTTCAAAGAATTATGATAGGACAGCTTTTGAAATCTTCTAAGAAACCATTTGATTGATTTCAACAAAATTTCACCAGAATGATCCTTTGGTGACCCCTTATTAGATTGCTAAAAAGGAATTGATTTGCTGTTTATATTGCTTTAATTGATTGGGCTTATTTCAATAGATGGTAAACAGTGAAGAGCTACAATCTGCAGGATGTTTTCAACCAAATTTCTCAGGAATGATAAGTAAATTCAGGCCGTAGGAGCGAATCAGGCGCTCAAGTGCCTCTAGTTTACAGAGTTATGGCCCATTGATGAAAAATTTTGTCATCTCAAGTTCTCTAAAACTAATAAACGAATTTGATTCAATCATCAAAGATAGACTCAGTATAAAGCAGACATGTGCATATTTCAATTTGGTCACTTTTTACATAATTATGGCACTTTGATGAAAAATTTTGACTGCTCGTTTTGTCTACATTTGTAAAAACTTCATAGGTTGACTCGGTAGCAAGCAGAGGTGTGCTTATCCTATTTTGATTATGGCCCACTCACTTTTCACACAGTTTTGGCCCTTTGATGAATATTCAGGTCCGCTCATTTTCTCAGCGACTACTTGATGGATTTGATTTTCTCTGGTATATTCTCCAGTTGAGAAATGCCTGTTCTTCCTTTGTAACAGTGCCTAAATATTTTACAAAGTTATTACTCTTTCATGAAAATTGTTGACAGATTAATAAGTCAGCAACTGCTGAATAACTAGATCAACAACACGGAATAGGCATATAATTTTAAGCTCCACTGGCTGAAAGCCAGGGAGCTATCGTCTTGATGCTGTGCATCTGTCCGTGTGTGTGCATGCATGCGTCTATCAGTAAATTTTTCTTTAAAAATCTTCTCCCCAGAAAGTAAAGAATAGTATTCTACCTCATTTCACAAAAATGATCCTTGGGTGATCCTTCATCAGATTTCTTCAAAGAATTTTGATCGGATGAAAAACTCAGATTGAATGGGTGTGGCTTATTTCCATATATGATGAAAGCTTCAAAATCTATTCAGAAACTAGTAGATTGATTTCAACAAATTTCACAGGAAAAATCCCTGAGTGACCCTTTTTCAGATTTCTTCAAAGAATATTGATCAGATAAAAAACATAGCTTTAATGGCCGTTGCTTATTTCCATATAAGGTTAAAGCTCTGCAAAACTTCTCAGAAATCACATGATGGATTACAATTGAATTTCATAGTAATGATCTTTTATTGACTTTTTATTAGCTCACCTGAGCACAAAGTGCCAGGTGAGCTATTGTGATCGGTCGTTGTCCGTCGTCCGTCTGTCCGTCTGTCTGTCTGTCCGTCTGTCCGTCCGTCAACAATTTCTTTAAAAATCTTCTCCTCCTAAACCAGAAGGCCAATCAAGCTGAAACTTTGCAGGGATGTTCCTTGGGTGAAGTTCTACAAAAGTTGTTAAAAGAATTTAATTCCGTCAAAAACTCTGGCTGCCGCGGCATGTGAAAATGGGAATCTTTAGTAAATCTGTAAAAATCTTTAAAAATCTTCTCCTCCTAAACCAGTAGTCCAATCAAGCTGAAACTTTGCAGGCATGTTCCTTAGGTGAAGGCCTACAAAAGTTGTTAAAAGAATTTAATTCTGTCAAAAACTCTGGCTGCCGTGGCATGTGAAAATGGGAATCTTAAGTAAATCTGTTAAAATCTTTAAAAATCTTCTCCTCCTTAACCAGTAGGCCAATTAAGCTGAAACTTTGCAGGGATGTTCCTTAGGTGAAGTTCTACAAAAGTTGTTAAAAGAATTTAATTCCGTCAAAAACTCTGGTTGCAGCGGCATGTGAAAATGGGAATCTTTAGTAAATCTGTAAAAATCTTTAAAAATCTTCTCCTCCTAAACCAGTAGGCCAATCAAGCTGAAACTTTGCAGGGATGTTCCTTGGTTGAAGCTCTTCAAAAGTTGTTAAAAGAATTTAATTCTGTAAAAAACTCTTGTAACCGTGGCATATGAAAATGGGAAATTTTAGAAAATCTATGTTGGTTTTTTTTCTCACAGACTACAAGGCCAAAGGCATTTATATTTTATATAGAGCTTAATCATATGGTTCTCTACCAAGTTTTTGAATATATAATCTCTGGGGTCTAAAATGGCCCCGCCCTAGAGGTCCGAAGTTTGGAAAAATGCTTACTTAGAGCAATTTCAAAAGACTTCTCCTCTTAAACTATAAGGTCTAGAATATTCATATTTGGTATTTGGCATAATTAGATGGTTTTGTACTAAATCACAAAAAGTTGTCTTTCTCAGGTACTATATAACTGGAAAATATGCTCTTAGGATAAAAATGTCTCTGCTCCTGGGTTGAAAATTGCTTAAATTGCATTGAAAGAAATCTTCTTAAATATTGGCTCTAGAGCATTTACATTAAAAACAAACGATAACATTATTGTTCTCTACCATGTTTATATCCTTTGGACAAACATGGCCCTTCCCAAGGCATCCAAAGATATGAAAAACGCTCAATAAGAGCATGTTCAAATATCTTCCACTCCTCATGTATAAGTTGTAATGCATTCATATTTTGATGTATAGTACATCCAGATTGTTCTCTACCAAGGTTGCTAAAATTACACCCATTGAAGTTGCAGACAGTAATTAGAGTTTGATTGAAATCTAAATACAAAGAATTTCAGGTAGAAAACACTGTGAGAAATGGATAAATTGCTTGTCACTCCCTTTCTCACTATGTATTTTTCAAACCTATTTTCCCTGAGGGTGACAAATTCTGGGATAGTTTGGTAATGGATTAAACTATAAAGCCAAAGGCATTCATTATTATTGTAAAACATTACTGGATTGTTTTGTACAAAGCCCAAAATCTTATATATCTTTTATAAGTTGTGCCTTTTTTATACTAAAAAGTACTGTAATTTGGAGATGCCTCAGGTGAGCGATTTAGGACCATCATGGTCCTCTTGTCAGATTATTCAAAAGAGATTTGACTGGATGTAAAAAAAGCTGTAATTGATGGGGCTAATTTTCATATGTGGTATATATTGAAAACTTTTTTAAAAATGAAATAAAAATTCAGAAACCAGTGGATTGATTTCAACCAAATTTCACAGGAATTATCCTTTGGAAACCCTTCATCAGATTTCTTAAAGGAATTTGACTGGAAGAAAAAAATGGCTTTTTATTGGGGTAGGGAGTAATTTCTTTATAATTATGGTATATACTAAAAACAGGTACCTGTTGATGAATTTTAATTAATTTCACTGGAATGATCTTCAGTTCACTCTTTGTCAGATTCTTTCATCTTTTTAGGATTGGTTGAAAAACATTGCTTTTGTGGCCTTTGCCAATGTCTATCTATTGTATACATTGAAAATTTTGTTGATACTTTTTAATCAGACTTAGTAAATGAATTTTTCATAGCTTGACTTTACTTTTGGTAAACAATGAAAAGTTTGAAATGCTTATCTAAAACTATTTCAAAGATTTCAGTGACTAGATTTATTTTCCACATACATCAAAGAGGATTCAGTTTTAATTTAATTCCTGAAACACCATTTGCTTAATCAGTACATTCAGGCCTGTGGAGCAATATAGAAACTCAAGTGCCTCTAGTTCTCATAATATATCATTTTGTCAGAATGTGTTAATAGAAGTCAAACTATATTCTGATTACTTTTAGACAAAATACCAAAACATTTCTACTTGACCATAGACCCCACTGTTTATTACTTTGATACAGGTGTATTATGTAATGGGAGAGTTAGATGTCCCTGGCATGGAGCCTGCTTTAACATAAAATCTGGAGATATTGAAGAGTTTCCTGGTTTAGACAGCATACCAACATACAAGGTTTGTTTTATCACTACTAAACCTATTTTAACCAATTATAAAATAATAGCTTTTTTTGAAGCCTCTCAAGAAAAAAGAATTTGGAAAAATTGCGAAGATATTGGTTGCAAATATCAATTTCTTCATTTTCAAATATGTTTTCTACTCAGAAGGTTGAAAAAATATAAAAATTCATAGGTATTCCTGTTTTCGCCTTTTCTTCTGTGGAAAAAAGTGTTGAGAAGATGTTTGCTCACTGATATATTTGAAGAAAAGGGAAATTGTTACATATGTGCTGGGAAAGTGTCAAAATCCCATTCTTATAGTAACAGAGCGACATTGTCCCCTCGATGGGCGGATATTACCCCCTTTGTATAGTTGTACTAATTTTCTTTGGACTTAACTTAAGTAACAAAATGGACAATAACCCCTTCCATTCATAAGATTAACATTGATTTTAATAATAAACCGGTTCCAAACTTATAATTAGATATTTTTGCATATTTCCATGTGAGCGACTCCATAAAATTTGTATTCTGGTAAACGTCATGGTAAAGGCAAAGAGCAGCTTTTCCCTCTTACCACTGTGTGTCTTTAAAATGAACCTAATGTCAACTTCATCTTTAAACTATTTAAAGCCATCTGGTTATATGTTGTCCTTCCTGACCCTCAAAGATATAAATCGGACTTCAAAAGCTAGAATATGCTTATGTTAGCTGTATTATTACCCTTTCCATATGATCTTATCTTTTTTTGGATACATGTTGTAGGTATGAGACCAAAACACCATAGCTACAGTTTTGTATGAGCTGTATTAACAAAGTATCAGTTGCCAGTAGAATCAGAGTGTATCATTTATCATTATTATAGTTATTAATTTTACAATCATTCTACGTGTATTGAAGTAGATTATTTTCATGTTTTCTCACACACTTTTTCACAATCTTACCTTGACAGTGTAAGAGTTTATTAAGGATGTAATGGTAGTACTGGAAATACCCGGATTCCATTGTTAGGTGCTGCAGCCTCCGCGATATAACTGAAAGATTTTAGAAAGTTGCATCAAACCCCATTCAAATAACAAACCAAGGTCCAGACACAGTAACAATGGTGATCGCCTTGGGTGGACTGTCGCATGTTTTTGGTTACACTCCTGTCTGTTTCTGCATAAATAAAGAGCAAAAAGGGTCCATTTTTATACGCCGCCGGAGGTGGTCGTATATTAGGTCATCTTCTCCATCTGTCCATCCGTTCGTCCATCCATCCGTCCCTACGTACGTACGTACATCCATCCACTTTTCACGTGAGCTCAACTCCTCCTAAGTTTTTGGACGGATCTTTTTGAAACTTGGAGGTTGTTATCATCTTAACTGGTAGATGTGCATGAAGTAAGGATTTTATGGTTCATTGATTTTTTTGCCTCAGTTATGCCCCCTTAAAACTTAGTTTCTGGGGATTATTGAAATTACAGCCTTGTGAACGCAACTCCTTCTAAATTTCTGGTTGGATCTAAATGAAACTTGTCGGATGTTATCACCTTAATTGGTTGTTCTGCATGAAGTAATTATTTTATGGTTCATTAATTTTTCCCTCACTTATGCACCCTTAAACTAAGTATCTGGGGCTTATCGAACTTGAAGCCTTGTGAATGCACCTCCTCCTAACTTTTTGTCTTGATTTAAATGAAACTTGGTCAATGTCATCACCATAATTTGTAGATGTACATGGATCAAGGATTTTATGGTTCATTAATATTTCCCTGACTTATGCCCCCTTAAACTTAGTATCTGGGGCTTATCGAAACTGCAGCCTTGTTAACGCAACTTCTCCTAACTTTTTGTTTTGATTTTAATGAAACTTGGTCAATGTCATCACCATAATAGGTGTACATGGATCAAGGATTTTATGGTTCATTGATTTTTGCAAGAGTTATGCCCCTTGACACTTATTCTATGGGCCCTTTCAATCAGTTAATCATAACAAACAGTTTGAACTTGACAATTTAAAAAGGTAGTCTGCAACTGTTTTGAATTTGGTTCTGTCAAAATAATTAGTGTCTACAATTATTTTTGTGAAACAGCAGTAAAGTGGCAGCGTATATTGTGACTATGGCACATAAGTTTGTTTTGCCTTAAATCTAGGTCCATCTTATAGAGCAGACTTTGGTCTTGAATTACAGGGCAGGAAAACGGTACCATTATGTATCAAAACTTTTGCAAATCTTCTTTGAACACATCCACCCATGAAATTTTTTGGTGTGAGAGTCTTGTAGGGTACCACCTTCAAATGTCAGTTTCTACAAAAAAATAGTTCCCAGATAATTTCTTTGCACACATGCATGGCAGCAGTAATCTCTCACTCTGCAGAACCTAACATCAAGCAACTTGCTGTTGTTTAAACGTTAAAACAGTGTGACAAAAGGAGTGAAAAAGGAGGATATAGAATTTTCTTAATGGACTACCCGGAAGAAATTCTGTACTGGAGTTGACCCTTTTAGTCATATGAAATCCAACTGCCTAAACCGTTATCTAAATTGTGTACTGATTGCAGTTATGATTTTACTACTTCAAAGTTCCTACACATTGGCTGTACTCTTTTCTGGCCATGTATAAAATAATAATGGGATAGTTACACCAATATAATAACTCTGCATAATTGAAAGCAATGGACGAAGCATGCATGGAAAAACTCTAATGGTTTTCAGGTGAAATACCACAATTCTAACCATCAAGAAACCAATAATTGTTTCTGATATATTTTAGAAAGGGGCTTTTGTCCGCAGTTGTAGACGATGAAGGGGATAATGTCCACCCTGTTAATAATAGGAAGGGGATTTTGTCCACCCTGTCAGAATGATAAAGGGGTTAATGTCCACCCTGTTAAATTTAGGAAGGTGATAATGTCTGCCGTGTCCAGTTACCCCAAAATGGCACCTTTTGTTACTTTGCACAAACAGCATTTTTATCATCACACAAGAGTTAATTGTAATTCTTAAAGTTAGAATCTCTATTGACTCATGCTTTTGAATTTGAAAATTCTTTGGCCCTCTAATTGGCAGCAAACTCAGGTTATGTCAAAAATATGAGACACATTTTTAGCTCACCTGAGCACAATATGCTCAAGGTGAACTTTTGTGATCATGTTTTGTCCATCGTGCATCTTGCGTTGTGTGTCGGAAGGTGTCAACAATTCTTTAAACATCTTCTCCTCAGTAACCACTGGGCAGATTTCAACCAAACTTTGCAGGAATGTTCCTTGGCTGACCATTCTAAAAATTGTTTGCAGAATTTTGATTGACCCCAAAATATGGGCGTGGCAGGGTGGGGCAGTTTTTGACTTTGAAATCTTTAAACATCTTTTCCTCAGTAACCATTGGTCCAATTTTAACCAAACTTGGCATAAATGTTCCTTCGATGACCCTTTTCAAAAGTTGTTTTTGAAATTTGGATTTCTGCCAAAATATGGGCATGGCAGGGCGGGCAGTTTTGACTTTGAAATCTTTAAACATCTTCTCCTCAGTAACCATCAGTCCAATTTCAACCAAACTTAGCATGAATGTTCCTTTGGTGACCCTTTTCAAAAGTTGTTTGCGAAATTTTGATTTCTGCCCAAATATTGGCATGGCAGGGCGGGGCAGTTTGGTATGAATGTTCCTTGAGTGACCCTTTCAAAAAGTTGTTTGCAAAAAATTTGATTGACACCAAAATATGGGCGGGGCAGTTTTTAAGTTTGAAATCTTTAAACATCTTATTCTTAGTAACCATTGGGCTAATTTCAACCAAACTTGGCATGAATTTTCCTTTGGTGACCCTTTTAAAAAGTTTTTTGTTAAATTTTGATTAACTCCACAATATGGGCGTGTCAGGGTTGGGCAGTTTTTGACTTTGAAATCTTTAAACATCTTCTTAGTAACTATTGGGCCAATTTAAACCAAACTTGGCATGATTGTTCCTTGATTTATGCTTTTCAAAAGTTGTTAGCTAAATTTTGATTTATGCCCAAATATGGGTGTGGCAGGGCGCTGCATTTTTTTACTTTGAAACCTTTAATTTTTCTTTACCTCAGTAGCCTTTGGGCCAATTTAAACCAAACTTGACATGAATGTTTCTTGGTTGACCTTTTCAAAATTTTTTCCTGAAAATTTGATATTTTCAAAAGTTGTCTGTGAAATTTTGATTTACACCCATATATGGGTGTCGCAGACTGGGGCAGTTTTTGACTTTGAAATCTTTAATGTCACAGCTCAAGGTCAAACATGCCTGTGTCCTTTCAATATTTTTTTGTCATCTTAAATTAGTCAGGTGAGCAATGTTTGGGCCATTCTGACCCTCTTCTTTATGGTTGTTGCCTGCTTACAACAGCTTAAAAGGTGCTTTGAGAAAAAAGTTTAATTGAGTATTAAAAATTAGGGTGGGGGATGGGTGGGGACACTGTACTTCTATTTTAAACCTTCCCCACACAATGATGCTTTTTGACACCCCTCAAGAAAAAGATTCGGAAAATATTTTCTTGATACAAAGAATTTTCTTCATTTTGCACAATGTTTTCTAAACAAAAGCTGAAAAAATCTAATAATTCATTAAATTTAAGTTGTTGTCCATATATATTATCAATTTGGACCAGACTGAAATTTTGCCTTCTGGAAATGGGTTAAGGTAGGTGCAAGCTCAATGGAGATGACATGATGACAGGGTTTGACTGTATAGTGAAAATTTTCCAAGATGGTATATCAACGTACAAGAATTATTTTATCACTCTGAGACCTGCTTTCATATAAAGCCAACTGCGGCCATAGTGCAGTTGGTAGGGCATAGGATTCCTAATCAATTGGTCCCATAACCCATCCCTAGCTGTTGCAAATATCCTTCCTGACATTAGTTTCCATAAATTGTTGGATAACCGTAAACTCAAGAGGGATGAACAGCTGGAATGTTGCAGTAGTGTAAGTGTGAATAAACTAGGAATCCATGGTTTGGTGCTCCAGCCACCATGATATGACTGATTAATTGTTAAAAGTGGGGTTAAACCCAATTCAAGAAATCAATTAACATAAAGCCAGGATATATTTAAAAGTTTCTGAGTTTAGACAGTTTATCAACATACACGGTTCGTTCTATCACTTAGAGACCTGCTTAACCACTTCCAACTCTGTGACACTTTTAGACGCCCCTGAGAAAAAAAAGCTTTGAAAACATTGTTGAAAATAAAGAAATTGCTTGTTACAAGCAATTCCATCATTACTTCCGAGCAAGTTGAAAAAATACAAAATTTCATAAACTTTAAATTGTTGACTGAAACTTCTTTCAATTTGAACCAGTTTAAAATTTTGTTGAGTAAAAATGGGTTAAGTAGTACCAATACTCTATTTTTGGAAGTTTAACCCTTTCCTATTTTGGAAATTTTGGACTGGTCCAAATTGAGAAAGGTTGCAGACGACAATGAAAACTGGACGCGGTGGTAAAAAATATTGTGGAAAAAGGAGAAATTGCTTGTTACAAGCAGTTTCTTCTTTTTCCACAATGTTTTCTTAAGTATAAAATCATAGGAACGTGAAATCCCTTGTTTGAACAGGAAAGGGTTAAGAAGTTTACTCTAAATGTTTGCCTACTCTAGAACATACCTTTTTGATATGTTTTAACTCTTTCCTGTACAAACCCGGGATTTTATGTTGCTGGACTTTTATATTTGAGAAAACAATGTGGAAAATGAAGAAATTGCTTGTAACAAGCAATTTCTCCTTTTTCCACAATATTTTCTACCACATAGGATGGTTTCATTTCAGATTTCATCCGATTTCTATTGTCGTCTGCAACTTCTTTCAATTTAGACCAGTCTAAAATTTCAAGAAACAGGAAAGGGTTAAAAGGAAACATATTTAAAGACAAAATAGCTTTATGGTCAAATCTAATATTGCTTGCTACGAACAATTCTACTTTTCAGGTTGAGGTTGCTAATGGAAAGGTCAAGGTCAAAGCTGATAAAGCCTCACTGTCAAATGTTAAACGGCAAAAACAGATGTGTAAAAGTACTGCAGGGAACAAGAATGTCGTTATCATCGGAGGAGGACCAGCATCAGTGGCTTGTGCTGAAACTCTTCGACAAGAAGGTTTCCAAGGCAACATCACCATTGTGTCAAAAGATAAATATATCCCGTATGATCGTATCAAATTAAGCAAGGTATGGAGAATTCATTTTTATGCATCTGTATCGAAAGATCAGGGCATATTGTTTTACTGTTGTCTGTCTATCATTCTGTCTTCTGCTGCCGTCATAGGGCAGTGGGTAGCACACCAGACTCCCAATTTTAAATCACAGGATGTCAAGGGTTCGATCCCTGGTGGTGGCACATGTCCTTTCTGACATTTGTCTCTCACCCAATTGGTGGAGGCTAGGAAAGGATGTAGTGTTAGTACTTGTGTGAGAAATACCAGGAATCCATTGTTAGGTGCTCCAGCCACTGCAATATGACTGAAATACTGTTAAAAGTGGCGTTAAACCTCAATTAATCAACCTGTCTGCAAAATACTGAATATTTATAACTACTTTAATCCTATTAAATATACAGTGCTCATTTTTGGCATGATAATAGATCTCATAGATAAGCATCTTCAGATACAAGGTAGTTCTTCAAGGTCAAACTTCTCCAAAATCTTGGCCAAAAAACTTGAAATATTCAATTACTTTAGGCCTATTCATGATACATTCCTCATAATTGGCATGATGATAGATCTCAATGACTTTCATCTGCAAATACCAAAGTCATGTGACAAGGTCATGGTCATTTGTCAAGGTCCAAATCCTTCAAAAACTTGACCAAAAACTTGTGAGTTACACTTACTCTAAGCTTATTGAAGATACAATGCGCATAATTTGTATTATGATAGATCTCATTGATACACCTCTGCAGATACCGAGGTCAAGGTCATGCTACAAAATCAAGGTCACTCTAGATGGACACATTTCTGAAAAAAGCTGTTACAGAGGCATTGTGTTTCATAAACACTTCTTGTTTCCACTGTGAAAATTTATCAAGTAAACAATGCAACAGATCTCAAATAAGAATGTATTTACTTTAATTACTTGAATTGTTTGTCCCTGAATAAATAAGATATGGGGTTTATTTACAGTGTCTGTCCATCTTTTTGTAATTCAGTCTGATTAGCCATTTAAGATATGCTCATATTTGGCATAAAGTTACTTCAGCATCTGCCAGTTTCAAAGTCAAGGTCATTCACCCGTCAAGGTCAAATTCCTGACATATTTGTCTTTTTAAAACATAAGTGTTTCACAAACTTATTTTATTAATTATTCAATCAAGTCTAGTATAACAAAATTATTTTGCACAGTAACACATTTTTGTGTTTAACCCATTTACACAGGAGAAAATTTTAGACTGGTCCAAATTGAAAGAAGTTGCAGATGACAATTCAAAGTTTATGAAACTTTGGATTTTTTCAACTTTCTTGGTAGAAATCATTGTGGAAAATGAAGAAAATTCTTGTGACAAGCAATTTCTTCATTTTCCACAATTTTTTCCAAAGCTTTTTTTCTCAGGAGCATCTGAAAGTGTCCCTGAGTGGGAATGGGTTAAACAATAAAATGATATTACAACTGTTTAGTGTGCATCCTATGTGAGTGATATGAATTAATTTTCCTTTTCTAGGCAATGGACCTGAGCCCAGACAAGATAGCCCTTAGAACAGATGATTTCTATAAATCCTATGATATCACTATTAATACAGACAAAGAGGTGAGTGTTTGTGTGTTACTGTTGATGTCTATGTGTCTCCCTATCAAACAAGTTCAACTATTTGTATTGCCTAGTAAAAAAGACTTCTATATAACTTACAACATCACTGTCCACATAAACCCACAACGCTGAAGTAAAGAACAACTCTTAACACACAATAAATCCAACTCTTAGCTAGAGGGCTTTGGAAGAACTTGTGAAAAAGAAGAAAATGGTTTATTGCCTTGGAATATCTTAACCCATTACTACACAGCAAAATTTTAAACCAACCAAAACTGAAAGAAGTTGCAGACAGCAATTTTAAGTTGATGAGATTTTAAAATGTCTTTCATGGCAGAAAGCATTGAGGATAAAGAGCTTGTAACAAGCAATTTCTTCTTTTTGTCACAATGCTTTCCAAACCTTTTTTTCTTGGGTGTAAAAAAGTGGGATAACAGACAACAAAATTTTAGACTGGTCCAAATTCAAGCAGTGGAAGAGTTGAAGAGGTTAGAATACAATGCAATGAAAAGGGAAATTTCTTTCAACAAGTAATATCGCCTTTTCTCATGTTTCCCCAAACTATTTTTTTTTGTATGTTTAAATTTGGGATTTTGCTGTAGATCTTTGAATTTGAGAGAAAAATGGCTTAAGATCTTGCCTAAACTTAAGGTTCACCAAGATATCAATGTATATTTTGTGAAAGATCGAATTGAAGATTTCATGTACTTCTCTACAATTAATCGACACAAATTTCTGAATGTTTCAAAATGTTTGTGACTTTAGAAACCTTCCCTTGATGATACCCTCAACCCATTACCAAACAGTAACATTTTAGACGGGCCCAAATTGAAAGGAGTTTGAAAGGAGTTGCAGACTACAATTTAAAGTGTATGAAATTGTAGATTTTTTCAACTTTCTTGGTAGAAAACATTGTGGAAAATGAAGAAATTGTTTGTTACAAGCAATTTCTTCATTCTACACAATTTTTTCCCTACTGTTTTTCTTGAGGGGCGTCCAAAAGCATCACTGCGTGGAAATGGGTTAATGAACACATTTTAATTTTGACAGGTGAAATCAGTCGATACCAAATCCAAATCGCTCAAATTAGCTGATGGCACTTCTGTGTCGTATGACTCACTGGTAGTGGCAACAGGAGGCACGTGAGTAAACAATTCGTTAATAATGATTTATACAAATATCTAGTTTTTGTGATGTTGGCAAAAATTCTATCACATTTTATTGCATGTATAACCTGAATATTTCATATCACTGTTATATCCATTATAACCCTTTTTCTCATATAACAAATTTTTAGACCGGCCCAAATTGAAAGAGGCTGTGGACGACAAGTTCAAGTTGATAGAAGTTAAATTATTTTTGTCTTTCTGGATATAAAACATTGTGGATAATGAAGAAATTGCTTGTATTAAGCAATTTCTTCATTTTCCACAATGTTTTCCAAAGCTTTTTTCTTGAGGGGCATAAAATGCAAGCTTGTGAGGGAATGGGGTAAGGTTTTAACCCTTGTCATGCTGAACCTGGAATATTCCAGTTTTGGCAGGAGGTGTAGACTAAGATCAGACTGCACTTATGTGCAGGCTGACCTTAGTCTATATCTAGTGCTTGTAATTTTCCTGCCATAGTTGCTTTTGAAGTTGATTTCTAAAAATAATATTGACTTTTGAACAACAAGTTCTATCAGTGCCTTCAGCCCTTTGATTTGACAGCAATTCAGAAAGGTAATTTATACAGCATGACAAGGGTTAAAAAGGGAAAGGTAACAGAAATTTTTGAATTAGTATTCATTGAGCACGATGTAAAGGACCTTAAGTACTACAGCCTTCATATCATTTCCTGATTAAAAAATCCTAGACTGGTCAAAGTTTAAAAAAGTGGATAATTTCAAGTTTTTAGAAATTTAAATGTCTCATATCTCTGTATTTTTCAAAAGAAAATTTTGTAGGCAATGAAAATATTTCTTATGGCAAGCAATTTCTTCACTTTAATCACTTCTTTCCTTAACTCTTTATCATGAGGTCGTAAAAAGGCAGGATTTTTCAATTCATTGATTTCCCACAATGTTGGTTCATAGAAGGACGATAGATTTTATGAACTAAAACTTATCTGTTACTTCTTTAAACTTGCATCTGTCTAGAGTTCTGTCTTTGGGTAATGGGTTAAACCTAGGCGGGCTGTGTGAACTGAGCAGTTTTACAAGAGCTTTGTGAAGGCCTGTGCAGGTCATCAACTATCTCACAGATCAGCTATTTATACTAAACCATTACAAAATTTTAGGCTGGTTCAAATTGAAAGATGTTGAAGCCAACAATTTTCAGTAGGTGAAATTTTAATGTAGAAAAATTGTGTGAAATGAAGAAATTGCTTGTTGCAAGCAATTTCTTCATTTCCCACATTTTTTCTAAAGTATTTAGCTCACCTTGGCATGAAGTGTTTGGGATAAGCTATAGTGATCAATGTATGCCAATCAACCAAACGTCACAGAAATGATAATCAGGATAAATTCTTTAAAAAGTTCTTGACAAAATTGAAATCAATGATGAGCTCTGGTTGCCATAGCAACCTATGACATAGTTTAAAAGATATTCTCCTAAGCGGCAAGGCCTAGAGCTTTGATATTTGTCATGTAGCAGTGTGTATAGACCCTCAGGTGTGCAATACAGGACCATCAAGGTTTTATTGAAGGTCGTAAAAAAGTGGAATTGTATACTGTGATTTTGTTACACTTTTTGTTTGAATGTCCTACAGATTGTCAGTCTTTCCCATTTTATAAATCTTTTCAGTCCTCGTATACTCCCAATACCTGGCATAGACTTAGAGAATGTGTTCTCACTGCGCACTCCAGATGATGCAAATGCAATTGGGAAAGCTGCTGCGGGTAAAAATGTTGTCATCATTGGATCATCTTTCATTGGTAGGTTTTCGGGCTTTTGTTAGACATTTTAAAACAAAGTAACTAAATGACGAGTCCCTGGCCCTTCCTTTTACTGCGTTTGCCCCGCCCATTTACTCTGAGAGGAAGTCCTCTGCGATTTGAAAAGGTGTTGTGATGCAAACTTTATAGCCAGTAGGTTGTAATAAAAAAGTAAAATAGGTGGTTTGCGACCTAAACTTTGTATTTACAGCTTGAACAAGTTGTAGTTACAACATTTAAGTCACCAAACTAACAAATAAAATTCATGTAAATGAAAGCCAATGTCGCAGTTCAAAGCTCAATTCATAGCTGAATGAATGATTTGATTGGTTGATTGATTCCTTGATTAACAGCTGTTATTGGTCATTTACCAGACAACAAAATCTTAGACTGATCCAAATTGAAAGTGGTTGCAGTTGATAATTTCAAGTTTATGAAATTTTAAAAATGTTTATCTTTCTGTGTAGAAAACAATGTTTAAATTGAAGTTAGAAATAACAAATGACTTGTTAAAAGCAGTTGTGGTTGTCAATCAAAAAATTAATCTACCAATCATACCAGATATTTCAGGAAGTGAGCTTTGAACTTCAAGATTGGTTGACACTTTTATTAGTTTGGTGACTTAAACATCTTAATTACAACTTATTCAAGCTGTTGTTATGACATTTTTGATGCCAACTAACCATTCTATTTTTAGCTCACATGTGCTCATGGTGAGGTATTTTGATCACCCTCTCTCTGGCGATTGTCCATTCCGTGTCAACATCTTCTCCAAAACCACTTGGCCAATTTTAAACAAATTTGGCAAAATGTTCCTGAGGTGGTGCCCTTTAGAGATTGCTTAAAGAATTGAAATCTGTTGAAAACTCTGGTTGCCATCGCCAAAAAGCTGAAAATTTTGAAAAAAGACTTTAAAATGATCTCCTCCTGACCAATAGGGTGTGATATTGTGCATGAAGAATCAGTACAATGAGTTTTTTAGCTCACCTGAGCATGCTTTAAAAATAGCTAAAAGATTTGTATTCCGTTAAAAACTCTGGTTGCCATGGCAACAAAAGTGAAATTTTGAAATAATCTTTAAAAATCTTCTCCTCCTGACCCAGAAGGCGTAGAGCCTTGATATTTTGCATGAAGCATCAGTATATTGACCTCTTTCAAAATAGGTAAAATCATGATCCTCAGGTCCCTAAGGGGCAGATCCCCAGGGGGTGGGGTTTATATAGAAATAAAGAATGATTTTTAAACAACATCTCCTCCCAAACCACTGGGCCAATTTGAACTGAATTTGGCAGAAATGTACCTGAGGTGGTCTCCCTTAAAAATAGCTAAAAATAAAAATTTGTTAAAAACTCTGGTGGCCATGGCAACAAAAGTGAAATTTGAAAGTAATCTTTAAAAATCTTCTCCTCCCTACTCAGAAGGCATAGAGCATTGATATTTTACATGAAGCATCGGTATATTGACCTCTTTAAAAAAGGTAAAATCGTGATCCTAGATCCGGCGTAGCCCCAGGGGGGGGGGATTATTTAGAAATAAAGAATGATTTTTAAATGACATCTTCTCCCAGACCAATCAGCCAATTTTAACCAAATTTGGCAAAAGTGTTCCTTAGGTGGTCCCCTTTTAAAATAGCTCAAAGAATTGAAATCCGTTAAAATCTCTGGTTGCCATGGCAACAAAAGTGAAATTTTGAAATAATCTTTAAAAATCTTCTCCTCCTGACCCAGAGGGCATAGAGCCTTGATATTTTGCATAAAGCATCAGCATATTGACCTCTTTCAAAATAGCTAAAATCATGATCCTCGGGTCCCCAGGGGTGGGTGGGGTTTATATAGAAATAAAGAACCATTTTTAAACGACATGATCCTCGGGTCCCCATGGGCGGAGCCCTTGGGGTGGGGGTTAATGGCATGAAGTGTCAGTTCACAGACTCCTTTCTTATTTTCTGAAATTATAACCAAGGGATTAAGAGGGTGGAAAAGGTTTTCTCCTTCTTTCAAATTTGCCCTAAAGCCTTGGAATTTGTAATGTAGACTTTTGAATCCCAAGGTATATAGTCTATATATGTAAGTATGGCCCAGTTGTATCATAATCCTAACCTTAAATAAGACTTTTGAAAGAAAAAGAGCTTTTATCTCAGGTGAGCGCTCCAGGGCCAACAGCCCTCTTGTTTGATCATTCAATGTCTGTCGTGCGTCTTGCATCGTGCTGCGTCAACAATTGAAGTGTTTACACTGTAGAGGCCACAGATTGGACGCAATCTTCATGAAACTTGGCCAGCATAATTGTTAGGTCATAAGGATGAATCCTTTTGATTATGGGAAGATTCTTTGGGAAAACACAGGAAAAGGGGCTTAATGACAATTTCTTTGTTTACACTCTAGACCCCACAATTTTGGCTCAATCTTCATGAATCTTGGCCAGAATAATTGATAATTCATAAGGATGAACCCTATTGATTAAGGGAGGGTACTATTTGAAAACACAGGAAAAGGGCCTGAATGACAATGACTAAGGCTACATTCTAGAGACCACAATTTTGGCTCAATCTTCTTGAAACTTGGTCAGGATAATTGTAAGGTCAACAGGATGTACCCTATTGATTTTGGGAAGGTTCTATTGAAAACACAGGATAAGGGGCCTTAATCACAATTTCTTTGTTTACACTCTAGAGGCCACAATGGCTGAATCTTCATGAAACTGAGTTGGAATAATAGTTAAAGCATAAGGATGAACCTTATTCATTATGGGAAGGTTCTTTTGGAAAACCCTGGAAAAGGGGCCACAATTTTGGTTCAATCTTCATGAAACTTGGTCAGAATAATATTTAGCTCACTAGGATGAACCTTTTTGGTTTGCGGAAGGGTTAGATAGGAAAACACAGGTAAAGGGGGCTTAATGACAATTTCTTTGTTTACACTCTAGACGCCACAATTTTGGCTCAATCTTCATGAATCTTGGCCAGAATAATTGTTAGGTCATAAGGATGAACCCTATTGATTTTTGGAGGGTACTTTTTGAAAACACAGGAAAAGGGGCCTGAATGACAATTTCATTGATTACATTCTAGTAACCACAATACTGGCTCAATCTTCTTTAAAATTGCTCAGGATAATTGTTAGGTCTTATAGATGAATCCTATCAATTATGGGAAGGTTCACTTTGCAAATTTTAACCAAAGAATTGAAATTTGTATAAAGCTCTGGTTGCGATGACAATAAGAGTTGAATTAAAAAAAACACACTTTAACCCATTACCAGACAGCAAAGTTTTAGACCAGTCCCAATTGAAAGGAGTTGCAGACAACAATACTGAGTTCATGAAATTCTAAATATTTTCAACTTTCTGGATAGAAAACATAGTATAAAATGAAGAAATCAATCAATCAAGGTCTTAGATGCTGCGTTGGCTCGGTTAGCAACTGGCTATAATCGAGTAAGCCCTATGTAAATTTCCATCTACATCAGTCGTCACGGAGCCATTTTGACAAACTGCTTGTTGATTCAATTTTACCTAATGGTATTTTAACGACTTTTGGCCAGAATATACATTCTTTTGTTTATCAAACCTTTGATCTTGTGACTTCAGAAAACGTCCGAGTGAGTAATTCATGACGCTTTTCTTGAATCTTGTATGTTAATTTATGTCCGGGTCTGATTTTCGGATGTTTTTCTGATTTTCTGAATGTGAAATGTGTTGAGGTCAGCTTTTTGAGAGCACTGATTAACCATCGTCATGATTTGTCAAAGTTTTTGAAAGGTAACAATACAATCTTTTTTGGTAAAAGATAACATTCTTTAACTTTGTCATTTAGAGTATGAGTTAACCCATTCCCACACAACAAAATTTTAGACCAGTCCAAATTGAAAGGAGCTGCAGACGACGATTTCAAGTTGATGTAATTTTAATTTTTTTCGTCTTTTGGGGTAGAAAACATTGTGGATAATGTAGTAATTGCTTGATACAAGCAATTTCTTCATTTTCCACAATGTTTTCCAAAGCTCTTTAATTGCGGGGCGTAAAAAGGAGGGCTTGAATTGGAATGGGTTAATTACATCAAGAGGATGTCATCTTTAACTCTTGTCCCCATTAGATAAAGTTTGATGGCGCTAATTAAATCTATGTTTACAGTGAAATTGTTATTTGATATTTTCACTGAATCTTAGTGAAATTATCAAATGCTGATGCACTGAGAAATCTTGATTATTCATCAGATAGCATTAACTCTTTCCTGCACAATCATGGTATTTTAAGTCCTTGTGATATTGTTCTTGAGAAACGTGGAAAATGGAAAGAGGAAATTGCTTATAACAAGCAATTTCTTCTTTTGCCACAATATTTTCTATCATATAGATAAGTAACTTTATGAGTTGTACTTGCCTTTAATGTGTCTGCTAGCCCTCTTAATTTGGACAAGTTTGAAGTCTTAAAAAGACATTGAAGGCCTAAAGGAAAAAATATCATTAAACAGACAGAGGTATCAAGTAAAAAAAGTGATTGAAAATAGGCACATAGGAATAAATTTTCTTAAATAAGATTTGAATGAAAATTGATACAAATTTTTTCCAGTCAGCTACAGAAATATAGGATCTTAAACCTTTCCTTTACAAACTTGGGATTTTACGTCGCTATAATTTTATACTTTAGAAAACATGGTGGAAAAAGAAGAAATTACTTTTTAACAAGCAATTTCTTCTTTTCCCACATTTTTTTTTACCATACAGGATGGTTTCATCATATGCATCCAATTTTCATTTTTGTCTGTTACCTTTTTCAATTTGTACCAGTCTAACATTTCAAAAATCGGAAAGGGTTAAGATAAGCTACTTTATTAACCCATTCCCACTCAATCCCTCCTTTTTTACGCCCTTCAATAAAGCAGCTTTAGAAAACATCGTGGAAAATGAAGAAATTGCTTGTCACAAGCAATTTCTTCATTATCCACAATGTTTTCTACCCTAAAAGACAAGTATTTTTAAAATTTCAACAACTTTAAGTTGTTGTCTGCAGCTTCTTTCAATTTGGACCAGTCTAAAACTTTGCCATGTGGGAATGGGTTAATCTACCATCTCACCTATTAATCTGAAATCTGGAAACTGCCAAAATTTTGTTCAGAGAAGATTGAGACTAAGAGCATTTTAATAAATGCCATGAAATACATGTTAGCAAATGTTTCTGCTTCCAAGCAATATTTCTGGTACAAATCAACTTGTAGGTTTATTTCAAAGTTGTAGTCCCCATATATTTTTATGCCATTCAACTATAAATTTGAAGGCATTTTTGTGTCTATCCATCCATTAGTATGTCTGTCTAAATCCAAACTGTTAAACTTACATTCTTTTCAAGTTCAAATTTATTTCAAAGTTTAATGTTCATATTTAGTTAGAATTCTACACATAGTGGAAAATGAAGAAATTACTTCTAACATGGAATTTCTTCATCAACCACACTATTTTCTTCCTCTAAAGACAAGTATAGTCTAAAATTTTGTCGTCTGGCTATGGGTAAGGTTATTCTTCTCATTTATTGTTTTATTTGGGAAAATCGTTTTCCAGGAACACATCTTATCAGTTTGTACTTATTTAAAATTCGGTCATGTAATTGACCAATCACTGGCCCCTCCCACGTACCTCATTGGTAACGCCCACCTACTCAGAAAGGAAGTCCCGCTTTGATTATTATCGGTGTTATTTTGCCCAATTTATGGCCAGTAGCATGCAATAAAAAATTACAATAGTTGGTTGGTGACTTAAAGGTAGTAACTTAAGCTTGGATAAGCTGTAGTTACAATGTTTTTAGTCTCCAAACTAATAATTGATTCACTAAAATGGCGACCAATGTCGGAGTTCAAAGATTAAGTCTGTGCTGAATGGGTATTTTGATTGATTGGTTGAGTCCTTGATTGACAGCCGCAATTGGTCAATTATAGGTCCCCAAACTGTGTTATTGGGTGTATAGGAGTCAGCTTGTTAGTCTGTTGGTCCATCTTTGCTTTTCCCTTGTCCTCTCAATTTCTCAGCAACTACTGCATGGATTTGATTCAAACTCTACAAATTTGGTGTCAAATAGATTTTGCATAATGTAATTTGAATGAGATCCATTTACTTCTGTGAGAATTATAGCCCTGTGTTGAAAAATCTTGTCCACTCATTTTCAAATTCACATGTGCACTTAGTATCAACAAAGGATGTGCATGTTCTTGTTAATTATAGTCCATAGACTTTAGAAGTTATGGCCCTTTGTTGGAAAGGCTCTTTTCTAGTGACAATTTTTTTGTGACATGGAGCTGTTGGGGAGGGGGGTAATATTCACATCCAGTGATAATCCTGTTATTAATTATACACTACTGAAAATTCAATCAGATTGAGTGAACTAGGTAACTTTGTTTCTTTATTGGTTGTTATTCAATTTTATGTTAGTCTCATTATTTACTTACAAGATTTCCTCACAAAATACATACACTGCACACACACGCAAAAAGAATTCATACCTGAAAATGTCAAATATGTTTCTATATATGGGATTGAAGTAAATTATTTTCCTTTTCAATTCGTTACCAGACAGTCACCTGTTTTGACTTTGCTGAAGAAATGCAGCTTTAAAAATCATAGTTAGGTAAAAAAAATTGCTTGTTACAAAACAGCATTACTTCTTTTCTCAGAATTTTTTTTTACCTCATATGGTCCTCATAAGCTCACCTGAGCTTAGTACTCTGATGAGCTATTGTGATCACCTTTTGCCTGGCATGTGGCATGAGTTGTCCATCAACAATTTCTTTAAGCAACATCTTTTCTCAAAATCACTTTGCCAAATTGAACCAAATTTGGCAGAAATGTCCCCTAGGTAGTCCCCTTTATAATAGCTAAAAGAATTGAAACCGTTGCAAACTATGTGGCGTCTGTAAACAATTTCTTTAAGCAACATCTTGGCAGAAATGTTCCTTAGATGGTCCCCTACATAATGGCTATAGGAATTGAAATCCGTTGCCATGGCAACAAAAGTGAAATTTTAAAATAATCTTTAAAAGTCTTCTCCTCCTGACGAAGGAAGGCGTAGAATCCTGTTATTTTGCATGAAACATCGTTTTATTTACCTCTTTCAAAATTGCTAAAATCATTACCCTTTGGTCCCCAGGGGAATGGGATTTATATTGGAAAAAAAAAAAGATTTTTACATGACATCTCCTCCCAAACCATAAGGCCAATTTGAACCAAATTGGGCAGAAATGTTCCTTTGGTGGCCCTGCATGAAAATAGCTAAAAGAATTTAAATCTTTTGAAAACTCTGGTTGCAATGGCAACTAAAGTGAAATTTTAAAATAATCTTTAAAAATCTTCTCCTCCTGACCCGAAAGGTGTAAGGCCTTGGTATTTTGCATAAAACAACAGGATATTGACCTCTTTCAAAATTGCTTAAATCATTACCCTCAGGTCCCAATGGGCGGAGCTCCAAGGGGATGGGGCCTATATTGAAATGATTAACATTTTTTGAATGACATCTCCTCCAAAACTAATGGACCAATTTCAACCAAATTTGGCAGAAATGTCCCTTAGGTGGTCCTCTTTCACAAAAGCTAAAATGATAGAAATCCAGTCTAAGAACTCTGGTTGCCATGGCAATGAAAGTTAAAATCTTTGGAAATCTTCTTCAGTCCAGATCCAGTTGGCTTTTAGCCTTGATATTGATATAAAGCATCATTTTATTGACTTCTTTCATATTTCTAATTACCCATGGATCCAGATGGAGGATAAAGTGTTCTACTCCTTTCATATTAATCTTAAAGCGATGGAATTTGTCATTAAGACTTTGGGATACCTAGGTACAGAGTCTATATATGTATCAAGTATGGTCAGGCCCACTTATATCATAATCCTAGCCTTAATTAAATTAGACTGTTGAGAGAAAAAGAGACTCTATCTCAGGTGAGCACCCCAGGGCCAACTACACTGGTTTTTTAAAATCACAAGCAATTTCTTCATTCACCACAATGATTTATACCTCAACAGACAAAAAAGATTCAGATTTTATCAACTAAAAATTGATGTCAGCAACATCTTTGAATTTGGACCTGTCTGAAATTTTGTTATGTTGTAATGGCTTAACCCTTTACTGTTTTGCAAATTTTAGATTTTTAGGTCACCTGACCGAATGGTCATGGTGACCTATTGCAATCATCATTTGTCCGTCGTCGTGCGTCGTGGGTCGTCCGTCGTCCGTTAACTTTTAAACATTTTCATCTTCTTCTCAAGAAGTACTGGGCGGATTTCAACCAAACTTGGTAGAAAGCATCATTGGGGGATGCCAATTCAAGTTTGTGAAAATAGGGGTTCTTGGGGTCATAGGGGCCCAAATAGGGGCCAAAAAGGGGTAATTTTTGGTACTTCTTTAAAAATCTTCTTCTAATAAACCGTTAATGCCAGAGCTTAAATATTTTGTGTGCATGACAACTAGGACAGGTATATTATAAATTGTGAAATTCATGCCCCTGGGGTCATGTATGGGGCCACACCCAGAGGTCAAAGTTCATCATGTTAAAAATTCACATTTTCATCTTCTTCTGATGGAGTACAAAGCCAATTTCAAACAAACTTGGTAAAAAGCATCTTTTGGTAATGGTTATTCAGATTTGTGAAAATAAAAAGGCTGTGGGGTCAGGGGGCCCTAAAATGGGGACCAAAAGGGGGTAATTTTTGGTAACTTTTAAACATTTTCATCTTCTTCTCAAGAACTACTGGGCGGATTTCAACCAAACTTGGTAGAAAGCATCATTGGGGGATGCCAATTCAAGTTTGTGAAAATAGGGGTTCTGGGGGTCATAGGGGCCCAAATAGGGGCCAAAAAGGGGTAATTTTTGGTACTTCTTTAAAAATCTTCTTCTAATAAACCGTTAATGCCAGAGCTTAAATATTTTGTGTGCATGACAACTAGGACAGGTATATTATAAATTGTGAAATTCATGCCCCTGGGGTCATGTATGGGGCCGCACCCAGAGGTCAAAGCTCATCATGTTAAAAAATTCACATTTTCATCTTCTTCTGATGAAGTACAAAGCCAATTTCAAACAAACTCGGTGAAAAGCACCATTTGGTAATGGTTATTCGGATTTGTGAAAATAAAAAGGCTGGGGGGTCAAGGGGCCCTAAAAGGGGGACCAAAAGGGGGTAATTTTTGGTAACTTTTAAATATTTCATCTTCTTCTCAAGAAGTACTGGGCGGATTTCAACCAAACTTGGTAGAAAGCATCATTGGGGGATGCCAATTCAATTTTGTGAAAATAGGGGTTCTGGGGGTCAAAGGGGCCCAAATAGGGGGCAAAAAGGGGTATTTTTTGGTACTTCTTTAAAAATCTTCTTCTAATAAAGCGTTAATGCCAGAGCTTAAATATTCTGTGTTCATCACAACTAGGACAGGTATATTATAAATTGTGAAATTCATGCCCCTGGGGTCATGTATGGGGCCACACCCAGAGGTCAAAGTTCATCATGTTAAAAAATTCACATTTTCACCTTCTGATGAAGTACTAAGCCAATTTCAAACTAACTTGGTGAAAAGCATCATTGGGTACTGATTATACAGATTTGTGAAAATAAAAAGGCTGGGAGGTCAGGGGTGCCTAAAATGGGGACCAAAAGGGGGTAATTTTTGGTAACTTTTAAACATTTTCATCTTCTTCTCAAGAACTACTGAGGGGATTTCAACCAAACCTTTTTCTAATTCTTTCAAACAAAATCACTTGTCTTGGTGCTCTTTTACTCAGGTGACCGTTAAGGCCCACTGGGCCTCTTGTTCCAAATTCAAAGGTTTTGCAGACGGAATTAATAGTTGATTTTATTTGAAAAATAACCATTCAGTAGGGAGAAAATATTGTGGAAAAATAAGAAATTGCTTTTTACAAGCAATTTCTTCATTTTCCACAATATTTTTTTCAATTATAAAATCACGGGGACGTAAAATCAGGGCTAACCAGGATCGGGTTGATTTTTAGGATTATAGGGTAATGGTTAATCCTTGTTTATCAAAAAGTGATCACTAACTATTGTAGGAATGGAAGTAGCTTCCTATCTTGCTGGTAAAGCCAAATCACTATCTGTTGTTGATATCATAAAAGTCCCATTTCAACTTGCTCTTGGTGAGAAAGTGGGAGCTGTCTTACAGAAGGTATTCTATACAGTTGACCTCACACTTTAACCTTTTGTCTTGCATGCTGCTTATTGGTGATGGTGATAGAATGCTTGTGTTTTGTTGTTTAGCTTGTTAGCTTAGAATTTCTTTTGTACCTTCTCACACAGTTTACCCTTCAGTTCTTCCCTGTAGATGAAACATTTAGAAGATAATCATTTGAATAAGTGTAAGATCAGTGTATCTTCATTTTAGTGATCAAAGGCTTTTTCTTAGGAAAATGAAATAAATAAAAAGAAATAATTTACCATAAAAATACAGTAAAACAAACAACTTTTCTATTTCTTTAATGCAATAAAACATAACATAAAAGAAATTAAAGATGTTTACTTCACATCACAAAAAGATGAAAATATGTTGACAGCATCTTTTGTTCAAAAGACTTGACCCTTGTCATGTTGAACCCAGAATATTGCTGATTTGACAGGAGGAGAGCCTGTGCACATGATTATTCTGATCTTAGTCTACACCACCTACTTGTCAATTTTAACCCATTCCCACACAATGACACTTTTAAACACATCTCAAGAAATAAGCTTTGGAAAACATTGTGGAAATGAAGAAATTGCTTGTTGCAAGCAAAAATCTTCATTATCCACAATGTTTTCTATACAAAACAATGATAAAATTTAAAATTCCATCAACTTGAAATTGTCGTCTGCAGCTTCTATCAATTTGGTCCTATCTAAATTTTAATGTGTGGGAATGGGTTAAACCAGAGTTATTTATTAGATAAATTTTCAAAAATTAACATTAACCCACAATTAGTGTTTCCAGTTCTTCCTTACCTGTGATTTGAGTGCGATTCTGTGGAGGATTTTAGTCAACGTGACTACTCAATTGTCTTCCCAATGAATGAAAGAAGGGGGACAAGGCTTTGAGAAGTTCTTTCTAATTCACTGAAAGCTTCAGGCAGTTGAACTATATGTGTAAAACTTTTTTGCAGATAGCATGTTATTTAAAGATTTTTGAAATTGTAACCCTTTGTCATAGTGAATTAAATCCTTTTTTTTTTTTTTTTTTTAAAAAGTATGAAAATCAAAGGGCTGAAAGCACTGAAAGTACTATTTCTAAGTCTATATTGAAAATTAAATTTCTGAAACAACCCTGACTTAAAAGGGACAAGCAGGTGGTGAAGACAAAGATCAGACTGCCCTAATGTGCAGCCTGATCATTGTCTATATCTCTTGCAAAAAAATGAACATTCTCAGTGAAGCATGACAAGGGTTAACCCTTGTCATGCTGATCCCATAATATTCCTTCTTTGACAATGGCTTTAGCAGGTGTATAGACTAAGATCAGACTGCACAGATGTTAAGTAGATCTTAGTCGAAACTACCTGCCTATTGTTGTTTTGAGAGAAAATTTTGAACAAAAATTTGATCTAATTATATCAAAGTTTTCAAATGTAGTGAAAAGAGGAAATGTATTCAGTAGGACAAGGGTTAAGAATGGATGCCAGAATTTTAGAATGAGATATGTGCACCCATGTATCCAACTATATATCTACAGGGCTAGAAGTTGCTACCTATATGTCTGTCAATGCTGGGAGTGTGTTGGTTGTGTGTCGAGGTGACGCCCCACTATCGACTGTGTTTGGTGTGAAAGTTGGGAGAGTGTTTCAGAAGGTAATCAAGAGCTTGATCACACGCATCACTTTGCTGAATGGTTGTGCTTGCCATGTTTTGTTATGTGTGCTTGCCTGCTTTTGTTGCTTGCTTTTATATCTAGCCTAACCTTTCCCTTTCATCTTTACTTTATTTGAATGTATTGGAATTTGTAATTTTGTCAATAGAATAAGCCGAAAGGTCCAAAAAGTGAGGAATTCCAATTTGACTATTTCATATGCAGTTAGGTATGGTATGAGTCTTTTACAGATTTTTTCAGACTTCCAGTTTTTTTCAGACTTCCAGTTATAAGGGCTACTGGCCAAAGGCCAGAAGGCCAGAAGAGCTATAGCAATTGCTTTTTCCAGTCCAGCGTCCATGTGTCTGTCCGGTTGTACGATTTTTAGGGTGGTTCCTTTTGAAATTGGCTATGATCTTTTAAGTATCAAGGGAAAAGGGGCTTTATGAAAATTTAATAAAAAATCCTATTTAACACTCCAGAGTCCACAGTTTTCAACTAATTCTCTTCAAACTTTCACAGAATGATTATACCACAATATGGATTGTTCCATTTGGAAGTGGATTTGATCCATCAAGTATCATGGGAAAAGCAGCTATATAAAATCTTAGTTAACATTATGATGTCCCCAGATTTCACCAGATTCACTTCAAACTTTAGCAGAATGAATGTACCATCATGAGGATCGTTCCTTTCAAAGTTGGGTTTGATCAGTCGAGAAATACAGGAAAAGGGTCCTAAGAAAATTTAATTAAAAAAAATCTTAATGCTATAAAGTACACAGATTTCATCAGGTTGTGTTCATACTCAAAAAGAATGATTATACTTTTGTAAGTATAGTTCCCTTTGGAATTGGTTCAGATCCATCAAGTAACATAGGAAAAGGAGCTGTATGAAAATTTAATTAAAAGATCCCTATTAAGCAATGAAGCCCACAGCTTTGATCAGATTTTATTGAAACTTTCATGGAATGATTGTAAGGTCATAAGGATGTTGTTTTTTTTAAATGGGATTTGAGCTGTCAAGAAGCACGGGAAAATGGGCCTTAGTAAACTTTCATTTAGAAATCCATGTTACCAAGTCCAGAGCTTTCATAGGATTTTCTCCTAACTTTCACAGAATGATTGTACAGTAATAACAATTGTTGATGTTGGCATTAGATCTTATCAGTCAAGTATCACAGAATGTTTGTACCACCATTCCTTTGTAAATTTGGTCTGATCTGTTAAGTGACACAAGAAAATGAAAATAAATTTATTGCTTTAAAGCCCTCAATCTTTATAATTTTCTTCAAACTATCCATCATTTGGATTCTTCCTTTGTAAATTGTTTATGATTTATTAAGTTTCAGGGGAAAAGAGGCCTGATGAAAATTTTATTACAAAAAGTTCTTGACACAATTCAGTCCTCTGTTTTCATTGATTCTCTTTAAACCTAAACAGAATGATTGTACCTTCATTAAAATTTTTCCTTTTGAAATTTGGTTTGTTCTATAAAGTTTCACGGGAAAAGGGGCCCTATGTCGCTATAAAATCCTCATTAACACAATGAATTCCAAAGATTACACAGATTGTTTTAACCATCATTACAATTGTTGATTTTGACAGTGGATCTGATTATGGCAAGTATCACATGAAAAGGGGCCTTATGAAAAACTTTCTTAAATATTCTAGTTAAGACATTGATGCCCCTAGATTTCACCAGATTCACTTCAAAATTTCACAGAATGATTGTACAATCATAAAGATGGTTCTTTTCAGAATTGGGTACGATCCATCAGGTATCATGTAAAAAGGGGCCATATAATTCTTTTTTTTTTTTTTTTTGATTATTCTAATTAACAGGATGAAGTCCCCATATTTCATTAGATTTGCTTTAAACTTTCACAGAATGATTTAAGGAACAAAGTATCACGGGAAAAGGGGCTTTATGAGAACTTGATTGAAATATCTTAATACAATACAGTCCACTCCTCAAAGATGCATGGAATAATTGTGGCATTGGAAACAAAGGAAAAGGGGTCTCACAGATTATCATTCAAAACATTCTTGTTTATGTATTGAAGTTCACAATTATTATTAGATTGTCTTTAAAACTTCACAGGACTATTGTATGGTCGTAAGGAAAGTTCCTTTTGGAAATGATATCCATCAGAAAACACAGGAAAAGGGTCCTTATGGATTTTCACTCAAAACAACCCTGTTTATGTGATAAAGTCTACAATTATTATCGGATTCTGTTGAAAATTCCACAGGATGATTGTATGGTCATAAATGGGAAATGGATTTGATCTATCATGAAACAAGGGAAAAGGGTCCTTAAGGATTGTTGCTCAAAATAATAAAGGGGATAAATTCCAATTTGTTATTTTCAGTTTATGCAGTCTTCTTTAAGTAATTAACTTCCTCAAATATCAGATTATTTTAACGAAAAAACTTCATATCCAGTAAAGCGTCTTAGGCCCTCATGGACCTCTTGTTTCTTGCAAGTCCCTGCAGATGTCATACATCTGTAAAAGTACTGAGATTGTGAGGATGAAAACATGGCATAAATGGGCGGGGCTTATTTCCATGTATGGTGAAACATTTAAAAATCTTCTTCTCAGAAACCAGTTGAGGGATTTCAACCAAATTTAACAAGAATGATCATTTTTGTGACCCTTTATCAGATGTCTTAAAAGAAGTTTGATAAGATTTCAAAGATGGCTCTAATTTCCATATTTGGTAAAACCTTTGAAAATCTTTTTCTCAGAAACCAGAGGATGGATTTCAACCAGTTTTTACAGGAATGATCATTTGATGATCCTTTATCAGATTCCTTCAAAACGTTTTGATCTGATGATAATGATGTAATGTGCAGGTCTAATTTCCATACATGATGGAAGCTTCAAAAATCTTTGTCTTTAACCAGTTAATGGATCAAAATTTTACAGAAATTATCCTTGTGTGACCCTTTATCAGATTCCCTAAAAGAGTCAGATTGGATGAAAAACATGGCTTTGAAAGCGGGTCTAATTTCCATATATTCACAGGAATGATACTCAGATGACCCTTTATCAGATTCCTTCAAAGAATCTTGATTGGATGAAAAGCATGGCTCAAATAGGCTGGTCTAATTTCCATTTATTGTGAAAGCTTTAAAATTCTTTTTCTCAGAAACCAGTTGATAGATTTCAACCAAATTCACTTGAAAGATCCTCTTGTGACTCTTTTCCAGATTCCACCAATTGATTTTTATTGGTTGAAAAACATGACTTTTATGGTTGTGGCTTATGTCTATATAATGGTATAAAAAGATTTCTTTGTTGAAAATTTGTCAATACTTTTTTCATCTGACTTAGTAAATGAATTGACTTTTGTAAGATAATGAAAAGTTTAAAATATTGAAAGATTTCATTGACAAAAGTTATTTGCCTCACATCATGATGACTATGATTCAGTTCATACTGAATTCCTGAAAACACCATTTGCTTAATGAGTACATTCTGGCCTGTGGAGCAATGCAGGCACTCAAGCGCCTCTAGTTTTACGATGTCATTTGCTATACCTTTGAATTAAGACAAGTCTAAAATTTTGAAAAACAGTAATGGATCAATACAAACAGCCTTTTAAGTGTTTTTGTGGATTTTTATGATCATATTTGAAATCGTAATGATTTACCTTTTCAAGTATATGCAAATTACAGTAAAAAGCTTTATTATGACCACTCATGGTACATTTTGAAACTGGTTGTATTACAGGGGTGAATCTAATTGTCACATGTGTCCCCAAACAATTTCCTCCCCCACAAATAAGGTTTTTATGACATAATCAAACATCAGAAAATCTGATTGAGGCATCAGTTTAGTGTTGCTATTTTCAAACTTGAAATCGGATGGTGGGTTTTCATGGTGAAGTTACTGGTAGTTTAGGTTGGATTCTGATAAGTGTATTGCAAAGGAATTTGTAGAGTTAAGTGGTCGCAAATAGAAAAAGAGGATGCCCATTTTACAAGGGTTAGCAACCATTCTCATATTGGTCATAATTATAGGATTCCCATATTTCTGGGGTGGTTGTATTTCTGGAGTTTTACTTTACTACATTTCATGGTGCATTATGCACTGTTGCATCCAAATCAGGATTTTTTACAAGCCTTGTTTATTTCTTTTATACGGCCAAATGTGTTTGTGTATTATTATGATAGACGAAAAGTTATATTCAAATATTCAAGACAATAATTTTATCTTCACATTAAAATTTCTGTAAATTTTATGTGCAGGGTTTCAAATTAATAGGGACAATCGATGAAATGTCGTGATATTTGGTCAGAATGTTTGTCTGCATAATATCTTGGTCAAGTTCTATATTGGGTCAAATAGGTTCAAAAACTGGATCACTTGGTCAAATCTTGGAAATAGGCTTATGTGTACTGAAGAGGGCACATTTTTGCCTCAAATCAGTTGATATTAATTTTGCTCAGAGTATTTGTCTGAATAATATCTCAGTCAAATTTGATATGGGTCACAAGGGGTCAAAAACTATGTCACTTTGTCAAACCTTGGGAAAACCTTGTGTAATGCTAGAGGGAACATTTTAGGCTCAAATATTTAAATATTTGGTCAGAATGTTTGTCCCCTTAATATCTCAGTTCAATTTTGGTCAAGTTGGGTTAACTAGGTCACTTGGTCAAATCCTAGAAATACCTTGTGTACACTCCAGAGGCACCATTTTGGGATCAAATTAATTTGATATTTGGTCAGAATGTTTGCATCAATGATATCTTGGCCAATATTGTATATGGATCACATAATATCAAAAACCAGGTCACTAGGTCAAATCTTTAGAAAACCATGTGTGTACTCTAGAGGCCACATTTTTGGCTCAATTGATTTAAACTTTTGTGTCCATGATATGTTGGCCAAATTTGACTTTGTGGCACATGGTGTAAAAAAAACTAGGTCATTAGGTAAAATCTTAGATATACCTCGTTTACACTCCAAAGGCCAAATTTTTTGTTTCAATGATTTGCACTGTATAGTTTGAATTTTTTTGCTTAATTGACTTGATATTTGTTCAGAATGTTAGTCTCCATAAAATGTCAATTTTTATTTTGGGACTCATGGAGTAAAAAACTAGGTCACTAGGACGGTGTAATCTTAAGAATTATTAATTATTTTTTTTTGTAATTTACCTGCTACTTTTCTGGCATAAATATCTTGAAACTTTGTAAGAACATTTGCTCTTGATTTCAAAATAAGATTTAATAATGGGTTACATTTGGCTAAAATTAGTTCATTAGGCCTTTGTAGTCATCAATTCAGGCGAGTGCCTTAGTACCAATGGCCCTCTTGTTTACTTGAATCTATCCTAATTTTATAGGATTTTTTATACTTGTTTATCTTTTCTTGACTTTTGTCATTACATAGATAAGAATTTTTGAAGACAAGACATAATTTAATTTCTTTTTTTTCTATTGGTAGTTCTTTGTAGTTTTTCATGTATAACAAAGGCCATTTTCAATTTGGCCCTTTAACTGGATAAGAAACATTCAACTCTTTCAATTTAAATAAGTTTATTTCAATTAAAAATATTGATTCAATCCAAGATTTCAGCCCACACTCACGGTGATAATGGGAGCTCCACAACAATGTTCAATAACACTTGTATGTTCTGATGACACTGAAATATACATTTTTTTTAGATCTACAAAGTTCTGTTTGAAAGATTTAAATTCCTCTTTCTGTTCACAGCTAGCCTTTAGCTGTTCTGCACAAATTAAAATAACAAAAATAAATAAGGTATCAAAAGTATAATCTAGGAAATGCAAGGAAAGACTGATATGGAATCGCATTGACGACTTTTTAGCTCACCTAAAGTGCTGAAGTAAGCTACATTTGTATCGTGATCACCTTTTGTATGGCATCCAGCTGTCGTGCGTCATCTGTCAACAATTTCTTTAAACAACATCTCCTCCCAAACCACTAGGCCAATTTGAACCAAATTTTGCAGAAATTTTCCTTAGGTGGTCCCCTTTATAAATAGCTATAAAAATTAAATCTGTTAAAAACTCTGGTTGCTATGGTAACGAAAGTGTAAATTGAAAAAAAAAATGTTTAGAAATCTTCTCCTGACCCTGAAGATGTAGAGCCTTGATATTTTGCATGAAACATAAGTATATTGCCCTCTTTCAAAATTGCTAAATTGATGAACCTTAGGTTCCCAGGGGCAAGGTATGGGGGCTGGTTATGTAGAAATAAAGAAGGATTTTCAAACTACATCTCCTCCCAAACCACTCGGCCAATTTGAACCAAATTTGGCAGAAATGATACTTACATGGTCCCTTTTGAAGATAGCTAAAAAAATTAAATCTGTTAAAACTCTGGTTGCCATGGCAACAAAAGTGAAATTTTAAAATAATCTTTAAAATATTATCCTTCAGACCCACAAGGAGTAGGGCCTTGATGTTTTGCATGAAGCATCAAATCATTGACATCTCCATATTTCTGAAATTGTTACACATGGATCCAGAGGGAGGAAAAAGTGATCTCCTCATTTCAAATTAGTCCTAAAGCATTGTAATTGGACATTAAGACTTTGGGATCCCCAAATACATACCTATATATGTATAAATTATGGTCAGGCTCACTTTTATCATAATCCTAACTTGAACATGAAATAAGACTATTGATAGAAAAAGATCTCGAGTGAGTGCCCCAGGGCCAACAGCCCTCTTGTTTGTTGTTGTTTTTTAAGCTCACCTGAGGACAACATGCTCAAGATGAGCTCTTGTGATCACCCTGTGTCCATAGAGTGTCAGAAATCGTCAACAATTCTTCTCTGTAACAAATGGGCCAGTTTCAACCAAACTTGGTAGAAATTTTTCTTGGATGACCCTTTTTGTTGAGACATAGTTGTCCCTATGACATAAGGTGTATGTGCGTTAGTGCGTCCGTCTGTCCAAATTTGTCCGGACAATTACTCCTACATTTATGGATGTATTTCAAAATAACTTGGCACAATTATTCTTCATTATGAGTAGATGTGCCATTTGAAAGGATTTTAGCGATAGTTCTAATGTCAAGGTCACAGCTCAAGGTCAAACACTAAACTTTGTGCTTGTCCGGAGCATGATGCTTACAAAACTTTGCGGGCTCGACAGAAGTTGTCCTGGGACAACAATCTAGTGTAAACTAGATTGATATGCCAAAAAAGGGGTCTAGGCAACGTTGAACTTATCACACTTAGAGAAACCATGAAATAATTCTTTAAAAATCTTTATTCAATAACCACTTGGCCAATTTGGACCACATTTGGCAAAAAATGTTCCCCGGGTAACCATTGTCAAATTTTTTCATGCAATGGGGCAATGCAGGGACAGGCTTTACAGAAAAATTAATATTAAAAATCTTCTCCTCTGGACCAATTTAGACCAAACTGGGCACTTGGGTGTCCCTCTTCAAACTTGTTTGAAATATGTTGATTCATAAAAAATGGGGATGCTGTAGTGTGGGGCTTATAAGACTAAAAATCTTCTCCTCCGAAACCACTAGGCAAAGTTTGCCCAAACTTGACATAAATATTCCTTGAGTGACCATTTGTAAAACTTGTTTGTGAAATTTCTATTTGTTAAAGAATGTGGGTATTACAAGGCTCGGATTACAGACATTATGAAATATTTCTCAGGTGAGCAATTAAGGGCCATTTTGTCATTTTTTGAGGAAGTTAATCACAATCAAGGTAAGGCACCAAGTGAAAAGTAAAATAAAAAAAGATCTATTAACTGAAAAATAAAGGCTGTCTATGAGCTTTCGGGACAACCCTCATGTACATACAAGGTATTTGAAAATAGAATGAATGATTATAGGGATGAGTGTATTTTTCACTGCGTTTATTGGAGTATAAAGTGCAATTGCCTTAGCACATGGCAAATAACGCCCGTAGGGCGTTATGTTTAAGCCATGTGCTAAGGCAATTGCACTTTATACTCCAATAAACGCAGTGAAAAATACACTCGGCCCATATAATTGCAATACGTCTATTTTCAAATCCGAAACGGATAGAGAGATGAAAATAAAAACAAATAAACGAACTGTGGGCGGAGTTACTTTTATTTGACAGATTTGGGCAAATGAAAATACTCTATTTTGAAGTATTGCAATTATATCCAATGTATAGTCAAGATGCAAGCCAATTAATCTCAAAATTAAAATTGTTCTCAATAGATGCATGAAGAGAAAGGAGTAAAATTTCACTTCAACGCGAGTATAAAAGAGTTTGTCGGGAAAGATGGTAAAGTGTTGGAGGCTGTCCTGTCAACTGGAGACCGAATACCAGCTGATGTTGCCATTATGGGTGTAGGTCAGTATTTTTCTGTATGAATTTAGACTAATTGACATGGGCTCGTAATTGTAATTAGCTCAACTCAACTCAAAATGCTGGGGATCAGCTATTGTGATCGGTCATTGTTCCGCATCTTTATATCCAACCATTCACAATTACAAACAAATCTTCTCCTCCTAAAGTAACCATGGAATTCAACTAAACTCCACAGAAATAATCTTTAGTTCATATCTTTTTAATCTTTCAAAACACTTCGAAGAATTGAAATCCATGAAAAACTCTGGTTCCCATGGCAACCGAGTGAAAAAACTTAAACTATCGTCTTCCCAAACTGTAAGGCCCAGAGCTTTGATATTTGGTATATATCATCATCTTTTGACCCTCTACCAAAATACATAAAGAATTACTCTACTCTGAAAATAAGCCCTTTTCTGTGTGATCCCTGATTTTCACATAGAAATAAAGAAGCAAATTCTTTGAAAATATTCTTCTAAACCATAAGGCTCTAATATTTGGTTTCTATCAAAACCTAGTGACCAAAATTCTTCAAAGAATTACCATACTCTGAAATAAGCCCTTACTGTGCAATCCCTGATGTTAAAAAGGAACAAAGAAGAATATCTTTGAAAATCTTCTCCTCCAAAACCATTAGATCTAGAGCATTGATTTTTGGCATGTATCAATGCCTATTTACTTTCTACCAAAATACTTCAAAGAATTACCATACTCTAGATTTTAGCACTAATTTCTTGGATCAAATATATACCTTGGATTAAAGGAGAAAAGCATTAACCCTTTCCCGTTTCTCGAAATTTTAGACTGGCCCAATTTGAATCATGTTGCAGACGACAATGAAAACTGAATGCAAATTGAAACGAAACCATTGTATGTGGTAGAAAATATTGTGATAAAAGAATAAATTGCTTGTATAAAGCAATTTCTTCTTTTATCACAATATTTTCTTAAGTATAAAATTACATGGACGTAAAATCCAGTGATTATACAGTAAAGGGTTAAAGATCTTCTTCTCCAAAATAATTAGTTGTAGAGAATTGATATTTAGTATAATCATTAAGGCTTGAGCCATCATACTCATGGGAGCAATATAGGACCATTATTGTCCTCTTGTTTGATCCATTCCTACGCACAATAACACTATTTAACACCCCCAAAGGAAAAAGAGTGTTGGAAAATATTGTAAAAAATGAAGAAATTACTTGTTACAATCATTTTTTCCATTTTCCACCTTGTTTTCTCATTTTTTCCATTTTCCACCTTGTTTTCTACCCCAATAGACAAATGTTTGCACCATTTCATTAGAAATGTTGTCTGCGACTCCATGGAATTTTGACCAGTCTAAAGATGTTTTTGTCTGGTAATTGGTTAAGTTTCACAAAATGTAAGAAGAACTCAACAATATTTTCCAGGTGTTGTCCCAGCCACTAACTTCCTGAAGGACTCCGGAATCAAAATGACAGACAGAGGTTTTATACCAGTAAATGAGGTGAGAATGGATTAATAATTATGCTTGATTTAGGTCTAAGGGAACTAATTCATTGCCCCTCCATCTGGCAGAAATCTTTAGGGAAACTCCGGTTGATAGTAGGAATAGATCAAGGTGACCTGTGATTGGACAATAATACCTGATGAAAAAATAAATATTTTTTTCTGACTATTTATACACTGTTTTAGTATTTCAAGCGGAAAAATAACGGATTTAAATATTTTTTTACTGAAATAGCCAGTTTAAAAAATGGGTATAATTTTTGGAAAAACCGGAAAAAATAGCTGTCCGGTGAGGGTCATCTCAAAAATGGGGTAAGAAGTCATAGAGAAAAGGGATCATGCAATATTAATATTTGTTTATATGGATGTATGAATGATTGTTCTTCAATTTGAGGTCGGTCTGATCATTGTTGCTTACTCATGGACTGAGCTATAAGCCAAAACGCTATAATGGTTGCCTATGGAAAATGAATTAGTTCCCTTAGACCTAAATATCACTTTTAGACTGGTCCAAATTGAAAGAAGTTGCTGAGTTTCAAAGTGTTTGTAATTTGAAAAGAAATGACCAGATATGGCAGAATATGTTAGAAAAGGGAGAAATCACATGTTACAAGACATTTCTACTTTTCCCACAATGTTTTCCTCCAGAGGCTTCGAAGGCATTTTTGAGTAGCAATGGTTTGAGACAAAGAAGATCTGAGTCCTAAAATTATTCTCTGTAAAGTATGGAAGGTCCATTTAACCCACTCCCTTAGAATTCTGAATTTTATAACCTTCAAGAAACATCGTTGGCAATGAAGAAGTGCTTGTGAAAAACTATTTCTTCATTTCCCACAAGGGTTTTTCTTCCTCAAAAGACAAGAATTTTAAAATATCACGAAATTAGAATTTTTTTCTGAAGTTTCTTTCAATTTGGACCAGTCAGAAATTTTGTAATCTCATAATGGTTTAACCCATTCCCACACAATGACGCCTTTAGACGCCCCTCAATATGAAAGATTTGGAAATCATTGTGGAGAATGAAGAAATTGCTTGTTTCAAGCAATTTCTTCATTATCCTCAATGTTTTCTACCTAAAAAGTTAAAGATTCTTTTAATTCTGTCAATTAGAATTGTAGTCTGTAACTTCTATCAATTTGGACCAGTCTAAAATTTGTTGTGTTGGAATGGTTTAAATCATTAGAAAAGATATTGCATAAAACATAATGTTCAGGTAGATATAGACATATATTAACCCTATCCCACAAATTCCTGCTTTGATGCCCCCAAGTAAAAAGCCTTGGAAAACATTGTGGGCAATGAAGATAACAAAGAAATTGCTTGTTACAATTCTTCATTTGTTATTTCAACACTCACTATGTTTCAATTTGTCTTTCAGTACATGGCGACAGACACGCCAGATGTTTATGCAGCAGGTGACATTGTAGAGTTCCCACTCTTCACTATTGGTGGTAAAAATGCTAATGTACAGCACTGGCAGATGGCTCATGCTCATGGTAGGTTGTACTAATAGGGAGCTCTCCTATGCTTGATGATCCTTTAACCCATTCCCACACAATTACGCTTTTTGATGCCCCTCATAAAAAAACCCTCTGGAAAACATTTTGAAAAATGAAGAAATTGCTTGTAACAGGTAATTTCTTCATTATCCACAATGCTTTCTACCCCAGAGACAAATATTTTCAGCTCCTGAGGTATTGCTGTGGCCTAGAGTCAAGTCTAAACAATTCTACATTTTGTAATATCACTGTAACTATTGGACACATTGATTTAAAACTTGGAATATACATTCACTATCAAAAGAGCATTCTAAATGTATTTTGACCTCACCTGAGCACAGAGTGCTCTGAATAAGCTATTGTGATTGGTTATTGTCCGGCGTCCATAATTATGTCCGAATTTTTTCTGGAAAAAGTCAGCATTTAAAGTCAACAGGTTATTTATCTAGCAATGAAACTTTTGTGAGAAGGTCTTCTTGTTTTCCAGGTAGAAATGCTGCCTACAGCATCATAGGTAAAAAGCAACCAATCAGGAGTGTGCCCTATTTCTGGACAGTGCAATATGGGAAGAGTGTCAGATACACAGGTAGGCAGAGTCTTTGAATTCATTGGGATAAACTGCACTTTGATCGGTATTTAACCCTTCCCAAACAGGCCCTCCTTTTTAATGCCTCTCAAGAAAATGCTTTTGAAAACAATGTGGATAATGAAGAAATTGCCTGTATCAAGCAATTTCTTCAATATCCACAATGTTTTCTATCCAAGAAAATGAAAAAAATTAACTTTTCATCAACCTGAAATTGTTCCCTGCAGCTTCTTTAAATCTGGACCAGTCTAAAATTTTGATGTCTGGTAATGGGTTAATGACAATCTTTTGACATTTTTCTACAACTTTTTTATAAATCAAAACATGCTGCGTAGACAGGAAATAAAACTGTGTGAAATTCTATTCCTTATATGTGAGTATTATTTGATGTCATTCCCCTGCTAAAATGACCTCACACGGATAATCAATGTCGTTGAAAAAGAACATGATAAGGGGTAAACAAGATATTCTGACAATTTCCTCTCAACTTCTACTAATCGTCAATATGTATTGGTTTTTAGCTCTACTGGCCGAAGGCCACTAGAGCTATAGCGATGGCTTTTTCCCGTCCGGCGTCCGTGCGTCCGTCTGTTAAACTTTTCCTTGTTTACGCGATAAAGTCCACAGTTTTCATCGGATTCTCTTCAAACTTTCACAGAATGATTGTACCATCATAAGGATCGTTCCTTTCGAAATTGGGTCAGATCCGCCAAGAAACACGGGAAAAGGGGCCTAATAAAAACTTAATTAAAAAATCTTCGTTTACGCGATAAAGACCACAGTTTTCATCGGATTCTCTTCAAACTTTCACAGAATGATTGTACCATCATAAGGATTGTTCATTTTTAAAATGGGTATGATCCGTCAAGAAACACAGGAAAAGGGGCCTTATGAAAATTTGATAAAAAATTCATTTAAAAATCCTCGTTTACGCGATAAAGTCCACAGTTTTCATTGGATTCTCTTCAAACTTTCTCAGAATGATTGTACCATCATAAGGATCGTTCCTTTCAAAATGGATCAGATCTGTCAAGATACAAGGGAAAAGGGGCCTTATGAAAATTTTATTAAAAAATCCTCGTTTACGCGATAGAGTCCACAGATCTCATCAGATTCTCTTCAAACTTTCACAGACTGATTGTACCAACATAAGGATCATTCCTTTTGAAAATGGGTATGATCCGTCAAGAAACACAGGAAAAGGGGCCTTATAAAAATTCAATTAAAAATCCTCGTTTACGCGATAGAGTCCACAGTTTTCATCGGATTCTCTTCAAACTTTCTCAGAATGATTGTACCATCATAAGGATCGTTCCTTACGAAAATGGGTCTTGTCTGTCAAGAAACACAGGAAAAGGGGCCTTATGAAAATTAAATTAAAAAATCCTCGTTTACGCGATAGAGTCCACAGTTCTCATCAGATTCTCTTCAAACTTTCACAGAATGATTGTACTAACATAAGGATTGTTCCTTTCGAAAATGGGTTTGATCCATCAAGAAACACGGGAAAAGGGGCCTTATGAAAATTCATTAAAAATTCTTTTAAAAATCCTCGTTTACGCGATAGAGTCCACAGTTTTCATCGGATTCTCTTCTAACTTTCTCAGAATGATTGTACTAACATAAGGATCGTTCCTTTTGAAAATGGATATGATCCGCCAAGAAACACGGGAAAAGGGGCCTTATGAAAATTTAATTTAAAATTCAATTAAAAATCCTCGTTTACGCGATAGAGTCCACAGTTTTCTTCGGATTCTCTTCAAACTTTCTCAGAATGATTGTACAATCATAAGGATTGTTCCTTTCGAAAATGGGTCTGATCTGTCATGAAACAGGGGAAAAGGGGCCTTATGACAATTTAATTAAAGAATTCTTGTTTACACTATGGAGTCAATAGTTTTCATCGGATTCCCTTCTAACTTTGACAGAATGATTGTACTATCATAAGGATTATTTCTTTTGAAATTTGGAATGATCCTTCAAGAAACACAGGAAAAAGGGGCCTTATGAAATGTTTAATAAAAAATTCTCATTAATAATCTAGAGCCAACAATTTACAACGGATTCTCTTCAAACTTTCACAGAATGATTGTACCATCATGAGGATTGTACCTTTTGGAATCGGATATGATTCGTCAAGAAACATAGGAAAAGGGGCCTTATTAAAATTTAATTCAAAAATCTTTGTTACACTCTAGAGTCCACAGTTTTCATCTGAATAACTTCAAACTTTCACAGAATGATTGTACCATCATAAGAATTGTTCCTTTCAAAATTTGGTATGATCAGCCAAGGACCACGGGAAAAAGGGGCCCGATAAAAACTGGATTGAAAAAGTCCTCGTAAACACAATAGAGTCGATAGTTTTCAACAAATTCTCTTCAAACATTCCCAGAATGATTATTACATTAAATGGATTGTTCCTTTCAGAAGTAGGTTTGATCCATCAAGTTTCATGGGAAAAGGGGCCCTATGAAAATTTAATAAAAAAAATCTTAGTTAACATGTAATGGCCCTAGATTTCACCTGATTGACTTCAAACTTTCACATAATGATTGTACCATCATAAGGATTGTTCCTTTCAAATTGGGTCTGATCCATTGAGAAACATAGGAAAAGGGGCCTTAGGAAAATTCAATTGAAAAAATCTTAATTAATGCTTGTAAGTCCACAGATGAGATGGGGTTGTCTTATACTCAAACAGAATAATTATACTTTTGTAAGAAGAGTTCCCTTTGGAATTGGTTCAGATCCATCAAGTAACATGGGAAAAGGGGCTATATGAAAATTCAATTAATAAAACCCTGTTAACACAATAAAGCCCACAGCTTTGATCAGATTTTGTTGAAACTTTCACAGAATGATTGGAAGGTCATAACTATCATTCTTTTCATAATAGGGTTTGAACTGTCAAGAAGCACAGGAAAAGGGGCCTTATGAAAATTTCATTTATAAATCCTTGTAACCAAGTCCAGAGCTTTCATCGGATTTTCTTCAAACATTCACAGAATAATTGTACAATAATAATGATTGTTGATGTTTGCATTAGACCTGATCCGTCAAGTATCACAGGAAAAGGAGCATTATGAAATTTAATTTTAAAATCATTGTACCACAATAAAGTCAACAGTTTTCATCAGATTCTGTTAAAACTTTCACAGAATGATTATTCCATCATAAGGATTCTTTCTTTTCAAATTAGGCGTGATCTGTCTAGTATCATGGGAAAAGGGGCCTTTAGAGAATTTTATCTATAATCCTTGTAACCAAGATAAAGTCTGCAGTTTTCATCAGATTCTGTTCAAACTTTCACAGAATGTTTGTACCATCATAAGGATTGTTTCTTTCCAAATTGGGCCTGATCTGTCTAGTATCATAGGAAAAGGGGCTGTATGAAAAAGTATTACCAAATCCTCATAAACACAACAATGCCCTCAGTCTTTATCAGAATCTCTTCAAACTTTAATAGAATGATTGTACCATCATTTGGATTGTTCATTTGTAAATTAGGTCTGATTGGTTAAGTGACACAAGAAAAGGGACCTTATAAAAATTTAATTACAAAACATCATTATTACAATAAAGTCCTCAGTCTTTATCATTTTCTTCAAACTATCATTAGGATTGTTCCTTTGTACATTGGGTCTGATTTGTTAAGTTACACAGAAAAAGGGGCCTTATGAAAATTTAGTTACAAAAATTCTTGACACAATTCAGTCCACTGTTTTCATTGATTCTCTTTAACTTTTAAAGAATGATTCTACCTTCATTAGAATTGTTCCTTTTGAAATTTGGTTTGTTCTGTAAAGTATCATGAGAAAAGGGGCCCTATGAATATTTCACTATAAACTCATTAACACAATAAATTCCACAGATTAAACAGATTGATTGTACCATCATTCCAATTGTTGATTTTGACAGTGGATCTGACTATAGCAAGGGTCACATAAAAAGGGGCCTTATGAAAAACTCTCTTAAATATTCTGGTTAACACAATGATGTCCCTTGATTTCACCGGATTCACTTCAAAATTTCACAGAATGATTGTACAAATACTTAGATGGTTCTTTTCAGAACTGGGTACAATCCATCAAGTATCATGTAAAAAGGGGCCATATGATTTTTTTTTTAAATATTCTAGTAAACATAATGAATTTCCAATATTTCATCTGATTCACTTCTAACTTCATAGAATGATAAAACCAACAGTAAAAATATCACGGGAAAAGGGGCCCTATGAGAACTTGAATTTAATATCTTTGTTAACACAATAAAGTCAACAGTTTTATTGGATTCTCTTCAAAGATGCATTGAATAATTGTGGCATTTGAAACACAGGAAAAGGGGCCTTACAGATTATCATTCAAACATTCTTGTGTATGTGATGAAGATAACAATCATTATCAAGTTGTCTTTTAAATTTCACAGGACAATTGTCGGGTTGTAAGGAAAGTTCCTTTTGAAATGAAATTGATCCATCAGAAAACACAGGAAAAGGGGCCTTATTGATTTTCATTCAAAACAATCCTGTTTATGTGATTAAGTCCACAATTATTGTCAGATTCTGATGAAATATTCACAAATGATTGTAGGGTCATAAGGTAACTTTCTTTTGGAAATGGAGTGGATCCGTCATGAAACATGGGAAAAGGGGCCTTGAGGATTGTTGCTTAAAATGATAAAGGAGATAAAGCCCCCTTTTTTAGCTCACCTGAGCACAACGTGCTCAAGGTGAACTTTTGGTATCACCTTTTGTCCGTTGTGCGTCGGAAGTCATCAACAATTCTTTAGACATCTTCTCCTCAGTAACCACTGGGCGGAATTCAACCAAACCTGGTAGGAATGTTCCTTGGGTGACCCTTCTCAAAAGTTGTTCGCGGATTTTTGATTGACCCCCAAATATGGGCGTGGCAGTTTTTGACTTTGAAATCTTTAAACATCTTCTCCTCAGTAACCATTGGGCCAATTTCAACCAAATTTGGTATGAATGTTTCTTGGGTGACCCTTTTCGAAAGTTGTTCGTGGAATTTTGATTTATGCCCAAATATGGGAGTGGCAGGGCGTGGCAGTTTTTTACTTAGAAATCTTTAAACATCTTCTCCTCAGTAACCATTGGGCCAATTTCAACCAAATTTAGCATAAATGTTCCTTAGGTGACCCTTTTTCAAAAGTTGTTCGTGGAATTATGATTTATGCCCAAATATGGGCGTGGCAGTGTGTGGCAGTTTTTGACTTAGAAATCTTTAAACATCTTCTAAAATCTTTAAACATCTTCTCCTCAGTAACCATTGGGTCAATTTCAACCAAACTTGGCATGAATGTTCCTTGGGTGACCCTTTTCAAAAGTTGTTTGTGGAATTTTGATTTATGCCCAAATATGGGCATGGCAGGGCGTGGCAGTTTTTTACTTATAAATCTTTAAACATCTTCTCCTCAGTAACCATTGGGCCAATTTCAACCAAACATGGCATGAATGTTCCTTGGGTAACCCTTTTCAAAAGTTGTTCGAGGAATTTTGATTGACCCACAAATATGGGCCTGGCAGGGCGTGGCAGTTTTTGACTTATAAATCTTTAAACATCTTCTCCTCAGTAACCATTGGGTCAATTTCAACCAAATGTGGTATGAATGTTCCTTGAGTGACCCTTTTCAAAAGTTGTTCGTGGAATTTTGATTGATGCCCAAATAAGGGCGTGGAAGGGTTGGGCAGTTTTTCACTTTGAAATCTTTAAACATCTTCTCCTGAGTAACCATTGGGCCAATTTCAACCAAACTTGGCATGAATGTTCCTTTGGTGACCTTATTCAAAAGGTGTTTGCAGAATTTTGATTTACGCCCAAATATGGGCGTGGTACTTTTTGACTTTTAAATCTTTAAACATCTTCTCCTCAGTAACCATTGGGCCAATTTCAACCAAATTTAGCATGAATGTTCCTTGGGTGACCCTTTTCAAAAGTTGTTCATGGAATTTTGATTTATGCCCAAATATGGGCGAGGCAGTTTTTTTAACTTTGAAATCTTTAAACATCTTATCCTCAGTAACCATTGGGTCAATTTCAACCAAACTTTGCATGATGTTCCTTTGGTGACCCTTTCCAAAAGTTGTTCCTGGAATTTTGATTTATGCCCAAATATGGGCGTGGCAGGGCGTGGCACTTTTTTGACTTTGAAATCTTTATACATCTTCTCCACAGTAACTATTGGGCCAATTTCAACCAAATTTGGTATAAATTTTCCTTGGGTGACCCTTTTCAAAAGTTGTTCGCAGAATTTGGTTTCACGCCCAAATATGGGCATGGCAGTTTTTGACTTATAAATCTTTAAACATCTTCTCCTCAGTAACTATTGGGCCAATTTCAACCAAATGTGGTATGAATGTTCCTTGAGTGACCCTTTTTAAAAGTTGTTCTAGAATTTTGATTGATGCCCAAATAAGGGCGTGGAAGGGTGGGGCAGTTTTTCACTTTGAAATCTTTAAACATCTTCTCCTCAGTAACCATTGGGCCAATTTCAACCAAACTTGGCATGAATGTTCCTTTGGTGACCCTATTCAAAAGGTGTTTGCAGAATTTTGATTTACGCCCAAATATGGGCGTGGCAAGGCGGGGCGGTTTATTTACTTTGAAATTTTTAAATATCTCCTCAGTAACCATTGGGCCAATTTCAACTAAACTTAAATGAATATTCCTTGGGTGACCCTTTTCAAAAGTGTTGGCAAAATTTTGAATCATCTTACATTAGTCAGGTGAGCGATTTTAGGGCCATTCTGGCCCTCTTGTTTTCTTTATGTATTCTTCTTTGAGCAATTAACTTCCTTATATATCAGATTTCTTAAACGGAAAACTTGATAACCAGTAGAGCGTCTCAGGCCCTCATGGGCCTCTTGTTAATGAATGGAATACTAAATTATAATGTTGCTCTGATAGTTTGTACTTCAAGGGCTTAGTGTAACACTGTGGTAAGGGACTATATTTATATAGCCTTAAGTCATTGATTTGCTCTTAGCTGCAATATTCAAAATTCGATATTCAAAATTCAGTCTCATGAAACATCAAAATATCTCTATAAAGCTCGAGGCAAATACAAGTTGTCGGATCATCACTACAGTACAATACTCCCTACAGTACAATTTTATGTTAAACCATTACCAGACGACAAAATTTTAGCTGCAGACGTCTACTGATATTATTGATTAGATCATAAATACATGTATCTTGTCTTTTGGCAAGGAAAAACATTGTGAATATTGAAAAAATTACTTGTAAAAGGCTATTTCTTGATTTCCACAATGTTTCTTCAAAGCTTTTTCCTTAAGGGGTCGTTAACCCATTCCCACACAATGTCATATATGGTTCTGCAAGAAAAAAGTTTAGGAAAACATTGTAGAAAGCAATTTCTTCATTATCCACAATGTTTTCAACCCAAACTGAAAGCGATCTTTAAACTTGCATTTAATAAACATTGTCATCTGCAACTTCTTTCAATTTGAGCCTGTCTGAAATTTTGTCATCTGATGATGGGTTAATCCTTTCCTGTTTAACCCCTGGTTTTTATGTCCCTGTGAGTTTACACTTGAGAAAACATTGTGGGAAAAGAAGAAATTGCTTTCAACAAGCAATTTCTTCTTTACCCACAATATTTTCTAACCTGTAGGTTGGATACTTTGCGAATTGCATTCAATTTTAATTGACGTCTGCATTTTCTTTCAAATTGGAGCAGTCTAAAATTTCGATAAACGGGAAAGGGTTAAAGGGCAGGATTGTGAGGGAAAGGGTCAAGATAAATGTTGAATGATTAAGTGGTTATTAACATTGCTTGTATTCAAGGTTATGGACCAGGCTATGATGATATAAAGATTCATGGAAGTTTAGAGGATCAGAAATTTGTGGCTTATTATACTAAGTAAGTCTTCATGTTCTGTCAATTGAAAAGGGTCCTCAAGGATCTATATCTTCATACTTTTAACCCATTACCAGTCGACAAAATTTTAGACTACTCCAAATTGAAAGTAGTTGCAGATGAGAATTTACAGTTTTATCATTTTCAAGATTTTTTCATTTTTCTCAGTGGAAAAACTGCTTCTTGCAAGCAATTTCTTTATTTTCCACAATGTTTTCAAATGCTTTTTTTAGGGGCGTCAAAAAGCGTCACTGTGTGGGTTGGGTAAGTCAGCAACAACTCTCAATTGAAAGAAATTGTGGATCGACAGACAGACAGACAGATAATGTTGTTTTGTCTCCTACCTATAGGTGGATATCGGTAAACAAAGCAGTGGCTTAGTGCAAAAACATCATAAGTGTCTATACATAGCATAGACACTAACTGTTGTTTTTACAATAAGCTAAGGATAGTTGGATTAAGCAGCTGAAGGCTCGGAAAGGATGTAGTCATAGTCAGGTGCTCCAGCTCCCACAATATGGATGGAATGCTGCAAAAAAATCAAAAAGTTTTTTTTTTAGCTTGAAAATGGGGAAAATGTGATCTATGTGGGATTGTAAAATCGATATTAAGTGTTTTGGTCAACACTTAATCAACCCATTTGCACACAATGACTCTTTGAAATGCCCCTCAATATGAAAGCTTTTGAAAACATTGTGGACAATGAAGAAATTGCTTGTTATACGTAATTTCTTCATTATCAACAATGTTTTCATCCCCAAAAGACAGAGACATTTAACAATTTTATCAACTTAAAATTGTTGTCTGCTACTTCTTTGATTTTGGACTGTTGTGTGGTTATGAGTTAAAAAGGTTGATGAAACTGAACTTTAAATTGAAATAGACATGCTGCTCGAAAAAAGAAAAAAAAGTTATTTTGAGACAAAAGTAGCCTTTTGGGTACTAAATTGTGTAAGTGGTATTGGGCTGTTACACAAATAGCATTATTAGAGTTTTGTTGATTATTTAACCCCTTCCAACACAACCAAATTTTAGACTGGTCCAAATTGAAAGAATCTTCAAGTTGATGAAATTTTAAAGTTTTTCATCTTTTTGGATAGAAAACATTGTGGATAATGAAGAAATTGCTTGTAACAAGCAATTTCTTCATTTTCCACAATGTTTTCTAAAGCTGTTTTATTGAGGGGCATAAAAAGGAGGGATTGAGTTGGAATGGGTTAAACCATTCCCACACAGTAAAATTTTAGTCTAGTTTAATTTGAAAGAAGCTGCTGATGACTATTTTAAGTTGATGGAATTTTATTTTTTTCATTTTGTTTGGAGGGGGGGGGGGAATAAAAAACATTGTGGATAATGAAGAAATTGGTCGGTACAAGCAATTTTCTTCATTTTTAACTCCACTGGCTAAAAGCCAGACAGCTATTGTCATGGTGTTATGTCAGTCGTCCGTCCATCGTTGCATGTGTGCATCAGTCCATAAACTTTTACTGAAAAATATTCTCAGAAAGTAATGAATAGAATTAATCCAAAATTCACAGAAATGATCCTTGAGTGATTATTTAAAAGAATTTCTAACAGATGAAACCATGGCTTTTATGGGTGGGCCGAATTTCCATATATGGTGAAAGCTTGAAAATCTTTGATTAGACACCAATGGATTGATTCCAAACAAATTTCAGAGAATTAACCCTTAGGTGACCCTTTGACAGATTCCTTCAAAGAATTTTGATTGGATGAAAAACATGGCTTGGATTGACTGGGCTAAATTCTATATATGGTGACACAATTGATGGATTTCAACCAAATTTCACAGGAATGATTATTGGGTGACTCTTAATCAGAGTATCTAAAAGGATTTTAATCAGGTGAAAATTATTTCTTTAATGGATGGGGCTTACTTCCATCAGGGAATATAGTAAAACTTCAAAGTTCTTTTTTTTTCTTAGAAACCAGTAGACTTATTGCGATCAAATTTCACAGGAATAATCCTTTTGAGACCCATTATCAGATTTCTTTAATAGGATAAAAAAAAATATGGCCATAATGGGTTGGGCTTATGTCCATATATGGTGTATACTGAAAACTTCAAAATTCTTCTCAGAAACCTGTGAAAGGATTTCAACCAAATTTTACAGGAATGATCTTCAGGTGACTCTGTCAGATTTCATTGTATAATTTTGAATAATTGGGAAATATTGCAATTAGGTCCTGCATACGTTTAACCCTTTCCTGGTTAATCCCTGGTTTTTACATCCTTGTGATTTTGTAATTGAGAAAACATTGTGGAAAAAGAAGAAATTGCTTGTGACAAGCAATTTCTTCTTTTTCCACAATATTTTCCACCCTACTAAAGGTTTATTTTTCAAATAAAATCAACTTAAAATTTTCGTCTGCAAAACCTTTGAATTTGTCAGGTCTAAAACTTTGCAAAACAGGAAAGGGTTAAATATTGTATACTGTGAAAACTTTGATATGCTTTCATCTGACCAAGTAAATGAATTTTACATAATCTGACTTTTGTGAATCTATGAATAGGTTGAAATACTTCTCTGGAACTATTCAAACAAATTCAGTAACAAGATTTATTTGCCAGGCATGTGGAATATGATTCAGTTTATATTGAATTTTGAAAACACCATTTGCTTAATCAGTACATTCAGGCCTGTGGAGTGATACAGGCACTCAAGCGCCTCTAGTGCACAATATTTTCCAAAGCTTTTTTGTGAGGAATTGGTTTAAGTTAACTACTTTGGCTCAAATTTTTGGGAGCAGATCTTCAGAAGTAAACCTGCCTGTAAAGCCTTTACAATGCTTGAAGTGTCTGTGTATTTTCAATTTAACAGCAGCTGTCAATCATAGAATCAATTGACCAATTGAATAATTCATTCAGACTAGAAGTGAACGACCAATTAAATAATTCATTTAGACCAGAAGTGAACTTTGTACTCTGGTTTAAGCAGACATTTATATGAAGATTTTTTGTTTGTTTGGTGACTTAAACCTTGTAACAACACCTTAACCCATTCCATCACAAGCCTGCCTTAAGAAAAAAAGCCTTTGAAAACATTGTGGAGAATGAAGAAATTGCTAGACACAAGTAATTTCTTCATTATCCACAATTTTTTCTACCCAAATAGACAAAGAATTTTTAAGCTCACCTGAGCTCAAAGTGTTCAAGTGAGCTATTGTGATCACCTTTTGTCAGTAAGACATCCGTTGTGCGTTGTCCGTCAACAATTTCTTTAAATGACATCTCCTCTCAAACTACTGGGCCAATTTGAACCAAATTTGGCAGAAATGTTCCTTAGGTGGTTCTCTTTAAAAATAACTAATCAAAATTGAAAACCGTTAAAAACTCTTGTTGCCATGACAACTAAAGTTAAATTTTAAAATAATCTTTAATAATCTTCTCCTCCTGACCTAGAAGGCGTAGAGCCTTGATTTTTTGCATTAAGCATCATAAAATCATCATCCTCGGGGTTTATATAGAAATAAAGAACAATTTTTAAATGACACCTCCCTCTTAACTACTGGGCCAATTTGAACCAAATTTGGCAGAAATGTTCTTTAGGTGGTCCCCTTTAAAGATTGCTAAAAAATTTGGAATCCATTAAAAACTCTGGTTGCCATGGCAACAAAAGTGAAATTTTAAAATAATCTTTAAAAATCTTCTCCTGACCTAGAAGGCGTAGAGCCTTGATATTTTGCATGAAGTATCAGTATATTGACTTCATTCAAAATAGCTAAAATCATGATCCTCAGATCCCCCATGGGCGGAGCCCAAGGTGGAGGCGGGTTATAGGCATGAAGCGTCAGTTCACAGATATCTTTCTTATTTCTGAAATTATATTCCATTGATACAGAGGGAGAAAAAGTTAATTCCTTCTTTCAAAATTGCCCTAAAGTATTGGAATTTGTAAATTAGGCTTTTGGATACCCAGGTACATAGTCTATATATGTAAGTATGGCCCACTTGTATAATAATCCTATGCTTAACATGACTTAGACTGTTGAAAGAAAAAGTGCCTTTATCTCAGGTGAGCACCCCAGGGCCAACGCCCCTCTTGTTAAATCTCATGAACCTAAAATTGTTATTTGAAAATATGACCAGTCTAAAATTTTGTTGTGTGGTAATAGATTAATCAAGCTGTAGTTCTGAGGATTAGGTCTCCAGCCAACCATTTTATTTTTTGTTACATTGTACTGACCCTAAATTTTTTCAAAATAACACCATTCAATATTGAAGTGGAACTTCCTGTAAGAGCTCAGAGCCCGCAATCTGTTTATATTCCATCTGTATTTGGAGCATAACTCAAATAGTTATCCAATTACCAGATGGCAAGTCTAAACTAGATAAGTCTAAAATGAAAGAAGTTTCAGATGATATTTTACAAGCTATGAAATTTTAGATTTTTAGCTCGGCTGTTTTCGGAGAAAACCAGAGGTATTGCGATAGTCTCTTGATGTCGTCGTTGTTGTAGTCGTTGTGAGAAATCTTTGACATTTTGTGATATCTCTCTTTCTACTAAAGGCATTCACTTGAAACTTGGCACACTTGTTCACTATAAAAAGAGCAACCTATACTATCAAGGGGGGTAACCCAAGATTCATTTTGTCCACTATCCAGCACCAAACAGCCAAGCGTAGGTACCTGTAGGTGGTGCTCTTATTTCAACTTTCTGGGTAGAAAACATTGACAAAAATGTTAATTGTTACAAGCAATTTCATCATTATATAAATTTTCCAGATCATTTTTCTTGAGGGGCATCAAAAAGCGTAATTGTGGGTAAGGAAGGATGTGAAAACTAATTAACTTGTTCTTCAACTTTATCATTATTACTCTATCAAATTATTTGTTCTGTAGGTCTGTTATCATACTTATAAGGTGGCAGTTTGTGTTTCTCAATTGTTTATTATATTCCCACTAATTTTCGTTATAAAATACATTCTTTTAGGATAGAAAATTATGTAGCATTATGATACAAAAGTGATGCAAAACCCTATATTGGATTCTTGTTGTATAAAAATTGATATTTCACTTACCCAATTCCCACAAATCTCTCCTTTTTATGCCCCTCAAAAATAAAGCTTTTGAAAACTTTGTGGAAAATGAAGAAATTGCTTGTATCAAACAATTTCTTCATTATCCACAATGTTTTCTATCCAAACTGACAAAAGAAATCATATCAAAATACCAGGAATCCATGGTTAGGTGGTCCAGCCGCCAAGATATGATTGAAATACTGTTAAAAATGGCATTAAACCCCATTCAATCAATCAATTTTAAATTCCATCGGTTTAAAATTGTTGTCTGCAGCTTCTTTCAATTTGGACCAGTCTAAAATTTTGTTGTGTGGGAATGTATCAGAACTCACACAGCTCAAATTCACTTCAAGGTGTTGTATTGCAACTAAAGCATTATATTCCTAAAATATCAGGGGAGATGAAGTTGTAGCTGTAGCCAGCCTGAACTTTGACCCTATCGTGTCTCAAGTGGCAGAAATGTTTCAAGCAGGGAAAACCATCAAAAAGGCTGACATTGAGTGAGTAATTCTAGTTTGTTTGTTTGTTTGTTTGGGGTTTTACGCCGCTTTCAACAATCTTTCAGTTATATCGCGGCGGCTGGAACACCTACCAATGGAATCCTGGTATTTCTCACACCAGTACTTCCATTACATCCTTTCCTAGCCTCCAGCTGCTATCCCACAGAGGTCTATGATTATCGACCAATTGGTGAGAGACAAATAGTCGGAAAGGATGAGTGCCGTCATCAGGGATCGAACCAGGGACCTCTAGATTGACAGTCCGATGCGCTACCAACTGCGCTATGACGGTTGCGAGTAATTCTAGAACTATTGAATACTCAAATGAAGTCTATCATGTATTGTATTTTGGCTATCAAAAGGGTTGTGATATTTGAAGCTATGCCAATTAGGAATTGTTTCAAACAAATCACAAGTCATCATTGTTGTTAAAGTATTTTACCTTTTAACCCATTCCCACACAATCCTACTTTTTACGCCCCTCAAGAAACAAGCTTTGGAAAAGATTATGGACAGTGAAGAAAATTGATCGTACCAAGCAATTTCAGTGAAGAAAATTGCTCGTACCAAGCAATTTCTTCAAAGTCTACGATCTTTTCTACCCTGAAAGCCAAAGATTTTTCAAATTTTAGCGACTTTGAATCGTCATCTGCATTGCAATACAATAAAATTTAGACTGGTTGAAAGTGAAGAATTTGCAGACAAAAAAAATTGAAGTTTACAGTGTTTTAAATATCTTTGTAATTCTTGATAGAAAACATTTTAGAAATTCCTGAAATTACTTGTAACAAGCAATTGCTTCATTTCTGCATTATTTTACTTGACTTATTTGTAAGACATAAAAAAAGCAGAATTGTATTATAATGGATTAACCTATGAGCAAATCGATGGCTTAGAGCAAAAACATAGTATGGCTCTATACAATGTATAGAGCCATACTATGTTTTTGCTCTAAGCCCTCGAAATGCATTGACAATTGTGTCTGAGGGTGAAGCCTAAAGACCAATAATTTTTGCAAAATTACCCTGCTTAACCCTTTACTGCACAAACCCTTGATTTGTATCAAGCAATTTCTCCTTTTCCAACACATACGTTGGTTTCATTTCATTTCAAATTGCTTCAAAATTTTTGTTGTCATCTGCAACCTCTTTCAATTTGGAGCAGTCTAAAATTTCAAAAATACAGAAGGGTTAATAGACATTTAACTCCCTGTCTGAGTTCATTTTCAACAATGTTTTCCCAATCATTTTTTTCAAGGGATGTAAAGAATGTTGTAATAGGTTAAAGAAGACAAGGAAGAATGAAATTTTTAAAGTTTTAAATACACAGAAAAATATACATTTTATCATTTTATTTTCCAGAAATGATCCCAAATCCTGGGTTGGACAGTTATCTACCTTGTGAGACTGGAATGAATATCCACTTCAACCTGGATAAAACTTCAATAGTAGAAACTATGTTTGAATCGATAACTTTTAAGAGTCATGGTTAAGTTGTGAACTAGTTTTGGAAAGTAACAGTAGTGTTTACTTATTCCCACTCAGTGATGCTTTTAAACTCCCCCAAGGAAAAAAGCTTTGTAAACCATAGTGGAAAATGAAATTGTTGTCTGCAGCTTCTTTCAATTTGGACCAGTCTAAAATTATGTTGTGTGGGAATGGGTACCAGATAGCAACATTTTTTGACAATAATGTGATGATTTGCGATGCAAAACAATGTAGGAAAGTAGAAATTGAGACAAACATTGTTGTGAGTACCTCTTGTAAATTGGACTTGTGTTTGTTATCTGGTTATAGGTTAAAAACTTCATTCAAGGGTCGATGGGAGGTTATTTCAGGGTTAATCTTCTTGTAGACTGTATTTTATATGTCAGCCTAGATATTTTATAATTTTGTTTTATCATTGTAAAATAAATTCATTGTAAAGAGTTTCAGTAATTTAGTTATTCTTTGTTTTTTTTCTGTATTAGGAATGTTTAAAGAAAAAATATGTCCACTTTTAAATAAACTGGCCAAATAAGTCAAGTTGAATATTGTCATGGTGTTGAGTTTATCATGTATCCACCCTTGTTTGTACTCCTCCGTACATACTCTTCTGCCTATAAACTGTTTTGGTTGAAAGTCTTCTACTTAGAAAACACTGGCTGGATTTCAGTCAAACTTAACAGGAATTATACTAGGGTGATACATTATCAGATTCCTTCAAGACTTTTTGATTATATGAAAAACTTGAATTTTATGGGCAAGGCCAATTTCCATATGTGGTAAATGACTAATGATCTTCTACTCAGAATGACAGAAACAACATGCTGGATTGTAGGATCGTCAACATGGGATTTAGTTCAGAGGTGCGTTCTTTTTGTCGAGATTCTTAAGATTCTTATTTAGATTCTTAAGATGAAGCGTTCTTTAGATTAAGATTTTTAAGCCGCTAAATAAGAATCTTAAGAATTCTTAATGAGGAATTTAAGTGTACTCGGCATTGGCTTAAACGAGTAGCCTTGAAGACGTCGAATATTTTCACTCAAAATAACAAATATGGTTCTTAATGTTGTCTCAAAAATCTTATTTAGCGGGATTTCTCATCTCGACCAAAAGAACGCAGCTCTGATGATTTTATTTAGCATGGGGATTTTGATGCTGGTTGCTTAATGCAAGTGGTGACTTAATAGAGGTGGTGGCTTGAGCAAGATTGACTGTAATTGATGGATTTCAACAACAACAACAACAAAAAAGAAATGATCGTTGGGTGATTATTCATCACTTTTATTTAAAATTGTTGGCTTTTACGGGTGGGCCATATCGATGGTTCAGCGTGAAACAGTTGTAACTGCCTATATGTTTATAGGCAGTTACAACTGTTTCATGCTGAACCGTCAATATATTCTTACAGGGGAAGAATAAATTGAAGGATGTAAGCGGTGCTGGAACGTGTCAATCTTGCTCAAGCAACCATCTCTATTAAGCGACCACTTGCATTATTTGCTAAATAATTGCTAAATGAAATCATCAAAACTAAATCATTAGAATTGTCTCAATCCATCAACATTGGCTTAGGTGAGAATCCTGCAATTGTCTAATTATGTTTGTTTGTATGAATGGGGTTTTACGCCACTTTCAACAATTTTTCAGTTATATCACGGCGGCTGGAGCACCTAACAATGGATTTCTTGTATTTCTCACACCAGTACCACCATCACATCCTTTCCTAGCCTCCAGCTTCTATCCTACATAGGTCTACGATTATTGACCCATTGATGGGAGACAAATTGTAAAACGAAAGGATGAGTGCCACTGTCCGGGATGTCTAGATTGACAGTCTGACGTGCTACCAATCTAATTATGTAGATGAACCGATCTTTCATATATATCCCCGAAAAGTTTATTAGCCCTTTCCTGTTTTTGGAAGTTTTAGACCTGTCCAAATTTAAAGGTTTTGCAGACGATATTTTAAAGTTGATTTAATTTGAATAATAACCATTCAATAGGGTAGAAAACATTGTGGAAAAAGAAGAAATTGCTTGTTACAAGCAATTTCTTCTTTTACCACAATGTTTTCTGAAGTATACAATAACAGCAACGTAAAATCCCATGTTTGTACAGGAAAGGGTTAAATGACCATTCTCTTAAATGACCACATTTTGGCTGTCCCTTGAATGGTAGCTTAACCCCATCGGATTCTCTTCAAACTTTCTCAGAATGATTGTACCATCATAAGGATTGTTCCTTTGAAAACGGGTATGATCTGTCAAGAAACACAGGAAAAGGGGCCTTATGAAAATTTAATAAGAAATTCCTTGTTAACACTCTAGAGTCCACAGTTTTATCCAGCTTCATTTCAAACTTTCTCAGAATGATTGTACCACCATAAGGATCATTCTTTTCGAAAACGGGTATGATCTGTTTAGAAACACCAGAAAAGGGGCCTTATGAAAATTTAATTAAAAAATCCTTGTTAACACTCTAGAGTCCACAGTTTTCATCAGATTGTATTTAATCTTTCACAGAATGATTGTGCAATCATAAGGATTGTTCCTTTCGGAATCGGATATGATCCCTCAAGAAACACGGGAAAAGGGGCCTTATGAAAATTGGAAAATCTTTTAAGAAATCCTTGATAACACTCTGGAGTCAACAGATTTCATTGGATTCTCTTCAAACTTTCACAGAATGATTGTACTATCATAATGATTGTTCCTTTTGGAATCGGATATGATCCCTCAAGAAACATGGGAAAAGGGGCCTTATTAAAATTTAATTCAAAGATCTTATCATTTAACACTCTACAGTCCACAGTTTTCATCTGATTGACCTCAAACTTTCACAAAATGATTGTACCATCATAAGAATGGTTCCTTTCAAAATTTGGTATGATCAGTCAAGGACCATGGGAAAAAGAGGCCCGATAAAAATTGGATTAAAAAAGTCCTCGGAAACACAATAGAGTCCACAGTTTTCAACAAATTCTCTTCAAACATTCACAGAATGAATATTTCATTAAATGGATTGTTCCTTTCAGAAGTAGGTTTGATCCATCAAGTTTCATTGGAAAAGGGGCCCTATGAAAATTTAATAAAAAAAATCTTAGTTAACACATCATGGCCCTAGATTTCATCTGATGGGCATCAAACTTTCACATAATGATTGTACCATCATAAGGATTGTTCCTTTCAAATTGGGTCTGATCCATTGAGAAACATAGGAAAATGGGCCTTAGGAAAATTCAATTAAAAAAATCTTAATTAATGCTTGTAAGTCCATAGATGAGATGGGGTTGTCTTTATACTCAAACAGAATAATTATACTTTTGTAAGTAGAGTTCCCTTTGGAATTGGTTCAGATCCATCAAGTAACATGGGAAAAGGGGCTATATTAAAATTCAATTAATAAAACCCTGTTAACACAATGAAGCCCACAGCTTTGATCAGATTTTGTTGAAACTTTCACAGAATGATTGGAATGTCATAACAATCATTCTTTTCATAACAGCGTTTGAACTGTTAAGAAAAACACAGGAAAAGGGGCCTTATGAAAATTTCATCTATAAATCCTTGTTACCAAGTCCAGAGCTTTCATCTGATTTTCTTCAAACATTCACAGAATAATTGTACAATAATAATGATTGTTGATGTTTGCATTAGACCTGATCCGTCAAGCATCACAGGAAAAGGAGCATTATGAAATTTAATTTTAAAATCATTGTACCACAAAGTCAACAGTTTTCATCAGATTCTGTTTAAACTTTAACAGAATGATTATTCCATCATGAGGATTCTTTTTTTCAAATTAGGTATGATCTGTCTAGTATGATTGGAAAAGGGGCCTTTTGTAAATTTTATCTATAATCATTGTAACCAAGTCCAGAGCTTTAATTGGATTTTCTTCAAACCTTCACAGAATCGTTGTACAATAATTGTTGATGCTGACATGAGACCTAATCCTTCAAGTATCACAGGAAAAGAAGCCTTATGAAAATTTTATTTTAAAATCTTTACACCAAGATAAAGTCTGCAGTTTTCATGGGATTCTGTTCAAACTTTCACAGAATGTTTGTACCATTATTAGGATTGTTTCTTTCCTAGTATCATAGGAAAAGGGGCTGTATGAAAAATTATCACCAAATCCTCATAAATGCAAGAATGTCCTCAGTCTTGATCAGAATCTCTTCAAATTTGTACCATCATTTGGATTGTTTCTTTTTAAATTAGGTCTGATTGGTTAAGTGACACAATAAAAGGGACTTTATAAAATTTTATTACAAAAAATCATTATTACAACAAAGTCCTCAGTCTTTATAAATTTTCTTCAAACTATCATTAGGATTGTTCCTTTGTACAATGAGTTTGATTTGTTAAGTTTCACGTAAAAAGGGGCCTTATGAAAATTTCACTATAAACTCATTAACATTATAAATTCCACAGATTACACAGATTGATTGTACCATCATTCCAGTTGTTGATTTTGACAGCGGATCTGATTACGACAAGTGTCACATAAAATGGGGCCTTATGAAAAACTTTCTTAAATATTCTGGTTAACACAATGTTGTCCCTTGATTTCACCGGATTCACTAAAAAAATTCACAGAATGATTGTACAATCAATTAAATGGTTCTTTTCAGAACTGGGTACAATCTATCAAGTATCATGTAAAAAGGGGCCATATGATTTTTTTTTTTAAATATTCTAGTAAACATAATTAAGTCCCAATATTTCATTGGATTCATTTTTAACTTTCACAGAATGATAAAACCAACAGTAAAATATCACGCCAAAAGGGGCCTTATGAGAACTTGATTTTAATATCTTTGTTATCACAATAAAGTCAACAGTTTTATCAGATTCTCTTCAAAGACCCATGGAATAATTGTGGCATTAGAAACACAGGAATTGGGGCCTTACAGATTATCAATCAAAACATTCTTGTGTATGTGATGAAGAAATCATTATCAAATTGTCTTTCAAAATTCATGGGACAATTGTAGGGTGGTAGGGAATATTCATTGTATAGCATTGCTCTATAGATTTGAACTATGCCCAAAATCTAATATTTTTGTTAGCTCACCTGAGCACGAAGTGCTCATGGTGAGGTATTTTGATCATCCTCTGTCCAGCATGCGGTGTGCGTCGTCCGTTGTGTGTCGTCAATCTTAAAATGACATCTCCTCCCAAACCGCTGGGCAGATTTCAACCACTTTTGGCAGGAATGTTCCTTGGCTGGTGCCCTTTAAAAATTGCTATATGAATTGAAATCCGTTCAAAACTCTGGTTGCCATGGCAGCAAAACTGAAATTTTAATAAAAACTTTACAAATTATCTCCTCCTCACCCAGAAGGCGTAGAGCCTTGATATTTGGCATGAAGCATCAATACAATGACCTCTTTCAGAACTGCTAAAAGCATCACCATCGGGTCCCCAGGGGCTGAGCCCCAGGGGGTGGGGCTTATAAAGAAATAAAGAAGGGTTTTTAAAGGACATCTCCTCCCTAACTCTGGACGGATTTCAACCAAATTTGGCAGGAATTTCCTTGGATGATGCCCTGTATAAATTGCTAAATGAATTGAAATCTGTTAAAAACTCTGGTTGCTATGGCAACAAAACTTAAATTTTACTAAAAACTTTTTAAATTATCTCCTCCAAACCCAGAGGGCCTAGAGTCATGAAGCATCAGTCCAATGACCTCTTTCAGAATTGCTAAAATCATCAACCTCGGAACCTCCAGGGGCGGAGCACCGGGTGGGGGGGTGGTTAATATAGAAATTATGGATTTTTAAAAGCTTCTGATTGCTTGTGAATCAGGAGAAAGTAATCCCGATTAGTAATTCACTACAACAGCAACCACACACAAAACTAAATCTTAAGTTAACAACCCGCCTTGATTTTAGTCATTTTTGATTGCAATTACTAGTAATCATTAAATGCTACCCCTGCTTAGTTCCCATCACAGTCACGTTCCAAAAGTTTGTCAATCATACGATTTATGGCATTAAAATAAATGATAAATTATGATCAAATAACCATATATATTTAGAATCAAAGGTAAAGGTCACAGTGGTAGTAGAAAAATTAACGTTGCAAATATGTCTTTAATGTCTGATTCTCATATTATACACATTTGTACATCTTGCACTGCATTCCTGTGCTGCACTTCATCTATACTTAGTCCCCGTCATAACTCAATTAGTAGCGCATCAGACTTCCAATCTTCAATCATGGGATATCATGGGTTCGATTCCCGGTGGCGGCACATATCCTTTCCGACCGACATTTGTCTCCTAATTGGTGGATAATTGTAAACCTAAAGGGGTTAGCAGCTGGAGGCTAGGAATATACAAAATATGGAAATTAGCCACACAAGTTTAATCAAGAACTGGTCAACATTGTAACATATAGTGTACATTCACATACACACAAAAAGCCATTTTCCCATGTTTGCAAATGGACTTTCCCATTTTTAACAGAGTCCTAACTCATGATTTTAGAATCACTTAAAACAAAGTTCATCAAAACTGGGCTGAAACTGTCGCCCCCAAGAGTGTAAACAAAGATCCTATCATTAAGATACCTTTTCCCATTTCATGTATTTCCAAGGGAACCTTCTTATTTTCGATAGGTTTCACTACGACATAACCATTCTGACAAAGATTCAGCAAGTTTGGCCAAAACTATGACCCTTAGAGTGTAAAAAAAAATGTCATGAGGGCCCCTCTTTCTCTGTTTTCCTATGGAACCTCCCCATTCCAATAGGGTCCATCCCTATCCTTACAATAATTCTGACCATGTTTTACCAAGATTGGGCCAAAATTGTGGACTCTATAGAGTGTAAACAAAGAAATTGTAATTAAGGCCCATTCTCCCTTGTTTTCCAGTTGAACAACTCATTTCCTCACAACACAATGATGCTTTTTGACATCGTTCAGGGATCGGGAATCGGCAAAAAAATATGGAAAATGAAGTAATTGCTTGTTGCAAGCAATTACTTCGTTTTCGACAATGTTTTCTATCAAGAAAATTGTAAAAATTTAGAATTTCATAAACTTAATTGTCGTCTGAAACTGCTTTTAATTTGTACCAGTTTCAAAAGGGGTCATCCTTGTGACCTACAACCATTCTGATCATGTTTCAACAAGATTGACATAAAACTGTGACCTCTAGAGTGTTGCAAGGAACGACTGACGACAGACAATCAACTATCACAAAAGCCCTCCATGAGAATGTTGTTTACAAATGGACTGGCGATCAGATGCACGACGGACACAGCGCCAGGACAATAGCCAGCGAGGCTAAAAAATCAGTCTAGTACAAAATGAAAGAGGCGCACTACGAACTGCAATATGGCCATGGGACCAGACGACAATGAAAACTGGATGCCATTTGAAATGAAACCATCCTATGTGGTAGAAAATATTGTGGAAAAAGGAGAAATTGCTTGTTACAAGCAATTTCTTCTTTTTCCACAATGTTTTCTCGAGTATAAAATCACAGGAACGTAAAATCCCGTATTTGAACGGGAAAGGGTTAATGTAGAAGATATGCTTCGGACAAGAAATGGACACAAACGCTTAGAGCTAACTCACCTCAACCCCCAATACACACACGGAAAGAGTTATCTCTATATGCCTTTGCCGTTATATGGTGGGGGCTTAAAAATAGCGCGAGAAAAAGAAACTTGGAGTATTCTGAAAAATTTATATTGTCACTATTTTTTGCTGCTACAGGATGCATACCGATATTTCCATTTTATCCTCACAACTTTGAAGCTACTTTTCGCAATGTTTGCAAGTTTAAAGTTTCGTCAGGTAATGAATTCAAAGGACGTTATAATTCTTGAAGATATCCTTTCCGACCGACATTTGTCTCCTAATTGGTGGATAATCGAAAACCTTAAGGGGTTAGCAGCTGGAGGCTAGGAATATACAAAATATGGAAATTAGCCACACAAGTTTAATCAAGAACTGGTCAACATTTAACATATAGTGTACATTCACATACACACAAAAAGCCATTTTCCCATGTTTGCAAATGGATTTTCCCATTTTTAACAGAGTCCTAACTCATGATTTTAGAATCACTTAAAACAAAGTTCATCAAAACTGGGCTGAAACTGTCGCCCCCAAGAGTGTAAACAAAGATCCTATCATTAAGATACCTTTTCCCATTTCATGTATTTCCAAGGGAACCTTCTTATTTTCGATAGGTTTCACTACGACATAACCATTCTGAAAAAGATTCAGCAAGTTTGGCCAAAACTATGACCCTTAGAGTGTAAAAAAATGTCATGAGGGCCCCTCTTTCTCTGTTTTCCTATGGAACCTCCCCATTCCAATAGGGTCCATCCCTATCCTTACAATAATTCTGACCATGTTTTACCAAGATTGGGCCAAAATTGTGGACTCTATAGAGTGTAAACAAAGCAATTGTAATTAAGGCCCATTCTCCCTTGTTTTCCAGTTGAACAACTCATTTCCTCACAACACAATGATGCTTTTTGACATCGTTCAGGGATCGGGAATCGGCAAAAAAATATGGAAAATGAAGTAATTGCTTGTTGCAAGCAATTACTTCGTTTTCGACAATGTTTTCTATCAAGAAAATTGTAAAAATTTAGAATTTCATAAACTTAATTGTCGTCTGAAACTGCTTTTAATTTGTACCAGTTTCAAAAGGGGTCATCCTTGTGACCTACAACCATTCTGATCATGTTTCAACAAGATTGACATAAAACTGTGACCTCTAGAGTGTTGCAAGGAACGACTGACGACAGACAATCAACTATCGAAAAAGCCCTCCATGAGAATGTTGTTTACAAATGGACTGGCGATCAGACGCACGACGGACACAGCGCCAGGACAATAGCCAGCGAGGCTAAAAAATCAGTCTAGTACAAAATGAAAGAGGCGCACTACGAACAGCAATATGGCCGCGGGACCAGACGACAATGAAAACTGGATGCCATTTGAAATGAAACCATCCTATGTGGTAGAAAATATTGTGGAAAAAGGAGAAATTGCTTGTTACAAGCAATTTCTTCTTTTTCCACAATGTTTTCTCGAGTATAAAATCACAGGAACGTAAAATCCCGTATTTGAACGGGAAAGGGTTAATGTAGAAGATATGCTTCGGACAAGAAATGGACACAAACGCTTAGAGCTAACTCACCTCAACCCCCAATACACACACGGAAAGAGTTATCTCTATATGCCGTTGCCGTTATATGGTGGGGGCTTAAAAATAGCGCGAGAAAAAGAAACTTGGAGTATTCTGAAAAATTTATATTGTCACTATTTTTTGCTGCTACAGGATGCATACCGATATTTCCATTTTATCCTCACAACTTTGAAGCTACTTTTCGCAATGTTTGCAAGTTTAAAGTTTCGTCAGGTAATAATTGCAATACTTCAAAATAGAGTATTTTCATTGGCCCAAATCGTATCACGTGATCAAATCAATCGCACTTTATACCTCGATAAAAGACAGATCTATTTTCGACAAAAATAGAAACAAAACAAGGTCGGGATTTCCGATATTGGGAATTCACTTCCAAGAAATACCGCACTTGTTTTGTTACTATTTATAGTCATCACCCTTTGAATTTCGATTTCCTCGAATTCCTTTATACTTCCATGGATTTTCAATCAATAGATAAACAAATAGTGTCCTTATAACAATTATAATGTTCGTTTTAAACATGAAGATTTCGATAACTCACCTTTATTAGCCGTAAATCCGAGATGTCGAATCGGCTTCACCACATCAGCATGCATCGTGTCCATGTGGTAGGTTTATATTTCTTATCTATTACAAAGCATCTATTCATAATTCTAACTGTTATCGACCCAGATATCATAATTTACAGAGTTTAAAGTTAGTATTTGCTCATAATAATTCCAAATAAATCCAACTAATGTTCGAATTTCCATTCCAAAAAACCCAAGCGACAAAATAAAATGTCCGCCGTTACAATGACTCGAGCGATAAACAGTTCGTTTATTTGTTTTTATTTTCATCTCTCTATCCGTTTCGGATTTGAAAATAGACGTATTGCAATTATATGGGCCGAGTGTATTTTTCACTGCGTTTATTGGAGTATAAAGTGCAATTGCCTTAGCACATGGCTTAAACATAACGCCCTACGGGCGTTATTTGCCATGTGCTAAGGCAATTGCACTTTATACTCCAATAAACGCAGTGAAAAATACACTCATCCCTATAATGAATTCAAAGGATGTTATAATTCTTGAGGATAAAATACCAAACAGCCATTCTTGCAAAATAGCAAAGATTGGATGTAAAAACATTAAATGTCATGTTCGGTGCTCTCACAAGGAAAATATATCACAAGAAACTTCTGTCATGTAATGTGTATTTTTGTGGCTTTATTGTAAATATTCATAAGATTACATACAGACAAGTATAAATTATTCTCGAAAATACAAACATGCACTGACGGTTCACAGTACTAACGGAATAGTGAAACCCTGAAACTTTTACAGACCAATGTAAACTTGCTGTGTGGATTATGCAAGTCAAAGTATGAAAATTTTCAAAGTAGGACAAAATTAACAACAATATTGTTTTAGTTGTTACAATAGCAAGTAACTAAATATTAAGATCAAATGAAGTGTTATTTAAGCTCCAATCATACATTACTTACAACTGTGCCAGCGCAATGAGCTTTTGGAAGAGGGAAAATCTAATCGTAATATAACTATGAAATCTCAACAATAAGGGATTTGCTAACCATCATCCAAGCGAAAAACCCTTCTCAATCAGATCCCAGAATATGCCTGCCAGCTGTTAATGTAGAAAAGGATCAGCTTACATATACATGAGGTCCTATCTTAGCCTATGCTACCTGCTTGTCATTTTATTCAAGATAAGTGTACAAGGTGGTTAGTGCCAACAAAATAGATATAAATTGGCACACCGACAATAAATCATACATTTAGAATCAAAGAAATTTCTTCATTTCAGTCCTTTTTTAACCTATTACCAGACGTCATAATTTCAGACTGGTCCATATTAAAAGAAATTGCAGATTTATCGATGACGAAATTCAAAAATCCCTGCCTTTTGGGTAGAAAACATTGTAGATAGTGAAGACAATGCTTGTAACAAACAATTTCTTCATTTTCCACAATGTTTTCCGAGGGTTATATTCTTTGAGGCATCAAAAAGCGTCACTGTGTGGGAATGGGTTAACATAATCAACACTTATCAAGAACAAAACTTCAGTGGTGTTTTCTCAGTGACAAAAATGCTGATATTTTCATTGACAAAAGTAAATTAAGAAATTTGAATGACCATGTCTGTCACAAAAATCTGTAAGAATTTCAGGGAATCAGTAACTCAAGTATGCATGGTGCCTTGGCTAATCTCCATTTATACAAACTATAGCATCAACTTTTGTACACATATGTAAGTGCAAACAATACTTGTATTATAAACTGTAAATACTATCAAAAGAAAATGGGTTTTAACCCTTTCCTGTTTTGCAAAATTTTAGACTTGTCCATATTCAAAGGTTTTGCAGATGAAAATTTAATATGGATTTAATTTGAAAAATAACCATTCAGTTTTGTAGAAAATATTGTGGAAAAAGAAATTGCTTGTCTCAAGCAATTTCTTCTTTTTCTGCATTATTTTCTCAATTATAAATTCACAGGGACATAAAAAGGAGGGATTGAACAGGAAAAGGTTAAATCATAATGATGATTACTATTATTACTAATTTAAATATGTTTTCTGTCATTTGCAGCATTCAAACAAAACTTTCATATTTACTTTTTCAATATTTAGGTCTATACAACTGTCTCAAGCCGAAAAGATGTTCAAGAGTAATTTGAAGACATTTTCAAGAGTATACTTTAACTACCAAACAATACCGGTTTTTTACATACTTCAAAGAAAATCTTTGAAAAACATTGCAAAATGAAGAAATTGTTTGTAATGAGCAATTTCCACATTTTCCACAATGTCTTCTAACCCGAAAGGTAAAAGTTATCTAAAAATTTCATCATTTTTGAATTAGTAACTACTCTCAATTTTGGCCAGCCTAAAATTTTGTTCTTTTATTGGGTCAATGTACATGCACTTTTACTTTGCACTTTTGATAGTCATTACTTATCAAAGTATACTTGTGCAATTCCTTGTGGTGAAAATTAATTGTAAGATGAACACTTCAATTTCTATTAAATCGGACATTAAAATTTCATTAAGAAAATTATTTTAAATCCAATTAACCACTTTAAACTCTAGAACAGGAACATAAAAGTTATCGAAAACAAAGACTCTTTTAGCAAAAACCAAAACACAACACCAGGGCTCCCTATTCCGAAAATTCTACTTGGCAAAATATTCCAATGTGCTCATCTTTAACAACTCAATTAAGCATGAACTGCAGAGGTGCCCAAGAATACAAGGTTATAAATTCTGCTGCTATTGCACACACAATACTGAATGAGGCTGCAATCACTTTGTTGATGGTGCCTCAGCAAACTTCTTCCTTTTTATGCAGAGATTGACTAGTCATCCTACATTCACTTGACATTCCAACAGGACATTTTTGTCTGAAACACCAGAAGTCTTCTTGGACAAAACAAAATGCACATGATATCAACAGTGGATGACCTAAATATTGTAACTACAGCTTGAATAAGGTGTTGATACAAAATGTATGTCATCAACCATCAAAATGATTTAACTTAATGCATTACCTCACAATTTTTTTAGATTGGTCTGAATTGAAAGGAATAGCAGATGACAATTTAAAGTTTATGAAACTTTAGATTTTTTCATATTTTGGGGTAGAAAAACGTTATGAAAAATAAATAAATTGCTTGCGACAAGCAATTTCTACATTTTACACAATGTTTTCCCAATTATTTTTCTTGAGGGGCATCAAAAAGCGTCATTGTGTTGGAATGGTTTAATCATTAAAGATAAACATGGCAGCTGTGGATGGTAAATGGTGATATGATTTGGAAATGGATTTCAAACTGACAGTAGTAATTTATCAATCTTTAGCCACTCCCATTGAGATCTGCTTTGACTGAGATATCATTTGGGTTTCAATGCCTATTTTAACAGTATTTAAGTTGTATCACAGAGGCTTGAGCACCTACCCATGGATTCCTGATATTTCTCTCACCAGCACTACACTCTTTCCATGCCTCCAGCTGTTCACCCCACTTTTGTTTATGGTTATCCAATTATTGGTAGGGGACAAGTGTTGGAAAGGATACTGCTGCAGCTGGGTACTGAACCCTGGACCTCATTATTGAGAGTTTGACAAGCTACAAACTATGCAATGGCTGCAGCCGTGAATAAGATACCAAACATTATATTGTAAGATGTGTTTTAACCCATTCCCACACAGCAAAATTTTAGACTGGTCCAAATTGAAAGAAGCTGCAGACAACATTTTCAAATTGATAGATTTTTAAACTTTTTCATCATTTTGGATAGAAAACATTGTTGATAATGAAGAAATTGCTTGATACAAGCAATTTCTTCATTTTCCACAATGTTTTCATAAGTTTTTTTTTCTTGGGGCGTAAAAATGAGGGGTTGAGTTGTAATGGGTTAAGGGATATGAAACTAATAGCACCTTTTTCATACATAACCTTCAGTTCAAGATGGTTTTGACATTATTTCATCTCTCATGAAGTTAAATTCAAGATAGCAGTGACCACATTTCTTTAATCGGAGCCCTGGGAAACAATTTTTTGTAAAAAGTAAAAAGAAAGTTTCAGCATAAAAGTTCTACAAAATTCCTACAAGCAAACTCAACTCTTCAAATAAAACACAACACAGTTATATCGAGAGAAAGTTCAGTTATCAACCACATATTTAAGTAAATGCAAACAAAATCTATTTCATGTACAAAATCATTTTCAACACTCAACACATGATGATCAATATTTCACTAATTTAACTAATTTACACATAACCCCGTTTTTATGTCCCTCAAGAAAAAAAGCTTTAAAAAATTGTGAACAATGAAGAAATTGCTTGTATCAAGCAATTTCTATATTGTTCACAATGTTTTCTCCCCTAAAATATAATCTAAAAATTCTATAGACACTTAGAATTATCATCTGCAAATTCTTTCAATTAGGGCCAGTTTGAAATTTTGTTGTCTGGTAAAGGGTTTAGATTTTTGATATTCCATCAATAATCTTTGTAAGGCTTTTTACCATATATGATCTGTCATGGAAAAAGGGAAAAGTTGGGAACTCTTTAACTCATTACCAGATGACAACATTTCAGACTGGTCTGAAATGAAGAAAATTGCAGACAACAATTCAAATTGTCTATAACTTTAAAAATAAGAGCCATATTGAAAAGAAAATTTGCTTGGTTTAACCCTTTCCTGTTTCTCGAAATTTTAGACTGCTCCAATTTGAAAGAAATTGCAGACGACAATTAGAATTGGATGCAATTTGAAAAGTTACCAACTTACAGGTTAGAAAATATTGTGGGAAAAGGAGAAATTGCTTGTCACAAGCAATTTCTTCTTTTTCCACAATGTTTTCTCAAGTATAAAATTATAGCAACGTAAAAACCCGGGTTTGTACAGGAAAGGGATAAACAATTTCTCCTTTCCTAACAAAATTTTATACAATTTTCATTCTTCAGGTTATCAAACTGCAGGAGTGTGGGTTGATGAGTTTAATAAAGGGACAGAATGTAATGAGCATCGAAGACAATATCATGAATGACTGTCAAACATTGGGGTGTTCTTTACACCGAAACTTTAAAATTTCTGAAGATTTTCATGGTATCTCACACCAAAAGGTAGAATTTCTATGGATTGCATACAATATCCTTATTAAAAATTCTAGAAAATCTAAACTTTCTCGATCTAAAGGACACCCTCTGGTTTCAACCACATCCGACTCTGCAGGTCCCTTTTTGTGATCCAGGTCACATAATGTATTCATCGAAAAAAGAATAGCTGAAAGTTAGTCAAGATGTATCGCAAGAACAACTTTATTTTGCTGAAGACAGAAATTTATAAAGGGACAGTTTAAAACACTGCAATGAGTTTTCTCTTTAGAGAGAATACATATATTATAGTTCTAGTTTTTTACTCATCACTACATTCCTAGAAGGAAACTCAATCGTTAAACTGTCATTACAACATGGATTTTCTAAATACATGTCAACTATAAATACTAATTTGCACACTCTGTAGTAGTCCCATATTCTGCTTAAGAAATCGGAAGAATCTAAATAACTCAGATTACCACATGCTTTTTTAAACCAATTACCACACAAGAAGAGTTTAGACCAGTCTGAATTCAAAAATTGCTTTGAAGTGTATGCTGACAAACGGGCTTATTTTGATATCAGACCTAAATATTTAAATCATACTCTCCTAAACCCTTTGTTAAAAATATTAATTGGAGTCCTCTGGTCAAAGCTATTTGAAAGAGGATCCATAACAAAGAGTTTTGTAAGAAATAAACAATTTTGAGGGATTTTACGCTCTTTCATTAAAACCTCTGCCTCTGTTCATATACTGACATTTACCACATTTCAAATGACCCTAAGAAAGTCATTCTGTAATGTGAGAAAAGAAATCCAAAATGACAAAAGTGTTAAAAGCCATATTGAATTAATTTCAAAATGAGAGTTCAAGATGCCTAATTCAATCATTTGGTTAACCCAATTTCACTCAATCCAGCATTTTCTACCACAAGACAGAAATTTATGAAATTCTATCAACTAAAAATAGTTGTCTGCAACTTCTTTGAACTTAGACTAGTCCAGAATTTTGTTGTCTGGTAATGGGTTAAAGGTAACTTCATCCCCCGATTACCGATTACAAGCAGATTAAGGGCTTACATGTTCAGTCATTTGGCTTCAAAAACATCATAACTACAGCTTCTGTTACTATGGTTACATTGTTTCCTAGCCCAGGACTATTTCCTCTCATAGATGATAAATACAGATTCACTACTAAATGAAGTTATGGGCAATAATAACACAACTATTCAGAATATACAAAAACACTCCATGTACGAAAGAAAAAAAGATTTAATCACAGAATATTTACACGTCTTTTTTTTGTGCAAAAGTTTTTTGGAATGACATAAAAACACTTCTATACACAATACAAAACAAAAGATTTCTGAAATCAACATTCATAAAAATGTTCAAAGCCAGAGAATAAATGGCTGTGTTTTATTTAATATTTATGCACTATTTCACTCTGCTTTCACCAAATAAATTATCATATTGCAAAAGAGTTAAACGATCCAACATTTTTACCCTTTCTTTGTAATTGGTTTTCAGCCAAACAAATATTATGACTCAAGGTTTGCAATAGAAATATGATAGCCATTAAAATGAACTAATGGTTACAACCATTTGTGTAAAAAATATTTAGATTATTTTAATATGGTAAACAAACCAGTTTGTTTAATTCTAAAATTTTAATTTTTCTAAAACAAACAGAAAATATTTCATAAGGTGTTTTACATATTTGCTGATATCATGATCCTACTGGCAATTCATCTTGTAAAATCACAGAAATAGACCATGTGACATTTCCAGCCAATTAAAGGTCATACCTTAATATGAATCTCTAATTACATCTACACACTACATGCACACAATATCACTATTTTAATGTGAGATATTTGATGATAAACTATAATATAAACAAATATAAATGAAGATTTAATATGAAAGAAAAGGTTTCATGAGTGAGAAAAATGACACCTATTTACATTTGCAGCAAAATAAATAATTCACTCCATAATACATACACTGGATCTATACAAAATTCAAACAAATTCCTGGCAAGTTCAACACATGGAACAATATTCTTAACCCATTCCAACTCAATCCCTCCTTTTTACGCCCCTCAAGAAAAAAACTTTAGAATACATTGTGGAAAATGAAGAAATTGCTTGTTTCAAGCAATTTCTTCATTATCCACAATGTTTTCTATCCAAAACGACAAAAAAAAAATCAAATTTCCATCAACTTGAAATTGTCGTCTGCAGCTTCTTTCAATTTGGGCCAGACTAAAATTTTGCTGTGTTGGAATGGGTTAATCTCTTCAAATTGAAGTTAAATGTCTAGTCTCTTTCATTAGCAGTAATATACTATGTTTGCATGTATTTCAAACTTTTACCTTTGATCTTAGCTGGCAAAAAGGCAAGAACATTTTTAAACTGGTCCAAATTCAAGGAAATTGAGAACAATTTTCAGTTGATGAAACTTTGAAAATCTTTACATTTTTGGTAACAAGTAATTTCTTCATTTTCCACAATGTTTCTATTTTTTATCACTTGGAGGCCTCCATGAGCATGAATGTGTGGGAATGGGTTAACCCTTTCCTGTTTAAACACAGGAATTTATGTTACTGTGAATTTATACTTGAGAAAACATTGTGGAAAAAGAAGAAATTGCTTGACACAAGCAATTTCTTCTTTTCCCACAATATTTTCTACCACATTGGATGGTTTTATTTCGAATTGCATCCAATTTTCATTGTCGTCTGCAACCTCTTTAGATTTGGACTAGTCTAAATTTTCAAAAAACAGGAAAGGGTTAAGATGGCCAGTAAGCAATCCAAACCATCTATAAACAATTGCCTTTTGGGGAACAAATAATTGCGGAAAATGGTTAAAATGCTTTTAACAAGCAATATGTTATTTTCCACAATGACATTCTTTCCTTTTGTCAAATGAACATTTCCCATACCACTAAGCCCATCTGTCATCATGTATACCATGAATGATATGACTTGCATGATTATTTATACCCTGAGAAATGAAGAGTTAGCACAAACTTTGACAGTTCAACCACCTAATAGTCTTGACTTAACCACACAACAAAATTTTAGACTGGTCCAATTTAAAAAAAAGTTGCAGACTACAATTTTAAGGTTTAAAAAAGTTTATATTGTTTTGTCTTCTTTGGTAGAAAACATTTAAGGAAATGAAGAAAATGCTTGTTACCACACAATTTCTCTTTTGTACCATCCCAGATTACCATGTTTAAGAAAACATTGTGGGACAAAGAATTGCTATGACCAATTTCCCTTTTTTCCCCCACAATGTTTTCTATTTTACATAATGTATATTTTTCATATAACAGCCAAATTAAATTGATGCCCAAAACAAATTTGAATTTGGACCAGTCTAAATCTGCGTTGTCTCATAAATGGTTAAATCAGAAATATTTCTGGATCAACAGGACAGGTTAATTTCTAGACCCCAACCCTGATTGGACTATAAAGTTTGATTTATTAGTTTGCCCACAAAGTTTGCACTAACATTAGCATTATTTACCCTTTCCCGTTCACATATGGGATTTTACATTCCTGTGATTTCATACTAAAGAAAACATTGTGGAAAAAGAAGAAATTGCTTGTAACAAGCAATTTCTCCTTTTCCCACAATATTTTCTACCACATAGGATGATCAGATTTCAAATTGAAATCATTTTACATTGTCGTCTGCAACCTCTTTCAAATTGGACCAGTCTAAAATTTCATAAAACAGGAAAGGGTTAAGATTGTCAGTGAGGGATGTTGATATGAGCAATGTTGGTGTGCAAAGTGGAGTTAGTATGAAATTCTAACTCAACAGTTACACAAACTTGTCACACAGCTCTAGATATCGGGTACTAACTGTCCAAAACATGTAAATTCTTCTCCTTACCTTCACTGAGAGTATTGATGAATCACAGCTGTCTATCAGAGAATCAATCTACTAATCAAATCAACCATTTTGAACAGGAGAGAACTTTGAACTTCAAATTTGCGGACATTTATGATAAGTAATTTTTGGTTTGGCGACTTGACCTTGGTAACTACAGCTTAACCCTTTCCCATTCAAATACGGGATTTAACGTTCCTGTGATTTTTTACCCAAGAAAACATTGTGGAAAAAGAAGAAATTGCTTGTAACAAGCAATTTCTCCTTTTTCCACAATATTTTCTACCACATAGGATGGTTTCTTCTCAAATGACATCCAGTTTTCATTGTCGTCTGCAACCTCTTTGAATTTGGACTAGTCTAAAATTTTCAAAAACGGGAAAGGGTTAAATAAGCTGTACTTATATTGTTTCGGTCGCCAGCCAAACATTCTACCTTCTCGTTACATATTACTAGAAATAAGCTTTACATAATAAAGCTCTTTATGTCACAGTAGACTTCTTAACTGATCTAAATTGGCATGAGCAGCAATCTGACAACTGACGTATAGCTGGGCCCTGTCACTGACTCCAACAGACAGTAACGACATTTAACCCATTCCCATTTTAGACCAGTCCAAGTTCCAAGAAGTTGAAGTTGACAATTTTAAGTTGATGAAATCTTTGTCTTCTAGGGTAAAAAAACATTGTGAAAATGAAGAAATTGCTTGTTACAAGACCTGAGTTTTCCAAAGCTTTCATATTAGGGGGGAGTTTAAAAGCATCATCTCATGGGAATGGGTTTAGTGGCCAAACTTTCAAAATTGCTTAATATAAACGTCAAGTTCAAAGTTCATTTCAGGTTTTAATTAATCATTTGATTGGTCAACCAATATTCTGATTGACAGCTGCCATCCATCAATTCCAATGAAAACCCATAACATAAACACCACTTGTGAGCAGTAGAACTCTTTTAAAAGTCTTTTGTTATCAAAACAAAACTTTTGTTTCATAATAAGTAGCTAAAGTTTTCAAACAGCTATAGGACATGACAGAACTTGGTGTCCATAATTGTTAGGTTGAGTATCAGCCTCATACTAAAGAGGTCCAGGGTTTGATTCTCCAGGGTGACTATCCACCATGGGTCTTTAAATGGCCAAAAGATACACCCCGAGTACTGGCACATTCTCTAGTAAGCTGAATGGAAAGGATGTAATCTTTGTTATAAGAACTTATTTCAAATCCATGTCATATAGTTTACACAAACCAACAGCACTTACAGCCTTCTTGAGCTATGCCAACATTTTATTAATTGATCACTTTTATCTTTAAAAGAAAAGCTTTTCAAAAGATTGAGAATGGTTTATGTACATGAGCAAAAGGGTATATTTAAAGAAAATCCATACCTAACTATTGCAAATTTGGTTCAGTTCTCTAATACCGATAATTAATTAACCTATCACCAACCATTTTCTTTGTTCAATACAAATTCCTGAGTTATCTCAAATTATTTATCACAGAAAAATACAAATTGTCTCCCTTGGTAAGGCTGTTTAGGGCATTCTGAGAGCAAATCATTTATGCTAGAGTTGTTGTAGAAATTGCCCAATCACGGCTGTCAATCAAGGAATAAATCCAGTCAAATAATTTTTTCAGCCAAGACCTGAGCTTTCAACTCCCATTGGCCCACATTTTTGTTAACCTTTTTGTTGGTTTGGCGACTTAGACATCGTAACTACAGCTTATTCAAGCTGTAGTCACAACATTTAGATTGCCATCCAACTATTATACTTATTTGTAACATTCATTAATTCAGACTTGAAGCTAAATTTGAACTCCAACATTGGCCACCATTTACATGAAGTATTTTTGTCTTTTATGCGACTTAAACATCGTAACTACAGCTTATTCAAGCTGCAGTTACAACATTTAGGTTGAAAACCAACCATTCTACTTTTGAAAAATAACAATGATAAAAAATCAAATTAGAACTTCATGTGGGAATTCAATGGGTGGGGTCAATGGAGTTATTGGACGAGTCCATCAAATGGTAAATTCCTACAGCTAAACCTAAGGACCAGAGTTTTACATACTAAAGTCAAATTTCTTCCACCCAATGTTGTGGGGACTCATTGTAACCACCTTGTCAAAATGATTTGAATGAGTCCCTTCAATTTATGGTTAAACAATGAAATAACAGATTTAAATTGCTTTATTTTGTTTGAATTGGGTTTGATATTGCCTTCACTGTCTCTCATTTACAGTTTGGTAAAATTCACCCGTTCATAGGCTTCCTGGGTATCACCAGGACGAGACAGGGGCTCTGAAATACCCAAGGACATACCCAAGAGACCAGCAGCACAGCCAGGTTTGAACCCATAACCCGTGACATTTCTCAGATTCTAAACTCCACTGACCTAACCCCTGAGCCATACAGGACCCCAGATTTACATTGTCATCACTCCCTATTATCTGAAGCAGGGGACAATTATTAACCCATTCCAACACAGTGGAATTTTAGACCAGTCCAAATTGAAAGGAGCTGCAGACGGCAATTTCAAGTTGATGGAATTTTAAATTTTTTCGTCTTTTTGGATAGAATACATTGTGGATAATGAAGAAATTGCTTGATCCAAGCAATTTCTTCATTTTCCACAATGTTTTCCAAAGCTTTTACGTTGAGGAGCGTAAAAAGGAGGGATTGAGTTGGAATGGGTTAAGGGGTGATAAAAAGATCTAATTTAGTTGTCTAATCCCAGCATGACATTTAAAAAAGCCATACATTCACTATGTATTTCAAGCCTAAGTTTTCAAGATTTATTTAATTGAAACTTCCATATTTTGCTTTTAGAATTTACTTAAATAAAGCTTATAATGTACACAGTTTAATATTAAAATCAGTCTGTAAACTGATATATTCTGATATATCAAACTAAAATCCCATGAGCCCATTCCCACACAGTGGCGCTTTCTTATGCCCCTCAAGAAAAACAGTTAGGAAAACATTGTGTAGAATGAAGAAATTGCTTGTAACAAGCAATTTCTTAATTTTACACAAAGTTCTCCATTCGAAAAATTGAAAAAATCTAAAATTCAATTAACTTAAAATTGTCGTCTGCAATCCCTTTTAATTCAGACCAGTCTAAAATTTTGCCGTCTAGAAATGGGTAAAACAAAAAATCCATAAAGTTTACACTCAATTTCTAAAACTGTCAAGTATTTCAAGAGTCTAAGTCAAAACAACTCAATTGTTGAAGAGCACTCAACCAAGTATTAAGGCAATAGTATACTTGACTATTTTACACTGGCTGACACAAAGACCACTTCAACTTACTTAAATCATTACCAGTCAAAAGTTTAGACTGGTCTAAATTCAAAGAAGTTGCAGATGACAATTTCAGTTGATGAAATCTTATTCTTTGTCTTTGGAGGATAAAAACATTTTGGATAATGAAGAAATAGATTGTAACAAGCATTGTGAAGGGAAGGGTTAACCCATTTTCATACAACCTGTTGTCATGGAAAACCTTGCAAGAAAAGCAGAAATTGCTTGAACCAAGCAATTTCTCCTTTTTTTTGCTTGGTATAGGCAATCTTCATTTTCAACATTACTTATTTCCTACCAAAACTGATAGAGATTTAAGATTTTTTCAACTTGAAAATGTCATCTCATTCTGCCTTTCTTTGAATTCGGACAAATCTAAATTTTTGTTTGGTAAACGATTAAATGAACTGAACAGATGATTATTAATTTCCATGGGAATTTATACAAAGAATTAAACTACTTTAGTAAACAAAATATCTAGAAAAAATACCAAATACCTAGTAGTTCCAAACTGCCAAAAAGTTGACCATTACAGAAAATAAAGGCCAAAACATGAAAAGATTCCTAACTATTAAAACTCACTCAAGTCATTTTATTAGTCTGAAGATTTGTTTCTTATCTAATTGGCTTATTGCCTCTATCATTCTTTTAGACTGACCAATCAAACAGTTTTGTTAGAATTGTAGTGCAATGTAGTACTATATCAGAGGTCAGTTGGCATTGCCCGCAATCCGTCAAAAAGCTGGGAAGGAATCAAATTTGTGAGTAAAGCACTACATGTAATGTTACAAACTTGTGTGTGTACTTGTTGAGATATGGTAGGGGAACTTGACCCCCTTTGTCTTTGGAGCACTGCTTCAAAACAATTGCACATTTTCTTTGAAAACAAACAGTAAATAAAGTTCAAGTCAAATCACCCCTTGTATAAATGAACTACTACTCTACTTCCATACCTTTCTATATACAAATATAATATACATCATCCAATAGTAACCAAACCATTGTAAATGCCTCTTAAAAAGCTGTTAGTTACAATGCTTTTGTTAGCCCATTGACACCACTCTAATCTGAGATTACAGATTTTATAAAAACGAATATCTTTATACAGTGACCAAATGTCATGTATTCATCATGTATGTTTTGTTAGTTTTATTATTATTATTATTTGTTTTTCAAAAAAGTTGCAACTACATGTATTGCTAAATCTTTTAACTGTTAGTTTCAAGAGTTTGGAAAGCAACACATTAAGTCATTAACCCATTCCCACACAATGACACTCTTAAATGCTCCGCTAGAAAAAAACTTTTAGAAAACATTGTGGAATATGAAGAAATTGCTTGTCTTTTGATTCAAATCTGAAAAGTGATTTTATTGAGAATGATGAGGGTTAAATATCCATCATGATAAACATGTAATGGATCAAATTTGTTTTTCTACGCAATAAAGAAATACTCTTAGGCAAAAGGAGAATTACCTTCTAGAAACATATTTTAAGGAAGCTGATATATGGATGTATAGCCTACACTTTCGGTCATATTGACCTGTGATCTACTGACCTTGACATTGACACAAGGTCACTGTACAAACAATTTATCAACTACAAACTACATTCATAAACGTTTATTTCATTTTTCTCTATAAAACTGCACCATTGGATAGATCTTCCCAACAGGAAGATTAGAATTTTTCTCTCTTACTTATTCTCTCTGATTTCCACAATTTATTCACATGAAAGATTGTTTGTATAGATGAAAACTTTTACACCTTCCAATTGAATCCAAGTACACTTTTCGAAAATCATTCACAAAAAATGCTGATTTGCATTCTGGACTGTTTTGAACACATCCAGACATGATAATGGTCGTTTCGGCTCACGAGTTGGCATTTCGAGTTTTGGTCCACTGTGTTTACACATCTATTATATATATCCACAAGGGTTTGATTCCTTTATTTGGCAGTGGATGCATTGTTTTTACCATTCATTCCCATACATGTGGTGATGGGGGCAACTCGGATGGTTGGGCTACCTGAGAACTGAAATGGAACAAGATTTTGAATATCACACCATTACCAAATGCCTGGTCTGATTTCACAGATGTTGCAGACCAAATAAAAACAAGAGGACCATGATGGTCCTAAATCGCTCACCTGAGGCATCTCCAAATTACAGTACTTTTTAGTATAAAAAAGACACAACTTATAAAAGATATATAAGATTTTGGGCTTTGTACAAAACAATCCAGTCATGTTTTACAATAATAATGAATGCCTTTGGCTTTATAGTTTAATCCATTACCAAACTATCCCAGAATTTGTCACCCTCAGGGAATATAGGTTTGAAAAATACATAGTGAGAAAGGGAGTGACAAGCAATTTATCCATTTCTCACAGTGTTTTCTACCTGAAATTCTTTGTATTTAGATTTCAATCAAACTCTTATTACTGTCTGATACTTCAATGGGTGTAATTTTAGCAACGTTGGTAGAGAACAATCTGGATGTACTATAAATCAAAATATGAATGCATTACAACTTATACATGAGGAGTGGAAGATATTTGAACATGCTCTTATTGAGCGTTTTTCATATCTTTGGATGCCTTGGGAAGGACCATGTTTGTCCAAAGGATGTAAACATGGTAGATAACAATAATGTTATCCTATGTTTTTAATGTAAATGCTCTGGAACCTATATTTAAGAACAAGAATTCTTTCAATGCAATTTACACAATTTTCGACCCAAAGAGCAGAGACATTTTTTTATCCTAAGAGCATGTTTTCCTGTTACATGGAACAAAATTATTTAGTCATGCTACATGCCAAATATGTATGCCCATCACCTTATATTTCAGAAGGAGAAGACTTTTGATGTTGCTCTAATTGAGTTTTTTTCAAAAGTTTTGACCTCTGCGGCAGTGCCATGTTTTATCCCAGGGCTAAGATTTTAGCCAACATGGTAGAGAACCATCTGGATATGCTATATACCAAATATGAATGCCTTACACTTTGTACATTGGGAGGAAAAGACTATTGAACATGGTATAATTGAGCATTTTTACAAACTTTGGACACCCAGGGAGGGGGTATTTATTGATCTACAGGCATAATTTAATCAAAACTGATAGATAACAGCCAGGCTATGCTTCACCCAAAATATAAATGCCCTCCTCCTTAAAATGAAGATTTCTTTTTCTTTTAGCATACTCAAATTTTGTGTTTTTCCCAATTTTGGACCCCTAGTACAGGGCAGTTTTTGACCCGAGGAAGACAACTTTAGGTGATATAGTACAAAACCATCTAGTTATGCTACATACCAAATATGAATATCCTACACCTTATAGTTTAAGAAGTGAAGTCTTTTAAAATTGCTCAAATTAAGCATTTTTCCAAACTTTGGACCTCAGGGGCGGGGCCATTTTTGACCCCAGAGATTAAATATTTAAAAACTTGGTAGAGAACCATATGATTAAGTTCTATGTAAAATATAAACGCCTTTGGCCTTGTAGTCTGTGAAAAAAAAGACAAAATAGATTTTCAAAAATTTCCCATTTTCATATGCCGCGATTAAAAGAGTTTTTCACGGAATGAAAATTCCCTTTTTTAAATGCCGCGGCATCCAGAGTTTTTGATGGAATGAAATTCTTTTAACAATTTTTGAAGAGCTTCACCCAAGGAACATCCCTGCAAAGTTTCAGCTTGATTGGCCAACTGGTTCAGGAGGAGAAGATTTTTAAAGATATTTAAAGAATTACTAAAGATTCCCATTTTCAAATGCCGCGGCAACCAGAGTTTTTGACGGAATTAAATTCTTTTAACAACTTTTAAAGAACTTCACCCAAGGAACATCCCTGCAAAGTTTCAGCTTGATTGGGCAACTGGTTTAGGAGGAGAAGATTTTTAAAGATATTTAAAGAATAACTAAAGATTCCCATTTTCATATGCCGCGGCAACCAGAGTTTTTGACGGAATTAAATTCTTTTAACAACTTTTGAAGAACTTCACCCAAGGAACATCCCTGCAAAGTTTCAGCTTGATTGGCCTACTGGTTTAGGAGGAGAAGATTTTTAAAGAAATTGTGGACGGACGGACAGACGGACAGACGGACAAACGGACAGACGGACAGACGGACAGACGGACGGACGGACGACGGACAACGACCGATCACAATAGCTCACCTCGCACTTTGTGCTCAGGTGAGCTAAAAATGTTATTGTGTGTGAATGCGTTTTATTTAGGAAGGCAACATTATGAGCAGAAGACATCCATTCTCTCTAAGATGAAATCATGCAGACTTTATATAATACTTTGGAGATTTTTTTTATTTGATGCAAAGACAAATGGTAGACCTATACTTAACCTATTACCAGACAACATAATGTTAGACTGCTCAAAATTGAAATATGTTGCCGAGACATTTTTGTGCTTCTGGGTAGTGAACATCATGAGAAATGAAGGAATTGCTTCTATAAGCAATTTCTTCTTTTTCACCATGTTTCACAAGGTTTTCTTGCAAGATGGCAAGAGGGATTGCATGGGAATGGGTTAAATCCCGAATACAGATTCATCATAAAAATATAGAAGAGAAAACATTAAACTTCCAATCTTTGTTTTATCATCAATATGGTCATATTCTTGTACCTCATTACAACACAGAAAAACTTTTAGGTTGGCCCCAATTAAAAGTTACAGACAAATGATTTTTGGCTTTTAGGGTAGAAAACATTGTGGATAGTGAAGAAATTGCTTCTTACCCTCACTTCTTCACTTTCAGCAATGTTTTCTTAGATTTTGCAAAAACCCTTTACTGTATGGCAAAAATTCAAAGGTTTGCACAAAACATTTAAAAAATTGACTTTATTTGAAAAATAATTACTCACATAGGTAGAAAATAATGGGTTAACCCTTATCTCTTGAGAATAATACAATACTTACTTTGCAAAGTTTTTATATGATATGGAACTTGGATTAAGGCATAATGGCACTCGGTTTCCTTTCTGTTGTTCTAAAATGAACTTGTGGAGTTTTTCTGAAATAGGAGATATATATTATTACAAAACATTTTGATGAAAATTCTTCAAAAGGTTTATAGATGGATTACAGATAAAATTCATTTTAATCCTTTCCTATTCAATGATGTATAAAATCAGCTTTAAATTGTCGTCTGCAAAACCTTTGAATTTGGACCAGTTTAAAATTTTGTAAAACAGGAAAGGATTAAGTTTTGACGATCAAAATTCCTTCATGCTGTTACAATCAATTTCTTCATTTCCCACAATGTTTTTAACCCAGTTAGTCATCAACTTTCAATTGTTGTCTGCAACTTCTTTCAATTTGGACCAGTCTACCAGGTTTATCTGGTTATGGGTTAAATGGTAAGAAATGATAATCAACTATCTGTTGTTTTACTGCAGGCAGACATTAAGTGGTTTTTTTCTATGCCAGATTAGAGAATTGTATTCTCAACAGTTTTAATCCATTCCCAGAACAAAATTTGAAGAAGCTGCAGACGACAATTTAAGTTAATTGAATTTTAAATTTCTTTGTCCTTTTGGATAGAAAAATTGTGGATGATGAAGAAATTGCTTGGTCAAAATAATTTCATCATTTTTCACAATGTTTTCCAAAGCTTTTCCTTGATAGGCATAAAAAAGGGGGGATTGTTTGGGAATGGGTTAAAGTAAAAGGAACATGTACAAGTTAGCAGCATTGGACAGAGGGACACTGGTAAAATTGAGACCCTCTCTATTATTGATGTAGGGCATAAAATTATATAAAGATGTTTAATTGAGGTAGAAATTTGATTAACCCATTACCAGATGACAATATTTAGACTTGTCAGATTCAAAGAAGTTGCAGACAACAATTTTTAAATTGGGCTGGAGAACATTTTGGATAATGAAGAAATTGCATGCCACAAGCAATTTCTTCATTTTCCAAAATGTTTTCCAAAGCATTTTTCTTGAGGGGCGTCCAGAAGTATCATCATGTGGGAATGGGTTTATAAGAAGTGAATCTATGAAAAGTCCAAACAGTACCTTTTACTTTGAACACAGAAGTTAGATCGTCTTCGAAGTCATATCTAAAGGGTTCCTTGCATAATGGCTCGAAGTCCGACGTATAATGTCTCACTTTACCAATATTATGGCAACATGTACACATACAGGAATGATATCGTAATCGTCCTTCATCTAAATAAGGGTGTGCTAGTGCATCAGCCGCGGTGATTCTTTTGTCCTGTACAGCAAAGAGAATTTTAACCAATTACTAGACAGAAAATTTCTACACTGGCCTTAATGTACCCATTACCAGACAGCAAAATTTGAGACTGGTCTGATTGGAAGGAGTTTCTTTCTGGGTAAAAAATTTTGTATAAAATTGCTTGTTACAAGCCTTTTCTTCATTTTACTGAATGTTTTCCCAGTTGCTTTCTTAAGGGGCATCAAAAGCATCCCTGTGTGGGAATTGGTTTATTAAAAAATATTGCAGATGACAATCTAAAGTTTATGGAATTTTAGATTTCATTTTTCCGGATAGAAAACATTATGTAAAATGACGAAATTGCTTGGGACAAGCAAGTTCTTTGCAAAAGAATTGCTTCGGATAAGCAAGTTCTTTGTTTTACACCATGTTTTTTTCACGATTGTTTTTCTGGTAATTGTAAAACAGCCAAAGCTTCATGTTGCTATTAACAATTTCTGAGAACCCACAACACAGGGTTCATTTAGTTATCATAGAAGTAAGTAAACCTTTCTGGTACAATCCCTGATTCTTACATTCCTGTGATATTAGACTTGAGAAAACTTAATGGAAAAGAAGAAATTTTGTAATGCTATTTCTTCTTTTCCCACAATGTTTTCTACCATACAGGATGGTTAATTTTTGAATTTTTCTTACTTTATAATGTCGTCTGCTACACCTTTGAATGTCAGAAAAAATTTGGAAAACAGTGAAGGGTTACATAAAAATTATCCTGCATTAAATTTAGTAACAAGTGACATGATCAAACAAGATTCTGAATAAAACAAGATGTGTTTGTGAAATATCATGCCCCTGAAACAGAAACTCTTTAGAAACGGGTGATTTTTATTGTTTTTTTTTCTTCTTTGTTTTAGATAAAAGGGTTAAAATTTTGACCTTGACCTTGATGAAATGACCTTCCCCAGTTGCGCCTTGTTGAGACCTATCTACATACCAAATATTAGCATTGTAACTTGATCAGGGTTGAAGTTATAGCAAAATGTTTAGTTTGCAGGTTAAGTTTTGCAGACAGACAGACAGACCAACTGACAGACAGACGGTCACTGTAAAACATTATGCCCCTGATCTTATCAATGTGGGGGCCCTCAAGAAAAATAATTAGGGATCATTGTGTAAAATGAAGAAATTGCTTGCAACAAGCATTTATTTCATTTTTCACAATGTTTTCTACCCAAAAAGCTGGAAAAATCCTGAATTTTATAAACTTCAAATTGTCTTGTGCAATTTCTTTCAATTTGGACCAGTCTAAAATTTAGTTTTTCCGAATGGGTTAGGTCTTAAAATCAACTAGACAATAAAAATATTTAAATTCAATTTCAGTTTGATTTCTTTGTTTCCTTAACACAGACAAAATGTCTTGTCTGATCATGGCAATACATCTAGGGTATGCCAAGGAATTCATTAACTTCAAGATCTATTTTTTACCTTCTAAATATCTTGCCCCAAATTTTTGTTGTAAAGAGTACTCAAACTTTTCATATAAGGTGTTTTTTTTTCTAAAATAATTAACCTTAATGTGCATGAAAAATAAAGATCTTTCTACAGGATGACCGTTCGGAATTAAATGCTCCTTCGGAAGGTTCCAAAAGTTCATCAGATATAACGGAATCTGCTCCACCTCTGATTTTTCAGCTGTGGGTGCTTAGAATTGAGTAAAATCAGAATGGGAATGAAGAAAATTACATACAGGATCGAACACAAGCATTCTACACAACAAATGTACAGCTTCATGTGTTGCTTGATTGGATAATGTATAGAGAGCTGCTAATGAGGGTGGGCGATGAGGTTGACGAATGATGTGAGATTTGGCACCGTCGCAGGCGGAACGCATGTCGTCTATTGTGGGGCTTCCCAAGAGATCAATGATGAGATCCAACTGAAATTAAACAGTAGAAAATACCTTAATAAAATATGACAATAAAGTTATTCCAGCACTATTCCACTTTTCTACACCCCTCAGTAAAAAAGCATGGAAAAAATCATTAAAGAAATGAAGAAATTGTTTGTAACACACAATTTCTTCATTTCCCACATGGTTTTCTGCCCAGAATGACAAAATTTATTAAAGTTCTATCGATTTAAAATTGTCTTTGTCGGCAAGTAATGGGTTAAGATTCAAAGAAATCATTTACTTTTTCTCTCTCGGCCTTTGTATTCAGTTCTAATTTGATCAGAGAGCTTTATTGCTGAATTGCATTGCTTGTCACAATTCTTCATTATCCACATTTTTTTCTAACAAGAATGATGAAAAAATTTGAATTTTCATAAACTATAAACTTTCTTCTGCAACTCCTTTTTATTTGGATCAGTCTAAAATTTTGTCGTCAGGTAATCGATTAAAATGTGCATAGCTAGCCTATAGGAATTCACTTGCTTAAATCTATCTCATTACCTAATAATTTTGTGCTGAAAAAGTAGCTATAGAAAACGTGGAAAAGGGTTAAAGGCTCAAAACCAGCAATTTCTTCTTTTCTAACAATGTTTTCTAACCCTTTTCTCACTTATTTTACTACCTAAAAGATGTGGTCAACCTTTTTCAATTTGGACCCGCTTCAAAATTCTGCTGTCTGATAATAGGCTTAACCCTTGACATGACATGCTAAGTGCAGTCTGATCTTAGTCTCCACCTCCTGTCTCTTTCATTCAACCAAGAGTTGTTTATAAAATAACTCTTCAAAACAATTTTTGATCCTTTACAATTACTTCCAGCACTTTCAGGCCTTTGATTTTATTGCAAATTTAGCTAAGGATCTTATTCAGCATGACAAGGGTTAATAAAGAAAATGTAATTTTCACTCACCTGCTGGACTGGACTTTGAGCTTGAAATAAAATTCTCCTTCCTAGAAGTTCGGCGAAAATACATCCTACTGACCATATATCTATGCTATAACTATAATGTTTGGTCCCCATAAGGATTTCAGGTGCACGATAGTACTGCGTCACAACTTCCTGTGTCATGTGAACCGACTCATCAGGCTCCTCAATCCGCGCCAATCCGAAGTCACAGATCTGTAATATAAAGAAATTTGAGAAAACTTCATCTTCTCTTAACCCTTTCCTGGTTAATCTCTGGTTTTTACGTCCCTGTGATTTTATGATTGAGAAAACATTGTGGAAAAAGTAGAAATTGCTTGTAACAAGCAATTTTTATTTTTTCCACAATATTTTCTACCCTAGAAAATGGTCATTCATCAAATAAAAATCAACTTTAGTTTTTCATCTGCAAAACCTTTGAATTTGGATGGGTCTAAAATTTTGCAAAACAGGAAAGTGTTAACCCATTCCAAAATCTTAGGCTGATCCAAATTGAAAGGAATTGCAGACAATAATTTAATGCATATCGAATGTTAGATTTTTTTTTCAACTTTCTGTGTAGAAAACATTGTTAGAAATGAAGAAATGATAATAATAAAGACTTTATTCAATGAGGCTGCACAGTTGGGATAACCCAGTCATATCTGTGGGCCTCTATACAAGCAATTTCTTCATTTTACACAATGTTTTCCCATTTGTTTTTCTTGGGGGCATCCAAAAGTGTCATTGTGTAGGAATGGGTTAACACATTGCCAAATAGTCCTGTTTTTTCCCCCAAAAAATGCTCGGACAACATTTTTGAAATCAAGAAATTTCTTGTAAAAAGAATAATTAATTTCTTCATATCCCACAATGTTTCCAACTCAAAGAAACAAAGATTTTTCTAAATTCCGAAATCTCGAAATCATTATGAATTTGGACCAGTTCAAAATGTTGTTGTTGTGTAATGGGTTAATAATATGTCATTATGATAATATTGCTGGCAAAACTGGATATGTTTCAGTTCATAGGATTAACCCATTCCCATACAACAAAATTTTAGACTGGTCAAAAATTGAGTGAAGCTGCAGACAGCAATTTCAGATAGAAGGATTTTTAAATCTTTTTGGATAGAAAACATTGTGGAAAATGAAGAAATTGCTTAACACAATGCTTTCCAATTTTTTTTTCCTGAGGGGCGTCCAAAAGTGTCACTGTATGGGAATGGGTTAAAAAACTATTTCACAGCCTAATGTAATTTCCAGTTATTGAGAGAAAAGGGAGATGACTCCTCTACACATCTTTCTCAAATATTAATTGTCCAGTTTCATGCCAATGAATCTTAACCAATTCCGACACATTCCCACTTTTTAACAAGCTTTGGGAAACAGTGGAAATTGCTTGTGACAAGAAATTCTTTCGTTATCCATGTTTTCCACCTGAAAAGACATATAATCTGAAAATTCCTTAGGATGAAAAATTGTTATTTTCAACTTTTTTTAATTTGGACCAGTCTACTAATGGGTTAAAACCAATTTCCTTTCAATGAATGACAAATTGGTAGAGGTCTAGACACAACATTTTGATAAAACTTTCAATAAACTTTAAAGGACTTTGTAAGGCCAAAATGCTTGTCATCATTTGTTTTCCCCTTTCCTAGGAGAACAGTAGAATAATCTATCTTTTATCACCTACACCTCCAACTTTTGATTAAATTCAGCCATTACAAGATGGCAAAATAACAGACTTGTACATATCTAAAGGAGTTGCAGATGACCATTCAAAGTTTTCGAAACTTTGATTTTTTTCCCCAACTTTCAGGAAAGAAAACATTGTGTAAAGTGGAGAAATTGCATGTTACAAGCAATTTCTTCAATTTACACAAATTTTCTCATTTGTTTTTTTTTTCTTGAGGGACGTCCAAAAGCACCATTGTGTGGGAATGGGTTTACTTTTGTCATGCTGAACCTGCAATATTTCTACTTTGGCAGGATGTATAGACAAAGATCAGCATGCACATGTGTGTAGTCTGATCTTACTCCACAATTCCTGCTGGCTTGAGTTGCTTATGGGATAAATATTTCAAAATAAATATCAACCAACTTTCCAGTACTCTCAGCTGTTTGAAAGTTAATGCTATTCTGTAGTGAATTTTAATCAGCATGATAAGGATTATTCCTAATTCATAACATTCAAATTTTTCTAGGTTTGTATAGCTTAAATTCTACAACATCTGCTTTACCCATTACAGCAAAATCCAACATTTTTACGTAATCAGAAAAGCAGTTATGGAAAACATTGTGGGAAAATGAGCGAATGCTTGAGAAAAGCTATTTCTCCTTATCATGTATTTCAGCTCTATATGTCGCTTACTTTTGAATTTAGCTGAATTTTGAATTTTTTGATCTTCAATTTTTCAACTAGGATTGGTTTAGAATATTGTCATTACATAGGTTTATGTGTCTGGTCAACCAAAACTGACAAAATTTCTCATTTGGGATGACAGTACAATAATCAAAGGTTTTTTATATAGTTGAAACCGAGGCTGTGCAGGGACTAAATCTGACATTCCTTCGACCACAAACCACACTTACCTTGAGCACGCAGTTACTGTTGACTAGAAGGTTGCCTGGTTTAATGTCTCGATGTATAACACGTGCAGAATGTAAATATTTTAAACCTGAAATAATAGACAAGCTGGTACAAGTCATAGATCAAACAACACTGTACACAGATTTGTCTTGTAAAGATTAACCTGATCCAGTTTTTTTAAGCCCCTCAAAAAAGCATCGTGGAAATGAAGAAATTGCTGAAGTTAATTGCTTAAGTTTTAGAAATTTAACCTTGTCATGCTGAATAAAATCTTAATCTGAATTTGCATCAAAATCATAGACCTGAAAGCACTGAGTGCATTTGATAATGGTGAAGTTAATTTTGAAAATTAATTTTCTAAACAACTCTGGGTTAAAGGAGATAAACAGGAGGTGTAGGCCAAGATTAGACTGCACTTATAGGCAGGCTGATCTTAGTCTATACCTTCTGCATTAAACAGGAATATTCCAGATTCAGCATGACAAGTGATAAGATATCTTTGTCTTTTCAGGTGAAAATTGAAAGCTGCACACAACTATATCAAGTTGATGAAATTTTAAAAGCCTTTGTCATTCTTGGTAGAAAATGTTCATTAAAACTGTGGTTAATTGATTCCCACAGAATCCCTCTTTCGACGCCCCAACAAAAAAGGGCTTTGGAAAACATTGTGTAAACTGACAAAATTGCTTCTTACAAGCTGTTTCTTCATTTTTCCACAATGTTTTCCCAGTTTTTTTTGTGAGGGGCAAAAAAGGCAAGATAGTGTGGGAAAGGGTTATCTGTTAACTTTTATCTGTTAACATTCTTGTAGTAAGAGAGATATCCAAATTTATCATGTAATATAAACAATTATAAAATATTTGGAAGCACACTACTGCAGACAGAAGCACTATTTTTAGATCATGTTTGTAGATTATTTTCATTACCTGGTGGAATTAATACCTTTCTAATCTCTAGGTTAACCGATTTATTATCTCAGAGCAAACCATAGGAATTTTGCATTTACAATCAGTTTTAAAAGTTGCTTTTTAATTTGAGAATTCTGCACATTTCCTTTTTTATGCAGATATTATTTAGGAAATGACTGATTGTCTAATCAAAAATATCAATGAACTCATTCCAGCACAGTCCCACTTTTTTACACCCCTAATGAAAATAGGTTTTGGAAAATATTATGGCAAATGAACAAGTTGCTTATTAAAAAAAAAATAATTTGGAAACAGTGAGAACAGAAATTGCTTGTAACTATAGTAGTATATTAGCAATTTTTCCTTTCTCAGCTATTTTGGCACTTAATTTTTAGTTTTAGAGCACTCTGAATAGTCTTCTGAAGTTCCTTTCAATGTTGACCCATAGACTGGTAATGACTTAAGAATTTTATCCATTTTAACCCATTACATAATAGCCAAATTATAGACTGGTCCAAATTGAAAGGAGTTACAGCCGACAATTTCAAGCTTATGAAGAAATTACTTGTAATAAGCAATATCTCCATTATCCACAATGTTTTCTGAAGCTTTATTTCTTTGAGGCGTCAAAGTGTCTTTTAGTGGTAATGGGTTAAACAATATTTGTCTCCTGCTGAGTTTTGATTACTATGGCTACATGTTAATCCTATATCTTTTGAATTTGAGGGTAAAAATAAGAGGTTGTACATAAAGACTCGTACATGTGCTGTGTGTTCAAGCACAAAAACCAATGTATAAACTTACATTTTTTTTATGACATTAGCAATTGCACCTTTAACAAATCAATGTTCTACTCCTCTAATAGGATATGTAAATACTAGAATACATTGAGTGCCTTTCAGGTTTTACTAGAAGTAAAGGTATTCACAAGAGGTAAGGTATTTCATATATCGATCACACCCTTGTATACTTTACATACAAGGTGATACATAGGTAAACTTGGATGAATGACTCAATGTTTCACCACATCCTTAATCTGTTTGGTTAGATAATTCATTAACTCATTTCCACACATTAAAATTTTAGACCAGTCCTCCTAATTCAAGTATTTAAAGTTGATGAAATTTTGAAAATCTTTGTATTTAGGGTTAGAAAACATTGTGGATAATGAAGAAATTGCTTTTAACAAGCAATTTCATTTTCCACAATGTTTTCCAAAGTTTTTTATATTGAGAGGCGGTTCAAAGCATTACCACAAAACAAAATTTTAGACAGATCCAAACTGAAAGAAGTGGCAGATGACATTGAAAAGTCCATCAAAAGTGTCACATGAGCTGAAAAACATTGTAAGAAATTGAGAAATTGCTTGCATTAAGCAATGTCTCCTTTACTCCTAAAGTTTTCCACAAAGATGCTTCTTCAAGCGGCATTGTGTCATAATGAAATGAGATTAACCCAATACCACAAACAAAATTTTGGACAATTTTAAAAATCTTTGCCTTTTGGGGATAACAAACTTGGTGGGTAAAAAAGAAAGTGCTCGTAACAAGTAAATCTTTTCATTTTTTTTTTTTGAGGCCTCAAAAATCGTGACTGTGTTGGAATGGGTTATGATTAACCCTTGTCTAGCTGATCCAAGAATATTTCTGCTTTTACAATGGAATTGGCAGGTGTATAGACTAAGATCAGCCTGCAAAGAAATGCGATCTGATCTTAGCCTACACTACCTGCATTTTGTTGTTGTTGTGAAAGAAATCTTTGAACAAAAAATTGTCAAAATTTTCAAATATAGTGAAAAGAGGAAAAATATCCAGCAGGACAAGGGTTAATAGTAGTCATCCAAACAGTTTGTAACTAATCAAGCAGATAATAATGACTGGTACCCACAACATACTGAGGTTTAGAGTCATAGAAAGTGATACATAGGTAAACTCAGACAGATGACTAAATGTTGGTTTGATTCATCATTAGGATTAACAGTAGTTACTAATCCCAGCAACCAATGACACATCTTGACACATTTTTATGCCACCATGAAGTATGATCATGAAAAACATTGGTAGAAAAGAATAAACTGTTTGTAACAAACAATTTTCCCTTTTCTAATACCATTTTCTAACTAACATAACCTTTATTTTTCAATCCAAAACCACTTTGTTAAGTTGTTTGTGATTTCTTTCAATTTGGACCAGTCTAAAATTTTGTTGTTTGGGAGTAGATTACACGAGAGCCTAAAACACACTTTGGAAGAGATGTATTCATTCTATCACCAACATGGAAATAATATAACAGTTAACCCTTAACATGCATAAAATCCTTTTCAGAATTATATACAAATCAAATTGCAGAAAGCACTGGTAGTACTTGTTGTTCAGTTGACAATACTTCTTTTGAAAATTAATTTCATAAAACAACTCTGGTTTCAAAGAACAGACAGGAGGTGTAGACGAAGATCAAACTTAACTTTGATGGTTCAGCGCAAAAAAAAGTTGTAACTGCCTATGTTTACAGACAGTTACATCTATTTCGCGTTGAACCATTGACTTGTCTAAGCCTCCTGCGAAATCCAGAATATACTGGTTTCAGCATGTCAAGAGTTAATTTTGATCGGTCCAATTTTAAAAGAGTTTGCAAATCACAAGCTGAGTGTTTCTAAGAAATAAGTCAAAAAGGAAAGAAAATTTAACAGGAAAATCTTGTTTTCTTGACCCATTACCAACAAATTATTTAAACCAGACCAAAGTCAAAGAAGTTGCAGACCAAAATTTTAAGCTTATGATTTTCTAAAACATCTTTGTCTTTTTGGATAGAAAACATTGTGTAGAATAAAGAAATTGCTTTTGACCCTTGTCATGCTGAACCCGGAATATTCCGGTTTTGGCAGGAGGTAAAGACCAAGATCAGCCTGCACATAAGTGCAGTCTGATCTTGGTCTAGACCTCCTGCTTGTATTTTTCTTGCCAGAGTTGTTTATGAAATTGATTTCTAAAAGAAATATTGATTTTTTAAAAACAAGTTCTGTCAGCCAGGGATGTGGAAATAAGGATTTTCTCTACTTGTCCATGGACAAGTAAAACATGATTTTCTACTTGTCCAGGATCAAAATGGACTTGTCCGTGAAAAGATGAAGAACAGAAAAATTTTGAGAAAACATTAATTTTAAAGAAGAAAATGGTGGAACTCAGCATTTTATTCATTAAAAACAATATTTTCTAGCCTTAGATACAAACATTATGCTCATAAATATCTTCTATCTATTTAGTACCATTCCAAGATTTGCCCTGATATCTTGTCTATGGACAAGTAGCCTCGAAAAATATACTTGCCCGCAGGTAGAAAAGCCCGTGTCTGACAAGTCGGGCATGGGAATTCCACACCCCTGTGCCAGCACTTTCAGCCCTTATTTTTATAGCGATTCAGCAAGGTAATTTATACAGCATGACAAGGGTTAACTAACAATTTCTCTATTTTACACATTTTTTCTCAATGCCTTTTTACTTGAGGGGTGTACAAAAGCAAGGTTGTATAGGAATGGGTTAACCAATTACTATAAATAAAGCCTTTTGACACTCCTGTAAAATAACACTACCCAACACAATGAGGGAAAAGGAGAAATAGCTTGTTACAATTTCTCCTTTTTCACACAATGTTTTCTACTTTATCCAGTCATTATTTTTCAAAATATGCACTCTTTGAAATGCCATCTTCAACCTTCTTTCAAATGGGACCAGTCTAGAATAATGGGTTAATGCCATTCATTGGTGTCAAAAGGAATGGTGTTGTAATATGGAGTCCTCTAGACCTACCCTAGTTCCTATGTCCTTCCCGATTATTACAATTGGGAAAACAGCGACTCCCACATTGGCAGTGAATATTAGAACCCTATCTAGACCTGCCATTTCACACATTACCCTCCTAGTGATTGTTTAGTTGCCAAATATTGCTTTGTCATAATATGCCATGGCAACAGTCACAATATTGGTAACTTATTAATTTCTGTTGTGTTTGACCCATTACCAGACAACAACATTTTACACTAGTCCAAATTGAAATATGTTGCAGACAACAGTTTTAAGGTGGTGAAATCGTTTGTCTTTGTTACACTCAGTCATATCGTTGATGGCTGGAGCACCTAACAATAGATTCCTGATTGTGTCTAGCTAACTCAACTAAAATACTATCATTACATCTGCGTAATTGATATAAAAAGATTGTGTTTAGCTAACTCAACTAAAATACTATCCTTACATCTGAGTATTTGGTATAGAAAGATTATGTTTAGCTAACTCAACTAAAATACTATCCTTACCTCTGAGTATTTGGTATAGAAAGACTTTGACATGATCGGATGTTAATGGCTGGGGTGAGACAATGATCTTGTGGAGGTCACTCTGCATAAGGGGAGTTAATACATATCTGAAATCTCTGGTCAAGGAAAAATATATTTCAGTTTTGTCTATCAAAAAACAAGTATTCAGATTGGCTGAAAAAATTTATTCATAACTGGAATGGAATTTTGAGCACGCAGCTATTTTGTTAGCTTGCACACAATATAGTTCGAACATATCAACATTTGTAAAAATATTTGCTTTTTTGCTTGACATCATTTAGTTATAAGAAATGAAGATAATATTTATTTGTTTTCATGGAGGTATGAAACGAAAAAACTAAATCACAATTATTATGAATCCGCTTAGTGTATTCATACAGTGTGATTAGATTTTTCATTTCTTACCTCCATGAAAACAAAAAATTATTCTCTTAATCTCTTAACTAATATTTGCTTATGATAATCTTCATATAAATAATATATAAACAGTTAACTACTAGTATTACAATTCTCAATGGACCAAAGAAAATATATACCTGTTTAAAAAGCAATCACTGTTTTTACAAAAAGATTTTGTCTGGTTTGTATGAATGGGGTTTAACACCACTTTTAACAGAATTTCAGTCATATTGCAATGGCTGGAGCACTTATCCATGGATTCCTGGTATTTCTCACACTAGGAGACATATCTCCTTTTCTCACAATGTTTTTTCTAATATTTGGTACTTATTTTCCAACTTAAATACAATTTGAAATGCCGTCTGCAATTTTTTTCAAATTGGACCAGTCAAAAATTTTGTTGTCTGGTAGCGAGTTAAATCGTCTTTTACAACTATTTACTGGTTGAATAAGTCTTAACCCTTGTCATGCTGTAAAATTACCTTGACGAATTGCTGTCAAATCAAAGGACTGAAAGCATTGATAGAACTTGTTGTTCAAAAATCAATATTTCTTTTGGAAATCACCCTCATAAACAACTCAGGAAGGAAAAGTATGAGCAGGAGGTGTAGACTAAGATCAGCCTGCACATAAGTGCAGTCTGATCTTAGTCTACATCTCCTGACAAAACCGGAATATTCCGGGTTCAGCATGACAAGGGTTAATTTTTGTCAACTTACAATGGGTTGACGAGTTCATCAAGGGATTGAGATTAAGATTTTGAATAGTTGTCTACTATCTGTGGTCTGTGATTCTTTTGTCTGGTTTAACCTATTTCCAGATGACAAAAATTTAGACCCAATTCAAAGTGAAAGAAGTTATAAAACAAACCCAGGATTTTACGTCTATGTGATTTTATTTTGAGAAAACATTGTGGAAAAAGGAGAAATTGCTTGTTACAAGCAATTTCCCCTTTTCCCACAATATTTTCTACCAAATAGGATGGTTAGATTTCAAATTGCATGCATTTTTCATTGTCGTCTGCAACCTCTTTCAAATTGGACCAGTCTAAAATTTCATAAAACAGGAAAGGGTTAGGGTGGTGAGATTTAATGAAATCTTTGTCTACTAAAATATAATGAAGAAATTGCTTGTCACAAGCAATTTCTTCATTATCTACTGTGTTTACAACATGCGCCAATGTTTTTTCTAGGCTCAACTTGAAGGACTTCAAAAAGTGGGATTGACAGGGAATGGATTAAAACTACTGTCAATTTACTTTTGTTCTCCTGTTCTTCTCCAAGAATTATTTTTCTGTTTTCTTTTAGACCGGAATAAACATCATCCACACCTCAATTAGCGCAACAAACTTCAATATCACAAAAACATCTTAAACTGCCATGACATAAATACTGTCAACTACAGTTTCCTGTTTACAAACAGCAGGCTCTAAATACAAGAGGGATAGGACATTCCTCTATTGATACTTTTCAGAGAAATACTTACTTGAATGAGAACCAACAATATGGGTTTAGGAAAGACAAGACAAAAGAAGATGTGTTTGTGATCTCCCCCCCCCCCCCTTCCACCTTTATTTCGGAAATGAGATCTTGATAAGTAACCTTGATCTTCATGACCTTGAACTTACAACTAAGTGATGCCTGTCAATGCAAGGAACCTTTAAGTCAAATATGAGCTATGTACCTTAAATGGTGTTAATTCTTTGTGTTTGGTTTAAAATTTGTGACCTAGATAAGTGACCTAGACCTTGATGGGCGACCCTGATCGTAAAACCACTGCAAGAAACCTTTATCCGAGATATGAGCCATAGATCTGCAATGTTTTTGAATAAGAGCTAAATGGTTAGTTTTTACACAAAGTTTACAACTCGCAGACAGATTGACAGGCAGACATTGGTAAAACAATGTGCCCTGATCTTATTCAAAAACAGTCATAAAAATTTCAAGAAGAACCAATCAAATGAGTTTTTCAGTTACATCACAGCAGCTTATGCACCTAACAAAGGATTCCTATCAATTCTCAATCACTCTTTCTGAGCCACCAGCTGCTCATCCCCCTTAGGTACAGGACTTATCACTATTGCCAATAATTTATCACTGAGAGAAAATAATGCATGACACAATGACTTTATTAGATGTTAGAAATATTGTTGGGTGACCATGGGTTTTAACTCATTGCCCCATGATTGTGAGCTTGAGGCCTTACCAACTGAGCTGACCCACCTCGGCTTATAAATAAAACATCAAAACTGGTCCCTCTTTCTGAAGTTATGAAATTCAAGCACTTCCTTATTTACAATTAGGAAGTTATAATTTGCATAGAAACAAACTACTTGTTTACTTGAGATAATTATAAACAATAAATAAAGAAGAATCAAATTTCAACATGTAGTTGTATACACTCTTCACTATTTCTTTCACGCTTTCCTGTACAACCCCTGGTTTTTACATCCCTGTATTTTTATACTTGATAAAACATTGTGGGAAAAGAACATATTGCCTGTAGCAATCATTTTTCTTTTCTCACAATATTTTCGAATGCGTAGATCACTTACTTTTCAAATTGCTTTCACTTTTAATTATTGTCTGCAACTTCTTTCAAATTAGACAAGACCAAAATTTTGAAAAACAGACAAGGATTGACCACTAAGGATCAGCTAAACAAGGGTTAATATCAAGCTCACTTCTCTTTAACACTCTGTAAATATTTTTGTTTATTTTTCATATCAATGATTTATGGGTAGGGAATTTGTATACAATAGCTTTTTTAACTCAGTAATTTTCCTTGTAACAACTACAATTTCCCTGTAACCACAACAAAACTTTGTTTTCTTATGGTATATCATTTGTCAGTGTTTTCACTGCTTCTGATTTAAAGAGGAAATACCTTTCTGAAAAGCTTTGGTTGCTTTCAGTTAAAACGAGTCTAATACGTTATTGTTTTGTATCGAACTAACAGAGATTACCAGTCTAAATAAGGAAGAGCAAACCAACAACAAATCAATACTGAGCAGAAAGACAACAATGAGAGAGACCCCATGGCAGAAATCTGTAGTGGTTAATTTACTTTACTATAAAACTGACTTAGGTCTAATTTTGTCCAAACCTAAATGAAAGAATCTACAGGTGACATTTTGCTTTGTTTGAATCGGGTTTAACCCATTACTTGACAGCAAAATATTAGACTAGTCAAAATTGAAAGGAGTTGCAGTAACAAGCAATTTTTCATTTTACCCAGAAAATTGAAATAATCTAAAATTTCATGCACTTTACATTGTTGTCTCCAACTCCTTTCAATTTGGACTAGTCTAAAAAATTTGCCATCTGGTGTTGGGTTAAGAGCAATAGAGAGTGCCAGTAAATTAGTATAGTAAACCAGACATGCAGATAGAGGGGGCAATTTCAATTTAGTTATTTTTATTACAATGAAACTTGTATGAAACAACCACTTAAGGAATTAACCTATTATCCAATTACAGAACTACAAAATTTTGAATAGGTTCAAATTCAAGAGGTGCAGTCTACAAGTTTTCGTGGATGGAATTTTCAAGTCTTTGCCTTTTGGGGTAGAAAATGTTGTATATGGAATGAAGAAAATTTTCACAATGTTTTCTGCAGCTCATTTCTCGAAGGAAAGAAAAAGGGGATAGTGCAAGGAAAATAAGGGGATTGATAGTGACTTAATACATCTTTATATGATATGCAAAAAGGATCATTTTGATTGCTTATATAAGTTATTTCATGATTTCCACTCAATCCAAAGTTGTTTGAACTCATTATAATTTCTAATAAGTATAAAAAATGAAGGATTTAAATATTGAGGATAAGTTCAACTTTAATCCTTTACTGTTTTTCAAAATTTTAAAATTTTAGACTTGTCCAAATTCAAAGAGGTATCAGGCAATATATATTACGAAGTAAGTAAAGTTTTGTAAGTAAGCATCCAATATGAAAGAAAATATTGTCAAAAAGAAGAAACGAATGTACGAATCCCTATCTGTAGGTCTGAAAGGGTTAACACATTACCAGACGGCAAAATTTTAGTTTGGTCCAAATTGAAAGGAGTTGCAGACGTCAATTCAAAGTTTCTGAGGAAAAAAACATTGTGTAAAATGAAGAAATTGCTTGTGACAAGCAATTTCTTCATTTAACACAATGTTTTCCCAGTTGTTTTTCTTGAGGGGCGTCCAAAAAGCATCACCGAGTGGGAAAGGGTAACCATCATGCAATGTATGATGTATCTGTAGGTCAGAAAGAGTTAACCATCATATAATGTATAATATATCAGCAGTAATTGATGGAATGGCTTATCAGCAGACATTGCAGAACACTAGCCAACTAAACAGATGTCACTTCTCTGCCAAAATTTGTATTCCCTCAATGCACTTTCTGCATTCTTTAATGCTGAGTGCAGATTTATCTAAAATCTTTATCCCCACTACTACACAAATTCTTTTCAGACTTGTCCAAATTAAAAGGAGTTGCAGTTGAAATATCTAACATTAATGAAACTTTCTATAAAGAATTCATTGTGGAAAATGAAGAAATTGTTGGTGGAAAGCAATTTCTTGATTTTTCACAATGTTTTCAAATTCTTTTACTTGAGGGTGTCAAGAAATGTTATTGTTTGGAACGGATATATCCATAACTAGACAACGAAATTTTAGACTGAGCCCAATTGAGAGAAGGTGCAGAAAAATTTTACAAGTTAATAATTGAAACTTATCTAATTTTTTGTTGTCAAGAAGAGAAAAATTAAATAAGATTCACACAACTGTAAGTTAATGAATTTTTACACTGTGTACAAACAATTTTTCCTGTACTCACAATATTTTCAAGCTACTTTTAACTTTTGTCTGCATCCACTTGACCCATTACCAAATGTTTAAATTCCCACTCATTCATTGTATTCACAAAGACAAAGATTTCTAAAATTTCATCAACTTTGGAATAGTCATCTACAACTTTTTTGAATTTGGACTAGTCCAGAATTTATTGTCTGGTATTGGGTTAACACAGATAATAGATACCGTTTTGATTCAACAGGGTTTTCCCCAGATGTTTCAAGAACATTCAAAACTTATCTTATCAATGGCATGCTAATTTCAGGTCCTTTCAAGTGCACTCAACCCGACTTATCTTGAATAAGTTGAAGTATTGCTTATCCAAAGCCTTATTCTTGAGAGGTGTCAAAAAGAAGGATTGAGTGAGAATGGGTTTAACCTATTCCAACACAATAAAATTTTAGACCAGTCCAAATTCAAAGAAGTTGCGGACGACAATTTGAAATTAATGGTTCATTCGGGGTAGAAAATAATGAAGAAATTGCTTGTTAAAAGCAATTTCTTCATTTTCATCAATGTTTTCCAAAGCTTGCATATTGTGAGGCGTTTAAAAGCGTCATTGAGTGGGAATGGGTTAAAAGTGATTAACTTAGAATTTTTTTTTTGCTAAATGAAGAACTCAAAAACTTAGGTCACATGCCTGAAAGATTTATAGATTGAATGGGGTTTAATGCCACTTATAACAGTATTTCAGCCATATCGCGGAGGATGGAGCACCTAACTATGGATTCTTGGTATTTCTCACACTGGTACCGCTATTACATCCTCCAGCTGCTATCCTACTTAGGTTTACAATTATCCACCCATTGGTGGAAGTCAAATGTCGGAAAGAATTTGTGCCGCCACAGGACATCCCATTATTGAAGATTGGGAGTCTGATGCGCTAATGCCTGCCCTATGACGACGGCCACATGCCATGCAAGAGTAGTGTGAAATTCATGTTAATGTATTCTGAATGTAATTCTAACACAATTATGCTTTTTTTTACACAAGGAAGCTTTTTCAAACATTATGGAATAAGAAGAAATTGCTTGTCACAAAGTGTTTCTTCATTATCCAGAGCTTTTCATCTCCAAAGACGAAGAAATTTAAAATTTCACCAACTTGAAATCATGAAGCATTTAAATTTTGTCGTCTTGTAATGCTAAATTTAGAGCTTCATGACAACAGGGTATCACACCTATCCCCTTGGGTTATGATAATGAATGAGCAAAAAGAGAGACATTATCATATGAAACTGATTTTTTCTTGATATTTTCCAAAATTAACCCATTACCAGATGACAGAATTTTAGACTGGTCCTAATTGAAAGAAGTTGCAGATTTCAAGCTGGCAGTCTTAAGAAATTATTCACCTTTTAGGTGAAAAAACATTGTGGTCATTCAAGAAATTGCTTGTTACAAGCAATTTCCTCATCGTCAACAAAGTTTTCCAAAGCATATTTCTTAAGGGGCGTCAAAATGCATAATATTTGAGAGTGGGTTAAAAATTTCGGGATTAACCCTAAAATTTGCTGTCTGGTACTTGCAGACGACAACTTAAAGTTGATGAAATTTCGGATAATTTCAACTTTCTGGGTAGAAAACAATGTGGAAAAAGAAGAAATTGCTTCTTACAAGCAATTTCTTAATTTTCCACAATGTTTTCTCTATCATTTTTTCTTTTAGGGCAACCAAAAGCGTCATCGTGTAGGAATGGGTTAACCATTCCCTTTAAATTTTATCTAAAACTTGTTCAAAATGCAGACCAATTCAAGAACAACCAAATTTCAGAAATAACTTTTAAAAAAAGTTTTGAAAACATTTAGAAAGCATTGTCAGAAAAGGATAAATTGTTTGTCAATTTCTCCCTCTCCAAAGCATTGTTCAAAACCATATTTCCGAAGCATGTCATAGCACGAAATTCCTTTGCTTAGTCTATCTACCTCAATCAAAAAATATCTCCATTCAAACCTGTTAACCCATTCCCACACAAGCCCTCCTTTTTACGCCCCTCAAGAAAAAAAGCTTTAGAAACATTGTGGAAAATGAAGAAATTGCTTGTATCAAGCAATTTCTTCATTTTTCACATTGTTTTCTATCCCAAAAGACAAAAAAAAAATAAAATTCCATCAACTTGAAATTGTCGTCTGCAGCTTCTTTCAATTTGGACCAGTCTAAAATTTTGCTGTGTTGGAATGGGTTAACCTATTCCCACCTGACAAGTTTTTAGACTGGTCCAATTAGAAAGAAGTTGCAGATGCAAATTTTTTGTTAATGAAATTTTAAAAAACCTTTACCTTTTTGGTTAGAAAACATTGTGGATAATGAAGAAATTTCTTGTTAACAATTGATTTTTTTGAGGGGGGTCCAAAAGCATCATTGGCGGAATGTTTTAAACCATGAACAGATGACAATATCATGAACACATTAAATTCAAGTAATTTGCAGACAATAATTTTGAGTTGATAGAATTTTAGGAAACTGTCTATTTTGGTAGAAAACAATGGGTAAAATGATGAAATAGCTTGTTTCTACATTTTACATATTGTTTTATAAAATTATTCGAGTGTTGTTTAAAAGCTAGATTGCCTCAGAATGGTTAAAGCCAACATAACCAATTTTTTGCATATCCTTGTTTTGTTCAAATGTTTGTCATTACAGGGATGGAATACTCTTTTGATTTTTTGATTCAGGCACAAAAAATGCCTATAATGATTGATATATTGTGCGTGTCAATCTAACACATTGTAACTACAGCTTGAATCAAGCTGTAGTTACAAGGTTCTAGAAATTACACAGACGATCAGGTATGGGAAACTCTTTACATTTCTTGATTCAGGCAAAAAAAATGCTTATAATGAATTATAATGATTACTTGGATGGAAAACTCTTTTTGCTTTCCTCGATTCAGGTGATAATAATAATTATTATGATATCATGTTTCAAATTACAGCACAATTCTCTATTTTTGTCAGGAAAAAACAAGTTTTACTGCACTAGACAGATATTACATCACAAAAGAACTGGATTTAGCTTTTATTGATCTGTTAGTAACTCTGTTACTATGACACTGGGTGTTTTGAAAATAAAGACTGTTATCTTGTTCTTGCCATTGTAACCAACAGACCTCAGTCATGGGTTTTATAACCCTAAATATGGCTGAGATTTGATATGTATTCCAAAGAGAATAGTGCAATAAAAGGAAAAAAAATGGTGTTTTAATCCATTCCCACTCAATGGCGCCTTTTGACACCTCTCAAGAGGTGATGTGTAAAATGAAGATACAGAGTCTGATCCTAAAGATAAGATTTTAACAAGTACCCACAACATTGATTTAAACCAAATACCAGATGGCCAAACTGAAAGGAGTTGCAGACAACAATTTAAAGTTTAACAAATTTTGTTTACCCATTACCACTTGACAAATATTACACTGGTCCAAAATGGAAGAATTTGCAGACAACATTTTCATGCTCAAAACATTTTAAAAATCTATGTCTGCTTTGGAAGAAAGTATTTCGGATAATGAATAAATTACTTACAAGCAATTTCTTCATTTTCCACGTTTTTCAATGCTTTTTACAGTGGGGGAGTAAAAAAGCTGGATTGTTTGGGAATTTGTAAAGAAAAATTATCAAAATCTAGAAATTTGAAATCAAATCCACTGTCTCATTAACCCATTTCCACACTGTCCAGTTTTTTATCCCCCAATCCACCCAAAGAAAAAAGCAAAATGTTGTCTGTAACTTCTTTGCATTGGAATAGTCTGAAATTTTATCATCTGGTAATGGGTCAATAGCTTTGAAATCAAACACAAAGGATTCTATTTTGACAGTTATGACTCTGATGAATGCTATTGACATATTTGAATGACATAATTTCATCTGCCAAAGGCAAATAAAAGAATAAAGACCTTTTGATCCTTTGATAGGTGATACTTGACATGGTATATGGTCGAAGTCACTTGCTTTAGCTTGTAAAGAGCTTTTCTTCTGACCTTGAGGTAAGGGATTGTTGATTCAGAGTTAATCCAACCGACTGATTGCCTTTAACCCTTCCCTAATCAATCCCTGGATTTAAGTCCCTGTGTTTTATATATGAGTAACATTGAAACAAGCTATTTCTTCTTTTCCACCATATTTCCTACCCTAATAAATGATTATTTTTCAAATAAAATCAACTTTAAATTGTCGTCAGCAAAACCTTTAAACTTGGACAGGTCTAAAATTTTGTTCTAATCCTAAGCAGGGGTGTGGATCGATGGATTTCCCCACTTGTCCCTGGACAAGTAAGTGGAGATTTTCTACTTGTCAGGAATCAAAATAAACTTACTGCTTAAAAGTGAATGAATAGATTTCAAGAAGATATTGTTAATGAAGAAAATACTGGAAACCAGCATTTTCTTCAGTAACAACATATTTTTCTACCCTTCAATATAAATATAAGGACAACAAATCTTTTGAGATCTATTTTGTACCATTCCAAGATTTGCTCTGGTATTTACATGTCCCCAGATAAGTGGCCATCAAAAGTAAAGAAGCCTATATCGGATTACACACCCCAGCCAAGGTTTCATAAATGATTGTTTCAGAACTATCAAATACACTTGTTTCAAGTATGCACAGCTACAAGTTATCCACAAAAATAGTAAAAGAGCCAAAAATCACAGAAATCAATATGGAATGAAAACCTAATTATCTGATTCACAGCTTAACCCATTCCAACTCAAGCCCTCCTTTTTACGCCCCTCAAGAAAAATACTTTGGAAAACATTGTGGAAAATGAAGAAATTGCTTATATCAAGCAATTTCTTCATTATCCACAATGTTTTCTATTCAAAAAGACAAAGAAATTCGAAATTCCATCAACTTTAAATTGTCGTCTGCAGCTTCTATGAATTTGGACCAGTCTAAAATTTTGTTGTGTGAGAATGGGTTAAGAATGCCATTGTAAGTCCCCTTTCTTCAAAAAGAAAGTAGAAATATTGCCAAAATACTGATTCATATTCTCAGCATAGAACCCTTGTCCTAACTAATTTTTTAACTGGTGCATGCCACAAATGATCTACATTGTGATTGCCATTGGCTTATCATGATACCTGATATCTTGAAACAGTTTATCCATTTCAACACTATGACGCTTTGGAAGTCCCTTAACACATTCCAACTCAATCCCTCCTTTTTACGCCCCTCAAGAAAAAAGCTTTGCAAAACATTGTTGAAAATGAAGAAATTGCTTGTATCAAGCAATTTCTTCATTATCCACTATGTTTTCTATCCAAAAAGACGAAAAAATTCAAAATTCCATCAACTTGAAAATGCTGTCTGCAGCTTCTTTCAATTTGGACCAGTCTAAAATTTTGCTGCGTTGGAATGGGTTAAGTAAAACGATTGGGAAAAAAGATGTGTAAAATGAAGAAATTGCTTGTAACAATTGCTCATTTTACCTAATATTTTCTACCCAGAAAGTTGAAAAAATAAAAGAAATCAAAACCCTGAAATTGTTGTCTGCAACTCCTTTGAATTTGGACCAGACTAAAATTGTACCATCTGGTAATGGGTTAACTTAGGTTGATTTTATGTTTAGAAACAACTCCATTTTTAATTGTCTTCAACAGCTCTACTTTTGATCACTCTCCTAAAACTTAAACTACAATGAAGAAGTTTTTGAGTGATATCTTTGATTTTTCCTTGCAGAGTTTTTAACCCTTTCCTGGTTAAACCCTGGTTTTTACGTTCCTGTGATTTTGTAAATGAGAAAACATTGTGGAAAAAGAAGAAATTGCTTCTATCAAGCAATTTCTTCTTTTTCCACAATATTTTCTATTCTACTAACTGGTTATTTTTCAAATTAGATCAACTTTAAATTTTCGTCTGCAAAACCTTTGAATTTGGACCGGTCTAAAATTTTGCAAAACAGGAGAGGGTTAAGCAGAAGCTGTAACTAATTATCACTTGTTCGTTTGAATGGGGTTAAACGTCACTTATAACATTATTTCATGCATATCATGGCAACTGGAGCACCTAACTATGGATTCCTGGTTTTTCTCACACCAGTTCAACCATCACATTTTTTTCTGAGCTACTCATCCCACTTAGGTTTTAGATCAACCCATTGGTTGGAGACAAATGTCTGAAAGGATATTTGCAGCACCAAGGGAACGAACAAGGGACCCCATGATTGAGAGTCTGACACTCTCCCAACTATATATGGCTGTGGCTGTAACTGATGACCCTCTAGTAAAAATAGCCCACTTAACAAGCCCACTTCTTATCATTAGGCAATCAATTTGTGTGAATGTTACATTGAAAAAGTGCATGATCTGCAGGAAACATGTTTCAATGATAAAGTACAACTGAAAGATGGTAATCTGGTTACAGCCCAGTCTTAACCCATTACCACACAATCCCACATTCTAATGCTCAAAGAAATATTGCTTTGGAAAGCAGTGTGAAAAAAAATGCTTTTCTACCTCATAAGGCTTTTATTTTTCAATTTAACCCTTTCCTGTTTTTATGAAATTTAAGACTGGTCAAATTTGAAAGAGGTTGCAGACGACAATGAAAAATGCGTGCAATTTGAAAGCTGACCATCCTATGTGGTAGAAAATACTGTGGGAAAAGGAGAAATTGCTTGTTACAAGCTATTTCTTCTTTTCTCACAATATTTTCTCAAGTATAAAATCACTGGGACGTGAAAACAAGAGATTGTGCAGGAAAGGGATAAACCATTTTTGTTTTGTCATCTGTGATCTTTTTCAATTTGGGCCAGTCCAGAATTTTGTTTTGTGGGAATGAGTTAAAACAGCCATTCAAGAACACCTGTTGTTGGAACACAGTTCTCAAAGGATAAAAATGGATTTTGCTTTGGAGAAACAGTTTATTTTATTTCAAATTTTGATCAGGGAAACCTTGATTAGCAATCCAAACATTCCTAAACAGTTGAACACATAGCAGTACACCTTCTATACCAAATTCCTTTCATTCTTATCCTTTTTTTGGAATGTTGTGGAAAAAACAATGATATTCTTTAACAAATATGATTCAATCAACCGTTTTACTTTTGGATAAACCTGTCAAAGGTTAGTGAATGGCAGATCCCTGACCTGATCGCATGCCCACGACCACTAAGAAGGCAGTCCACTGAGGTTATTCACCCTTGTCATGCTGAATTAAAAATCATATACAGAATTGCTTTAAAACAAAAGGACTGAGAGCACTAGGAGGTCTTAATGAGGATCAATAATTCTTTTGAAAATTGATTATTTAAACAACTCTGGCTGAAAGGGGACAAGCAGGCGGTGTAGACTAAGATCAGACTGCACTTATGTGCAGGCTGATCTTTGTCTATACCTCCTGTCAAAACAAGAATATTCTGGGTTCAGCATGACAAGGGTTAACAACAATATTTTGCAAAACATGTGGTCAGATTCATAAATTAAAAGGCAATTTGTTGATTTGTAACCTAAACATTACTACAGATTGAATACGCTATGGTTAAGGAGATTACGTCACCAAGCTATCGAAAATACTTGACATAAATGTTGTAGTTCAACGTTCACTTCAATCTATATTCTTGATTTGACTTGTATGTCAATTGCTTGATTGACAGTAGCAATCTAAAGGATCAATTGTTCAATCAACTAAGCAAGTATTTTCTTTTTTGGCAACTATGACTTTGCAGACACAATTTATTCGAGCTATAGTTACGATGTCACACTTTTCACGTTTTATTAGAATTGGAATTTCTTGTAAGGGCTCAGTAGGCTGGGACAGCAATCTGTCAATCAAAATCAAAGAATTCAACTCTTTTCATGCTGAAAAAAATTTATGAAATTTGATAAACTTTTAGAGAACTGCATTTCTAAAATCACAGGACTGGAAACACTAAATGGTCCATTTTTCATTTAATAAATAGCTTTAGCTTAAAAGGGACAAATAGGTAATGTATACAAAGATCAGACTATATACATTCATAGATTGAAATAACACATTACAAGCAACTTCACAATTCTGTTTTTACATGCACTTAAGCAAAATGGCTTTGGAAAGAATTGGATAAGACTAACTAATAAAAAAATTCTCCTTTTCTGACAATGACACCTTATTTGTCAAACTGCAGCTCAATTCAATTCGGACCAGTCTGTAGTCTTGTAATAGGCTTATAATCCATGTTTAATAATTTGTGTCATCTATACATTTTTCAATATTTGTTTATTACCCCTATTTCCTTGACACACAGATTTGTCAATGTCATCAAGACAAGTTTCTTTTCAGTTTCACAAAATTTGATGGAAATCAGAGTTAACTTCAATTCAAAAGAATTTTCATTCCCAGAAAATAGGTCATCTACCTCTAAGTCTGGATAGTAAAACACATAAGTGGAGCAATCAGATATCAGTATATAGGTCAACATTCTATACTACACTACAACAATAAATCTATGAAGGTCAATTAACTCTAGCCTTTCTAGATCTTTTTTTCAGTATTCATTTAGCTTAACCCATTCCCAAACAAACACACTTTTTACCCTAACCTAAACCTTCGCCAATCATCCTAAACCTTTATCAATTATAAGATGGCAAAATTTTAGATTAATCAAAAATCAAAGAAGCCGCAGGCAAGAAATTAGAGTTAATGGAATTTTGACTTTTTTTGCTTTAAACAAGTAGTTTCTTCATTTCCTACAATATTGCCAAAGCCTTGTTCTTTCTGGGCTTAAAAAAGCAGGATTACATGGGAATGTGTTAACCCATTCCCTCACAGTGAAGCTTTCTGACGCCCCTCAAGAAAAACAGTTAGGAAAAACAATCTTTTCTCTCCAGAAAATTGAAGAAATCTTGAATTTCATTACCTGCAATTGTCGTCTGCAACTCCTTTCAATTTGGACCATGCTAAAAGTTTGCCGTTTGGTAATGGGTTAATGGAGCAAATTTGGAAAACAATTGCCACATAAAAACATTGTCAGAAATTACTTGTTACAAGAATTTTTTCCTTTCCCCATAAAGTTTTCTACAACCGTAATTCCACAGGGCATCAAAAAGTCGGGGTATGGTAATCGGTTAATGTGAACTATGATTTACAGGAATTTAAGGTTAAAGTGAACCAACATCCTTTCCAAGAAAATTGATAATGATAAGATGACATCGTATATCAACTATATGTCAACAACCTAAAATTAGACGGGCAACAATATATCTTGAAAGGTCAATTAACTCCAAACATTTTTGTTCCCAGATATTCATAAAGTAAACACACAATACAAACAATAGGACTTTTAACCCTTGTCATGCTGATCCCAGAATATTCCTATATGGGCAGGAGGTATAGACAACGATCAGCCTGCACATAATGTGCAGTCTGACCTTAGTCTACACCACCTGTTTACCCCTTTCAAGCCAGAATTGTTTATAAATTGATTTTCAGAAGTATACTGATCTGCAACTAGTTCCACTGGAGATTTCTGATCTTTGATTTTAGTGCAATTCTAAACAGGATTCTAAACAGGTATATTCAGCATGACAAGGGTTAATTCACTTTTTCTGACTCAAGATTTCAGATCCAGATACACTAGGAAAAGAATAAATACTATATACACAAAAATGACTGAAAATGTCGGAGTTAAAATGCTTCTACCGTATACTCTCCCTATGTTAAATTGTTTCTGTCAAGTAGCAGCAAGAGAGTGATACTGCACAGGCCATGTGCAACTGTTAGACAGTAACCAGTTACATGAAACCTCTGCAAGCCTGACAACTAAATTTTACATTGGTTAACCCTTGTCATGCTGTATAAATTACCTTACTGAATTGCCGTCAAATCAAAGGACTGAAAACACTGATAGAACTTGTTGTCCAAAAATCAATATTTCTTTTAGAAATTGATCTCATAAACAACTCGGGAAGGAAAAGTATGAGCAGGAGGTGTAGACTAAGATCAGCCTACACAAATGTGCTGTCTGATCTTAGTCTACACCTACTGCTAAAACTTGAATATTCCGGGTTCGGCATTACAAGGGTTAAGAATGAAAGAACTTGCAGAAGGCAATTATGTTGATCAAATTCTAAAATCAATGTCTTTCTTGGAAGAAAACAATTCGGTAAATGAAGAATTGGGGGGGTGAGGGTGGAGCTGATACTAATTTCTAAATTTTACCCTTTACTGTATTGCAAAAGTTCAGATATGTTAAAATTGAAGTGTTTATCAGACAAGTCAGTTTTACTTGAAATAAAATAATAATCATTCAGTAGGATACAAAATATCTTGGAAAAAAGAACAAATTGCTTGTTACAAGCCATTTCCTCTTTATCCATATTTCTCAAGTATAATAACACAGGAATGTAAAAAGCAGGGTTTGAACAGGGAAAGGTTTAACACACTCTGAACTATAGGCTAAAACCTCATTAATTTTTTTAATTGCAGAGGGATAAGCTAAAGCTTCCAGTGAAAGCTCTTACAATTTTTTTATCTAAAATTTTCTATTGGGGTCAACAACTGTAAGGACAGAAAAGCATGTCAGGCAATATATAAAGTCAGATCATTTGTATATTGACCACCTTTAATGACAAAGAGAGGGTCAATGCCCTTCAATTATCTTGTCGGACTCCCAGGCTAATCTAGGTTATCCTGGTGCATTATAGTGGATAATATTACTGGATACTGAAATTCATTGTACTCTCTTTATTGTTAACCCTTTTCATGCCGAACCCAGACAAGTCCTGTTTTGGCAGGAGGTATAGATAAAGATCATCCTGCATATATGTGCAGTCTTTTCTTAAACTTCACCACCTCTTTGTCCCCTTAAACTCATTACCAGATGGCAAAATTTTAGATTGATCCAAATTGAAAGGAGTTACAGACAACATTAAGGTTTTAATTTGAGATTTTTTACAACTTTCTGGGTGGAAATGAAGAAATTACTTGCTACCCTTTCTTCATTTTACATACTGTTTTCCCAGTTGTCTAAAAGAGTCATTGAATTAGAATAGGTTAACTCTGTAGATACAAGTCACTATTAATTGCTGTCTCAACTTAAGTAATTTTTTACCAGTCTAGTTTGAAATTGCTTGAATTCATTATGTTTAATGATAAAATCATATTGAGAATTCATAAGGAAAAGAGTAACTGTTATCAAGGACATTCATATTTTGTTTTGTTTGTTTGAATGGGGTTTAACATTGTATTGAGCAATCTTTCAGTTATCTATACATGTGTTTTTATTTCTAAATGTTCTTACAACCTTTCAATCAAGCATAAAATTTAGCACTGCATAAAATTTAGCACTGCATTTAGGTACAGAAGAAATTTTTCTTCCTGTCACAATGCTTTTTACTAATTGTGACACAAATTTCTCAATTCAACCTCTCTATATTTTGTCATCTGCAACTACTTTCGATTTGGACCCATCTCTATCGTTCTGGATCATCTAATATGGCAAGATAGAACCAAGTAACAATATTTAATAAGAATTATTTTGTAAAAGGATACACTTCCTGGAAAAAGTCTATATGAGGTGGTTGAAGAATGTCCAGTGCAGATAAAACCTGAAATATAAAGAACAAAAAATTAATCCATTTCAAAAAGTTCCCACATTTTGACATGCTAAAGAAAATAAGTTAGTGAAAACATTGCAGGAAAAGAGGAAATTGCTTCTAGTAATAAACCCTTTCTTTTGTGGCAATGTTTTTTTTGTTTGGTTTTTTTTCGTATTTTGCACACACTTTTCAATTCAGATGCAATTTGAATTTTCATCTTCAAGCCTCTGTAGTGTTAGATTAACCCATTCCAACACAGCAAAATTTTAGACTGGTCCAAATTGAAAGAAGCTGTAGACGACAATTTCAAGTTGATAGAATTTCGAATATTTTTGTCATTTTGTGTAGAAAACATTGTGGATAATGAAGAAATTGCTTGATACAAGCAATTTCTTCATTTTGCACAATGTTTTCAAAAGCTTTTTTCTTGAGGGGCGTAAAAAGGAGGGATTAAGTTGTAATGGGTTAATATAAAGTGTGTCTGCATGATATCTGTTTCAGCAATAAAGTTCTCTGACAAGAGGGTTATTTCAGTTAGCAACTGCATTTACCCTCTATAAAGAAAGAATGGTTGATCATTCAGAAACATCCCTTGAGACTTTTAGACTGGTCAAAATGGGCAGAAATTGCAGACAAACATTTCATGTCAATGAATTCTAAAAATTTTTTGGGACAGAAAATATTGTTGAAAATGAAGAAACTGCAATTTCTTCATTCTCCAAATTGTCTTTCGAAACATTTTTCTTTAACCCATTCCCACACAACAAAATTCCGGACTGGTCCAAATTGAAAAAAGCTGCAGATGACAATTTCAAGTTGAATGAATTGCAAATTTATTCGTTTTATAGTTAGAAAATATTGTTGATAATTAAGAAATTGCTTGATAGAAGCAATTTCTTCATTTTCCAAAATGTTTTCCAAAGGTTTTTTCTTGAGGGGCGTCTAAAAGCGCCACTGTGTGGGAATGGATTAGGGGCCTTAAAAGAAGGGATTGTGTGGGAATGAGTTAAGCAATATAGAATTAACCTTTGTCTATCAGGGGCTTGGAAATAGGAGTTTTCTCCACTTGTGAAAATGAAATTGTCCACAAAAAAAGAGAAGAGATCAATCTTAGTAAACATTAGAACCCAGCATTTTCTTCATCATCAACAATCTTGTCTACCCTTCAATATCAGCATTAAGAAAAACTAGATCTTGTCACAGTATGTGACTTAATACCCCAGCCAGTGCTTTCAGTGTAATGAGAGCTTTAACAATAACAGGACATAGCTACTGACTATGCTTTTCTAGAAAGGAGGAGTTAGCGACACAAAATTGGTAGTATAATTAGCTGTATATGTCTACAAAGCATAAATAATGTCTAAGTTCAAGGGGACATAATTCTTGAACCTGGGGGAATTTCGACTTCAAAATTGTGTATTGCATTACTTCAACATGTGGTTAATGTTTGTATAAATTTTCAATGGTATTGAAGCAAAACTGGAGGAGGAGTTCGCGACACAAAATTGGGAGTATTTTGTACAAAGACAGAAGGACACATGGAATCAGACAGACAGGCTGATTCCAGTATACCCCCCAAAACATTGGTTTTGGAGGGTATGATAAAAATCTATTTTGTACCATTCCAAGGTTAGCCCTGGTATTTACTTGTCCTTGGACACGTGACCTAGAAAAAGTGACCTTGTCTGCAAGTTGTAAAGCTCATGCCAAACAAGACTGGCATAAGAATTCCACACCTCTGCCTGCATTGTTTTTTTTTTATAAAATTTGTATCACAAGAGGAAAAGCTTAATGTTTTATCATTTAGTCACTTTCTTCGGCAAATTGCATGCAAGTTTACAAATTTTAACACATTCCCACCCAATCCCACTCGTCCGATCATATTTGCGAGCAGAAAATCCCCGAGGACGAGTGAAAATTCGGAGGCGGTTGTCCACCTGGACGAGTGAAAAATAGCTTACTGAAAAATCATTTCAGGATCAATACAGATAAACATACCAAAAAACTTCATTTGTGTAAATTTGGAGTTAAAAATTTGCAACATTATATAAATAAACAATTATGTACTTTGATTTTCGACTGTTTCTGGTTTCGCATGATTTGACCCGGCACCTGAATACCGTGAAATTAATCGATCATAAATTTAAGAATATTATAATGGATATATAGCTACAAATTTTACGCATTTTTGTGCATATTTATGCGTATTTGATCCTATAAAGTCGTGTTCTTTCACTTATACGGGAAAAAGGCCGCGATATTGTATGTGTAACAATATATTGTATCACTTGACTTGCTAGTTTTACCAGTATTCAGGGCCCAAACCTAAAAATTATTCTGGTTTTCGAAATTTGTTTTTGTTCCGTCGGCTTTGAAGAAATAAGATTTTTTTTCAAGTTCTGAACACCAAAATATATTATTACAAACTGTCGGGTTTTTTAAAGATCCATAGACTTTATACAGGACAAGTGATAGTCACTGCAGGACGAGTGACTTTTTCATGTTACTTGCCCTGCAGGACGAGTGCCATTTTTGGAATTCTTTGGACCCTGCCCATTTTTTCTAGCAAAACAGTAATACAGAAGTTGCTTGTTACAAGGAACTAGAGGCGCTTGAGCGCCTGATTTGCTCCACGCGCCTGATTTTACTTATGATTTGGTTAAAAAGCATCCTGCACATTGTAGGTTTTCACTGTTTACCATATATGGAAATAGGCCCAATCTATTATAGCAATGTTTACAGCAAATCAATTCATTTTTTAGCAATCTAATAAGGGGTCACCAAAGCATCATTCCAGTGAAATTTGGTTGAATTCCATCAATTGTTTCCAAGAAGAAGATTTTCAAAGCGTTCACCATAAATGGAAATATGCACCCCCTCCCCAATTAAATCCATGTTTTTGTCCTATCAAATTCTTTGAAGAAATCTGATAAAGGATCACCCAAGGGTCAATCTAGTGAAATTTTGTTGACATCCATCCATTGGTTTCTGAGAAGATTTTCAACTTGTAACAAGCAATTTCTTCATTTTACACAATGTTTTCCCAAGTGTTTTCTTGAGGGGCATCCAAAAGCGTCACTGTGTGGGAAAGGGTTAACTGCTACTTAAACTCTTCATACGATACTCATAAAGTAAAACATTAAATAGCAGGAAAAGAAAATATATATAATTGGTTTGGTCTTTCTGTGTTTCTGATTCAAACACTTGTTTTGCAAAGGAGTCAATGACTCCTCAATTTCAAAGGCAAATACAAGCCTTCATATACAGTAACCCAATCCCACACAGCAAAATTTTAGACTAGTCCAAATTGAAAGGAGTTGCAGAAGACAATTTCAAGTTTATGAAATCTTAATTATTTTCATTTCCGGATAGAAAACATTGTGTAAAATGAAGAAATTGCTTGTCAAGCAATTTCTTCATTTTACACAATGTTTTCCTAATTGTTATTCTTGAGGGGCGTCAAAAGGCGTCATTGTGTTGGAATGGGGTAAGTAAGAGAAAAGAAAACATTTTGGGCAAACAAAAACCAGAAGGGCTAAAGGGGAAAGACAGAAGGGCATCTGTCAATAGAAAGGACTTGTTAGCCTTTCACAAAAATGTCAACCTATGCTGTCATCTGATGACACTGCAACACAGGTGAGATTATTTGAACAGCTGATAAGCAAACTCGACAATGGAAGATATTTTACTGTATTTTTGATACTTGCACTTTTAACCACCTCTTATATGATTATTTCCATTATACATGTCATTCACCAATTCCAACTGACAATTTTGGACTGGTCCAAATTGAAAGAACTTGCAGGTAACACTTCAGTTTGTGTAATAGAAAAATAATGACTGAATATGGTAGAAAGTATTGTGGGAATAGAAAAATGGCTTGTTTAAAGCCATCTCTCATTTCCCAATATGTATTCTTTAGTATTATTTTGCAGGGGCGTCAAAAGTTGTTATCGAGTATTAATTTGTTAACCCTTTCCTGTTCAATCCCTGTTTTAACGTCCCTGTGATTTTTGAGAAAACATTGTAGAAAAATACAAAATTGCTTGTAAGAAGCAAACTTTTCTTTAACAACAATATTTATTACCCTTCTGAATGATTATCTTTAACATAAATCCACTTTAATCTTTATCTGCAAAACCTTTGAATTTTGACAGGTGTAAAATTTGGCAAAACAGGAAAGGGTTAAACACTCTCAGAAATTTCTGTTACCATGGGGGATGCTTCTGAATGTTAATTTTCTTTCTATAAAAAATTTCATGCAGAATATGCAACAAGTTTGCTATTTGTCAGGGACACATGCATTTGATGTAGTTACGAGCAATTTCAACATTATCCATGATACTTCTAGCCAAAAATACAAAAGAAATTTTAAATATAATCACACAGAAATTGTTGTCTGTAATCTGATTTTATTTTTAGTATTAGATTCACAGCCATTCACAGTTAAAATACTCACATTGTCATGTTTGAACTGGCAGAGCATTCGGAGTTCTCTGTAGACACGTTTACATGATACCATGTTTTGAAACACGCTTGGCATTTTCTTCAGCGCTACCCTCTTTCCATCTCGTGGATCTGTGACTGACCTACAAAATAGTTTTTTTCATAAACAATTTATCAAAAAGAGATTGTTTTCCATTTTTTATACTTTATTTTGATAGAGTTTGAACGATCTTTCAGACAAATCATGTGATAGTTTACTTATTTTATATTTATACTTATTTATTTCCAGTCCTACACTGGTGATCTGAAATATAATGCCAAAAGCAGTACCCACTTGATAAGCACTTTCGTTGGGAAACAACCCAAGACCTTTACTTAGATTTGATTGCAGATCAGTTAGTTGTTTGGTATTGGGTTTTTTATCTTGGACTGTAGCAGATCCCTGGCCATGCATACTGACATCTGACATGGCAGTTCAGTGTTTTTGTTCATAGGTTTCAGAACAGGTCAGTTTTCTCAAAAAATGGAAGAAATAATTCCATCATGGTTTAGGACATAGATCAAATCCTGTGTATTATCTAGTTTCATGTTAAAGGCTCCTTTGACCCTGACCCCATTACAAGACAGCAAATTATTAGACTTGTCAAAATTGAAAGGAGTTGCAAATGACTATTAAAAAGTACTGAAGTTTTAGATTTTCCAACTTTCCAAGTTGTAAACATTATGGAAAATGAAGAAATTGCATGAATTATGCAATTTCTTCATTTCCGAAATGTTTTCCAAAGAGCTATTCATGAAGGGCGTCATTGTGCAGGAATGGGTTAAATCATTCAATGATTAAACATAAACTAAGAAGCAAAATGTAATCTTTATTCTTATCTTTTTATTTAGTAAGATCCTCCACATTCCAATTTTGAATTTTCTTTCTTGAATTTCTGAGAAAAAAATTTTGCATTCGGATGTGCCAATTTTAATGCACCCATTTAAAGAAGAAAATAAATCACAATAATGATAATCATAACAATTTGACCCTTCAAAATTTCTCTTGAGGGGTCATCAAATCAACTTGAAAGAAATTTGTGAGGGTCAAAATACAATTTTTCTGATTTCTGAGTGTCTAATCCCTGGTTTACCAGTAAAACAAGCATCTTGATTGAGCTGTAGTACCCTCACCAGTGATTTGAAGCTGGTTTTGGAAGCATGTTGACCATGTATGAAATCATTTTCGCTAGCCAAGGGTTCTAACTGCACCCTGTTCCTTACGAACAAGGAGGAGTTAGAACCCTTGGCTAGCGAAGATGGTATGAAATAAAGAGGAGACATTTTAAAAAATCAATGGACCACACTGAAAATCTAGCTACCAGAGCTTTGGAACCAGGGGGACAGTGTCTGAATGGTCTTTAGAAACTCAGGACATTTATAAACCATTAACTGTTTCACAAAATTCTAGACTGGTCCAAATCCAAAGTTTTGCAGATGACAATTTACAGTTGACTTTATTTGAAAAATGATCATTTAGTAGTACTCATTTGATATTTACATCGACTGCTATGATGGCTTAAATATCCAGCTAAATTTCCTGATTGTTTGGTCATTCCAAATAATTATATTGAAACAGAAATTGTACAGTACCCTTTGCCTGATGACCTACAGTCTTGTGAATTTAGAATTATGATATGTGACCTGTCATGCACAGCATGCCCACTGGCTTTCATTGTGGGGCGACATGTACCCCTTAGGTTTTGAAACGGGGTACAAAGAAAAATCTGGGGTATAGTGTACCCTTTACTTTCAGAGATAAGGGTACACCGTATGAATCTGAACCCTTTACCAAATGACAATGTTTTGGTTATATACTTTGTTAATAATAAATAAATAAGTGCCACACATGATGTGCAAGTTTCAGATAAATATAGAGAGAAGGATAGCAAACTTTTTTTGAAAAGCTGATTTATGAGAATTCACTTTTTCTTAACTATTGGATTTTGGAAGGGTTGAATGGTTAAACAACTCCAACAAGTTTTTACGAGGGTGGGGATGGCATTTTAGAGCAGGCCATACCAGGCATGTCAGCTCATTGTTAGCTCAAACTCTTGTATTGAAACGATTCTGGTACAGAAAATATCAAATGGCCTTATTACTGTCTAAATGTCACCATTTGTGGAGAAATAGACTAGGTTTTGTTATGACATTTTGCAGACAGCAAATTACATAGCTAAAACAAAACTTCAATGATAAATAAACTGCGCCATTTTGTCATGTCCGACTGACATGTACAATGGAACTTGTGAGAGAAACCAATTTCAAATCAAATTCTATAGTACAGGGCTCTGCAGACTCCCAGAATTTGGGGAGAAGTCACTTCTCACTAGTCTGAGAATTTGGAGAAGTTTTTCAAAATGGGGAGAAGTGGTGAAACTTTCAGGAGAAGTGGATCGCGTTAAAAATTAAGTTTTTGCGCATATTCCTCATTTCTATCAGAAAATAAAATAGCATTACAACCAAGTAGCTGCATTTTATATTATGTATTATGCAATAAACATAGAAAATACTGCTTATTCTTTCAGTCCTCAATAAAGATCTTATTCCTCTGAACAAATCCTTTATTTTACTTTTTTTAGGTTTGCGAATTCAAGAGTTTGATTCTGATTTTTTTTTTTTTTTTTAATATTTCATAATAGATTCATATATGATAAGAAAGTCAACTAATAAAAAAAATGGAAAAAGTGTATAGGCAGTCTGAATGAAATTAGTAGTGTTCCTATTTGAAGCAGAAAATGAGAAAAGATTTTATTGTAACAACATGTATTTAATCAAACCATTACCAGAAGAAAAAATTCAGACTGATACAAATTGAAAGAAGCTAAATAAGACATTTCAAACTGCGCTTAAATAAGAAAGAATGTGCCAAAGAGGGTAGAAACATGTGGGGAAAGGATAAATTGCTTGCTGCAATCATTTCCTCCTTTTTCCACAGTTTCCCATAAAAACATTTCAAGATGTCAAAATTGGGGATTGTGTTGTAATGAGTTAAAGACTGTCCACTTTACCTGATATCATATAGGGCCTAAAATTGTCATTAATTAGTCAAAAAAGGTCCTCTGTGATTAAGTCAGTTATAATGTGTAAAGGGCAAGGGTTACTGCTGAGTACAAAAAACAAGACTGTGTACATGCAGAGGTTTAAAGTTAACACAGGATAATTTGCTCCATTTTATAGGATTACATGTTATTTAAAGGAATTATTTACAACACAAGTAAGTAGAATTTAGTTTTGGGAAGAATGTATCATAACAAACTCAGGAAAAGATCGTAGCAGCCTTTAAATTGTTTGCCATAATTTTCTTCACTTGTTACAATTAAAGTAGATAATTCAAATTGAAGGACTCTAATGAAAAATGAATTTAATCTACGCAGATTTTCGGCAGAATTATTTTTCATCAAGATTTCAATTTTTTTAACAAAATTTTGACTTCTGGTAAATGACACGGCGTCCGTAAATGTCGGCCATTAGTCTCATTATGTGAAAGTAAGCAACAAATCTCGTAGACTGATGATAAATTAATTTACAGAAATAATTAAAACTTAAGATGGGAAAGGATTTTAAATAAACCAATATAATACAACATTACCATTTTGTAGATATCTAAATAATGCCCCAATATCATTTTATGTCAAATCAATTTTTATACAAGGAAAAAGACTAACAATTCAAACTTGGGGACCTAGGCTGCAAAAATACAATACTTAACATTAGAGGTATGGGCATTTTCTCAAAAATTCAGGGGCCCGGCCAGAAATTTATGGGCCATTGGCAACTGGGCCCCTACTAGTCTTTTTCCCTGCAATAATAGAATACTTTTTGTAAATACAAAGGTATTAAATCATCATTCAGTTATGATGATATTTATGTATGCATCAGTTGCAGATAGAAAAGTGAAATTAAAATTTAACAGTCATTTAAATTACACATATTTATGCAATGATTCAATATGCTAATATTAAAAACACAATTAATAAATTTTGAAAATATTAAAGATAAATATAGTAAGGTAATAATGAATCAGTTGTCAGTAACTTAAACATATTCTAAGAATTATTATATATTTTACTATAGCTTATATATTGGGGCCTATTCTAAGAATTATGATATATTTTACTATAAATTATATATTGGGGCCAAGTTATTTGATGGGACGAGCTGACTGGTAACCATCATATAGCTGGAGTTGGAGAGCCTAACCACGAGTTCCTGGTATTTTCCACCCCAGTACTACCATTAGATTCTTTTCGAGCCACCAGCTGCTCATCTCACTTATGTTAATGATTATCCATTTGTGTCCACCACAGTTGGCCAGTCTGTGAGCTGAACTTCATTTTACCTCACTGAGTGATTATTTTGAACCAGTAATGCTACCTGGATTTGTTTTATTTTTCAAATATTATTTTCTCAAGGTCCCTTGGTGGTCCCTTTTGGCATAATGGATCTCCCTTTCCAACAATGGTTCCATTTATACCAAACTTCTTGACTGTAAGGAGCATGGATTATTTTAGGTAAGGTTGAATTAACAATTTCATGAGTATTTATAACAAAAAAAAATGAAAGGGATTAGAACTGAAAGGCTTGACCAAGATTCATTTCCATTTGGTTCATTTAGTGCTTTAGATTAAGGAGTGACTGTGGGATGAGTAGAAAGAGTAAATAAAAATATGAGAACACAATACACATATGACAATAAGATAATATTCCTCTGAAATTAATTTTAATATTCAGAATAAAGTGACCAGTCTTTAGACATGTCCATATTTGTCCGAGGCCCCACCCCCATTCATTATGTAGAAACTGACGTTTATCAGCTGATTAGGTCACTTCAGAAATCAAACCACTCAAAGGCCATTACCGTGAAATTTCTTGTATGGAATTTCGGTTTCAAAATAATCAATAGGGAATGATTAAACAAATATTTTGTTTTTTCGAGACATGGTGGATCAAAATAACTTCCATCCGGAAAATATTTCTTTGTTTCCAGTCTCTTTATTCACTGAACAATGACCTATTTGATGGGAGGGGTACTCACCAAACAACGCCGAATGCTCCATAACCGATGGGCCTATCGGGCTGTATATCTTGTGGAGGCACGACTTGATAATAAGGAACTGCTACAGCAGCAGTTAGGATAGCATGTTGCGAGGGGACGGGCGCAGGCGGGCCTGAAAATGCCATCATTTGTCTTGCGTGCCTTTGGCCCACGATTGCCATAGGCATTGTCAACATCGACCTAAATAGGCCGTTGGGAAACCCGTTAAATTGCAGGATTTATTCACAAAACATATCCGAACCAGAATCGAGCACATAAAGCAAGGCCTAACCTAGCTTTCACACAGATTAATTCCTCACCAACAACACTTAAAACCGAGAATTTCATACAAGAATTTAGAGTGATTCGATGGTACACTGACTCACACGCGGCGAGACTAGCACACAAAGAAATCACGTGACTACGCCTAGTGTATTACCCGAAATGCAACGTCACAAAGGTCAAAGGTAGCAAGGTGCGCGTTAACACATTTTTTACTTTTCTTTAATAAATCACTTTATAATAATTCTCTGAAAAATAATAATTTTTCGATACTATTCTGCATTTAGGCAAAGATTTTATGAAATTAAGTTTTCTCTCTGTACTATTCAACTTGGATTCACATGCGATTTCTTAATTATACCCTTCCCTACTGATTACTAATATAAATTACTTGTATATTGGGTGTTTCATTGATAGGTTATTTATTCATTATTCACCGCATAGTTACAACAAAGAAAGATCAGTTTTTCTGCTCTCGGAATATCAACCCCTTTAACCCTTTCCTGTTCAAAACCCGGGTTTTTACGTCCCTTTGAATTGATGACTAAGAAAATAATGTAGGAAAAGAAGAAATTGCTTGTAACAGGCAATTTCTTCTTTTCCACAATATTTTCTATCCTTCTAAATGGTTATTTTCCAGATCAAATCCATAAATTTGCGTCTGCCAAATCTTTGGATATGGTTTTGTTTGAATGGGGTTTTACACCGCATTCAACAATCTTTCAGTTATATCGCGGCGGCTGGAGCACCTAACAATTGAATCCTCAGGGTATTTCTCACACCAGTACTACCATTACATCCCTTCCTAGCCTCTAGCTGCTATCCCACATAGGTCTACGATTATCGACCCATTGGTGAGAGACAAATAGTTGGAAGGATGAGTGCCGCCGTCGCCGGGTATCGAACCCGGGAGGCTCTAGATTGACAGTCCGACGCGCTACCAATAGCGCTATGACGGCGGCTCTTTGGATATGGACAGGTCTAAAACTTTGCAAAACAGGAAAGGGTTGAGCTTTTCCTGAAAAGAAAAATGGAGAACATGATTTACACTTTATTAGCATACACGAAGAAAATTTAGACAGGTCCAAATTAAAATAAGTTTAGACGACAATTTCAAGTTGGTGGAATTTCAACTTGTTTTGTCTTCTTGGAAAGAAAACATTGTGAATGATAAAGAAATTGCTTGATACAAGCAATTTCGTCATTTTCCACAATGTTTGGGGGCGTAAAAAGGTGGGATTATGTTGAAATGGGTTAACCGTGGTCGTGGCATCGTGGAATTACAGGTGGGAAGGGGAAAAGGGGGGGGTTCAAGAGTATCAAAAATAGATAATTTTATGGACAAACTAGTTAATGAACGAAATATAACTGAATAAGAAATTTAATAATTTATCAAAATTAGTTTAAAATAAGTAAATAGATTCATAAATAATGATTAATAATGACAATAGTAATAAAATAGATCAATCTGTAATTTACTATGTAGATAAAGAAATGGTGTAGATTCAGTTAATTTCAGTATTTTACCCGACAGCAAAATTCTATGATCAGCTAAGAGTGAATGAAGCCAATATGGGAAATGTCAGTGAAAGTGCCGGAGAAATCATGTTGCTTGTCCGACACTTATAAGCGATTCAAAGTTTCGTTTTCTAAGAATCATTTCTTTTTAATTCATCGAAAACATTTACATTATCAAAATTGTGAAAACCGATAAGTCGTTATGGCCTGTATGCAGGGTGGGCTACTGCTTAGAGTATTTCTTTGTCCCCCTGTCGTACTTTGTTACCGTAGGTTCATGATATCGGCCAAGGGACTGTGCTAAAAATAACTATTTGTGACACTTCACTCTAACCGGATAGCGAGAGTCAAACAACAGGCAGGTACGAGGTAGACAAAGACCAGTCTGACCCTACATAACCACGGTCCGGTCTGACAATAGATCTTCCGCTGGCCCCGCCCACTGAACTTGAATCTAACAGGAACTTTTTCCACTGAATTAAGCCATTCCCACACAACGATGACGTTTTTTGACAACCAAAGAAAACAAAAGGTACGAAAACATTGTGGAGAATTAAGAATTGCTTGTTACAAGCAGTTTCCTCATTTTACACAATGTTCACTTTCCAGAAAGATGAAAAATAAATACATAAATTGCTGTGTGGGAACGGATTAAACGATGCTATTTTGCTAAATAATTTGTAATCAATAAATTGTGTCAGAAATTAAAATAGTTGGTTGGCCTATACGTCGTAACTACAGCTTGATAAAGCCGTTGAGTTACGGCAATTTAGTATCCAACGCCCAAAACATAATTCTCGTGAATGTCGACCAATGTCGGAGTGCAAAGTTCACCTTCGGAATTGAATTATATTAGTAGGACCGGTCGAATAATTCTTTGATTGACTGCAGCGATTAGTTATTTGTGGACCGAGCATGCAGATTTATTCTGCGATCAGCAGGAGCCTGATGATGGCTTCGGTTTCATTGTGTGTAATGTCATAATAAGTTGCACATCGTTGACACGGGGAAATAATCAAGATATTCTTAACCCTTTCCTATTTTATTAAGTTTTGGACTTGTTCAAATCCAGTCTATGTAATGATTTTACTCTATTTTTGTCATCTTGTCAATTTCACGGTCACCGTCTTTGTCATCTTTAACCCATTCCCACACAACAAAATTTTAGACTGGTCCAAATTGATAGAAGCTGCAGACGACAATTTTATGTTGATGGAATTTCGAATTTCTTTGTCTTTTTGAATAGAAAACTTTGTGGATAATGAAGAAATTGCTTGATACAAGCAATTTCTTCATTTTTCACAATGTTTTCCAAAGTATTGTTCTTGAGGGGCGTAAAAAGGAGGGCTTGAGTTGGAATGGGTTAAAATAATCAACATAAACGCCATCTCATCACCATTGTTTGATTGTTAAAAAGGCCTCATTGTATAGAGTACACGTAATTTTGCCATTCTTTATGTTTAATCCATAACCATCGACAACATTTTAGACTGATCAAAATTCAAGGAAGTTTCAGACGACAATGAAATATTATTCGTATGAAAACATTGTGCCCAGTGAAAAAATTGCTTGTAACAAGCATTTTTCTCATTGCCCACAATGTTTTCCGAAGCATTTTTCTTTGGTGAGTGAAAAAGTGTTACCGTGCTAGAAGAGGCTGATAACATAACGGGGAACTTTCTCATAATAAATCAGTAAAGATTTCATTATTATTATTTCTAAGGTTCATAGTCTCGATTATAAAACTGAATAATCGATCCCAATAACATCGATTGAATGTAGCCACGGTCAATTGACCAATCGCTGGTCCCGCCCACTTAGTCCTGTAGCCACACCCACTGACTCCAACAGGAAGTCCCGCTTCGGTTTTAAACAACGTTATTTTGCACAATTCATAGCCAGTAGCATGTAACAAAAAATGATGTGGTTGGTTTGAATGAGCTGTAGTTACGACGTTTAAGTCGCCAAACCAACAAAAAAGCTTTACAAAAAATGGCGGCCAATGTTGGAGTTGAAAGCTCAGTTCTGGGCTGAATGAAATATTTGATTTGTCGATTGATTCCGTGATTGACAGTCACGATAGATCAATTGTCCATCGCGATTTTCAGAAGAATTGACGGATCGCCGATACTGCCCTCTGACCTCCACCATGACGTAATCGTCGAAAGATATATTGGTTACGTATCGTAATTACAGATTGAATAAACTGTATTTACAGCGTTTAATCAATTCCTACTCAGTCCCAAAGCAATAATCTTTGGGGGAAAAAAACCTTTGTTTCGAACAATTTCTTCATAATCGACGATTTTTTTCTCATAAAAAAGAGAAAGATTTAAAAAAATTCATCAACTAAAATTCCACGGTCACCAGGAACTTAAAGTCTTCAAGTGATGTGGACCGTCCAGAATTTGTGTCGTTTCATGATGAATTAAGTCACAAAACCAAACAAAAAAGCCTGAAAGAAATACCAGAGGTCTCTGCAATCCACGTTTCGTCTAAATGAATGATGTGATTGGTCAATCGAATTTTCATTTATCCTGAGCTGGCGACCTGTCAGTTATTGACGGTGGTGGCATTTTATCCACCAAAGCGAACAGGAATCAAGTTTGAACCTATCACAGATAAACTTTAGGAACTAAGACATTGACCGACATTTATGTGAAGCATTTTAGTTGGTTTGGCGACCTAAACGACGTAAGTACAGCTTATTCAAGCTGTACTTACGACGGTTAGGTCGCCGAAACAACCCTTTGACTCTTTTGCTATATATTACTGGCTATACTGTGGCATTTTGCAAAATTTACGCCGTTAACTATCTAAGAGGAACTTCCTGTCGGAGCCCAATGGGCGTAGTCAGCGATTCGTCAATTTTGAGAAGAGTAGAGAACTCGGTAGTCACTCAGCATTTGTTGTTATTCGAGCTGTAGTTACGACGTTTAGGTCGCCAAGCAACTACATGTATTCTACTTTTTTGTTACTTGCTACTGGCCATAAATTTTTGAAAATATCGCCTTTTAAAATTGAAGCGGGACTTCCTGTCGGTGTAAATGGCCAGGGCTAACGGAGTAAGTGGGCGGGGCCAGCGATTGGTCGATTATAGTCTATGTTTGCGCACAGTTGTGGTGCCAAAGGCAGAGAACGTTCTACTTTCATACATGAGGAAGAGTCCAAGTAGGCTCAAATTTATTGAATAAATGATTCACTGTTTCGACACCATTTTTAATATTGATCAAATAGTTGGTGACAAATTTCAGGGGTTAGCGAAAACCCACCATCATCACCAACAATCGATCTCTGTCTAAGGGTTATAAAATAGATCCAAAACTCGACCCGGCAACGGCAACCAGTCTCGGTTTCCGAAGACTTCGGGATACAGCGAATCTATATGCCCTCTGCATCGTATGAATTTGATTTCATCAACGGTACCGGGACTGTAAGAAAGCCTACGTTAAAGCGAGGTATCGATGTTTCTGAAACCAACACAAGAAAAAACTGCAAACGCCCCTCGAGAAAAAAGCTTTGGAAAACATTGTGGAAAATGAAGAAATTGATAAGCCTACGTTAAAGCGAGGTATCGATGTTTCTGAAACCAACACAAGAAAAAACTGCAAACGCCCCTCGAGAAAAAAGCTTTGGAAAACATTGTGGAAAATGAAGAAATTGATTGTATCAAGCAATTTCTTCATTTTCCACAATGTTTTCTATCCAAAAAGACGGAAAAAATCAAAATTCCATCAACTTGAAATTGTCGTCTGCAGCTTCTTTCAATTTGGACCGGTCTAAAATTTTGCTGTGTTGGAATGGGTTAAAGTGGCGGCACGGACTGTACGTTCAGGTAAAGACCATTTTAGGAAATTCGGAGGAAAGACCATATAAAGCTGTCAAAGGGAAACTACTACGCCCTTCAGCAAAAATGGAAGGAAATTGATTACCCTTCCTTTTCAGCTGCGCCCAAGAAACATTTCGGATTTGTCGTGTGAAAAAGACTGAAATGAAAGTACTGAAAGTACTGTAAGCTAGCAAAGCATAGTTTTGTTAGTAATCTTCTTTGTCAAAGGTTATCATGAAAAATAAAGTAACCAAGGAGTTAACGCACTACAATATGGCAAAATCTTAGACTGGTTGAAATTGATAGAAGTTGCAGACGACAATTTCAAGTCGGTGGAATTTAACTTTTAGAGTAGAAAACATGGAGGATATTGAAGAAATTGCTTGTTACAAGCATTTTCTTCGTTGTCAAAATGTTTTCCAAAATATTTTTGTTGAGATTGAGTCAGGATTGAGCGGGAACGGGTTAAATAGCAGACTTTTGAAGGAATTCCCTACAAATTGAAAATAGTTAATTCAAGTGGCCATACAAAGTAGTGGGCGTAGTGAATACTTTGATCAGACTCATTTTGAACACAACATGCTCGAGTGAGGAAAATGGGGGAAGTGAACTTGCAGGCAGAGTTTGCAATATTCCTGAAATACATAATAACTATTTTTATTGCGTAGGCATTCAATAGATTTAGTGGTTAAGCCTCCAGTGGCAGTTTGCACTCGTTGAACTCTGAGAAGACCTCAAAATCTTATCTGTTAACTTATAAGCTAGCAAAGCTGAAGCTTTGCTAGCTAAAAACTGTAAACGGAATTTTATTTGCCGCTTTTCATTAGAACCAACGTTGAAAAAGGAAGTCGCTTTAAATACGCTTGAAATGCAGAAATCATGGGCATGATTAACTACTCTACCATGTTTATCGTTCGGCACTGTCGGATTGCACTTTCACAGAATCTTTCAAATCAAATGGCCCTCTACAAGTTGACGAATCGCGGCTGTTAATTTGAAAATCAGTGTACCAATATAATCAGTCATTAGACTGGAAGTGAACTTTGAATTTCAACATTGGCCAGCATGGCAATTCTTTGAAGCATTTTTGTTGGTATGGCGACCTAAAGGTCGTAATTACAGCTTCTCCAAGCCGTAATTAATACGTTTAGGTCGCCGTTAAATATTTATGTGAAACTTCCTGTCGTAGTTCAATGGGCGTGGCAAGCGACCCATCAATTAACCCTTTCCTGTGTTTCAAAATTTTAGACTGGTCCAATTGGAAAAAAAAAATTGCAGGTGGCAATTAAATGTAGGTGCAATTTAAAAAGTAACCAACCTACAGGTTAGAAAATTTTGTGGGAAAAGAAGTAATTGCTTGTGACAAGCAATTTCTTCTTTTCCCACAATGTTTTCTAAAGTATAAAATCACAGGGACGTAAAAAGAAGGGTTTGTACAGGAAAGGGTTAAGCGAGTTCTGAGGTATTCATGCAGTCTTTGAATTCCCGAATAAATGTGTTTTAAGTCTATCAATGAATTAAGATTCACTATTCTTAATGAGACAAGTCTAATGCGTTTGTGGTGCCAAAGGCAGAGAACGTTCTATTTTCATTCATGAGAAAGAGTCTAAGGAGGCTCAAGTTTGTTAAATTAATGATTCACTGTTTCGTCATCATTTTTATATTGATCAAATAGTTGGTGACAAATTTCAGGGGTAAGCGAAAACCCACCATCATCACCAACAATCGATCTCTGTCTGAGGGTTATAAAATAGATCCAAAACTCGACCCGGCAACGGCAACCAGTCTCGGTTTCCGAAGATTTCGGGATACAGCGAATCTATATGCCCTCTGCATCGTATGAATTTGATTTCATCAATGGTAACGGGACTGTAAGAAAGCCTACGTTAAAGCGAGGTATCGATGTGTCTGAAACCAACACAAGAAAAAATTGCCAAATGAAGAAATATAGCTCAAACGAATATCTGCTGATACTTAAAATTTGAGTCAGATATTGTCTTGGTGGTAATGTTGTAGGTTTAAAATGGCTTTTTTTTGTTAGAGGCACGGACTGTACTTTCAGGTTAAGACCATTTTAGGAAATTCGGAGGAAAGACCATGTAAAGCTTTCAAAGGGAAACTACTACGCCCTTCAGCAAAAATGGAAAGAAATTGATTACCCTTCCTTTTTAGCTGCGCCCAAGAAACATTTCGGATTAGACTGAAATGAGAGTACTGAAAGTACTGTAAGCTAGCAAAGCATAGTTTTTGTTATTAATCTTCTTTGTCGAAGGTTATCATGAAAAATAAAGTAACCAAGGAGTTAACGCACTACAATATGACAAAATCTTAGACTGGTTGAAATTGATAGAAGTTGCAAGTCGGTGGAATTTAACTTTTAGAGTAGAAAACATGGAGGATATTGAAGAAATTGCTTGTTACAAGCATTTTCTTCGTTGTCAAAATGTTTTCCAAAATATTTTTGTTGAGATTGAGTCAGGATTGAGCGGGAACGGGTTCAATAGCAGACTTTTGAAGGAATTCCCTACAAATTGAAAATAGTTAATTCAAGTGGCCATACAAAGTAGTGGGCGTAGTGAATACTTTGATCAGACTCATTTTGAACACAACATGCTCGAGTGAGGAAAATGGGGGAAGTGAACTTGCAGGCAGAGTTTGCAATATTCCTGAAATACATAATAACTATTTTTATTGCGTAGGCATTCAATAGATTTAGTGGTTAAGCCTCTAGTGGCAGTTTGCACTCGTTGAACTCTGAGAAGACCTCAAAATCTTATCTGTTAGCCTATAAGCTAGCAAAGCTGAAGCTTTGCTAGCTAAAAACTGTAAAAGGTATTTCATTTGCCGCTTTTCCTTAGAATCAACGTTGAAGAAGGAAGTCGCTTTAAATACGCTTGAAATGCAGAAATCATGAGCATGATGAACTACTCTACCATGTTTATCGTTCGGCACTGTCGGATTGCACTTTCACAGAATCTTCAAAATCAAATGACCCTCTACAAGTTGACGAATCGCGGCTGTTAATTTGAAAATCAGTGTACCAATATAATCAGCCATTAGACTGGAAGTGAACTTTGAATTTCAACATTGGCCAGCATGGCAATTCTTTGAAGCATTTTTGTTGGTATGGCGACCTAAAGGTCGTAATTACAGCTTCTCTAAGCTGTACTTACTACGTTTAGGTCGCCGTTCAATATTTTAGTGAAACTTCCTGTCGTAGTTCAATGGGCGTGGCAAGCGACCCATCAATTAACCCTTTCCTGTGTTTCAAAATTTTAGACTGGTCCAATTGAAAAAAAGTTGCAGGTGGCAATTAAATGTAGGTGCAATTTAAAAAGTAACCAACCTACAGGTTAGAAAATATTGTGGGAAAAGAAGAAATTGCTTGTGACAAGCAATTTCTTCTTTTTCCACAATGTTTCCGAAAATATAAAATCACAGGGACGTAAAAAGAAGGGATTGTACAGGAAAGGGTTAAGCGAGTTCTGAGGTATTCATGCAGTCTATGAATTTCTGAATAAATGGGTTTTCAGTCTATCGATGGATTAAGATTCACTATTCTTAATGAGACAAGTCTTATGCGTTTGAACAGCACAGGTTTAAGTGAAAAATAATATATGTATGCAAGCAAATAGAACAATCGTAACCATGTCACGAAAGAATGTATTAAGCGACCATTCTCTTCTGCGACCAATTTTTGATAGCTTACTGAAGTAATATTCAAGACGTATTTAAGTGACGTTCGAGGTGCGATTGCCGTTCCTCGAGATATCCTCTTCCAATAGAGCAAACTCTATGCTTATGCTTCTAAGATACACCAGCATTCGAATACTTTACCCATTCCCACACAATCCCGCTTCTCCACGCTCCCATGTAAAATACTTTGGAAATCATTATGGAAAATGAAGAAATTGCTTGTTACAAGCAATTTCTTAATTATCCAAAATGATTTCTACCCGAGAAAACAAAGAATTTAAAGATTCAAACAACTTGAATATGTAGTCTGCAAAATCTTTGAATTTGGACCAGTCTAAAATGTTGTCGTCTGATAATGGGTTAAATAAGTAACCAAAAATGTTGAACGTGATGGTTAACCTGGACAATGACAATGACGGAATAGTACATGGCCTAAGGCAGAAAAAGACCCGTCTATATGGATAAAGTTAATCTGGCAACCAGAGTCTGTCTAGGGCAGAAACAGACCTCTTATAAACATACCAGTTGAGGTCTATATGGATAAAGTTAGTCGGGCTTCCATGGACTCTTTTTAGAGGGAATTAAATCTTTCCAAGGTTGGATAAGGGTGTCCATTAAGTCCCTTGTCCCTAAAAAGATTTTTGTGCAGCGCTAGCCAAAAAATAGTCTTGGAATAAAGAGACATACCTGATGAAAATGTATATCATACATAAAAAAAAACAAACCCTGCGACAAGTCTAAGATAAAGTGTTATAATGACTTTGCAGCGGGTAGGATTTTTTTCTCTCTTTTGTTTAAAAGAATTTGACTCTCAAACATGCCTACTTTGAGTTATTCTAACAAATGGAAAATGTTGGTCAGCGTGCGATTATTCAATATCTTAGCCCTATAAGCTTATCACCGGAGATCCACGAACCGCAATTATAGCATGGTGAAAAAATGGGCCGCTGAATCTAAATGCGATAGAAATAATCTTGAAGACGACCTAAGTATCTCTAAAGAACATGGCCACGAAATTATCAGTAATGATTTTCAAATGACATAGGTTTCTGCCAGATGGGTTCGAATGCTTCTGGGTATTGACCCAGAACGAGCTCGGTGCAATATGTCCACTGCTATGTTTCAGCGGGATCTGGAAAAATTCTGAAGTAGTTTGTAGTTGTTGATGACGCATTGGTTCACCAAATAGACAAAACAACAGTCAAAAAGTGGAAACATCCCGCAACACTGCCCCCAGAAATGGTCAAGTTAACAACATTTGGAGGGAAGGCGATGACGGACCAAAAATTTCTGAGATGCAAAATGTGTGCCGCTATTGCATTATGTTAAACAAGATCAGACTATAACTTCGAAGGAAGTATAATATTAGCCTCACGAGGCAGTTCGAAAAAAAAAAAAAAAAAAAGACATGGCGGGGAAAACTGTCACTAGGAGTGCACTTCACCAGCACGTATACGCTACTATTCAAGAATGTGGTGAGTATCCACCGCCGTATTCACATGATTTAACATTCACTGACTGTTATCTTTTCCTCAAGATGAAAAAAGTAACTCAGTGCGTCATTTTTACACAAATGATAACGCCAAACAAGCTGTTGACGCGTCTCAGAGATAGGGGCCAAAGATGCCGCAATCTACAGGGGATGTATTCAAATGCTTCAACATCGTTGGACAAAGTATGTAAGTTGACACGGTGTCCATGTTGAAAAAAAGATGAAAATATTTAGATTAAAACGCTTATCTGTGCCTTAGGCTACGGACTTTTAAACCACCCCCATATTAATCCTTTCCTGTTTCTGGAAATTTTAGACTAGTCCAAATTGAAAGAGGCTGCAGACAACAATGGAAACTGGATGCCATTTGAAATGAAACCATCCTATGTGGTAGAAAATATTGTGGAAAATGGAGAAATTGCTTGTTACAAGCAATTTCTTCTTTTTCCACAATGTTTTCTTGAGTATACAATCACAGGAACGTAAAATCCCGTGTTTGAACAGGAAAGGGTTAATGATGTCCACTTTTCTACAATATACTGTTTAGTTGAATGCATAGAAATAATTGTACACTGGAAACAATTCAATCTTACGTGACCCCTTTCATTTAAATAAATTAAAGTTCGACCATTTCCCTCGGCTAGGCACGTGTTACCTTCGGAATCCGCTTGTTACAAGCAATTTCTTCATTTTACACAATGTTTTCCCTATTGTTTTTCTTAAGGGGTGTCCAAAAGCGTCACTGTGTGGGAGTGGGTTAATATTGATTTTGATTGATTGAATGGGGTTTAACGCCACTTTTGACAGTATTTCAGTCATATTGCGACGGCTGGAGCACCTAACAATGGATTCCTGGTATTTCTCATACCAGTATTACCACTACATCCTTTCCCTAGCCTCCAGCTACCATCCAACTTAGGTTTACGATTATTCACCAATTGGTGAGAGACAAATGTCGGAAAGGATTTGTGCTGCCGCCGGGGATCGAACCCATGACATCCCATGCTTTTGAATGGAATAGCCTATGTTCGAGACTCGCACACATCGTTTTTTTTTTGTTGTTGTTGTTATTATTATTGAAAATATGTCCTTGCATTTTCAACTGCTTCTTTTGAAAAAGATCTACTCTGTATATATATTTTGTTCGACCTTTGATTGTTTTTGTTTTTAGGTAGCAAAACGTCAGCTTTGATAGCTTAAGTTAATAAACAAAATTTTGGGGTCTTCTCACAGTTCAACGAGCGCAAATTGCCACTGAAGGCTTAACCACTAAATCAATTGAATGCCTACGCCATAAAAAGTAGATCTTGTGTATGTCTAAAATATTGCAAACTCTATTCAAATTGTAGAATACTCTTTCAATAACATGCTTTTTAATCCATTCCCACTCAATACCGCTTTTAAGCATCTCAAGAGAAAAGCTTTGGAAAACATTGTGGACAATGAAGAAATTGCTTGTTACAAGCAATTTCTTCATTGTCCACAATGTTATCTACCCACCAAAGATAAGATTTTCTGAATTCAACCAACTTGAAATTGTCGTCTGCAACTTCTTTCAATTTGAACCAGTCTAAGATTTTGTCATGTTGTAATGGGTTAACTCCTGGGTTACTTTAACCTCATTTATTTGTTATGATAACCTTTAGCAAAGAAGATTACTTAACAAAACTAGGCTTTGCTAGCTTACAGTACTTTAAATACTTTGATTTTTTTTTCTGTACGTTGGTCATTTAAACTAGTTTTTCACTTACGTCAGATGAAAAGCTGGTGGCTCGGATCGAATGGTGTGCTTTTAATTGTGTAAGAACGACAGGTCACCGTGACTAGGTGCACCAGTCTCAGAGATATAAATGAAATACTCTTTTAAGTGTTGTTAAATCCCATACAAGTAAGCAAAAAACTAGTAGTTGACCTCTCTACATTAAATAAGCTGAACTCGAATAACTTGAAACAGTTATGATAAGTTTAAGGGGGGGGGGAATCAAAGGAATGAAAATTGACCAATCGCAGCTATCATACAAATAATCAATTTACCATTAAAATCATCCACTTAGACCGGAAGTGGGCTTTGAACTCCAACTTTGGACGACATCTGTGTGAAGAATTTTCGTTGGTTATGTGACTTATTCAATCTATAATTACGACGTTTAGGTCGCCAACCAACCACTTTACTTTTTGTTATATGGTCCTACATTTTGGAAAATAACGCCGTTTAAAATCGAAGAGGAGCTTCAAGCTGGAGTCAGTGGGCGTGGTCAGACGAGTCTGTAGGCGGGGCCAGTGATCCGTCATTTTTTGATGGACTCCGAAGGCGTCCATCAGTGTTACCTAGTTTTGATAATCCAGTATGATGTTACTAGGTTAGAAGAGAAGTAGTGCCCGGTTAGGTTCGATTTATCATTTTTCAAAACCTGCATCCCCCAAACAACTGTACAGTTTTTATCAATCGACCAATCAAATCATTCATTCAACCCGGAATTGAGCTTTGAACTCAGGCATTCGCCGCCATTTTTTTGAAATATTTTTGTTGGTTTGGCGATACTACAGCTTATTCAGCTTATACGACAAATTGGCAGCCAACCAACCAACCATTCTACTTTTTTGTTACATGTTACTGGCCATAAATTTTGAAAAATAACGCTAAATAAAATCGAAGCTGGACTTCCTGTTGGAGTCAATAGGTTGGGCAACAGGAATAAGTGGGCGGGGCCAGCGATTGGTTAATTATAATGGTGTATACCATTGATCGCTGTTGTTAGCACTGTATTTGTATGCCATATGAGTCCACGACTTCCTGGAATGTTATTTAATCAAACTTATAAACTTGGAAACTAAGATGTTACCGAACTTCCTGATCAGGTTTCAGGATGATTGAGAAAATGGGATCATTAGAAACTACCCAATTCGAAGCTAGTAACTCTTTCACACCAAGGAAATATGGCTACATTAACCCATTACCAAATGAAAAAACTTTCAGACTGGTCCAAATTCAAAGAAGTTATAGACGACAATTTCAAGGTGATGAATAAGTGCTTGCACGTTTTGGGTTTTTGTTGTCTTTTGGAATAGAAGGCATTGTGGATAGTAAATAAATCGCTGGTAACAAGCATTTAAAAAAATGCACAATGTTTTTCAAAGTCCTTCTCTTGAGGGAGTAAAAACGTGATTGAGTGAGAATGGGTAAGAGATTTCATAAATATAGATGTTCTGACTGCTTTCAATCACTGATGAGAAAAAATGTTGTCTTTAGAGAGTCTTAATAGGTTTTTCTAAGAATTTACTATAAGATTTTTTTTACCACATTCTTATTTGAAATTCGTCGAAGAATTTGGAAAGACGAACTAAGTGATTGATTTTGAAGTTGACAAGATTTGATCAAATGACAAAAAGTTTTTTTTATCTTATCCAAGGTTACGAAATTCAAAACATAGTTAAAATTTAACAAAGATATACTTTTAAACAATTTTCAGATTGGACAAAAATAATATACTGGTTTGATCTTGTTTGCTCGCACGTCATGTTTAACCCATTCCAACATGAGTAAATTTTACACTGGTCCGAATTGAAAGAATGTGCACACGTCAATTATAGATTGATGAAATTCTAAATTTCTATGTCTTTTGGTCTTTAGAAAACATTTCGGACATTGAAGAAATTGCTTGAATCAAGCAATTTCTTCTATGTCCACAATGTTTTCTAAAGACCTTTTCCTTGAGACGTAAAAAGGGGCGAGGGTGTGTGTGGGAATGGGTTAACACGGTTCGAAACAGTTACATTTTGACGCCTGCAAGGAAAAGCTTCAGAAACATTGTTAAAATGAAATGATTGCCTGTTACAAGCAATTTCTTCATTATCTATAATGCTCTTTACATCAAAAGATTAAAGATGAAATTTAATTTCTTCAACTAACAATTTTCGTCTGCAACATCTTTGAGTTTGGAATAGTCTAAAATTTTGTCGTCTAGCAATGCGTTAAAGATGATCAACACTTGGGTTTTGGCATTCAGATGAAATCTTTCTTTTCTTCTTTACGAGCCTTGGTATAAAGGGTCTAATGTAAACTGCACTATTTTTCAATAGAAAGTACAGATTCATGAGGCAAGATTTCATCTCCCGGAAAATCGTCTATCAGCACTTCATGAATAAATTTGGTCATCACCTTATATGGTTTTGGCATCAATATAAACCCCCTAAATTCGCCTTCAAGGTCACTTTTATCACAAAGGTCAAAGGTCAACTGATACAAAAGATGAGAGGCAAATAAAAACAACATGATGTCGACTAAACTTTCTCCAGGACAAGCACGAATTCCATCACCGTATGGGAGAAAATGGTCTGGGATGTGTAAGGCACCGTCTTTGAGAAATCTGCAATAGAAAATTGTGGTGCTTCATAAAAAAGGTAAATACATGTCCAAAAAGCCATAACCATTGTTTATCCAAACTGTAGTTATGCTGTTTAAGAAGCCTGGTGACAACACAACTATTACTTGGTGCACGTAGTTTTTTTCTATGTAACCCATTATCAGACGACGAAATTTTAGACTGGTCCAATTTGAAAGGAGTTGCAGACGACAATCTAAAGTTGATGAAATTTAAGACCTTTTTTCAACTTTCTGGATTGAAAACATTGTGTAAAATGAAGAAATTGCTTGTAACAAGCACTTTTTTTACTTAATGTTTTCCAAATTGTTTTTCTTGAGGGGCGTCCAAAATCGTCACTGTGTGGGAAAGGGTTAAATTATCTACGATCTGGAAGTGAAATTAACCCGTTGAATATTTTGACAATGTATGGATGATATTACGCTAATGAATTTCTTTACCGTGAAATTGACATTATGCACGTAATATTGTCATTTCGCAATGAGCCTTGTATGTTTGCGGAATATCTTAAAACGATTTTATTGATTTGTTGCAAAACTATTTCGTTTAGAAGTTCTCACGAGGTCATTTAGGTATCGCGGAATATCTTAAGCCATTTTATCGGTTTATTGCAAAAAATAATTTTTAAAGGTTCTCAAAGTGTCATTTTGTGAGAACAGTCTTCAGTTGTAACGACATTAGGATATAGATATATATTTTCTTCTGTCCCATTGGTATCGTTATAAGCCCTTTCAGAAGTTTCTTTCTGTTTGATAGCTTAAAATCAGTTAAACATTAGAAGACGACAAATTTAAGACTGGACGTCCAAACTGAAAGAAGTTGCAGACGATAATTATAGTTGATGAAATTTTGACAATCTTTGTCTTTTGTTTTTCGGAGAAAGCATTGTGGATAATGAAGAAATTGCTTGTTACAAGCAATTTCTTCATTTTCCACATTGTTTTCCGAAATCTTTTTCTTTATGTGGGTCAAAAAGCGGGGAATGGGTTAAAATAAGAACGAAGTAACCTCTCCAGATAGCGATAGATGAAATGAAATCACAAAAATAAAGTAATCTATATCTTTTACCTTTCCGGATCAAACTTCATAGGTTGTTTCCAATATCTAGGATCATGGTGTAAACTCCATATATTAAACAGCACGATTGTGTCCAATGGCAAAATGTAGCCTGAAATGTTAAACTATGTGTCACGTGTTTCAATTTTGTAACAAAATAACAAAATTTAAACCTTTGAATACATTTCTTCTGAACAGTTTAATAAACAATGTGTCTTATTAATATAATCATGATAGAATGATATAATGAAGATATCCATAATAAAACAATTTTTCAAAAAAAAAGAAAATCATTAAGATGTGTGTATAGCTTTGCAATTTTACGACTTAATCCTTAAATAACACATAACCAAAGTATTTCAATCTTAAGACTTACTCCTACAATAACACATACCCAAGGTACTACATGCTTACGACTTACTCCTACAAAAACACCAAACGTACTGCAAGTTTACTACTTACTCCTACAATAACACCCAAAAGTTCTGCAAGCTTACGACTTTCTCCTACAATAACTGATACCCAAGGTACTGCAAGTTTACGGCTTACGGCTTACTCCTACAATAACACCCAAGACCTGCAAGCTTACGACTTTCTCCTACTATTACACATACCCAAGGTACTGCAAGCTTACGGCTTACTCCTACAATAACACCCAAAGTACTGCAAACTTACGGCTTACTGCAACTATTACACATACTCAAAGCACTGCAAGCTTACGACTCACTCCTACAATAACACCCAAAGTACTGCAAGTTAACGACTTACTCATACAACAACATATACCAAAAGTACTGCAAGCTTACGGCTTACTTCTACAATAATACCCAAAAGAACTTAAAGCTTACGATTTTCTCCTACAATAACACATACCCAAGGTACTGCAAGCTTACGAGTTAATCCTACAATAACAACCAAAGAATTGTAAGCTTACAACTTTCTCCTACAATAAAACATACCCAAGGTACTACAAGGTTACGGCTTAATCCTACAATAACACCCAAAGCACTGCAAGGTTACGACTTTCTCCTACAATAACACCCAAAGCACTGCAAGCTTACGGCTTACTCCTACAATAACACCCAAAGTACTGCAAGCTTACGGCTTACTCCTACAATAACACCCAAAGTACTGCAAACTTACGGCTTACTGCTACTATAACACATACTCAAAGCACTGCAAGCTTATGGCTTACTCCTACAATAACACCCAAAGTACTGCACCCAAACGACTTACTCATACAACAACATATACCAAAAGTACTGCAAACTTACGGCTTACTTCTACAAAAACACCCAAAGTACTGCAAGCTTACGAATTTCTCCTAAAATAACACTTTCCCAAGGCACTGCAAGCTTACGGCTTACTCCTACAGTAACACCCAAAGCACTGCAAGCTTACGACTTACACTTTCAATATCATCCAAATCACTGCAAGCTTACGACTTACTGCTGCAATAACATCCAAAGTACTGCAAGCTTACGATTACTCCTTCAATAATACATCACCCAAAGCACTGCAAGCTTACGGTTTACTGCTACAACAACACCGAAGCACTGCAAGCTTAAGGCTTACTCCTACAACAACACATACCCATTATGTTGGTTTCCTCAGTAATAGAGTGGGGTATCAAAAATGGCATGACTGTAGCTAGTCTCTGTGTCTCCATTATAACAGCACAAGTATAGGACAGGTAGGGCTGGTCACTTAACTTGGGTAATCTTTCCTTGCCCACCACTCGCATCAGTTCTTCGTGCACCTGTTTCATACAAGTGACCCGTCAGGCAAAAACTGACCTTCTTGGAAGTGCAAAAAGTGTCGACCATGGTCAGCCTGCGCGGATTGCGCAGACTGATCAGGCTTGACATTTTTCGCTCTTTGACGTTTTTCTACATCCCGAATGACTATTTAAATAGTTTTCTAGAAGGAAAGAGTAGCCAGATCTGACGATCTGACGATTTGACACTCAAAATGTACAATTCTTTCCGGTAGCTTGCTGGACCAGGGAGTAAAAATAAAGTCTCCGTTTTTAAAAGAAAGGTACCCACACTTGCAAGAAAAATAGGTTATTGTATTTCTAATGCGACCAAATTTAGAGTTGTTAATCTTTTGACTAAAAATATGATGAAAATCATTGACCCGGATTCTGTTTATATCACATAACCGAATAAATACTACTTTTTGACAGGAAAGGACTGTTGTGATAAAAAAGAGAATGTTTCATGTAGTAACTTTGTATACAAAATGGGACGTCATGCTAAATATGTACTATTTTTGAGTTTCATGAAGTTGGGAGAGAGAGAGTGTGAGAGAGAGAGAGGGAGAGAGAGAGAGAAAGAAAGAGAGAGAGAGAGAGAGAGAGAGGGAGAAAGAGAGAGAGAATTAAATCTTGACATTGTCGTTTGCAGCTTAACCCGTTACCAAACGACAGAAATTTAGAATGGCCAAATTGAAAGAAGCTGCAGGCGGCAATTTCAGGTTGATCGAATTTTAAATCGTCAGAAGGTAAAACTGGTCTAAATTAAAAGAAGCTGCAGACGACAATTTAATTTGGTATCTTTTTTTTTTTTTTTTTTTTAGTTTTTTAAAGATTTTATCGACTTTTTGTTTTCCAAAGCCTTTTTTCTTGAAAGGCATCAGAAAGCGTCATTTTTGATGGGTTTAAGAAAGAACCTGTCAGATAAAAAATCGTGCGATTCTTGATTAGAACCCCTAAACCTCTGAACACAAAGCTAAATAGCAGACAGACATTTAGGAATAACGTTGGCATCAATACCAACTCCCTTAAACGCGTTTGCCGTTTATCAGTCTAGTATCTTACCACTCTCTATGAATTCAACCATAAATGTGATTAGGTTTTTCGCTTTATACCTCCATGAAATGAAAAATACCCTCTTCATTTCTTATACTTAAATGACACCGAGCGAAAAGAATATACTTTTGATACATTTTTATAGAACTTTTTTGTGCGCAAGCATACATAATAGCTGCGTGCTCAAATTTTGTTCATACAAGTATGAAACGGTTTTCGGCCTATCAGAACGCCCACTTTTGATTAACAAAAATAAAAATTAAATTATTTGAATATTAATTCAGAAACTTTAACCTTTCTCTGGATGTCAGGAAAAGACGACAAGTACAGAATGAGCCATTGCAGCGTCACAGCAACTGTTTTATACCCAGATCCAGCCATCTCTATAAACACGGAGTCAAGGTCATCTTGATCCAACAAGCCTGAATCTTCGTTCTGCTCTAACATGATCAACATGTGGTCTATTATATCAGAAGCTAGGTTTGGGTTGAAACAATCTTTATGCCTGATGATAAAACGGACAACGAAATTTAGAATGTGGAATCATGCAATGAAATTTTATACATGCAAAAATAAATTTTGAAGATGATAAGACTTTTGTTTTGGCTTTTAATTGACTTCTCCCCGCCACTTGAGTAAGCTTTTGTTACGACTTTTAGGTTGCCAAACCAATAAATGTTGGAGTTTAAAGTTTACTTCCGGTCTAAAAAATGATTTAACCCTCGTCATGCTAAACCCGGTATATTCCTGTTTGGACAGGAGGTATTGACAAAGATCAGCCTGCAAATAAGTGCAATCTGATCTTGGTCTAGACCTCCTGTTTGTCCCCTTTAAGCCAGAGTTATTGAAATAATCAATTTTCAAAAGAAATATTGACCCACATTAAGACCTTCCAGAGCTGTCAGCCCTTTAATTTTAAAGCAATTCTATATAGGATTTTAATTCTGCATGACAAGGGTTAAATAATGCATAAATAATTGTCGATTGACGCTTTGGTGGACAGTCGCGATCGGTCAACTCTTAGAGGCAAATTGACAAAAACTTAGTCAACATGTTTGTTCTCCAGTGACAGAAAAGGAGTCAAGATTTGTAGCTTACACGCTATCGACATCTGTTTAACCCTTTCCTGTTTTATGAAATTTTAGACTGGTCCAAATTCAAAGGTTTTGCAGACGAAAATTCAAAGTTGATTTGATTTGAAAAATAGCCATTTACTAGGAAAAAAAAATTGTGGAAAAAGTAGAAATTGCTTGTTACAAGCAATTTCTTCTTTTTCCACAATGTTTTCTGAATTATAAAATCAAAGGGACGTAAAAACCAGGGATTAACCAGGAAAGGGTTAATGCATAAGTATAAGAGAGAATAAAATTCAAGGTTCCATTTGATCCCTTGAGGAACATTTTCAACCATTTGACATTTCCGTGAAGTGCTGACAAGGAGCAGGCGGGACAGCCACTCAAGGCATTTAGAATATTCCCAAAACTTACGAAAAGAAGCTGATTGTTTAGAAATCTTCTTGAATTAACCCATTATCACATAAGCGTCTTTCAGATAGGCCCAAACGCAAAGAAAAAAAAACATACGACGATTTATAATTTCTTAAATTTTAAAAATCTTTATCTATTGGGATAGAAAACATTGTGAATAATGAAGAAATAAAGTGCTTGTAACAAGTCATTTCTTTATCATCTACAACATTTTCTACTTCATAAAGCCAAAGATAACTAAAATTCCATCAACTGGAAATTCTCGTCTTCAATTTCTTTTACTTTTGACCAGTCTAAAATTTTGTTGTTTGCTAATTGGTTAAGATTTTATTTAACTATATTTCAACTTAAACAGCCAAAACATCTTACCTATTTGTGATATGCCGTTGGTACTCATATTGTAATTTAACTCGCTCCCAGACTTCCATATGTTTGTGTTGGTTCCATCGACCCAGAACAGGAACAAAGGCTCTCCAATTTTCCATGGTAAGTTCATATCGCATCTGATAAGTCCGCCATATTTCTAGAAAATTTTCATCACCTGGGGTGTAGAGTTTGCCATTGACAAGTAATAACATTATTCGTAGTATCGTAGATTCGAACACGACACCTAAGCTGCAAGGCTTTTGCTGAAGGGACAACACGTAGGCAAGGTTTTCAGCTTCCGAAATGATCATTGCTTCAAGGTTCTTGTCCTGCCCACAAATCTGGTCTATAGCACCTAGTGCAAAGTGTTTCTTCATTTTGCATTTCGGAGTCAGGTCGGAGTAAGCAAGACCTGAAAAAGAAGAGAATCAAAGTTCTAAAAGTACTGTTAGTAAGCAAAGAATGGTTTTGTTAAGTAATCTTCTTTGTCAATGGTTATCACCATAAATAACCGAGATTTATGTAACTGAGGAGTTAACCCATTGCAACAAGACAAACTCTTAGACTGTTGCAGACGATAATTTTGCAGACGACAATTTCAAGTTGGTGGAATTCAGAAAATCTTTGCCTTTTAGGCTAGAAAACATTGTGGACATTGAAAAAATTCTTGTTTTAGGCGATTAATTCACTGTCGTCTTTTTTTCCAAAGCCCTTTTCTTGAGATGCTTAAAAAGCGGGATTGAGGGGGAATGGTTTAAATAACATGCTTTTGAAGGCGTTTTCTACAACTCGAATAAACTTAATTCATGTGGCCATACAAAGCAGTGGCCATACAACGCAGCGTGCATAGTGAAGACTAATCAGACTCATTTTAAACGCAATATGCTCAAGCTAAAAAGAACCTAGGAGATGAACTCGCAGGCAGAGTTTGTTTGCAATATTCCTGATATACACAAGATCTACTTTTTATGGCATAGGCATTCAATGGATTTATTGTTTAGGCCTCCACTGGTAGTTTTCACTCTTTGAACCTCAAAGAAGACCTCAAAATTTTGTCTATTAACTTAAGCTATCAAAGCACACGTTTTGCTAGCTTAAAAAAACCCGAGTATCAATGAGGGAAGGAAACGAAACACTTTACATTTAAGACGAGCCTTGCTGTGCTCGATGAAAGTGATAATCAGGGCTTGTGATAGAATTTGCGATCGAGGGTCATTGTGGAGTCCACGAAATTCTAGGGGCCAAAACTTAATTTGAAGGGGTCAAAACCACAAAAAGAGAAAATCATGAATATAAATTTGAAGGTTCAGTGTAAAATGACATTTCTTGTATAGATAGTAATTAACTTGTACATTTTACAGTAAAACCCATGATGCAGCACTAAAAAATTGAAGACATACCCCTGTTTAGTCCGTAAGAAAATCCCCACAAGGGGGTTAAAAAGGATATTTTCAGATTTTTCTGGGTAAAATCCGTGGTTTACGCTTCATTTAAGAGCCCTGACAATATTAACCCAAATGTTGAGACTTATTGCTAACAAAAATTGTGTAAGTAAAACAGAAAAGCCAAAAACAACAACGTCAATCAGTGACAGAATTACGGCAGTCGCCAGACATAAGGCGATCAAAATCGCTAAACTTCAAAACTTTGGGTACCGTACGGATGATCTAAAAGAGGGTTGTTTTCATCCCTTCAAACTGATAGATCGCAAATGATATATATAACTTACCACCTTCCGAATTCCCACCACACACCAACTTGATAGAGAACACATTTGGCCTTCCAGCAAAAGCTTGAGAATGTTTAACAAGTCCTTGTCGTATACCCTCGTACGAACACACAACCACCGCTCGATGACCTCCCATCTTTAAACTGAATATACTCCCGTATTTCTTCTTGAGATTTGTTATTGTAATGTGAGCTTTCTTTTTAAACAACCCCATATTGCCCACAATTGGGTAAGCCCAGGGACCCCTTGGATAATTCGTAGTTCTATTTTTCCACAGGAATACCGCACTCAGAAAGAACAAGACGAATGGTACTATGAGTTTACTGGGTGCGGTAATGAGGTCAAAACTCTGTGAAAACGTTTCAGACGAGTTTGGCGCAGCCGTGACCATTTTGGTGTTCCTGAAAGAAAAGAAAGTATGAGTCGTTATGTGGAAAGGCGTCTAGAGGTTAGCCCATTATAACAATCTCGGAAATTTACACACCACAAAAATGAAGCTATGGAAAAACTTTCACAGGAATATTTTTTCCTATTTATAGACACGGAAATATATTACAATAAATCACAAGTTGATAAACTTTGTTGCAATTTTCATTTCATCTCTTGTTAGATGCGAGTAGCCAGGAAACTTTAAAATGTTTGAATCTGTCATAAATCCTGTTCAGAATTAATATTTTTACGCCCCTATGGATAACTTTAAAATTTTCGAGAAATGCTCTTTTCCTAGCATAAAACTTGTGAACATCTTTCGCCACTTTGACAATTGATAAATAGCTGTTATTTTTTCGAAATTAAGGTCAGTTACGTATAACAAAATAGCAAAAATAGTTGTTTGGCGACAAAAAATCAACGTAAGCTGGAGTAAAGAACGGGTACTTCTGTCACAGATCTAAAATAATTCATTTAATGTAAACACGTTCTAATATTGGTAAAAAATGCGGGGGAAATATCGCGATCGATACACAGCTTAGAAAAAATTCAACACCTTTGATATAAAACATATCAATTGTCTACTTATTCATGCTGTATTTACGTCTTTTAGGTCACCAAATTCATTCAATAAAATGTGTTTTGAAATCTCAGACAAACTGCATTTTCGGAGTAGAGTGGGCGGATTTTCTTCCAAGTAACGCATTCTTGTTTTATCGTCAGGTCGGGTCAGTTCGGTTCAGGTCGTATTTCACGTGACTGGTCGACCGCTAACCAAAATCACGACTGTAAATAACTTTATAAGAAGTTTATGCATAACTATTGTAAATACAGCCATAAAGTGATTGTGTTAGCACCATCTCTGCAAAGACTAACTCTACATTAAAGAATTATAAGGATAACAACAGTAATAAAAAGAAAAGACGTATTAATCCAAAGTCTATTTATCTGGTTTCACCGACTCAAACCCATTGTCCAATTATTTTGTCTTCCCTCGATCCAATCATATTATTTAGTCATGCACTGCCTTCTGTTAACCCATTCCCACAAACTGACGCTTTTTGACGCCCCTCAAGAAAAACGTTTCGGACAGACATTGTTTAAAATGAAGAAATTGCTTGTAACAAGCAATTTCTTCGTTTTACACATTGTTTTCTACACCGAAATGTCAACAAATCTTAAACTTCATTACTTTAAATTGTGGTTAGCAATTCCATTCAATTTGGACCAGTCTAAAATTTTGCCGACTGGTAATGGGTTAACCATACTGTATGTTTATATCATACGTGGTGTTTAGTAAAGAGTTGTATTAGTAATGCAGGCGTGCGTTTGGCAAACCATTCAAAGTCGTGAAAGTATCCTAGCATACAAGACGGCTTTTTGCGTATTGGTCCAAATTGAAAGGAGTTGCAGACCATAAATTAAGGTTTATGATATTTTAAAGATCACTGTATTTCTCAGTAGTAAAATATTATGGTAATATAACAAACTGAAGAAAATGCTTTTAATAACCGACTTCTACATTTTCAATCATATTCATCTTTTTTTCTGAGGGTATTCGATTTTGTGTGAAAGGGTTAAGGAGTGGGGAGATTTGGTACGCAGGCTTTAAGCCCGTAAGCCAGTTAGCTGTAAATAGGAATCACAGTATTTGAGCCTGTTTGTCTTTGTTTCGCGCCTGGGCTGACCTAAAGTATGCTAATACGAGCTTAACCCATCACCAAACGACAAAATTATGTTCAAAATTGCAGGCTACAAGAATTTTGGAAACCTTTGTCTCATGAGGTTGAAAACCTATTGGGCTATGAAGAAATTGAGTGTAACAAGCAATTTCTTTATTTTCCACAAATTTCTCTAAAGCTATTTTCTGAAGGGGCGTAAAAACCGGGGTTGTGTGGGAATGTGTTAAAACTGAGAATGTATCAAGACCAAGTTAAACTAATAGGAAATGATGTGATGAATTCGGAAACCGCCATGCCATGACTTTGTCGCCCTAACCAAGATACAGGCAATTCACAAGTTTAGAAATTATTTGTTAGCAAATAAATCGAAAATGAAAATTAAAGCATGCTTACCCGCCATATACGGTATGAGAGCCTGAACTACCGTCTGCATAGAATTCCAATATTGCTATGACAACACGGTGCGAAAACACAGCCGATCAAATCCAATTATCGGTTTTATTTGCGGATAAGTTTTTGCAAATTGGTCCTTTTATGAACATGCCCATTAATTGTTCTATTGCCGACTTTTGTCGTAAAATATAGATGTGCTGTCCGTTCGTTCGCAATACCTTTCGAAACATTATATATGAAACCAATGGAAAAATAGACTAATTCAGACGGTTTATAAGAAGATGGATTATTTTAAAATTAGAGTAACGCGCAAAGAAAATAACGGATCATCGATTCAGATTTTCAGAAAATCCTCGATGACTGTCCAAATTTAAAAAAAAAGTCAACGTCAGCTGCTATATTGTAAGCGCCCATCAGTCACGTACATGTATATAAATGTCGGTACCTCACAAGCTCTAACCCATTCCCACACAATGAAAAAAATTATAAATTTTCATAAACTTTAAATTTTTTGCAACTCCTTTGAATTTGGATCTATCTAAAATTTTGTTGTTTGAGAATGGTTAAAACTCGGATTTCTATATCGGTAAACCGGATAACAAGATTCCAAGGAGCTCACCCGAACAGGGGCGGTTATTTGAAGTCATCCGATAGTGGCTATGTGCTTCCAACCTTTTTTCTTTTTAGCTAGCAAAGAGTCAGCTTTGATAGCTTAAGTTAACAGACAAAAGTTTGAGGTCTTCTCAAAGTTCAACGAGTGCAAACTGCCACTGGAGGCTTAACCACCAAATCCACGGAATGCCTACGCCATAAAAAATAGTTTTTATGCATTTCAGGAATATTACCAACTCTATTCAAATTGTAGAGAACTCTATCAAAAGTATGCTATTTAACCAATTCCTACTCAATACCGCTTCTGAAGCATCTCAAGAAAAAAGCTTTGGAAAACATTGTGGACAATGAAGAAATTGCTTGTAACAAGCAATTTCTTCAATGTACACAATGTTTTCTACCCGACAAGGGAAAGATTTTCAAATTCAACCATACTTTGCTAGCTTAGAGTACTTTCAGTGCTTTGATTTATATTTCTTCGAAAGTTATACGCAACAAGCACGACAGAGATGAAGAATTGTTTTGTTTTGTTTTGTTTTGTTTTCACGGAGGTATCAAAATCATCGGTGTGTTTAGTTTTTTCGTTTCGTACCTCCACGAATTCAAAAATATTCTCTTCATTTCTCATAATTTGATAACATCAAGTAAAAAGATAGAGAATCCTCTCACTTAACCTATTCCAACTCAATCCCTCCTTTTTACGCCCCACAAGAAAAAAGCATTGGAAAACATTGTGGACAATGAAGAAATTGCTTGTAACAAGCAATTTCTTCATTATCCACAATGTTTTCTATCCCAAAAGATGAAAAAAATAAAATTCCATCAACTTAAAATTGTCGTCTGCAGCTTCTTTCAATTTGGACCAGTCTAACATTTTCTTGTGTTGGAATACTGTTGTTTCATAGATAACGAAAAGGCTTTCGATACAATTAAACAAGAAGCTCTTTGGATCAAATTAGTTTAACCCATTCCTGTCTTTCAAAATTTTAGATCTGTCAAAATGCAAAGGTTCCGCAGACGAAAATTTAATTTAAAAGTGGATTGAATTTGAAAAATAACAATTCAGTAGGGTAGCAGAAATTGTGGAAAAATTGCTTGTTACAAGCAATTTCTTCTTTTCCCACGATGTTTTCTCAATTTACCAGGAATTGAAAAGGAAAGGGTTAAGCTTGAATTAGTTGTCAAATGATTAAAATGGTGCATTTATATATAGTAATGTATTAGAATTTCTCTAACATGTCTTTCTCTCACTTTTATGACGTAACACTGGGTCTTACACAAGGTAAGCCACTTTCGCCTCTACTCTTTTAAATGCTTTTCCCATCTGATCTGCGACTGCTTACTAGTTGCTCATGATATAGCAATTTTTGCTACTAATCCAATTAGTCTACAAACTCAATTAAACGCTATCAAATTGTATTCTCTTAGATGGAGTCTAAAAAGCAATCTTCAAGAAAACAAAATATGTTATTTTAAAAACATAACAACAACAACCCCCAAACAAACAAAAATACCTGGAGGTTATTATAACTTGAAAACTGGGTATGAAGATATAAAAGCTGTGGAAAATTTCTGCTATTTAGGGCTCAAATTCCAGTATAAAAGAAGTTTTAAAAATGCTATGGAATCTCTCATTGAGAACGCTTTACGTGCATATAATATTTTTTTTTTATCTATTTTAATAATATACAATGAGATATTAAAACAAAATTAGCCCTCTCGTTATGCCAATTATCCTTTTAAATTCAGAAATGATGGGGTTTAGGAAATACAAGAGGTTGATTAATTACATTATAAATTCTGTAAACAACCAACAATAAATGCAGCAGTTGATTAGTCGATTTCCGCTTTTGAAAATGAGAAGAATAAGATCCATGAAGTATTGGGAAAAATGAAGAGAAATGCTAACTCCATGATGCATGAAGTATATTTAAAACAATAAGAACTATTCGAACGTCTTCTAATGATCTCTAAAACTCTTACTGTGCCTCTTTCAAGAAGATTAAAGAAAATCTTGGTTTTGATGATATATATAAAAACTTTAAATCACAAACTAATTATAAACAAATGCTTGAAAAAAAATCAAAGATCAAGAAATGCAAACATGGAGTTACAAATTATCAAACCAACCTGAGCTGGATTATTTAAAGGTAGGTATCGATGTTTTTTTCATGTCACTGATTTGAATTATTTTTGTTTACTCCCGTATACTATTTGAATACAATATGCTCAAAAGAAGTTTTGCTAAAATCAGAGGTCGCTTATCAGAAAAAGCAGGGTATTTCCTTAATAGCCTACGTAGGCTATTAATCTATTTTTAGATTAATCCGAGACAGTTGCGAAGATTATATGTTCATTCACGTGGTGCGAATAACCGTTGGAACCTTGAATTTAGTTTGAATTACATCACACAAACGTCATTGTTACGTCATTAGGAGTTATGTTCGCTAGCCGGTCTTTAATTCTGTAAAGATAAGTCCAAAACTATCGTAAGTGTTATTACGAATACATACACATACCGTAGTTTTGCGCTTACCCTTTCATGTGACCTGAATTGGGACGTTGGCTGTTTCGCTAGTAAATTTGTTTACCTTCTGTTGACTTTGGGTCATATGCAAATGAGGCCATTCGATGTCGTCAGCCGAATTCCGTTATATCTAAAAATAACCTGAAATTTCGCTGAACCTTTCCTATATAACCACAAAAAGCCACTTTGTGCCTATTAGATTACCACCAAGACGATACCTGACTCAACTTAAAGTATTAAATGTTCGTTTGATTGTATTTTTCGGCACTTGATAATTTTTTTCTTATTTAGGTTTCAGAAACATCGATACCTCCCTTTAAAATGTTAAAATTAGATTAGAATTTTGAGAAATATTTAGATGATATTAAAAGTAATATAAAATGACAAGAAACGTCTAGTTCACAACCTCGCAATAGAAATAGGCCGGATCGTCGGACGGTCTTTGTAAATATTAATCTCCGGGTCTGTTAGAATCGGAATATCATTTTGATGGATCAGCGCGAAATACTTGTAACTGCTTGTATGTTCATAGGCAGTTATAACTGTTTCGCATTGACTCGTCGATTTTCTTCATTGCTATCCAGCTTACTCTGATCTCAGATCGAGGTATCGAATCAAAGTGAGTTGGCCGGGCATGTTCAAATTAAGTTCACTTATGAAGACAGAAAAGACATCAACCATCCTATAATTATATTCATTTATTTCACAATCTTTGAAAGTAAGATACTTAACACTGGGTCTGCTTGCCATATATATAATCTACAGAGTAACCGATATTAATGCTGTATAAATTATCTTACTCAATTGCTGTAAAATCAAAGGGCTGAAAGCACTGATAGAACTCGTTGTTCACAAATCAATAATTTTTTATTAGAAATCAATTTCATATACAACTCTGACAGGAAAAGTACATACAGGAGGTGCAAACCAAGATCAGACTGCACTTATGTGCAGGCTGATCCTGGTCTCCACCACCTGCCAAAACCGATATATATTCCGGGCTCAGCATGACAAGGGTTGATAAAGAACCATCGTTTTTCTTAATTTGTTTTCTCAACTGAATTTCAATAGTTATTGTATGAATTCCGTGCTGACAATCTTTAATGTTATTTTGTATTGTAAATGGTCAAAGGTCAATTTGCCAAATTACCGATAAAGTTTACTAAAGTTTACTTTTGAACCAGGGGTCGACATTAACTTTGCTTCAGTGGGATCCCACAGGAATCCCTACCTATTACTTTAGGGTTTCCTCCAGATAATCGGGGATCGCTCCTTGCTATACATTATCTCGTTCACACGCAATCCTGCCCTTCTAAGCCCAAGTTGAAAAAAAAGCTTTGGAAATCACTGTGTAAAATGAAGAAATTGCTTGTTACAATTTGTTACTATTTTTTATTTTTGCTGTACAGTTTGGTGGAAAAGTGCTAAATGTAGGTTCTCTAAATTGTGTGTGCTCCAGAAAAGAGCAGCCCGTGTTACACTAAGCCTTTCAGCAAGAACAAGTTCGATTGATCTTTTTTCTACACTTAATTGGTTAACTTTCGATAACCGATGTAATCATCACACAGGTCTTTTAATATATAAATGTAGAAATAACCTTATCTTGTCAAAATTAAAGATTTCACGAATAAATTAACATGATATCCGCCATTTTGTCCGTATTAATTGAAGGCAGTTTCAAAGCACTTACTTCGTGTTATCTTTAATGTCTTGGCAGAATTTAGCCATTACCACATGACAAATATTTAGACTGGTCCAAATTGAAAGGAGTTGCAGATGACAATTCAAGGTTTAAGAAATTTTAGATTTTTTCAACTTTCTGGGTAGCAATCGCTTTTTTCAAAAATAAAACCCGGAATAACTGCCATTTTGCCCGTATTCACTGAAGGATAAATTGGGGCAGCTTCAGAGCTCTAATTCGACGAAATTAGCAAAATCTACATTATCTTGCCAAAATTAAAGATTTCATGAAAAATAACAGAACATTTGCCAATTTCTCTGTATTAATTAAAGAGTAGATGAAGATAATTTCAGACCACTTACTCGACGAAATTCGTGTTATCTACATTATCTTGCATGAAAATAACGGAATATCTACCAATTTGTGCGTATCAATTTACCCATTCCCACACAGTGACGCTTTTTGACGCCCCTCATGAAAAGCAATTGGGAAATCATTGAATAAAATGAAGAAATTACATTTCGTATAATTCTACTATGCAGTTTTCCTTATTTGCAGGCAGACAAAATCGCAGTCGACAGAAATAAATAAATAAATATGCTGTATCATAACTGATATTCATATGCTTTACAGTACGTTATTTTCCCTGAAAAAATACGTTACGCCAAACAAAACAAAAACAAACAAAAAACACAAACAAACAAACAAAAACCAACGTTATGATGATTTTAGAAAAGTAATTTGATCTAAGACGATTTTCGTCAGGTTCTTTTATGATATAATGTCAAAAATCGTTTGTATATAATAAATGGAATGCTGTGATGTAGCCTTGTTCTGGATTCTCGCAGCGTAGGAAAAAATTGATATTTCAATCGTTCTTCGGTTTCATGAAATATCCAAATTTTCCTACGCAGCTCGAATCAAATAAAAGATTTGTATCACAGCTATAACGTTATATTCCTTATATAAAAACAATATACATTTTTGTGTATTTATCAGTGTAATTACTATTCATAGCAAAATGTTCATTGTGGCCAATATCTTTGAGTTTTTTATAAAGTAATCCGATATAGATCATTATACCCGATAACTTATTAGGTAATGAGTCACGATCAAACTTTCGTTTTTGAACATAGTGAATAAAATGAAAGATAACTATTCAAACATTTAAATTTACTTTATCAAACATATGAATGGAAACTATAACATTGAAAGACGTTGTTAAAAGAGTTGGAATACATAAGTTTGTGGAATATTTTCGGAGACTTAAACATTTAGGAGAGAAGGGAAGGCACGTTTTAAGATGTTCTCATAGGACGGGTGCAGGACAGATACAGACAACTAATTCAAAGCAGTTCATCATAGCAGCGGCAGTTACGATAGACGAAATAGAAAGTCAGAATTTCAAATTAGTAGACGACGCTCATGCCCATTTAGTGGCATATAGGGATGTGGGGTCGTTTCCTAAATATGCTACAACCCACCACCACGATAGAGTCGTGATAATATTAAATAACAAAACGACTAACCCTATATCTCACGGAGAGGGTGTGCTCCTAGATCCCGATGGGGAAATTCAAAAAGATTTACTTCATTGGGATGTAGCATATTCGCGTACTAGCACTAATTATATTCAGAAAATAAAAGAAAACAACCCAGATGCTTTAGTGCTAATTTTCTCCCATTACATTCCCTGTACTATTTCACCGCATAACTGTGCATGTGTCATCAAGAGATATTCCGAGATTCACAACACAAGACTTATAATCGCGTATGACCATGTACACGAATGGTGTGACGAGGAAGAATCATTTAATGTTATGAGGACACCGAAAACATACATTATCAATCTTGACGATGAAAGGTTTAGTCCGGATATAACCCAAGAAGTTCTAGAGGATTTTGATGACTGGGTCTATTTAAGGTCAGAAAAGGCCTTGTGTAAACGGTTTTTAAAACGACACAAATATGAATTTTACGAATAGTTGTGGCACACCACCCGCCAAAAGTTTAACTTTGATACAAATACTGAGGGTGCTATTGTGGTCTATCCTGAAGCTCTACCTTTTTAGATCACTCCATGTGAGTTCTGTTTCTAAACGCGGGTTTTTGGCTCTGTAGAGGGCATAAACTCATCTTGACTAATCAAATAATTCATTTAGACCGGCAGTGAACGTTGAACTTCGAAACTGGCCTAAAATTAGGTGAAACCTTTTTTTTTTTTTTTTTTTTTTTGGTTTGGCTTCTTAAACATCGCAACTAAAGCTCATTCAATAATAAGGTCGCAAACCAACTATTTTACTTTTTTGTTACAAGTTATTGGCCAAAATTTTGCAAAATAAGCCATCTAATACCGAGATGGAACTTCCTGTTTGGTGTGACTGGGCGTGGCCAACGGAGTGAGTGGGCGGGGCTTACGATCCGTTAATTGAGATGGCAGAAACACATTTATCCCATTAACAGACGGCAATATTTTAGTCTTGTCCTAATTAAAAGGAGTTGAAGACGACAATTTAAAGTTTATGAAATTTTAGATTTTTTCAACTTTCTGTGTAGAAAACATCGTGTATAATGAAAAAATTGCTTGCAACAAGCAGTTTCTCTATTTTACACCATGTTTTACCATTTGTTTTTCTTTGGAGCGTCAAAAAGCGTCAATGTGATGGAATGGGTTTAGTCGCCAAACCAACTAAAACGCTTTGCGTAAATGTTGGTGTTCAAAGTTCCCTTCCGTTCTGAAAGAATGGCCGGATTTGTCGATCGATTGTTGATTCGAAGCGGCGATCCTTCATTTCCAAGTGATGCAACATTTTAAAGATTGCATAGTACTTGAGGAGAAGAAGAAATGTATCATTGCGATATTCCTTTTAAATGAAATTCAGTGAAGAAATACTTCAACATAAATGTAATCAATCGGAACACTTCGTCCAATTCTAAAAAGTATATCCCGGAATTACGTTGGAGGACTCTTTTAAAACTTCACGTGACAGACTTCCAAAAAGGCGCTACCCGTATGCAAAGCAACTGTGTTAAAATGCATCTCATAAAGGTTCTTTAAAAATATGTTTAGTCTTCAAAGGAAACATAGCAAAACAGGTCCAAACATACAATTACACATGAAAATTTAAGCTTTTTAGCGATTTTCAGACCATCCGTTCCAACGAGAGTACGTACTATGTCTTTTTACACTGCTTCCGGCTAACAAAATAAACCGTTTTGTTACATGGTGCTCCGCCTTATATACCGTGTAACAAAAGTAAACTGGTGGGTTTGTGGTGCCAAAAAGTCCGAATCTACAGCTCGATTAAGCTGAAGTTACGACAAGTTGCCAGATCAACAAAAAATGCTTCACATAAATTCGGAGTACATGGTTCATTTCCGGTCTAAATAAATGATTTGATTGGTCGATTAAGCGATTTCAAAATATTTTAAGATAGATGATGGATCAGGTTCATTCAAACCCATCATATATTTAGGCATCGACCAAAAAAATATCAATCCTTTTTGTTTACTGTTTATTTCAGGAGACATCATCATCATTTTATCTGAAAGGGTGAATTTAAAGTAAAAAGTGACATCAAATCAAGAGTATTTACAGGTTTAAGTTAGCCCATGATTGAACTGAAAGAAAAAAAATATAGTAAATTTGTCTTAGAATCCCTTAATTTGCGTCGTTCGTTAGAGTAATGCAAAAATTTATGAGTAATTGAAATTATTACATTTTATAATACAATTTTAATAGATAATATTGTTTTTGGGTCCAACTTCCATAACTTAAATCATTATGCAGGTTAGTAGGTTGTGACGGGAAATCGATATGAAAAAAAGTTTTTGCTTTTTATCACATCGCTCTCTTTTATGTCAAAAATGTTAATGTAAACTCAAAGTAAGAATTATCCGTAGTTTTAAGACCTTAAAAATGTTGTGAAAATGTTGTTTCGTACTTCTTACCATTTTTTCATTAACACTCCGAGGTTTGTTCCTACTGTACTAATACCATATTGATATTTGTTTGTGAAATGTTTAAGATGGAGATCTATATAGATAAAATCTATATAATAAAGTATCTATCAATCTAAAAAAAGTGGATGAAATATTTAGACTGGTTAAAATTGAAAGATGTAGCAGACAATAACTTTTAGCTGATGGAGTTTAATAAAAAAATCTTTGTCTCTCAGGTAGAAAACATTGTGGATAATGAAGAAATTGCTTGTAACAAGCAATTTCTTCATTTTCTATAATGTTTTCAAAGCTTTTTTGATGGATGTCAAAAAGCGGATTGTGTAGGAACGGCTTGATCTGGAATTAATTTAGGTATAAATTCAATCTGCCAATATTAACCGATGGATAAAGAAAGTAAATACTAAGCCCTTTCCTGTTTTGCAAATTTTTAGATCTGTTCAAATTCAAGGGTTTTGCAGACGAAAAGTTATAATGGATTTTATTTGAAAAATAACAATTCAGTTGGGTAGGAAATATCATATCTAAGCGTTTGTTTTTCTTTTCGGCAATGTTTTCTCAAATATGAAATCACAGGGACATTAAAATCAGGGATTGAACAGGAAAGGGTTAAGCGTCCAGAAATGCATGCAAGACTGTTCGTAGTTTGAACATAAAGTATTGACATTGAATTAACGTTTTGTTTTCATGTACATGAAGAAATCTTTACTTTTATAAGCACTAATTGTCATTCCTATGTTTGATTTTTTATTTCAAAAGTGTTGGCCGTTAATCCATTTCTATAAAGTAAAATTTGAGACTGGCGCATATTGAAAGGAGTTGCAAGCAACAATTTGAAATGTATGGAATTTTCGACTTTGTCAACTTCCTGGTTAGAAAACATTGTGTAAAAAATAAGAATTTGCTTGTTGCAGGCAATTTCTTCATTTTATACAATGTTTTCTCATTTTTTTCTTGAGGGACGTCATAAAACGTCATTGTGTGGGAATGGGTTAAACGGTTTATTCATTCGTTCGCTCAACTGTCCAAGTTCCTTCGAAATCCCGATATCGTTCTAATGGTCAAGACTTACTCTGTCTTCCATTTTTCCCACTTAATTGACCATTCGCTGGACCCGCCCACTTACTCAATTGGCTCCGCCCATTGATTCCAACAGGAAGATCCGTTTCGATATTTAACGACGTTTTTTGCAAAAATTATAGCCATCCGCATGTAAAAAAAAGGTAAATGGTTATTTGGCGAGCTAAACGTCGTAACAACAGTTTGAATAGGCTGTAGTTAAGACGTTTAAGTCGCCAAACCAACAAAAATGTTTAACAAAAATGGCGGCCAATGGTTGAGTTTTTAGCTCGATTCAGGGCTGAATAAATGATTTGATTGGTTGGTTGATTCTTTGATTGACGGTCGCGATTGGTCAATTGTAAAGCAAACAAGTCAGTCGTCCTCATGACTTGATACGGTTCTTTTCCGTCACCATCTCTGTGTACCATGGCATATGCCCATATCTCTGAGCTGACCACGCCAATAAACTTAACTAATTGTCTTTCTTTGGCAAGATAAGCCGAGGTCACGTGAAAAAGTACATATACTTTTCATCGAATACATTAACACTTTCCAAGACAGTGACGCTTTTTGATGTCCTTCAAGAAATTCAATTGGGAAATCATTGTGTTAAATGAAGAAATTGCTTGTAACAAGCAATTTCTTCATTTTTCACAATGTTTTCTAACCAGAAAATTGAAAAGATAAACTTTCATCAACTTTGAATTATCGTCTGCAACTCCTTTCGATTTGGATTAGTGAAAAATTTTGCCGTCTGGTAAAAGTTTAAAGAACCAGACGGGCTCCCAGTAGTTTCGTCCTGTACCCTTGCTTTATCCCCCCCCCAAACCCCAGTGGGAGCAAATACTCTATACGATGGCTGGGGTATCGCGAAAAAAGTTGTGAATTCACCCAAATTCAAAAGGCTAGTGACAATAAAGAAGTTGTAACCCCATTTTGTCAAGATATAGCTATGATTTGATAAACTGACTCTGACTTGCAACAAGTTACGCATTAGTACTACAGTACCTGTAATCTTTAATTGAACATTTTATCTTATCGAAATGACAAAATATCTAAAAATGAAACTTGATTAAAACAATGACTATTGTGTTTTGATTTTTTTGTCGATAGTAAACTTATCAAATTTATTATAGCGCGTGTACTTTGGTCAAGGCGAAGATCGTACAACATTTGATTTTTTAGGAAGCCCCTTAATTATCACATTGACAACAATATCGAGGATCTAAGTTATTTCAAAGCCGCTGCCATAGCTCAGTTGATAGCGCGTTGGACTCCTAAACATGGAGTGCCTGGTTTGATCCCCGGCAGCGGAAAATATCCTTCCTGTCACTTGTCTCTTACCAATAGGTGGATAATCGTAAAGCTGAGTGGGATGAGCGGCTGAAGGCTCGGATAGGATATCGCGGTAGTATTAGTGTGGTATATCCCAGGAAACCATGTGTTTGGTGCTCCAGTCTCCGCGATCTGACTGAAATATTGTTGAAAGTGACATTAAACCCAAATCCACCAAAGAACGAAGCGACTTCAATGTACATATATATATATATGATGCCAATGAGACAAAAAGAGGACTACATGATTTCCGTAAAACAATTAATCGAAAAAGAGATCGGATCTAGGAGATATCAATCAGTAAGATAGAATGCCCATACCAGTTTGGAATCAACCAAGAGCAAAACTGATCAGGGTCGATATTCTTCGCATTGTTAGCCCAATACCACACAATGCCGCTTTCTGGTGCCCTGAAGAAGTACAAACATGGAAAAACTTGCGGGAGTAGGAGAAATTGCTCGTACCAAACAAATTCCCCTATTCTAACAATGTTTTTTACCTAATTTCCACTAATTGCCTAATTTTTGTGCATTTTGAAATGTTGTCTGCAACTTCCTTCATTTTGGACCAGTCTACAATTTTGTCGTCTGGTAATGGGTTAAAGAGGTTCCTTTTCGCTTGATCGGTCACATTATTATGATTCAATGTAACACATTCAAAATATTCACCATTAAGACGAAATCAAAGTACTGAAAAGTACTGTAAGCTAGCAAAGCATTATTTTGTTCAGTAATCTTCTTTGTCAAACGTAATCGACATAAAGAGAAACGAAGTTCAAGTAACCAAGGAGTTAACCCATTCCCACAAAATCCCTCTCTTTTTACACCCCTCAAGAAAATAGTTGTGAAAAACAATGTGATAAAATTAAGAAATTGCTTGTTACAAGCAATTTCTTCATTTTCCACATTGTTTTCTACCTGAAGAGATAAATATTTTAGAATTTTCAGCAATTTGAAATTGTCGTCTGCCACAACTTTGAAGACTCTGGTCAAAGTCATTTTGATCACGATGTGGTCAAGTGAGCTAAAAATGCCCAGAAAATGAACTTGCATGCACAGTATTCCTAAATACATAAGAATTACTTTTTATGGTGTAGGCATTCAATAGATTTATAGGTTAAGCCTCTAGTGGCAGTTTGCACTAGTTGAACTTTGAGACGTCTTCAAAATTTTGTCTGTTAACCTAAGCTATCAAAGCTGGCGCTTTGCTAGCTAAAAAATGATTCAAAAGTATTTTCTTGTAATACATGCACATTCTTTTATTCTGTTATCAGATATTATAATTGACTTTCTAATCTTTCAGAATATTTCTTTCACACGTCAAATTTGAATGATCAAACAATATAATATTATACAATATTATTAAAGTTAAGCCTTACCTGGTCAACTCCTGGATTTTACGACGCTGTGATTTTATACTTGAGAAGATATAGTGGAAAAAAAAAGAAATTGCTAGTAACAAGCAATTTCTCCTTTTCCCCAATATTTTCTACCACATTGGGTGGTTTCATTTCAAATGAAACCCATCTTTATCGTCGTTTGCAGTTTCTTTGAATTTGGACGAGCCTAAAATAAAAAAAAGCCTTGGAAAGGGTAAAAACGGAAAAGGCTGCTTATTGCAAGTAAAATTCCCATAGAAAAAAATGTATTCACCTCATTCTATATCATATTGTAAAGGCAAATCTTTGAGCCCGCCCACTTATTCCACTGACCACGCCCATTGACTCCAACAAGAAGTTCCACTTGGATTTCAAACGGCATTATTTTACATAATTTGTGGCCCGTATCGAGTAAAAAGGAATCAGAATGGTTGGCTGGCGCCCTAAACGCCGTGACTACAGCTTGATAATGCTGTAGTAACGAAGTTACAGTCGCCAAACCAACAAGTTTGCTTTACATAAGTGGCGGCAAATTTTGGAGTTGTATTTTTGATTGAACGTCGCGAATGGTCAAAAATTCCCAGGACACAGAGTGACCTAAAACCTACAACCAAATCGACAAACTCAAATTATTGACTTTCACTTCACAAAGTACATGTACACATTTGCATCTAATACCACATAATCAAAAGATGCTTCGGTTTTACAATCAAACACAACTCTTGATCGGTAAAACTATGGATTACAAAGGGTTAACACATTCCTACACAATAAGATTATAGACCAGTCCAAATTGAAAGAAGTTGCAGATGACAATTTTTAGTTGATGAATTCTTCAAAATATTTGTCTTCTTTGGTAGAAAGCATTGTGGTAATGAAGAAATTGCTTGTAACGAGCAATTTCTTCATTCCCCACAATGATTTCCAAAGCTTTCATATTGAGCGACACTGTGTGGGAATGGGTTAAACGAAACTTCATTCCGGTCAAAGCGAGGCGGCTTGAGCACCTAACTATGACTTCCTCGTGTTTCTAACACTAGTACCTCAACAAAATGATCCGCTGGAGCTCCTCATTTACTTAAGCGTTTAACCATTTCTCACACAATAACGCCATTTGACCCCCTCCCAAGAAAATAAGCTTTGGAAAACACTGTGGACAATGAAGAAATAGCTTGTTACAATCAATTTATATTTCTTCATTATCTACAATGTTTTTAACATCAAAAGACAAACAAATTAAAGATTATCAATTGTCGTCTGTAGCTTCTTTGAATTTGGACCAGACCAAAGTTTTGTTATTTGGGAATGGGTTAGTCACCCGGTGTTGAAAAACAAACTACTAGATTCGAATGTCGGAAAAATGGTTGCCCAGCCAGGATACGAACCACTGTCCCTAGGATTCGCAGTCTATATGGCTACCAACTGCACTTCAGCCGTTATTTTGCAAAAAACAAACTAACAAAAAACTTAACACTCATCATTAACATCAACTGTAAGCTAATTTGTTGAGGGCTCGCCATTTACTTGTTCAAATGTGCTACTACCAAGAGAACACCAAAGGACTTAAAGTACTGTAAGATTGCAAAGCATGCTTTTATTAAATAATATTTTTTGTCAAAAGTAATCATGATCAGTTGCATTAGAAAACCTTTGTCTTGTAGGGAAGAAAACAGTGTTGACAATGAAGAAATTGTTACAGGCAATTTCTTCATTGTCCACAATGTTTTCCGAAGCTATTTTCTTGGGATGTTTAAAAAGCGCGATTGAGTGGGATTGGGTTAAATAGCATGCTTTTATAGGTTGTCTCCTGTTTGAATACAGTAAATTCATGTGGCCATAAAAAGTAGTTGCAGAGTTTGCAATATTCCTGAAATAAAAACTACTTTTATGGCGTAGGTATTCAATGGATTTAGTGGCTAAGCCTCCAGTGGCAGTTTGCACTGGTTGAACTCTGAGAAGACCTCAAAATTTTGTCTGTTATCAAAACTAACGTTTTACCAGCTACAAATGAAGTGGTATGGAAAAATTGCACGACGGGACCAAAACATTTCCGGGAGCTGTGTCGATAAAACTGGAGTAAAATGTAATTATTTACTTCGACATTATTTTTTATTGTTACCTATATTCTAGAGCTTCAAAATAGATACTAATGAATCGTCAACAGTAAAGAAGAATTTTCCCAAAAGATATGAAAAAAAATGTTTATTGAAACGTGTTCAATAATTATATTTAGGCATCTTCTTAAATAGACAATATTGCAGGATTATAAACATGTACAGCTATTATAATCACAAAGAGGTTTTAAGAAAAAATGCCCGCTTTCAATATTGCATAATGTTATACATTTTGCATCCTACTATATTTTCATTTATGTTGGCATGACGTTATTACAATCAAGCATTTTCTTCCATACGATATTTCCACTCTCACTTAGAGTTACTTTCAGTCTAGGGTTTTCTCGGGGTTTTCTCGGAAATGGGCGAACATTTTCTAAAAAATCTGTCCGTGTTTTTGCGAGACAACCTTATAATGACGAGCTACTTCTCTTGTATAACTTCTATATTTCTACCACCATGTGTTGTTTCATGTTCTATATTTATGTTAAGGCTGTAAATGTGTTGTAAAACTATTTAATGCCGAATAAAGTACATGTATATATGTATGTATTTTCTTCTGTTTAGTGAAAATGTTCCCATGTTGTATATCAAATACCTAGGTAAATCGTTGGTTGATTGGTTGATTTACTGATTGGTTGTTTGGAAAACATAACGTTCCTTTGAATGTCCGCAATTTCAATTGCCCTTGGTATTTCCCCCTCAGTATTTTTCAGTACTTTCATCTAACCAGTGCTTGTTCGCTCTTTTCTATCCCCCCCCTTTTTTTAAAACTGAAACTGTTTTTAATTTCAATTAAAGACTTAATTTGATATAACAGAGGAAAATTTATTAATTTTGTCCTTTTCCCGCACTCCATACATTTATACAATTTTGGAATGTTAGCTTTTGATAATAATGAGGTGCACAATTAACTGTGATTAAGGCGTTTATTACATATATTACACGTTAAAAAGTCAGTTTCAATACAAGACCTACGGAGGAACCGGATTTTATCCTTTAGCAATCAATAGAGAAACCGGAAATATGTCTTTGAAATTAGGTGCTAGAATTATTTCTAAAGAACACAACTCCTGTCGAGCATATCGCCGTTGGGCGTGCACAATGTCATAATCAAAGCTTTGTTTAAGCTGTAGTTGTGACGTTTCACACACCCAACTACGATACATCTTAAAAAATCCAGAAAATCCAGAAACAAATAACGTATCTTTATCTACAAGAGTAAGCAATCTTAACCCTTTCCCACACAATCCCGTTTTTACGCTCTTCAAGAAAAGGGCTCTAGAAAACATTGTGGAATATGAAGAAATTGCTTGTGATAAGCAATTTCTTCATTATGTACAATGTTTTCTACACTAAAAGTCATAGATATTTAAATTTCATCAACTTCAAGTTGTCATCTGCAACTGATCTTTCAAATGGACGAGTCTAAAATTTTCTCGTCTGCTAATGGGTGAAAAGCGTACGACTGATAGAAGCGAAATTATCCATATTTATAGCGGCCACAATTTTCCAAGTGAAATGTATCGTCATCTTCAAACAACAACGTTTATTCAAGCTGTAGTTACGACATTTTGCAAATAGGAAAATTCAGAATCCACACGAGTAAGCAACCTGAAAAGCGTATTAACCCTTGTCATTCTGAACCCGGATTATTCATGCTTTGGCAGGAGGTATGGACAAAGATCAGCCTGCACATATGTGCAGTCTGATCTCAGTCCACACCACCTGCTTGTCTTCTTCAGACAGAATTGGTTATTGGATAAATTTTCAATTTCAATATTGACACATAATTTGGTGTTCCAGTTCTTTCAGTACTTTGATTTTTATGTAATTCTGTTTTGGGTGTATAATTCAACATGACATGGGTTAATTACGAATGCAGATTTACCAGTATTTGAAGCTCCCAGTGAAATGTATAGTTTTATTATATACATATAAAAGATATGAATTAAAATTTGGCTATCTTATACAACTCAACAGAACAAAATCCGTATTCGGCGTGTACCAAAAAACCGCATTCGTCAAGTACCGTTAGACACGGATTACTTTTGTGTATTGACGGGTTTTCTCGGAAAGTTGTTTATTTCTTAATCATTTAAGACAATTTTCTTGATCTCGAATCGTGTGTAGGTATTTTCTATTGGATTCGACCTTCGGTCTCATCCAATAAAAAATACCTACACACGACTCTCGAACATGATAACAACAAATAGAAAAAGACACTGTTGTAATATTCCATATATATTCATACAACGTCGTTATATAACGTCATTTATTCGAGGTGCAGTTACGATATTTTTGTCTTCCTATGACGATAACTAATTATTGATTTTCTTTAATCACATTGACATTACAATGTTTGAGTTGACGGATCGCTGGCCCCGCCCATCAACCTCAGTTCGGCTTAGATATTATACGGCGTTATTTTGTAAGATTTATGGTCAATAATATAGCATGTGACATAAAAAGTAAAATGATTAGTTTTTGAATGGGGTTTAACGCCACTTTAAAAAGTATTTAAGTCATATCGCGGGGGCTGTAGTTATTACGTTTAGGTCAGCAAACCAACAAAAATGCTTCATATAAATGTCGATCAATCATTGTCGGAGAGCAAAGTTATCTCCGGTCTAAATATGGGATTTGATTGGTCCAATTGGTTTTTGATTGACAAACGCAATCCGTCTTATGACTGATAAAGTACAGTAAATAATCTATAATCACCCAGCCCTAAGTTGAAGTATAAACCGTGATAAGTGGGATTTGACCAATCGCGATGGTCATTCATAGAAACAATCGACCAATCGAATAATTCATTCACTCCGGTAGATGAGTTTGAGTCCGAAAATTTGTGTGAAACATTTTGATGGTTTCGCGACTCAAAGTGCGTAACTATAGCTTTTTAAATCTGTAGTTACGACTTTTAGGTCACCAACCAACCATTTTACTTCTTTGCTACGTGCTTCTAGTATATATTTTGCAAAATAATGCCGTTTGAATGTAAGCGAAAATTCCTGTCGGTGTCAACGGACTAGGAGGGAGGGGCCATCGAATGGTCAATTGCATGAATGTGGTGTCTTGCACGTATGCCTTGATTTTGCAGATTTTTGGAAGATGGCATGAACAACTCTTTTCATTTGGGCCATTGTAATATTATATATCGGCTAGTTTAGAAAGATAAAGGGATAAGACGATCAATTTAAATTTTATCGATTTTCCCTTTACACCACAGATACATTGTTCTAGAACGGGAACCTAAATCTGACGTCGACAAGAATAGACGCATGAAATTGTAGAAAGTGGTGTAAAATTAAATAACTATACTATTTTTTTCTGAGACGGATGAATTTAATAATATAATCACAACGTCGTTATTATACCATTATTTGTAGCAAAAGGAGAGTCATTCAACCGACGTATTAAGTCAAGGGTTAAGAAATATCGGGTATTATAAGACTATTTTCGGGCCTTTTTGTTGTATAAAATTGTTTTCGGTCGTAATCCAAGGTGAACCCAAACAAGGAAATAACGTGTTTACATTTGTTTTTATTCTTGGTACAAAATCGTGAAAATGAGACTTTTGTTAAAAAATAGTTTTTAGTAAAATTTCACTGAAAAGAGTTTGGATTTTCTGAAACAGTTGAGATCGTGACTTTGTGAAAAATGGTGAGAAAACGAAAAGGGGCGTGGTTGTTTGAAGGACTTATTTTAATGAACGGTATGTTACTTAACATATTCACTAAATCTCTAGTCCTAAATATTCAAGAGAACGGTTATTTTTCTTTCCTTCTTCAATTAAGTTAATCATGTATCACATTTAAACATCGAGGTGCCTCTTTCAGCTGAATCTAATACTAGACGAAAACATTTTGGAGTGGTCCTAACTCTGAGAAGTTGCAGACGACAAGTTTTAGTAGATGAAATTTTGAAAAGCTTTGTCCTTGGGGTGTAAAACATTGTCGACATTGAAGAAATTGCTTGTAACAAGCAATTTCTTCATTGTTCACAATGTTTTCAATGGCCTTTTCTCTTGAGGAGTGTCAAAATGCGGAATTCTGAGGGAGTAAGTTAAAATAGACCCTGGATTTTATTATTATTTTTGTGTGTGATCAGTGCTGGAACTGATTACAAGTCGAACTTGACAATGTGAAAGGCATTTTGGCGGTGGCGTTTAGTATAACCATATCCTGCTCAATCCCTGGATTTTATTATTGAGAAAACATTGTAGAAAGAGAAGAAATTGCTTGTACCAAGAATTTTCTTCTTTCTCAATAATATTTTCTACCCTACTAATTGGCTACTTTTTAAATTAATTCGACTTTGAATTTACGTCTCCAAAACTTTTGAATTAGGACAGGTCTAAATTTATTCTAAAGAAGTCAACTAAATTCCGGCTGATAAAAAATAAACATCAATTCTAAAATGTAAATTAATTTTCGTCTGCAAAATTTTTGAATATGGACAGGTCTAACAAGTTGCAAAAATGGAAAGGGTTAATCCCATTTCCACTCAAATCCGCTTGTTACGACCCCAAGAAAATAGTTTGGATAAAAAGTGGGAAAAGGAGAAATTGTTCGATTTCCAACAGATGTTTTTTTCTGTACAGAAAGACATACGAGTTTGAAATGGCATCACTTTACATTTTAGAATTGATTTTTTTTTCAGCCGGAATTAATTGACTTCTTTAGAATGAATTTATATTTTATTGGATAAGTTTCCATTAATTGTTTATTTATGTAAATGTTAGTATATATAAGGACAATAAAATATATTTCATCCGTTACCAGAAGACAAAATTTCGACAAGTCAAAATTTAAGAAGCTATATACGACAATTTATTACTTTTCTTTCAACTTAATTGGTAGTATACAGAGTGGAAATTGAAAATAAGTTACCCATAACTACGAAATAATAACTTTGGTTTGGTTCTTAGAATCGTGTTAATTGTTGTTTTGAAAAAGGGAAAGATATTGTAAAGGTTTTAACCCATGTCATGCTTAACCCGAAATATTCCTGTTTTGACAGGAGGTATGGACAAATATCAGACTGCACATAAGTGCCTCCTGATAGTCCCCTTTCAGCCAGAGTTATTTATATCATCAATTTTCAAGAGAAATATTGACCCTCATTTAGACCTCCCAGTGCTTTCAGTTTTTGAATGTATAGCAATTCTGTATATGATTTTAATTCAGCATGACAAGGCTTTGTCGAGTTTTTATCTGCTTTTGATGACAAGTTGAATAAACCGGTATTTCGTGAAAACGAATTTAATATTCTATTTATAATGTGACATTTTTTTTATTTTTTTTTTGATAGATCGATAAAATCCCGAACTGTATCGATTATCCGAGAAACATACAGCGACGTTTGTAAAATGACACCATGATCACATTTGTTGCAATGTCATTTTGGCGGGAATAAAAATCCGTCGGATTTGAATTGACCAATCGCTGGCCCCGCCCACGTACACCGTAAGCCCCGCCAAGTGACTCCAACAGGAAGACCCGCTTCAATTTCAAACAGCGTTATTTTGAAAAAGTATAGCCAGAAGCATGTAGTATCGTTGGTTAGCGACCTAAATTTTGTAACTACAGCTTGAATAAGCTGTGGCTACGACAATTTAGTCGCTAAACAAACATAAAAGGTTAACAAGAATGGCGGCAATTGTCGGGGGTCATATCTCATTTCTTGTCTCGATGAATGATTTCATTGGACGACTGGTTATTTGATTTGCAGCCGCAATTGGTCAATTCATTTGAACAGGCTAGTTATTACTCTAGTGTAACTTCACCTGCGTCGTATCAAAAAAGTTCATCGGGTTCATTTCACTTCCGGGCCATAGGTGACACTATTTATATTATGTCCATTTCAGTTGTCGGATGTCTTGCCAGAGATATATGTTACTATTCCAACAACAATATTGAAGTTTACTGTGAAGATGGCTATTATTGTTGTCAAAATAATACAAGATGTTGGTAAGTCTTTGTTTATCCCATTACTACATGACAAACTTTTAGATTGGTCCAAAATAAAAAAAAATTAAAAAAAAAAAAAAAAAAAAAAAAAGCTGCAGATGACAATGTTTTATTGATGGAATTTTTAAAAAAAAGTGTTTCTATGTAGAAAACAATAAAGGAAATGAAAAAAAAAAATTGCGTGTCCTAAGCAATTGCTTTATTTTCCACAATATTTCCCAAGAATTTTCTTGATTGGCGTAAAATGCGGGATTTTGTGGGAATGAGTTTAACAAACATCCCGTTTTGTTTTCATCCAAGGAGAGTGATACACAAGAGTTCAATAAGTCGTCTACAATTTAACAAATTTATGTTCCCGCATCAATAAGATCAGGTTCATTACAGTTACCTGTCTGTTCGTCACCTAGTGTGTCTGTCGAAAACCCTAGCTGCCAAATCAGCATTTTCTTGTCATTCCAAAACTGATTATGGTCCAATCCTTATACCTGGCGTACACGTACACTAGTGTCATCGCACAAGGCCGTCTGTAAGGCTCAAACTTTTGATACAGCAGCTGTACAGAGCGGCACATATACGACTAAATGGAATCATCGGCGAATACGAACGGAGTGACCCAAATGTTTCGGGGATCTCGAATAAATTATGAACTTGAACTTGTCAAGAAGTTACATTAACATAAGTCAAAGATCAAATGTGCTACTTACGTGAAAATGCTGATGGTGGTGCTCGTGCGTTTTGCGACAATTTCAGTTTCATCTTAAACTGTCCTATAATATATTGCCACTCGTTCCACCGGTATATCAGTTTGCCTATTTTAGCTCCGATGAGTTTACAACAAAATATAACTGGTATTACTGTCACTGCCATATTGTGAAAGTATATTTTGTATATTTTAGCTAGGAATAGGTATCAACATACGTGTAATTTACAAGTAACCATCTAGCGGCTACTTTTTATCGGGTATTTCAGCCATGCCGGTATTTTAACTAGAGAAATAATTGCTAGGTCTCTAGCCACTTATTCCGCCTATTTTAGCTGTTACGGTATTTAATGTAGAGGCCTCTAGCCACTTTATTCGATCAGTATTTTGCCTATTTCAGCTCTGACGGTATTTCAACTGGTGCTATAATTGGTATTACTCTTGCCGCTATATTCGTGTTTGCCTTCTGTGTTGCGGCGGCCCTGATGCTTGTCAAAAAACAAAAGGCCCCGACAAGGCGTATACATAACAACGACAGTGTTCATAATATTCAAAATGTGGCAGGTAAGGCAATGCCTTTCAATACCATATTTGTTCTTGTTTAACCGCACTCATCTGTTTTCATAACTTCTGATAGAGCTATCTTCATAACAGTGACTCCCTCATTAACCATGAGTGACGCTCATTTTTTTTCACTCTCTCTACTTTGATTTTAATAAACAGAAATCGTTACCATAGAAAGTCATGTTAATGACGTAGGCTATATGATACAGGGCAAAAATCAATGTTTTTATCTTCCAGGATCAAAGAATAGTTGGTAAATATGAAAATAGTTCCATTTTCAATGTTGTACGAGAGATATTTCCTCCAAAATATATACATAAATACATGTATCTGTATTTGGGATAAAAGATTTTTCGAAAAACATTCGCAAAAGGAATTCTGTTTTAAAAATATCTGTCAAACCATTCAGTGAAGGAGGCTTGTAGTATAATTGGATCTTTTCCGGCACTAAGATGCACCGATCCAAATCCAAATCAGAGACTAAATAAAGTCTCATAATACATAGGGAATATCACGATAGCGATACAACATCCTGTATTTGCGTTGAGCTGCGGAGCAAAATTTTGATATTTCTCGAAACCAAAAGTCTAGAGAAATATCAAATTTTCTTTCGAAGCGAGAAGCAAATACAAGATGTATAGCGAACGTAACGTAATATTCCATTTATCATATTCCTATTTTTTATTAAATGATTTGATTAGATAAGAAAACAATGTTGTATTTCTACAAGTATTTCCCTTCTCCTACGCCGTTCTGATTACGTTTATTCGTATCATGACGTCATCGACAGAATGAAATGACGTCATCTTAGACTGCCTTATATGGTGCCGTATTTGATACTATCAGATACGGATTTTTTTTCTGACGTGTCCGATTTTGTCTGTGTGGAAGTATATATTTAACTAGATATATTCGTAGGTATATAATACATACATGTACTGATGAATAAAATATTCATTTTCATTTCAGTGATAAACCCGCCGCCGTATTCGCCCTACCAACCAGCAAGAAATACAACAACGTCCTACACTACACCGTCCGGAAACTTTTTCGTCCACCAATACCCACAAGCTCCGCCCCCTTACACACCCTCGTACAACCCACCACCAGCCTACTCGGAGACAACTACGTAGCTCTGTCAGGGAAAAATTATACTAAAATGCATGTTCCAGTCATACATTGATGGGTCAGCGCGAAACAGTTGTAACTGCCATCCACTTGACAGGCCGACTTGTATTATGCAAGCACTTGTCTTAAGCAAGCAATTTTGGTAAATCTCTTTACCGCTTGTTTAAAACAGGTGCATTTATATGTTTACTGGCAGTTACACCGCGCTGACTATTCGATTTGTACATGTTTTAAATTCCGTCCAAATCTATTGTATTATCATCCAATTTAGCTTTGTTAATTTCAGACAGTATTCACCTATTATTAAAACATATCCGTCCAGATATAAATAGGAACGATGTGTGAAGTCTTCCATAATTATCTATTTATTCAGAAACACGAACCAGATTAGATATTCCTCTGAAAGCAGGATTTTAAAGCAAATTTTTGTTCAAAATACATTTATCACAATTCACTTTGGATTAAAATATCACTCAAGGGAATACGGATAAAAAAATAAATGTAGCTTAACCCATTCCAACACAATCCCTCCTTTTTACACCCCTCAAGAAAATGACATAAAAAAATTTGTGGAAAATGAAGAAATTGCTTGTTACAAGCAATTTCTTCATTTTCCACAATGGTTTCTATCCCAAAAGACCAAAATATTGAAAATTCCATCAACTTGAAATAGTCGTCTGTAGCTACATTCAATTTGTGTCATGTGGAAATGGGTTAAATAAGTGTACTAAAACAACATGTGTCGCGTAAAGGAACATTTGGTCTCAAAAACAGAACGGATGGCCAAAAGTGACCTTGACCTTACCTGAACAAATAATTCAAGTGGTATTTGTGCTCAATTTTTCAAATGTATAACTTTTCACAAATGTAGGAGAAATGGACATACCTTGAAAATGTGTTTAACCGAGTACCAGACGGCAGAATTTCAGATTGGTCCAAATTGAAAGGAGTTTCAGACCAATTTAAAGCTTATGAAATTTTGGACTTTTTTACTTTTTACTTTTTTACTATATTATGGATTACGAAAAAAATGCTTGTAACAAGCAATTCCTTCATTTTCTACAATTGCTAAAAAATCAATTCAGCTATCCAAAAATTCTTTCAAATGACACATCTACTCATGACTAACACACTAAAGCACATACACTGACTTGTCATAGTGACAGCTAAGGAAGAAATTATTGTGGAAAAAGAAGAAGTTGCTTGTCACAAGCAATTTCTTCTTTTTCCACAATTGTCTTCTCAATTATGAAATCAAAGAGACGAATAAACCAGGGTTTGAACAAGAAAGGGTAAACAATTAAGTCTTTCTACATATTTATCTGGTTTTACAGAAATCAAGTACTGATGTTATTGAATTGAGTAGAATGTTGTAAAATTACATATAAGTAATAGTTGGATACTTTGCCTTATCCCACTCCAACACAATGACGCCTTTTGTCGCCTCTTATGAAAAACAGTTGAGAAAACATTGTGGAAATGGAAGAAATTGCTTGTAACAAGCAATTTTTTCCGTTTCCACAAGGTTTTCTATCCGGAAAGTTGAAAAAATCCGAAATTTCACAAACTTCTTTGAATTTGAACTAATCTAAAATTTTATCGTGTGGGAATGGGTTATATAACATTGCACACAATGCATGTAATATATGAAATAATGACACAGGCACATGTGATCTATATACATTAATCAAATGCCAGTGAACAGTATTATGAAATAGCTTTATTTTCTTTTTATCATAAAAGGTGCTTCATATGTATGCATGTTTTATTTCTAAATTTTTTCTCTCTATTGAGTAACAATACCATTTAACCAATTACTAAACAATCCAGTTTTTTTGATGCCCTGAAGAAATATAGTTATGGAAAATTTTGTAAGAAAAGGAAAATTGTTGTAACAAGCAATTTCTCCTTATCTTACAAAGTTTTCTATCTTTTCAATCATCTTCCAATTTTAGCTTTCTTGAGGGGCTAAAAATCAGAATGTTGTGGTATGCTGCAAGCCCTTCAGTGGTAAATTGTCATCCTTCCTAAATTTTACTAATTTTTAACCCTTCCAGTTATTTTTAGATTTTAGACTGGCCAAGTTGAAAGAGGCTGCAGATGCAATTTGAAATGAAACCATCTCATGTGGCAGAAAATAATGTGCAAAAAGAAGGAATTGCTTATTACAAGCAATTTCTTCTTTTTTTCCCATAATGTTTTCTCAAGTATCAAATCACAGTAACGTAAAATCCCAGATTTGTACAGGAAAAACAAGGGGGGTCAAGTTGCTTGATTAAGTATTAACAGATGAAGCATGATAACCTTTGGTTAACCCATTCCCACACACTGACGCTTTTAAACGCCCCTCATTATAAAAGCTTTGAAAACATTGTGGATAATGAAGAAATTGCTTGTTACAAGCAATTTCTTCATTATCCACAATTTTTTCTACCCTAAAAGGCTAAGGTTTTAAAGGTTTCATCATTTTTATATTTCGTCTGCATCTTCATAACTTGGATTGGTCTAAAATTTTATGGTGTGGGAATGGGTTAACCCAATACCAGATGGTAAAGTTTTAGACTTGTCCAAATTGAAAGGAGTTGCAGAAGACAATTAAAAAATATGAAATTTGAGATTTTTCCAACTTTCAGGGTAGAAAGCATTGTCGAAAAGTAAGAAAGTGCTTCTAGCAAGCAATTTTTTCATTATCCACAATGTGTCTACCCAAAGAGACATAGATTTTAAATTCAAATAATAGGCATTTGCCTGCAACTTCTTTCAATTTGGACCAGTCTTAATTCTTGTCATCTGGCAATGAGTTAAAGGGAATGTTCAGAGGTTTGAATCTATGTACATGTATATGTGAACCATAAATAGTTTGTTTGCTGTACCTGTTTAATAAATATGTGTAAAATCTATAAGAAATATTTATATCAGACTTGGTAAATCATAAAACTTTATAACTTTTCTACATTTAGGTAGGTTAACAGGTTTCCACATGAAAAAAAAGTTAGACAATTCTGAATTCAAAGAAGTCGCAGATAAAAGTTTTATGTTGTTGAAGTTTTAAAAATGATTGCCTTTTTGGCGTAAAAAAAATGTGGAAATTGAAGAAATTGCGTATTACATGCAGTTTTTTAATTTTCAAAAATGTCTCTGAAACTTATTTCTTTGAGGGCGAGAAAAAGTGGGATTGTGTTTGCAACCTATTTATTTTACATCCATTGGGAAAAAAGTTCTTTTAACTTAGATTCATCCTTCTTGATTCTGCTTCCTGGAGAATATATCAGAACACGCACAAATTTGTGGGCCAATGAAGGAACCAAGAATAGCCGCACCCTGTGAATCAAATGTGTACCTCTTGATTGGGAAGCTAATGCTCTACCTCTGAACTACAGATACAGTGGATGTGTGACAACAGACATGAAAAAATAAAGCTTGAATTTTATAAAAAAAAATACTATATACAATAAAGTATGTTCACTTTAAATAAATAGATTAAAAATTTCCATGCACCTTTTACTCAAGACACTTTGTTTTATATTTGTTGAATAATGAAAATTAAACACATTTCATGCAATTTTGTTAATTATATTTTTCATATGCCATATCAATATCAATAATTTTAAAATTGACATGTTAAAAATCCATATGTGGACTCTAAACTCTTTCCCCTACAATCTGATTTTCATCCTTTAATATTTTACTTTAGAAAACTTTGCAGAAAGTGAAGAAATTGTAACAAGCAATTTCTTCGTTTTGCCACAATATTCTCTATCATATAGGAGGGCCATTTTGTAATTGTACCTACTTTATAATGTCTTCTGCTACCCCTTTGAATTTGGGCAAGTCTAAACTTTTGAAAAACAGTAAAGGGTTAACCCATTACCAGGCAGCAAAATTTTAGACTATTCCAAATTGAAAGTAGTTGCAGTGGAGAATTTAAAAATTATGATTTTTTAAATTTATTCAACTTTCTGGACAGACAGCGTTGTGCTAAATGAAAAAATTGCTTGTTACTAGCAAATTCTTCATTTTACAGAATGTTTGCCTAATTGATTTTCTTGGGGGGGGGGGGTGATGTAAAAAAGCATCACTGTGTGAGAATGGGTTAGGATTATTCCATCTTTTCATAAATTTAACACTACATCAAACATTCCCACACAATGACCCTTTATTTTCCATTATTTTTAAACCGTTGTCTGCAACTCCTTTCAATTTGGAAAAGTCTTTAATTTTGCTGTCTGGTAATGGGTTAAGCCTGTTCATGACATTTCCAGATGTGTTTGTGAAACACCATGCCCCTCAGTCTTTTTTCGGAAATTTGACCTTCATAAGCCACCTTGACCTTGGTATCTACAGGTGCTTATCGATGAGATCTATCATCATGCCACATGCATGTATGAGCATTATATCTTGAAAAGTCTTGAAGAAATGTTAAGTGAAGTGCTAACTTTTTTGGTTAAATTTGTAGACAGACAGACAGAGGTATACGATAAAACAATTTGACCTCAAGGAGGGGGAATAAAAATTCACCTGAGTGCAAAGTAAATTCTAAGATCAACCTGTGCATTCACAAAATTTGATCAGAATCTTCACTATGCACCCTGTTGATTACTACACTGTAGTATCTCGAAATTCCCTTGATAATCAGCAAATATTCTGAATGCGCTACACAAGTGTCCAGCCCATTCTGTTTCTTGGCTCTCTGCACATGTCAAATGTCACATGTTAAAAATGTCACACACATGTTCAATTATTTTCAAAATACAATGCCTGATTGAGCTGTTTAATCCTGTTATATAATGCAAAATTTTTGACCAGTTCAAATTCATAGGTTTTACAAACAAAAATGTGCAGTGGATTAGATTTGAAAAATAACTATTTGATAGGGTAGAAAATATTGTGGAAAAGAAGAAATTGCTATTTATAAGCATTTTCTCAATTATAAATTCATGAGGAAATAAAAATCAGGGCGAGAACAGGAGAAGTTAATCTCTTTAATTTGTAATTGTATTCAGGTAGTCCCTTTTCAGGTGACAAATGACGTCATTTCATTTAAAGTTTGATCCCTGCAAGTACGATTTTCTAAGCTCACTTCAAACTGCAGGACTGTCTGATTGTCTGAGATAACTGTTGATGTTAACCCATAGGTCATCTAAATATTTTAACAATACCTTAACCAGTGTTGTGCCTAGGTCAGAATTTTTGGGGGACACAGGTGTCCCCCTACCTAAATTTCAAGGGGTCAATGGGGAATTTTGGGAGACAAACTAAAACAACTAATTCTTACCTGTTATTGATAAATAGTCTAATTTGAATATAATTTTCTGTCCATGCTGGATTCTTTTGCAATAAATTACAATATTTCCATAAGTTTTGTTATGGCTTCATTTTTTTTCATTGAATGAGCGATCTATAGCAAAGGCCACGTCATATTTCAAACGCAAAACTACAACTGCACGTACATGATAAGCCCAATTTTGTTAGGGTACTTGGGCGCATATTAGTACTCAAAGTGTCTGTAGCAAATGGGTTGGATAATTTTAGTTTTGATTCCAAACAGGTCTCACATTTCTGGCTGTCACCCGATTCTCGCAGCTAAGGAAATTTTGACAACCAATTCTTTTGGAAATTTCGTTCCTTACGTTTTTTGTCTCTGAGGAAGAAGGAGATGACTGGGAAATTTCGCTGTCTGCATCAGCAGATGTAGACACGACTGGATCGGGGGTTTTCGCAGTCGTCTCCGTTGATTCAACGTCGTCTGCTACCTTTCTACATTTTCCTGACATAAAGTCAGTCAGGCACATCTGTCGTTCAGCCATAACAATTCCGAGACCGGTTCTCGTTTCTTTATATTAAAATCGGCTAAATCAAATGGAAAATTGTGGATCACAGCCAAGTTTTTGCAGGTGCACGACTGGTTCATAATATTTTACATCAAAATTTGCAGAATCGTAAGGTAAATTTCGGGTTACAGTCAAGTCTTTGAGGGTGCACCGTGTACGTGTAATAATATTCAATGCGTAAATAATACTATCATAACAAATGTAAACGCCGATCAAGCATGACTTTTTTCGTAATAAAAGATCGCGGAAATTTGAGCGCGCCCAAAATCCCGCAATGGCTCAGATTTTAGGGGATATCAGGAATAAATTTGCGGGAATCCCGCGATGCCGCGGCCTAGGCACAACACTGCTTAACCCATTACCATATGACAAAATTTTAGACAAGTCCAAATTAAAGAGTTGCAGACGACAGTTTTAAGTTTATGAAATCTAAATGTTTTCAATTTTCTAAGTAGAAAACATTGTGTAAAAGAAGAAAGTGCTTGTTACAAGCAATTTCTTCAATTTTCTCAATATTTTCACTAATGTTTAACTTGAGGGGCGTCCAAAAGTGTCATTGTGTGGGAATGGGTTGAACAATCTCTAATTAAGACATTTTGGGGTCCAACCAATGGAATATTGTTGTATGTAAGTGTCCAAGATAAACATGGCAGCTCAATATGGAAGAAGCAATTTGACTTTAGATGCTTTTGATTGACAGCTGTGATTCCTCAGTTGACGCATTATTGCCGTTACAATTGAATCTTTTTACAATACAAGTCAATAGAGACTCCATTTACCTATGTAGGATAAATCTTAAATTGTGACGAGTCCCTTTTGTTGCCATTGAATTGTAACTTATATGAAAAACTTCATATGAAAAGATAAACCATGAAATTACTTTCAAACCATGACCAGACAACAAAATTTTAGTCCGATCCAAAATGGAAAAGTTTATTCACAATGGTTTTTTTTGCATGTGTGTTTTTAATACAATTGATAAATGTAATCATTGTTTCATTCAATCACATTTTTGAAATGTCATCACTTCTCTAAGTTTGACCATTCTAAAATTTTATTGTCTGATCAGGACCCCAAAGCAACTCCATTGAATGTTAATGCAATATCTAACAGTTCCTTGCCCTCATCAGATCTTGCCCCCTTTCCAGTGAACTCCTCCGATAATTCCCTCAAAGTCACAGCCAGTCTAGTTTTTGTTATATCACTTCTATGTATCGCATGCTTCCATTTATGCCTTGCATCCCCATAAACCACAATCAATGATCGTCTTTTCATTGGAACACCAATTTCTATGTCTGTCACTTCATCGTTTATAAAATATAGAATAGTATCTGATAATAAATTAATTGTCACAAGCCTCTCTCCCCATATCCAAAAGTCGTCGAAATGTGGGTCAATAGCAGAGCCTCTTTCTGGGTCATACTCCAGGTGGCACTGCTCCACAGGTACAAAGTCCGAAAGAATGTCTATATTCTGCATTTGCTCATAAAGTTCTCCACTAAAGTCTGGAAGTCCTGTGAATCCACCTGTCTTCACTTTTCTCCTTTTAAAATTTACTTTTGGTCCAAAGTCCTGTAAAATTGAACAGAAATAACCCTCTTTATTGTAAGACAGAACTATAGGTGTATCCAGTTAACCCTTTTCTGTGCAATCCCTGGTTTCTACGTCCTTGTGATTTTATACTTGAGAAAACATTATGGGAAAAGAAGAGATTGTTTGTAACATGTATTTTCTTCTTTTCCCACAAATTTTTCTACTCCTGGGCTAATTACTTTTCAAATTACACTCACTTTTTATTGTCATCTGTAACTTCTTTGAATTTGGACAAGTCTAAAATTTTGAAAAACCGGAAAGGAATAAAAGAGTAGTGAATTCAAATGTATCAGGTAAAGAAATTCTACACAGTCCAATCCTTTTTGCTACATTGTAAATACGTATATTCTAAAATGAAACAACCATGATTTTCGCTGTCATAACTGTTGAATTTGTTTATTTGAATGGGATTTTACACCGATTTCAACAACCTTTCAGTAATATCGCGGAGGCTGGAACACCTAACAATGGAATCCTGGTATTTCTCACACCAGTACTACCATTACATCCTTTCCTAGCCTCCAGCTGCTATCCCACATTGGTCTACAATTATCGACCCATTGCTGAGAGACAAATAGTCGGAAAGGATGAGTGCCGCCGTGGGGGATGGAACCCAGGACCTCTAGAATGACAGTCTGACGCGCTACCAACTGCGCTATGACGGCGGCCATAACTGTTGAAAGAATCCAAGGTATCATGTCTGAATTACAGACCTTATCAAAACTTATAAGCCCTACCATATTTGAAAATCTCTCATATTAAAAACTGAAGACAAATAGATTAGTGGGCATTGGATCAGACCCAAAATATTTAAGGAATAAATTCTATAAACATTGGTCAGAAAAGGCTCAGTAGGGAATTTATTAGAACATGGGAATCTCTTCATTTTTTCTTTCTTTCTTCTTCTTTCACAATTATTGTATTATACTGAACAAGAATTTGGAAAGAATAAAATTGAAAACTAAATGCACAGGCCTGTAAGAATGGAGGAGGGGGATGGCTTGGCCATACAGTTAACTTTGTCAAGAAGGAAAAATAAACTGAAGCATTACTTTGTTATGAATTCTAAATATTCTTCAAGAAAATAGCTACATCATTCCCCCTAAATCTTACCCTGTTTCTAAGTTAGCTACAAATCTTGAAATGCTTCCTACTGGTCTGAAGCAGGCTGTGAAGGCTAAGATGTAGATGCAATAATAGAGACCAACTTATAAAAGGCTTATATTCAAATAAGAGGTGAACAGGCTGCAGATTTAAATCACATGACTGGTTACATATGAAAGTCTTAGGGCAAAACATACAGCACTTAATCAATTGATTGAATGGGGTTTAACACCACTTTTAACGGTATTTCAGTCATATTGCAATGGCTGGAGTACCTAACCATGGATTCCTGGTATTTCTCACACCAGTACAACCATAACATCCTTTCCAGGTCTCCAGCTGCTCATCCCACTTAAATTTAGGATTAACCACCCATTGGTGGGAGACAAATCATGGAAAGGATATTTGCCGCTGCTAGGTATCGACCCCGAAACCTTATGACTAGGAGTCCCAAACGCTACCACTGCGCCATGGCCCCTGTCTACAGTACTTAAGCCTAGTACTAATGATACCTAGGTATCAGTTGATATGCCATGATTCAAATGAAAAATAGTTCAGGGCATCATTTAACCAAATCCCACAAAAAATCCCCTCATTATGAAAGCTTTGGAAAACATTGTGGAAAATGATGAAATTCCTTGTTTAAAGCAATTTCTTCATTATCCACAATGTTTTCTACCCAACAAGATAAGGATTTTAAAGATTTCATAAACATACAATTGTTAATTGGAATCAAACACACAATCTTATTACATGTATATAATGACTGACTGTTTTTATGCTATGTGCCAGACACCATGCAGCATGAAATCTGTTAGAATATTCTTACCTGTTTTCTACGTCCTGATTGAGAATCAACAAAAGGTATTTTATAGATCTCTTCTGCTATATATTTCTCCCTGTCTTCTGATATGAAGTCATTTAGGACATAAATTCCATTGAAGTCAAAATTGTTTCCACGGTGATTGGGATGGTCATCTTTCACACTCCATGCTTTCAGACATTCAGGACAATACCAATACTTTGTTCTGTTTATCTGTAATGAATTATTTGTCTGAAGTTAAGGTTCGTGCAAAGTTGTTTTCGGCTTTAATATCTGGCATTTATTTAATATTGAAACTTTACTCCAAAGAATTAAAGCTCTTGATGGTTCCACATTGTTAGACTAACAGCTGAAAACAGTATAGCAAATTATTGTTGAAAAAGATAACCTTAGGTCGTATTTGGTAAACAAGAGCCGTCAGAGACGCGTTATGCTAAATATAGCCCTGTCACAAAAAGTATAAATCAAATGAGGAAAATGGTTTCTTGTTGTTTACTATTTTTGCTTAAGAATTATGCTCACAGCGAATGACAGAAGAATGGACAGGTGGACAACAGACAAAGGTGGCAGCTATATGCTCAACCTTCTCCAGACATAATGAATTTTAATATTCAACCTTGAGCTGTGGCCTTGACCTTGGAGCTATCTTAAAATTTCTTTCACATTGCACATCTACTTATAATAGAGAACAGTTGTGCAAAAAACTACATAATGATACATGTACTGTGTGAGCAAAAAAATCATTTTTGATTTGGCTACTGATCTAGTAATTTCTCTTTATGATTTTTTTGTCTTGCACATATCTTTTACCATGTTAGGGTTATTTTCCTTTAAGATAGTGTGTCCAATGGTGCTTAACTACTTCTGCTCATGCAGAAGTTTTATTTGATATACAGCTTTCCTGGAAAAAATGCTTTTTTAATTGATAAAAGATGTCTGAAATAAAGCCAGAAACACTTAACCCATTCCCACACAGTGATGCTTTTAGACGCCCCTAAGTAAAAAGCTTTGGAAAACATTGTGGATAATGAAGAAATTGCTTGTTACAAGCAATTTCTTCATTATCCACGTTTTCTATCCAAAAGGACGAAAAACTTAAAATTGTTGTCTGCAGCTTCTCTCAATTTGGACCAGTCTAAAATTTCGCTGTGTGGGAATGGGTTAACTGTATTCAGTATAAGCTACAATCTAAACTAAAGGTATCTACAGTAGCAGTACATGTACCTGGATAAAGTTTAGAAATTTAAATTTAACATAAATTGTTAAACAACAACTATTAAATGTTTTGAAAGATTTTGAATAAAGAACCAAGTAGATCTATATCAGCAAGCGCAGCACAAAGTGAGCATTTATAGCAACATAATATATAGATTTAGGAATTCAGATATATAGAATGAGGTAGAAATTTTTTGTCCTAGAAATGTACGAAGTAAATAATTATTAGCGTCGTTAATTTTTTAAGACCCGCTTTAATAATGAATGAAAAACTATGGATGCTAAAGGGCAACATAAAAACAAGAGGACCATGATGGTCCTAAATCGCTCCCCTGAGGATGATGGTTCATGGCTTTATGATAAAAGCTCTAGACATAATGGTTTAGGAGACGGTTTTCAAAGATATCATTATTTATTCCTACATAAAAATAGGGATTGCACAGAAAAGGGCTAATTGTTTTAAGTAATTTGGTAGAGGGTCAATGGCTGATGATATGTACCAAATATCAAATATCAAAGCTCTAGGCTTTATGGTTTGGGAGAAGAAAATTTTCAAAGATTTCCTTCTTTATTCCTTTGTAAAATCAGGGATCGCAAAGAAAAGGGCTAATTTTTAGAGTATGATAATTCTTTGAAGTATTTTGGTAGAGGGTCAATATATGATGATATGTACCAAATATCAAAGATCTAGGCCTTATGGTTTGGGAGAAGAAGATTTTTAAAGTTTTCCTTCTTTTATTCTATGTAAAATCAGGGATCGCCCACAAATGGGCTAATTTTCATAATACAGTAATTCTTTGGAGTATTTTGGTAGAGGGTCATTAGATGATGATGAATACCAAATATCAAAGCTTTAGACCATATGGTTTGGGAAAAGAAGATTTTTAAAGATTTCATTCTTTATTTCTGTGATAAATCAGCATTCGCCCAGGAAAGGGCTAATTTTCAAAATATGGTAGAGGGTCAATACGTGATGATATGTACCAAATATCAAAGCTCTAGTCCTTATGGTTTGGGAGGAGAAGATTTTGTAAGATTTCCTTCTTTATTTCTTTGTAAAATCAGGGATCACAAACAAAAGGGCTAATTTTCAGAGTATGATAATTCTTTGAAGTATTTTGGTAGAGGGTCAATAGATGATGATTTGTACCAAATATCAAAGCTCTAACTTTATGCTTTGGGAGAAGAAGATTTTCAAAGATTTCCATCTTTTATTCTATGTAAAATCAGGGATTGCCCAGAAGAGGGCTTATTTTCAGAATACAGTAGTTCTTTAAAGTATTTGGTAGAGGGTCAATAGATGATGATATGTACCAAATATCAAAGCTCTAGGCCTTATGGTATGGGAGAAGAATATTTTTAAAGATTTCCACCTTTATTTGTATGTAAAATCAGGGATTGCCCAGAAAAGGGCTAATTTTTGTAATACAGTAATTCTTTGAAGTATTTTGGTAGAGGGTCATTAGATGATGATGTATACCAAATATCAAAGCTTTAGGCCATATGGTTTGGGAAAAGAAGATTTTAAAGATTTCCATCTTTATTTCTGTGATAAATCAGCAATTGCCCAGAAAAGGGCTAATTTTCAGAGTATGATAATTCTTTGAATTATTTTGGTAGAGGGTCAATACGTGATGATATGTACCAAATATCAAAGCTCTAGTCCTTATGGTTTAGGAGGAGAAGATTTTTAAAGATTTCCTCTGTAAATTCAGGAATCGCAAAGAAAAGGGTTAATTTTTAAGAGTACAATTATTCTTTTAAGTAGTCAGGTAGAGGATCAATAGGTGATGATATGTACCAAATATCAAAGCTCTAGGCCTTATGGTTTAGGAGGAGAAGATTTTTTAATAATTGTTACAGACGGACAATTACCCATCACAATAGCTCACCTTGAGCATGTTGTGCTCAGGTGACCTAACAACACAGAATTGTGATGAAATCACACCAAAAAATCTTAAGCACCGTCAACAGAAACAAATCACATGTTTCAATAGAAAGAATCTTTTCCTTAACAATCATGGGTAGTTTGACTAATTATAACACTCCTACCTTCTAGTGTACAAGTTCCATTTTGAACAACCCAGAATGTGCTCAAAAGATCCTTTAAGTGAAGTGGGGGCCAGTTAGAAAATAGTTAATGGGATCAGTTTGACCAATCAGCTATAGAAACAAAATGTAAACAAAATCAATTCAAAAAATGGCACTGGATTTTGGGGACCAGTTAGAAAATAGATAATGAGGCCATTTGACCTATAAGGGCCAGGTTGACCGGGTGCATGACAGTAAAATGACGGTTCACGCAGGGCCGATTTACCGGCTCCCGTCGTAACTAACTGATACTGTATGTGAGATGAATCTATTAAGCTCTTCGATTTTTCAGAAAAAATGCGCTTGCTTTCAAGTCTTTCCCATGTTTAACCCTTGTCATGCTAAACCCCGGAATATTCCAATTTTGGCAGGAGGTGTAGACTAAGATCAGACTGCACATAAGTGCAGTCTGATCTTGTCTACACCCCCTGCTTGTACATTTTCCTGCCAGAGTCGTTTTTTAAATTGATTTCTAAAAGATGTATTGATTTTTGAACAACAAGTTCTACCAGTGCTTTTAGCCCTTTGATTTTGCAGCAGTTCAGTAAGGTAATTTATACAGCATGACAAGGGTTAATATTGAAATGAAAGTATGATTGCTTCTGAAAAGCCTTGTCAGCTTATCCCAAAATGTTTTTCTGTCAATATTTTTTTTCTTTTTTTTATCAGATTTATAGATTATCTTTAAAAAATTAGATATGATTACTTCTTCCGTATTTGATGCTTTCTTTCCCTGAGTTTCGCAAATCATACATGTTCGAACGCCTTTACAGGCACATTTTCTGTCATTCACTCGATTAGTTTCGTTGTCAGACGCCATGTTTCTTCGCCTTAAAATTCTCACAATTCGTGAAAATCACATTGTAAATGATGGGGTTTGAAACTATACTAACCTTTACACCATTCTGAACCTTCACTTTCTCGCAAAATCGAAAGGGAACAATAATTTTTAGAACAATAGGATGCATTTCAACCCATTTCCACATAACTTTGCTTTTGAACACCTCTCAATATTAAAGTTGTGGAAAAAACACCGTGGAAAATGGAGAAATTGTTTTGAGTGTAGGCCTAACAAGCAGTTTCTTCATTATCCATGATATTTCTACACTAAAAGACAAAGGTTTTAAAGATTTCATTAATCTTCAACTTCTCTGAATTTGGAATGGTCTAAAATTTCTAAAATTTTGTGAGTGAATTGGTTTTTTAAAAAAAAGCTTTATAGGCCTATATTTTTTTCGATGACAGTGTAAAAAAGGTACCATCGAATAAAGTAAATAATTTGCGCAAGCAAATCATTTTCATAATATAGGAATTGCATGATTTATGCTCGACAAAAAGCTTATTTATTCACAGTCAGTCACTAGAAAATCTCCAAATTTACTACTGAAACTGCAATCGTCGATAGATTTTTAAGTTGAAAGTCTCGGGTGTACGGTCTCTAGCCGGGAAGTGCACGGCCTATAGCAAAACTTCCGATTTTAGCGTAGGTCTGCAGCACAACGAAATCGTCATAAAAAGTGGTGTTCAGAACTCGAAAAAAGTTAGTTTGGTAGTTTGATAAACATTTTGATTACCTGACTTACAAGCCTCTCAACTAGGCCGTAGAGTCAGATTACCCCTTTGTCGCTTTTTTTAAAAAAGAAAAGTAGGCCCATATTCACTAACTAAAATATAAAGATAGTTACCGATTCCATGAACAGCCCTTTTAGGAAACGACAAAAGAGCTCGTTAAAAGTGAGTTTACTTGAAGCATCCTTCCACGGCCACCAATCCATCTGTTTCATCGCAAAATGCTATGAATTAAATCTCAGAAGATGAACTTCCGGCAATGCAGAAAGGGCACCGAAAAGCGATAGCAAACACATCATCGGTTATTATGCTTTATAGTTTATTTAGCGAATTATGAGTTGAATTCCTAAAATCGAGGAATGCTATACGATGGGGTACTGGACAAGGTTTCATATCGCAAAACCCACTGGTTCCATTTTACCGTGCAGTCCTGCAATTACTTTCGAAGTGAGTTCATACACGTGTGTTTCAAGCCATACGGCATATTAACAACTCCTACAGCGCTGTCACACTCATTGATCGATTTAGACAAGTTTTATATAGGTTTGTATGAACATATTTAAATAACTAAGTTTATCTGTAAGAAAATAAGTATGTTTTGAAGAAGAGGAGTATGCTAAAGAAGCGGTTTTAGATATGAATAAAGGGGACTAGGTTATGAAGACGCAGACGCCATAATCCTTTCTACCCCCCCCCCCCCTACATATTATTATAAGGTAAGGATGGGTTGATAAAAGAAGAACTGTTGTTTTACACGAATAATACATTTTTCTTAGGAAAAATAAAAAATAAAAGGACAATAGCATTTAGTACTTACAAAATGAGATAAAAATTGAGAGATTATTATCTACGTGAAAAATGTTCGTGAACAAATAAGATCTACAATGTGGTTCGACTTTTAAAATTTCGAAAACATCAAGGTAACAAAAGCAATATTTGAAACGTAGCCTAACAAACGGTAGGGTAAAGTTGGGCAAAATGCCAAGATGGGGTAAAACGCCAACCAATAAAATATCGCCATATATGCAGCTTTGTGCATACTATTATTATTCTACCTGAAGGGGGTGTCTATGATATTAAAACAAAATTTTGCTTTTAAACCTTAAGAATTGTATTGTTTATCATTATTTGATTATTTTCAGACATTTTTAATTGGTCGTAGACCAATTTACATAACCATAAACTCGAGATTGTGTCGCTGCAATTTACCAAAACTGCCTTTAGCCCAACTGGACGTATATTCTGACGGGTAAACAGAAAAAAAAATCATTTCATTTTACAAGTTAAGAATTATCAAAAGGAGTAAAGGAAAACTGGACGGTCACACGCTTTAAAGATGCATGCTATAAGGATTTTCCGCTAGTGATGAACGCTCTAACCAACCCTTTCTTTCAATCCTATCGCGGTGTAAACAAAGATGATACTGCCGGCACTCAATGGGCCCCTACCGATATACGGAGTGTAGTATATTAAGTCTAGTCTATGCTTAAGAAAAGCAAGTTTCTAGTCTAGATATTTATTATTTGTTTTGATGCTACGTCATGTCCGCCCAGAGGGTTAGTGGAGAAAAACGTGGTTTTGGGGAACACAGATGGCTTGTGATTGTCGAAGAAGACAGAATAAACACCATCAAACAATATCTGCCTTATTGTCATTAATCCCTGCGTATACAACATTTTGGCGACGAGGATACCAACGAACGAATACTGTGACAAACGAAGATGGCAACAGTTTCGCTTAGTGACGTTCCTTCAATTGTGAATTTCGACTGTACAGAAACAGCCAACATGGGTCCGAGATGGAGGAGATGGCTGAGATCTTTTGAGCTCTATGCAGGAGGAAAAGGGGTACGAAATAATGACCAAAAGAAGGCATTATTGCTGCATGTAGGTGGAATCCATGTGCAGGATATCTATTTCACGCTTCCAGATGGAGAAGGTGACAATGTGTACGCTCAAACAGTCGATGCGTTGACCAAATATTTCTCACCTCAGGTTAACATACCTTATGAACGACATGTGTTTAGGAGTATGAGTCAATTACCCAATGAAACAGTGGAACAATTTATTACTAGGTTACGGACTAAAGCTGAAAATTGTGAATTTGGTGATGAAGGGGCTCAGACAGAACAAATACGGGATCAAGTAATTGAAAAATGTCTGTCTCACCATTTAAGAAGAAAACTATTGGAAAAAGGTAGGGGTTTGACTTTACAACAAGTAAGAGAAATAGCACGTTCTATTGAAATGTCTGAGATGCAGGCTACTGAAATTGAACGAACTGCACCAGCAGTTAAACCAGAAAATAGCCAGCCAGCTGTTAATAAAGTAACTTTGAAACCTAAGAAACCTCAGAAAAAAAGGAAAATACCTGTGATAAAGTGCTTTTCATGCGGAAAGGAAGGACACAAATCTAAGGACACAAACTGTAGAGCATTAGGTCAACAGTGTAATTACTGCAAAGGGGCTAATCATTTTGAAAGGTGCTGTAGAAAGAAACAAAGAGACTCAAACAAAGATAGACAAGTGAGAAATGTGGAGGCACCAGAAACAATGCACGCTTTCATTATCAATTCAGTTGACAAAAATTCAGATAGAGCCAAAGTCAACATACAAATTGGTGGCATACTATCAAACGTATTGATAGATTCAGGAGCTAGTTGCAATGTTACAGATAGAAACCATTGGGAATTTCTGAAAGAGGCAGGGATCACCTGTTCTTCAAAGAAAGAGGACAAATTACTGTACGCTTATGGTAGTTCAACACCACTTCCTGTTGCAGGTACTTTTAAAACAATGGTTCGATTCCAAGGAAGAGAAGTTGATGCGGAGTTCATAGTGATCGAAGGAAAAGGCCAAACACTCTTGGGTCAAGATACGGCAACCAAGTTGAATTTACTCCATGTAGGTCCAGTTTCATCAGTGAATGCAGTGGAATCAGTGTCAAATAATGATTTCAAATCTCATATTTTTAAGAAATATCCAGAGTGCTTCAGTGGTATTGGTAAATTAAAGAATTATCAATTGAAAATACCTATTGATGAAAGTTTTAAGCCTGTTTCGCAGCCCATACGTAGAATTCCATTTGGTGTTAGAGACGCTTTGGAGAAAAAGTTGATCGAACTAGAGAAACTAGATATCATTGAGAAGACAGAGGGGCCAAGTTCCTGGATTTCCCCAGTTGTAATTCTGCCAAAAAAACAAGACATTAGATTATGTATTGATATGAGAGTAGCAAATCAAGCCGTTGTCCGGGAAAGATTTGTAATTCCTACTATTGACGAAGTATTGCAAGATATGAATAAGAGCAGTGTGTTTAGTAAAATTGATATTAAATGGGCATATCATCAAATAGAGTTACACCCAGAGTCTAGAGACATCACAACTTTCATCACGCATAAGGGTTTGTTTCGGTACAAACGACTTATTTTTGGTGTAAGTTGTGCGTCTGAGTTGTATCAGAAAGTTTTAAGCTCTATTCTGCAGGATTGTGAGGGAGTACAAAATATAATGGATGATATTGTAGTGTATGGAGAGAATGAGAAGGAGCATGATGAGAGGCTACATAGAGTCATCTGCAAGTTAAGAGATTGTGGTTTTACTTTGAACCCTGATAAATGTCAGTTTAGGATGAATAAGATTGTTTTTATGGGTCATGTATTATCTGAAAAAGGTATTGGTCCAACAGAAGTAAAAGTTCAAGCAATACTAAAAGCGGCAGAGCCAGAAAATTCTAGTGAAGTAAAAAGTTTCCTTGGATTGGTCAATTTTAGTGCCAGGTTTATACCGAACCTAGCTACTATCAATGAACCACTCCGGAATCTTACTAAAAAAAATGTTCCTTTTGTATGGGGAGAGAAAGAGAAAGAGTTTTTTGAAAAGTTGAAACAATGTTTAAGCAGTACACAATGTTTAGGCTATTTTGATAAGAATGCATTAACCCAAATTGTTACTGATGCTAGTCCAGTAGGAATAGCAGCAGTTTTGATTCAAAAGCAGGCTGATGGGTTTCGTATTATTAGTTACGCAAGCAGAGCGTTGACTGAGGTAGAGCAAAGATATTCCCAGACAGAGAAAGAAGCATTAGGTATCGTCTGGGGTTGTGAAAGGTTTCACATGTATGTCTATGGATTAAAATTTCAGATTCTTACTGATCATAAACCTCTGGAGTGTATTTATTCAGTTAGATCAAAACCTTCGGCTCGCATTGAGAGGTGGGTTTTGAGACTTCAACCTTATAATTATACTGTAAAGTATATACCAGGGGCTCAGAATATAGCTGATCCATTGTCAAGGTTATTGTCCAAGGTTAAAAAAGCTGAAAGTACTTCATTTTCATACACTAGTGAGGAGTATGTTAATTTCATTGCAAGGGAGGCAACTCCAGTGGCACTTACGACAAAACAAATAGAATTAGAATCTGAAAAAGATTTAGAATTGATAGAAATTAGAAAATGTTTACTAGACGGTCAATGGTTCAAATGTGCTTTTAAAGAATTTTTACCATTAAAGAATGAGCTATGTTGCATAGGAATGTTAGTCTTGAGAGGTTCAAGAATAGTTATTCCTCGCAGTTTGCGACAAAGGGTTCTTGAACTTGCTCATGAAGGTCATCCTGGTATTGTCAGTATGAAACAAAGAATCAGAACTAAAGTTTGGTGGCCTAATATTGACAGAAACATTGAAAATTTCTGTAGATCATGCCATGGTTGTCAACTTGTTTCAGAGCAAAGTAGACCAGAGCCCATGCACTGTACAGAATTACCATCATCACCATGGCAACATGTAGGTGTAGATTTGCTTGGTCCATTACCGTCTGGGGAAACACTGTTAGTTTTAAGTGATTATTATAGTAGATGGCTAGAAATTGTCATTTTAAAATCCACCAGTTCTGAAAGTGTTACTAATGCATTATTGAAAATATTTTCCACTCATGGATTTCCAGAATCTGTGCAGACAGATAATGGTCCACAGTTTATTAGTGAACATTTTAAAACCTTCACGAAAGAAAATGGGATAAAGCAATTTCATTCAACCCCATTATGGCCTCAAGCAAATGGGCAAGTAGAACGACAAAATAGGTCAATTTTGAAAAGAATTCGGATTGCCCACAGTCAAAAGAAAGACTGGCGGGGGGATCTAAATACTTTTCTCATAATGTATCGCAGTACACCACATACAGTTACTGGTGTCAGTCCTTCCAAATTATTATTTGGTAGAGAAATTAGAACGAAGATTCCTAGTATTGATACTTACAATTCATCTGTTTTAGATATTATTGCTAGAGATAGAGATTCAGTGCATAAAGCAAAAGGAAAAGAATATTATGATAAGAAAAGAAATGCACAAGAGTCTAATTTGCATGAAGGAGATAAGGTTTTAATGCATCAAAACAAGGAAAACAAATTGAGCACCAGGTATGAGCATAAGCCTTATACAGTCATAGACAAATTAGGTAGTAGTGTTGTGGTTCAGTCTGAACAGGGGATTAATTATAAAAGAAATGTTACCCACTTAAAGAGATTTACAGATCCTAGTAATAGAGGTAATTTTGAATTATCAGGTCAAGGGGCAGCAGGTTCGGATCCTTCAAAATCCAATCTTGATGCCACTTGGACTGATGGTACTTACAGTGAGGTAGAAAGACCCTCCAGACCAGTTAGAATGAAAAAGGTACCAGTAAGGTTTAAAGATTATGTGTTAACTGGCAAGGGTTGAAGGACAACATTTATCTTGGATTATAAAGGTAGATTACAGAGCTAAAGAAATTGACCAAGACCAATTTATTTCTAATGACTTTTCATTTTGCATCTCTTCGTTGTTCTCGATAGTTTTATTCTGAAGAAGGAAGGGATGTAGTATATTAAGTCTAGTCTATGCTTAAGAAAAGCAAGTTTCTAGTCTAGATATTTATTATTTGTTTTGATGCTACGTCATGTCCGCCCAGAGGGTTAGTGGAGAAAAACGTGGTTTTGGGGAACACAGATGGCTTGTGATTGTCGAAGAAGACAGAATAAACACCATCAAACAATATCTGCCTTATTGTCATTAATCCCTGCGTATACAACACGGAGTTCTCCCGAAAATTGCCCTTTAATTAACTCCCTTGATTCTACTGGGTAGTTCCGGTTTAAATTTCAACAAAGAGTATATAAGGGCTGAGACTAAAATCGTCTGTTTTTGAGAGAATTAATTATTTTTTCGGTAACACACGCATAACAATATTGAGTACTTTATAATACTTACAGATTATGAAAATGTTTTGGTAATTTTTATTTATTTTGACACGTTTTAATCGTCTTTCCGTCCGAGTTTCATCCAGTTTTCATATTCTACTTCTGTTTCGAAACAAAATTAGCAAAAGTGTCCTTCATGGTAAATTGTTGCTTTTGTTTCTTTAGCTTGAGATTATCTATTGAAACATGCAAACAGAAAAAACAACAACGGGGGGGGGGGGGGACAAAAGTATTGCGATAAAAGGAGTATTTTTACAAGGAATTTCTCCAAATCTGAGCGATCCGTTATTTTTGATACAAATGGATTTTAATATTTCGTCTGTATCCTATTTCGTTCTGAGATTTTTTTAATCTACAAAGGTTTAAATGGTAAGTTAATCTTAAGAATTGTCGATGTCCGTCCATAAACTCCTGTTTAAATCCAAGTAACTTACACATTTTGAATCGGTATCTTTGATTACGCAATAGTCCACGGGTGGTATCCGGATATACCTCATAACGATCGGCTCTTTGCTTTGATTTTAACACGATTGCCCAGATGTCATTCTTTTGACTTATTAACAAGGTAGTCGGTTGACTTATATTATTTGGAATTTATCTAGTTCTAAAGTTTGATTAATGTTTTATCTTTCTGTCCATATATTTTTTTGCAAAATGATGTTGTTGGGTCCTTAAGTAAAAGTACACTATCAGAGGTTAAATGCTCCTATTTTGCGTAGAACCAGATATTTTTCAGAATTTGATATAGTGGAATGTTGAGTACTCTTATAATACTCTTAAAATATGGAATTTTTGTGGTAGTTTATATTAACGTTGACACGTTTTGATCGTTTTTCTCTCCCGACCTAGGAACCAATTCAATTCTCGTCCAGTTTTCATATTTTACTTCTCATTTTCGAAAAATATAGCAAAGGCGTCCTTTGTAGGAAATCATTGCATTTACTTCTGTAACGTAAAAAGACTTATTAAAACAAGTAAAGCACACAACAACAACCAAAAATAACAATATTGCGATAAAGAGTACATTTTTTACGCCGATTTTCTCCACATCTGAAAGATCCATTATTTTCGGTACACATGGCTATCAAAATTTCGTTCGTATCCTCCTTCGTTCTGAGATTTTTTTCTGCAAAGGGTTAATTGGTAAATCAAATTTAAAAGTTAACGAGGTCCTCTCATAAACTGCTGTTTTAATCCAAGTAACTTACACGCTCCTGATCGGTATCTCTGATTGCGTAATAGACCACGGGTGGTATTTTGGATATACACTGGATATATCTCATAACGATCGGTTATTTGCTTTTGATTTTCACCCGATATCCTCTTATTACAAGTAACACAGGAAGTCGTTTACTATTTCTTCTAATTCTAAGGAATTTGCGAGCTTGTACATTTTAAATAGGATTATAAAAGCAAGAGGTAAAGGAAATCTATCTTAAAACGTTTCTCATTTAGAAAAATTTGGAAAAAATGTTAAAGTAAGAAAAATGTGAAAAAAAATGTTTAAGATCATTTTTTAACAACAAAAAGGTTTGAATATTTAGTATATATACATTGTATCATATATGTCATTGCATGATATATCTCAATATAGTAATAAGAATTTGGTATGAGCTAAATGGATAAAAACGTTCAAAAGATTGTCTTAGTTTGATCTTTGTAACACTTCTTACGGTCATCTCATTTATATTTCCACTTTTTTATTTCTCACTTTTTCTCAAATACTTAAATACATCAAATAATATATAAAACAATAAATAAAAAAAAAAAAAAAAAAAAAACCCAACAACAACAACAACAACAACAACAACAACAACAAAAAAAAAACCATTCAGCAGGGTAGAAATACTGTGGAAAAAGGAAAAAATACAACAAGCATATTCTTTTTCTACAGTGCATTCTCAATTTGAAAGCCAGAAGGACGTATAAACCAGGGTTAAACAGGATACATTTTATATGAAAAATATAAATTTGTGAAGACATCTAATATCAGATGCTAAAGCTTGTGCATGTTGATTGAATTAAATTGGTTTACCAATTCGCACACAATGACGCCTTAGGCGCCCTTAAGAATAAAATTATTGGGAAAACATTGTACAAATTGCCAAAGTTACTTGTAACAAGCAATTTCTTCATTTTGCCGAATGTTTTCTGTCCAGAAAGATGAAAATATATACTAATTCATAAACTTAAAGTTGTCATGTGCAACTCCTTTAAATTTGGCACAGTCTAATATTTTGCCCTCCGGTTCTCGGTTAAACACCACTTTCAACATTAAATCAGATACTAAGCATAACTGACATTTCATCAGAGCCACCAGTTGCTCACCCTAATTAAACCTTATAATTTGCCGATTGGTAAGACATTAATGATATATCTTACTTGCCATTGGTAAGAAACGAATGAAATATCTTGAGAGGACCTACAGAGGCAACAATCATTTCCACAAGCCTCCAGACACTTTACAAAGATTGTAGAGGATCATGCAGTGAAATTCCGATCAAATTTATTACATATTCATCAATGAAAAGGGTATTTAGTAAATTCCCATAGTCATGAAATGAAGACGTATGGAGAGCTTCTTTGTAACAGTTCCTGTTTGTAAAATGACAGATATCTTATAAATTCAAAGCCCCGCTTGACATGTGAAACCATTTTTTAAAAAAGGAAATAATGGAATGTATTTCCGTGAGTATCATTGTATTCATTTCGATCAAAAAGCTCTTTTTATGGTAATTAATACGTATATCCGGAATTAGGGTATATCCGAAAATTACACTGTAATACCGGCTCATTTACGATTATAAACGCGTAAAACGTCTCTTAGCTTTAAAAATCAAGCTCAGCTGTTAAAATAAAGTAGTCTCTAGATCATCTAGGGTCTCAACATTGATGACACATAGTAAGAGCTGGCAACAACCAGTTAATGTTTTCGATACCGATATCATCGATTTTTTCACCGGAACTACCCAAAGATTTAAGGGAGGTCACTCTAATACCACAACTAAGCGGAGTAACTCTGGATATCGGTAGGGGCCCATTATTTTCAAGCCATAAGTTAATCAAAATACTGAAAGTTCTTCTGGAGAGCAAATCTGATTATTATGCTTTCGAACTGTCTAAAGAATTAGCCCTAATAATAGTATCAATTGTATTTTCCTTTGCTTATAATCAGCGCTGTTTAGGAACTTGTTAATTTCTGCCCAGAAAAAGGAAGGTTTTGAAATTTCATGAACCTGCTGTCAGCATTTGCTCTTAAACCTAAGTTATCATATTTCCATAATTTTTCTGCTTTTGGCTTTATAGAAAAGGCTTGCAGGGATGATCTAACCATGACTATATAACAATCGAGAATTTTTAAAAATTTAGTTTTCACAAAAAGTTGCTTATTTGTCGGTACCCATGTTGCATCAAGGTCTTACGTTCGTGTAAAATAATATTGGTTCTAATTAACATTCACGGCAATATCATACACTAGGATAGAACCTACGTGTTGTGAAAGTAATAGAAATTAAAGTTGTTTGACCCTTATTCTAAAGTCGGAATGCAACGTTACGTCCAATTTCTCAGTGACGACCAATTACAGTGCGTACGACACTTTGATTATATAATTGTAAGAATCTGATATTATTCATTTACCTCATTTTAAAGAGTTCTTCTTTGGAGGAAACCGGTATTATTTTTTGATTTTCACAAATGGGCAGCTTGAGCGCCTGTATCGCTCCACAGGCCTGATTTTACTGATTAACAAAATGATGTATTCAGATCACGAGTCAAGTATCTATACCACTCGACCATCGATTTTAGAGTTTTAACCTATTACCAGATGGCCAAATGTTAGACTGGTCCAAATTGAAAGGAGCCAAAGATGATAATCAAAATTTATTTTCAACTTTCTGGGTAAAAAACATTGTAGAACTTGAGGAAATTTTACACATTTGTTTCCCATATTGTTTTTCTGAAGGGGCGTCAAAAAGTGTCACTGCGTGGGAATGGTCTAAGCTTTAAGCTTAAAAACACCATTTGTTTCCATGTCAGGTTTTATTGAAAGGTTAAGTTCAAGTATCTGCATTTGCATATAGCCCATTTCCACCCAATCCCGCATTTTAAGCATCTCTTGAAGAAAGCTTTGGAAAACATTGTGGACAATAAAGAAATTGCTTGTGACGAGCAATGTCATCAATGTTCATTAGGTTTTCTACCCTACAAGGTAAAGATTTTCTAAATTCCAGCAACTTGAAATTGTGATATGCAACTTCTTTCAATTTGAACCAGTCTAAGATTTTGTCGTGATGTAATGGGTTAAAAGGTCAATTTTTAATTGTTACAAGCAATTTCTTCATTGCCCACAATGTTTTTTTTATCTTAAAAGGCAAAAATTTCTTCATTCGATCAATTTAAGACTGCTTACAATCTGAACTAGTCTAACATTATGTCGTCTGGTAATGGGTTAAAATATATTATCCATATTTCAACAAGTTTATCCAAGAGCAGTAACCAACCTTTCTACCACTTTCTAACAATCTTGCATCGCCTTGATCTATTTTTAGAACTGCAAAGAGGAATACCCTTTCCAAGTGTGTGCAGACCTTAAATATGCAATCCAGTTTACTGTAAATAACTAACTGGTGTAATCTGAGTTAAAACAGTCTCCTTGAAAATGGGTGTTAATCAGTCAATACATGTATACATATACAAAAACCTTGAAGTCTCAGAAACTCACTATGAACTTTTAACCCTTTAACAAGGTTCAACCTACTGAGATGATCGTAAAAAATCTGCCATTCAAGAATGGCGGTTTAAAAAATTCACTGGATACAATATATGGACATAATCCAGAAGCATAAATCCATATTTTCAACGAATCAAAATTAAAATTTATGGAATCTGAAAAAAAAGTCACCAGGAGATCATTCCAGTGAAATTTGGTTGAAATCCATCAACTGGTTTCTAACAAAAAGACTTTCAAAGCTTTAAACATATATTGAAACTATCCCCTCCAATATTAAAGCCATTTTTTTCATTAGATCAAAATTCTTTGAAGTAATCTGATAAAGGGTCATCCTTTAAGAATTCCTGTAAAATTTGGTTGAAATTCATCATTTTCTTTCTAAGAAGATTTTTAAAGATTTCACCATATATGGAAATTAGCCCCGCCCATTAAAGCCGGTATTTTCATCCGATTAAAAATCTTTGAAGGAATCTGATAAAGGGTCACCAAATGATCATTTCTGTGAAATTTGGTTGAATTCTGTTCAGTACTTTCTAAGGAGAAGATTTTTAAAGTAAAAGTTTACGGACGGGCGGACGGATGGACGCACGCACGGCAGAAACAACACCACGACAATAGCTCGCTGGCTTTCAGCCAGTGGAGCTAAAAATCACAAACCATTTAATGGTTATATACCATAACTAAAACCATTGAACCATTGTACCCTTTAGGGGGCAAAGCGTCCATGACGGCTTGGAGCAAAATGCTTTCACTAAGATTTTAACCCTATTTAAGTTTTTTTCCTTTCACATTGTTTCTCTGGAACGTTTTGGTCATTATGAACAGATAAATGCTGAAAAAACTGAACACAGAGACCCTTAGCCAATTTACAATATCCTAAGATAGTATTGGATATGGCTAGGCTGGTTCTACACATTCCATAGTCGAGAAGTTTTCCGGCCTTACCTTGAATATTAAATATGAATTTTTGAAAACGTCTGCAAATCAAGTGATCTAAATTATTCAAAAGAAATTAGGTAATAAAAAGAGTTCTATTGTAGATTTGTCAAGATGTAAGTCTACATATCTTGAAGTCCATGGGAAAGTTTCTTGCCCTTTCTAGTAATGCGTTTTGGTTTATTCATTGACTGGTGGTGTTTCGGGGCACTTGTGATTAGATAGAGAAAAAAAACTTCTATATTTTATAATAAAAATATCATCCTGCATGTCTTGAAAAGACTGTAATATTTGCATCTCCATATTTTTACTAGCGTTAGATAAAGAGAACTTGTGGGCTGTGTGTATCTAAACATCAAAGAAATTTGAAGTGCAATTAACAATGAATTCGTACTTCTTTCAAAACGAAGATTAAAGCAAAACACCAAAAAATCAATCCGTTTACTATCCGAGCTCTTATTCATAGCACAAATCTTTTCTTTATATCTAGTCCCCTTTATTGATGGCAAGTCACTCTTCTTCATTGCGTTTAGCTTTTCTGGCCTTTTTTTCTTTATCAAAATATGTTTCTTGCGATGTTCATCAACAAATACACTCTGGAAAGCAATCGAAGCTTATAAGGCCTGTAAACAAGGAGAATGTACATGTAGTATTATTTAAACCGTAATTTATCAATTAATTCGGACATATTCTCAAATTACTTTCCAGTAATCACAGTCCAAAGAAGTTTCAATCGCACACGCTGAAACCATAATGACGAGACATACTCCAGAAGAAGCTTATATACACTGACTTTCGTACAGCACTCTCGGTTTTTGAAATTCATCCCATAACTAGCTAAATAAACGATTAACATAACAGCATGTGTTTACATATACTAACTCGATGCCCTTTCTGCATTGTAGGAAGTCCATCTGCTGACACTCAATACATAGCATTTTGCAATGGAGGAGATGGATTGGTGGCCGTGATGCTTGCAGGTGATTTCATTGCTATTGGACATGCCAAAACATTGCAATCCAACCATTTCTTTTATTTTGTTAGAGCGCCGCCATCATAGCGCAGTTGGAAGCGCACCAATCTGATTAAAATCAGACCCACCATAATAGCCCTTTGCTACGTCCCTATATAACGGAGAGAAAGCTTAGTGGTTTTGTAGAGATAATTTTAATGAGATTGATAGCGCATCAGACTCCCAATCTTCAATCAGGGAATGTCATGGGTTTGGTCCCCGGCGGCACAAATTCTTTCCGACACTTGTCTCTCACCAATGGGTGGATAATCGTAAGCCCAAGTGGGATAGCAGCTGGAGGCTAGGAAAGGATGTAATGGTAGTACTGGTGTAAGAATTACCAGGAATCCACTGTAAGGTGCTCCAGCCGCCGCGATATGACTGAAATATTGTAACAAGAGGGCCGTTGGCCCTGGGGCGCTCACCTGAGATAAAGGCTCTTTTTCTTTCAACAGTGTAATTTCATGTTAAGGTTAGGATTATGAAACAAGTGGGCCACAATAACATATAAAGACTATGAACCTGGGGATCCAAAAGTCTAAATTCCAAATTCCAAGGCTTTAGTGCTGATTTGAAAGAAGGTAAAAACTTTTTCCATGGGTTATAATTTCAGAAATAAGAAAGAAGTCTGTGAACTAATGCTTTATGCATACAGCCCCCCCCCCTCCCTGGGTCTGCCCCTGGAGACCCGAGGATCATGATTTTAGCTATTTTGTAAGAGGTCAATATACTGATGCTTCATGCAAAATATAAAGGCTCTACGCCTTCTGGGTCAGGAAGAGAAGATTCTTAAAGATTATTTTGAAATTTCACTTCTGTTGCCATGGCAACCACAGTTTTTAACGGATTTCAATTCTTTTATCTAATTTTAAGGGGGACCACCTAAGGAACATTTCTGCAAAATTTGGTTCAAATTGGCCCTGTGAATTGGGAGGAGATGTCATTTAAAAAATCGTTCTTTATTTCTATATAAAACCCACCCCACTGGGGCTCCGCTCCTGGGGACCCGAGGATCATGATTTTAGCTATTTTGTAAGAGGTCAATATACTGATGCTTCATGCAAAATATAAAGGCTCTACGCCTTCTGGGTCAGGAGGAGAAGATTTTTAGAGATAATTTTAAAATTTCACTTTTGTTGCCAAGGCAACCAGAGTTTTTAACGGATTTCAATTCTTTTAGCTATTTTTGAAGGGGGGCACCTAACCAACATTTCTGCCAAATTTGGTTCAAATCGGCCCAAAGGTTTGAGAGGAGATGTCATTTAAAAAATCGTTCTTTATTTCTTTATAAACCCCAACCCCCTGGGGCTCCGCCCATGGGGACCCGAGGATCTTGATTTTAGCTGTTTTGAAAGAGGTCAATATACTGATGCTTCATGCAAAAACAAGGCTCAATGCCTTCTGGGTCAGGAGGAGAAGATTTTTAAAGATTATTTCAAAAATTCCTTTTTGTTGCCATGGCAACCAGAGTTTTTAATGGTTTTCAATTCTTTTAGCTATTTTTGAAGGGGACCTAAGGAACATTTCTGCCAAATTTGGTTAAAATAGGCCCAGTGGTTTGAGAGGAGATGTCATTTAAAAAAATCTTTCTTTATTTCTATATAAACCCCACCCCCTGGGGCTCCGCCCCTGGGGACCCGAGGATCATGATTATAGCTATTTTGAAAGAGGTCAATTAACTGATGCTTATGCAAAATATCAAGGCTCTATGCCTTCTGGGTCAGGAGGAGAAGATTTTTAAAGATTATTTCAAAAATTTCACTTTTGTTGCCATGGCAACAAGAGTTTTTAACAGATTTCAATTCTTTTAGCTATTTTTGAAGTGGACCACCTAAGGAACATTTCTGCCAAATTTGGTTCGAATTGGCCCAGTGGTTTAGGAGGAGATGTCGTTTAAAAAAATTGTTGACGGACGACGCGTGACACACGACGCACGACGGACGGACGCCGGACAAAAGGGGATCACAATAGCTCACTTGAGCACTACGTGCTCAGGTGAGCTAAAAAGTGGCGTTAAACCCCATTCAATCAATCAATCAATTATTTTGCCAGAGATATTTGAAAAGGGTGGGAACGGCATCTTTAAGCAGCGAACAGGCAAACTTTTCGCCGATGTCAAACCTTTTATCATAAGCCGCAAACAGTTCTGGCCGGGTGGTCCTGTTTGGCTTGTAGTAATATTTGATACAATGACTCAACATTTCAGAATGCCCCCACCCCTCTTTTCATTCAAATAGATTACCAGCATTACAGAAAACCAGAGACACATGAGTTGCTCCACCGGCCCGAATTTACCCATCATACAGTCAATTTTGTTTTCGTAAGCACCGGAAGCAACTCATTTAATATTTGAATCAATTTACAGGGAAGCATTTTTTATACGAAAAATGTTCCCAGTCAAGCAGTAAGAATTAATTCACTTGCATCATTATGCGATCTGAAAGTAAAATTTGACCAGTCCCCCAAGGCCATATTGATAAACCTAAAATTCTCCAAGAAATCTGATAAAGGTCACCAAAAGATTATTCCTGTGAAATTTCGTTGAACTCCATCCCCCGAGAAGACTTTCAAAGTTTTCACTGTAAACCATATAATGAATTTATAAAAGCCATCCATAAAAGCCATGTTTTTAGCCTAAAACTATCACTAAATACGATTTTCAACACCATTTAAGTAAACTTTTTAACCCCTATCAAAGCTATTATTCAGTCATTAAATAAACGTAGTTTTTATTATTTTCATTCTCCACGAGAACAAAATTATCTCTGAATAAAACGGCGCAGTAAAGGGTAAAAGGTCATGAGATGTGTCGGGGAAAAACAGACCATTAGAGATCGGACAAAATGAAGAAGAAAATCTCATTTAAGGCCAAGTTCTTGCGCTTACATTAAGGCTCATTATTCTGACATAAAACAACATAACAAAACAAAATTTAGACAGATCCAAAAATCAAAGAAGTTGCAGATAATCTGTAGTTGATGAAACCTCATCTTTTTTGTCTTTTGAGGTTGAAATCATTTTTCAGTGTTTTCACAACGCTCTTTTCTTGTTGGTGTCAAAACGCGTCATCATTTTCCCAAAATGTCCAGAATGTTTTCTATTTAATAAGATGGCCCTGATGTACTTTCTGTTAAGATTTTGCCTGTAACCTCTTTCAATATGGACTTTTTGTTCAGGGATTAAGAAATAAAGTAATATCTTTACAAATACAATGTATTTTATGGACCTACTTCTATCTTTGCTGCCTTAAGAAAAAATACAGCTGCCTGACACATGGGAGTCACAAGAAGACAATCATTCTGTGGAAATTTTATCATGGTCCATCAAGAAGCGTAGGTGTATTTGCGCACTTAAAATTTTTTGACAAGTCCCTTTTTAGTTGAAGCGACATTGACTTGCAAAATGTCACATGGAAACAAATATGTGGTGAAAATTTCACCAAAACTCATCAAGAATTGTAGGAGGTGTTGCACACACAAGGTTAAGTTAACATCCATCCGCCTGACTACCTGCTGCCAACATTCTTTAATCTTATTACCAGTTTTTTTCCCTTCAGAAAACCTGGTTAAAATAATCTAGAACAGTTGCCAAGTGAACAAATACCCCAAACCCTAAGATTGCCATTGACTTTGAGCAAAATAATAAACCTTAAAATAATAGTGTACATCGTTGGTCTGGAACAACACAAGTATAATGTTAATAAGTCCTGTATGATACTCTTGAGTTGGAGATGACACCAATTAAAAAAGAAGAATATTTATCACCTTGACCTTTGTGACCTCAAAACAATAGGGCACAGGCTTGTGCCATATATAAAGTTTCAAAATTCTAGGACAAATGGCTTTGGGCAGCAAAGTGGTCCAGTAGTAAAACACAGAACTACCAATCAGGTCTATGGTAAGAATTCCAAACACAGCAGGATTTTTCAGGGATACCCGTCTCCTGTCCAGCTAGAAAAGAACTGGTAAGAAACCCAGAGGTAGCTTCATGTGTATTGATGCTTTACGCCGGGCAAGTTAATAAACCAAAGATACATTGTATATATTTGTTGAAGAGCCAAGGGTGTATTAACCTGGATCACCTTGTATCCATTCTTTTTTCTCTCATGTTCCATACCAAATATATCTAGAGCACAGAGGGACTTAAATCCCACAATTACATAGATTAACTGCATTTGAATAAGCAAGCACAAATCTGAAGCAAAACTAATGGACAGACACTTTGAAACCACTATACCACACCCTGTATAAAAGATAAGGGGTACCATATGTATATTAAGACACCGTAGCTACATAACACCTAAATCAAAACAATACTAAATGGTTGTTCCAGGACAACTGCTGTCGAGCCCGCAGAGTTTTGTAGGTATCATACTCCTGACAAGCACAATTTTAGTGTTTGACCTTGAGCTTTGACCTTGAACTATCCAAAAAGTTATTTTAAATGGTACATCTACTGATGATGGAGAATAATTGAGTCAGTTTATTATGAAATCCATCCATAATTGTAGGAGTAATTGTCCAGAGAAACACAATTTTAGTGTTTGACTTTGAGCTGTGACCTTGGTCTTAGAACTGTCCCAAATATTCTATAGGCACATCTACTCATGATGGAGAATAATTGTTTCAAGTTATTTTCAAATCCATCCAATGTACGAGTAATTGTCAAGACAATTTCGGACGGACAGATGGACTAAGGCACATACACCATCTTGTCATAGTGACAACTAGGTCTTGCTCTCCGCAAGCCGGCTTGACAAAAATAGTTCATGATAATGAAATTAGTGATGAGTTTCATTATGGTATTTGATTAACCCAGTACTAGATGACTAAATTCTTTTCCAAATTCAAAGATGTTGTTGACAAATTTTAGTTCATGAAATTTTGGATTTTCTATAATTTTGGGGTAGAAAAGAATGTGGATTATACTAGAAATTGCTTGTAATTATTAATTCCCCATAATGTTTTCCAAAGCCTTGTTTTTTTTTCAAAGTGTCATTGTGGGGGAATATCTCAGAATCTTGTATTTTACATTTCTCAAGAGAAGTTATTTTCTGCTTTTTGGAAATCGGCATACTTTTTTTTCATATTCAAAAAAGCATAAAATGTTATTGAGAGGTTAAATTTTTAGAGAGTCATTATAGAACTTGAACTTGCAACTATGTTAACAAATTCTCACACAATTCTACATATGGCTGACCCATAAGAAAATCAATTTCTTTATTTTCAACATTTAACCAAAAACATATATTTAAAAAATTCCTCTATCTAAAATTGTTTTTCTGCAACTTCCTTGTTTTCTGACTTTTCTAAAATTTTGTCGTCTGGTAATGGGTTAACATCCTCTAAAAAGGCTTATCCCATTCCAACACAGCAAACTTTAGACCAGTCTGAATTCAAAGAAATTGAAGACAACATTTTTAAGTTGATGAATTTGTTAAAATCTTTGTCATTTGGGATAGAAAACACCGTGGATAATGAAAAAATCGCTTGTCACAAGCAATTTCTTCATAGTCCACTGTGTTTTCCAAACCTTTTGTATTTAGGGGTATTTAAAAGCGTCATTGTATGAGAATGGCTTAAGCTTTTGAGTTCAGAACAAATGCCCCTTCACAAATGGAAATCAATCAAACACATGAAAATGGTATGGAATTATTTCTATGTACAAGAAATGGAAAATGATAATGACTACAATACATTAATTCCTTGTTCTGTAAAAAAAGCACACATACAGTAAAATCTTTCAATGTTAGAAAAAGAAGATGATGTCTGAAGTAAAAATATACAAATGCGCATTATCAAATTTTTTGTATGAAGAAGACAATAATGAATATGATAGCTCAGACAGCAGGAAGGCTGCTACCCCTTGTCATATTGAACCAGGAATATTCCTATTATTGCAGGAGGAATAGACAAAGATCAGCCTGCACATAAATGCTTGTCCCTTTTAACCCTTTCCCACATGATAAAATTTTAGATCAATCCGAATTCAAAGGAGTTGCAGACGACAATTTTAGGTTGATGAAATCTTTTAAATCTTTGCCTTTTTGGCTAGAAAGCATTGTGGTTAATGAGGAAATTGCTTGTTACAAGCAAATTCTTCATTTTCCACAAAGTTTTCAAAAGCTTTAATATTGAGGGGCGTTTAAAAGCGTCATTGTGTGGGAATGGGTTAAGTCAAGGATGTTAATGACATTTAATTTTCAAAATAAGTATAGACCTAGAAATAGTGCTTTCAGTGCGTCCAGCACTTTGATTTTCATGCTGTTTTGAAAAAGGATTTTTTTCAAGCAAGACAATGGTTAGCATGGTGTACAGGGGTCGACAATAACAGTGTCTCTGGATCCTGAGGATCCCTGTAAATTGGAAGGGACCCCAACTATCTCAGGCTGGGTATTCCGTCAGGATTCTACAATATTTCTCCAGTACAACAGATCTTAAAGGTATGTATCGATGTTTTTTTCATGTCACAGATTTGAATTATTTTTGTTTACTCTCGTATACTATTTGAATACAATATGCTCAAAAGAAGTTTTGCTAAAATCAGAGGTCGCTTATCAGAAAAAAAGCAGGGTATTTCCTTAATAGCCTACGTAGGCTATTAATCTATTTTTAGATTAATCCGAGACAGTTGCGAAGATTATATGTTCATTCACGTGGTGCGAATAACCGTTGGAACCCTGAATCTAGTTTAAATTACATCACACAAACTTCATCGTTACGTCATTAGGAGTTATATTCGCTAGCCGGTCTTTAATTCTGTAAAGATAAGTCCAAAACTGTCGTAAGTGTTATTAAGAATACATACACTTACCGTAGTTTTGCGCTTACCCTTTCATGTGACCTGAATTAGGACGTTGGCTGTTTCGCTAGTAAATTTGTTTACCTTCTGTTGACTTTGGGTCATATGCAAATGAGGCCATTCGATGTCGTCAGCCGAATTCCGTTATATCTAAAAATAACCTGGAATTTCGCTGAACCTTTCCTATATAACCACAAAAAGCCACTTTGTGCCTATTAGATTACCACCAAGACGATACCTGACTCAACTTAAAGTATTAAATGTTCGTTTGATTGTATTTTTCGGCACTTGATAATTTTTTCTTATCTAGGTTTCAGAAACATCGATACCTCCCTTTAATGCATCAGCTAATGCTCCTTTTGATAGCTTGTTTTTGTAGAAAACATTGTGGATAATGAAGAAATTGCTTGTAACAAGCAATTTCGTCATTTTCCACAATGTTTTCCAAGGTTTTATTTCAAGCTGGGCTCATCAGGACAGGATTGCATGTGATTGAGTTAATGTATATCAAGAAGGGATCCCTGATTATCTTGAGGGAACCCTGAAGTAATAACTAGGGATTCCCTTTGGATCCCATTGAAGCAAAGTTAGTGTCGACCCCTGGTGTAGGGTTTGGACATTAGTCATTGACTAATTTTGCATGTAATTACAGGGGTCAATTCTGCGTTTGAAGGGTCTAAACAATACAAGATGGGTGTAGATTACTCTCCTTAATTTACTTGCTCAAGCTAACTGATCCACTCAAATTTAAATCAATAAGGTATTTTAGAAAGTCAACTGGGTATGAAGACAAAGGGTGTGATTAGATTAGCAGAAACTGATATTATCATTCATGTCAACTTTTACTTTGCATAACATGAATGTCACCATATACAATGGGGCTCCTCTATCATGATAATACAAGTATTTACAGTTTTGGAATGATTGTGTCCATTTTAGTCGTAATAGGAATTTGTCAATAAAGGCCCCTCTTCCGTTGATAAGTAGGGTTCTTCCTCATGACTTTATAGTCATTTTAAGCAAGTTTGAGAAATATTGAGCCCAAATTGTGACTTGTAGAGTTGCAACATTGAATTGTTGACAACAGATTATGTACATTTATGCATCACAAAAGCTCAGCATGAGCATATTGGCTGAGCATTGATCTAAAATCACAACAAGAACGCCAGTGGTCCTTGTGCTCACCTGAGATAAGGCTCTTTTTTCTTTAAGGCCTAATAGAAAATGGGTTAGGAGAAGACCTCCTTTAACATTTAACTAAAATCCACTTATGTTACTATGCCAATCAATGCTTTCAGCAAATTTCAAATATATTAGTAATTATCAAAAGGGGCAAAATAATGTATTTCTGCCAAATTTGGTTTAAAAAGGGTTACCTTCTTTATTTCTATTTTAGCCTAATCACCCTTTGGCTCTGAATCTTATCAATTTTAAAAAAAGGTCAATTCATGCGAAATTCAAGATTATTCAACTTCTGGCTCAGGATGAGTTGTTTTATTTTTATTATTTTTTTCAAACTTACTCTTGTTGTCATAGCAACAAGAGATTTCAACTGATTAAATTCTTTGGTTAAAATCCGCCCAGTGGATTGGGAGGAGATGTCATTTTAAAAATCCTCCTTTATTTCTATATAAGCCCCACCCATCCCTGGGACTCTGCCCCAGGGGGCCTGAGGTTGATAATTTTAGCAATCCTGAAAGAGGACAATGTACTGATGCATCATGCAAAATATAAAGACATTAGGCCCTCTGGGTCAGGAGGAGATAATTTCTAAAGATTTTATTTAAATTTCAGTTTTATTACCATGGCAACCAGAGATTTTAACGGATTTCAATTCTTCTTCTTCACCAAAGGAACTTTTCTGCCAAGTTTGATTGACATCTGCCCAGTGGTTTGGGAAGAGATGTCGTTTTACATATCCTTCTTTATTTCCAAATTAGCACCCCCCCCGGCCCTGGAGACCCCAGGGTGATGATTTTAGCAATTCTGAAAGGGATCAATATACAGATGCTTCATGCAAAATATTAAGACTCTAGGCCCTCTGGGTTAGGAGGAGATAATTTTTTTTTTTTAAATTTCACTTTTGATACCATGGCAACCAGAGATTTTAACCATTTCAATTCCTTTAGCAATTCTTAATGGCCACCACCCAAGGAACATTTCTGCCAAATCTGGTTGAAATCCGCCCAATGGTTTGGGAGGAGATGTTGTTTTGAAATTCCTTATTTATCTCTTTATAAGCCCACCACCCCCTGGGACTACGTCCCTGGGGACACCAGAGAGAAGATAATTCTTAAAGTTTTTATTAAAATTTCACTTTTTTAACCATGGCAACGAGAGATTTTAACGGATTTCAATTCTTTTAGCATTTTTTAAAGAACACTACCCAAGGAACATTCCTGCCAAATTATGTTGAAATCCGCCCAGCGGTTTGGGAGGAGATATCATTTTCAGATTGTTGACACTCAGTCGACAACACACGACAGATGCCGACGATCAAAATACCTCAGCAGGAGCACTTTGTGCTCAGGTGAGCAAAAAAGGGCAAATAATGAGTATATATTTGAAAGTTTCAGTGTGAATAACCCTTCTCTAGTTTATGTTGGTATATATCTTATAAAATTTTAAATGTGTCGTACTTAAACAACTAATCTTTAATATAGTTTTCAAAAGACCATAAGATGCCCCAATGCAAATTTGAGGGATCCAAATATTCTGTCCTGAACCTAAGATATTTCTTTGAAGGGGTCATTTGATTTGTTTGTTTGAATGTGGTTTAACACCATTTTTAGCAATATTTCAATCCTACTGTGGCGGCTGGAGCACCCATCCATAGATTTCCTGTATTTCTCACACCAGTACCACCACTACATCGTTTCAGAGCCTCCAGCTGCTCATCTCACTTATGTTTACAATTATCCACCTATTGGTTGGAGACAAAAGTCTAACCTTATGATTCAAAGTCAGACATGCTACAAACTGCACTAAGGTGATCCAAGAGGGTCAAAACAGGATATTTCCCGTTTTATTCGGGTCAAACCCTAGCCATGAGCAATGTTTTCTCTGCAAACATAAAATAATTTGTTTTAATAATCTCAACAATAGCCAACACATTCAACTGAGGTGTAAAACCTTAACCCATTTCCACACAATGACGTTTTCCCTAAATTGCTTAAGTATAACTAATGGGAAAAAAAATGTGAAAAAGAAAGAAATTGCTAGAAAAAATTGCTTCATTTTCCACAATACTTTCTACCCAGAAAGTTGAAAAAAACTAAAATTTCATTAACTTTGAATTGTCATCTGCGACCCCTTTCAATTTGGACCAGTCTAAAATTTTGGCATCTGGTAATGGGTAAATGCTTCATTGTATTTGTATTTTTTCCCTTGCTAGGAAACGAAGGGTTTCAGAACATGTTTTATCTAAATTTTGAACACCTTAATTTCCACAAAATTATCATCATAAAATTTATGATATATCTGAAAGTACTTTAACCCTTTACTGTACAATCACTGGTTTTTACGTCCTTGTGATTTTTATACTTGAGAAAACATTGTGGGAAAAGAAGAAATTGCTTGTAACAAGCAATTTCTTCTTTTTCCACAATATTTTCTATCCTACTGAAAGGTTATTTTTCAAATTAAATCCAATATAAGTTGTCGTCTGCAAAACCTTTGAAATTGGACAGGTCTAAAAATGTTAAAGCAGGAAAGGTTTAAAAAGCCATTTTTTCCTTTTACAATCATGATATCTTTACTGGCCAACCAAAACCTTATAACTACAGCAAAAGTAAGCTGTAGTTACGAGGTTTTGATCACTCACTGATGATTTATTATTCTTTGATTCATCCTACAATCTAAGTGGAGTCCTTTTAATTGCAACCCTGATAATAGCAATTCATTGCTTAATAACAACTGACTTCATGCACAAATATTAGATCTAAAGAGCAAACAACTGCTTATTATAGCAACTTCTGGTTGATTGCAACAAGTGTGGACAAAATCAGTGTTGCAATTAAGAGTCAACTGTAAATACCACAACATTTCCTTATAAGACATTTTCTCTAATCTCTATTATACATGATCACAACTTTAACCTATTCCCACATGATCCTGATTTTTTACGCCCCTCAAGGAAAAGCTTAAGAAAAAAATGTGGAAAATGAAGAAATTACTTGTTGCAAGCAATTTCTTCATTATCCACAATGCTTTCTGACCTAGTAGGCAATAATCTTAAATGCCATAAACTTAAAATTGTTATCTGTAACTTCTTTCATAGGGACCAGTCTGAAATTTTGTCTTCTGGTAATGGGTTAAAATAGGAGCAGTCTAACATTCTGTTTCTCCGTTAGAGGAAAATACACACAATAGTAAAATAACACACAAAGCATAAGCACTAAAAATTGATTTTCACAATAACAAGCTGACACTGTAAGGATAGCCTAATAGTTCTAAATCACTCCCACACAATCACCCTTTTTGAAGCCCCTCAGGAAGAATGTGTTGGAAAACATTGTGGAAAACGAAAAAATTGTTTGTAACAAGCAATTTTTTCATTGTCCAAAATATTTTCTACACAAAAAAGACCAGATATGTTAAAATCGATCAGCTAAAAAATTGTTTTCTGCAACTTCTTTCAATTTGGACCAGTCTAAAAATGTTATATTAAATGGTTAAACTATCATAGACAATGACACAATCACTTTCAATCAACTCCTTTCAAAACCACTGCATACTAAATGACAAGGTTATCAAATTTTGACACTAAGAGTATTGCAAATATTAACAAATTATTCAGATTTAGATCGGAGGAAGTAGTTTGACTGATTGCCGTTGTCCTTTCTCCAAATGAGATAAACGCCAAGCAGCAGGAGGGCTGCAGGGAGGAGACCCAGATGCATCATGAGCGCTTCTCTAGAGCTGACAAGTCCATCAAAGAAATACGAGATATTCAGACTAACAAGCACCATAGACATCGCCTGAAAAAGACATCATTAAATTTATCGCAACATTTTCATCTTTAAATGAAGCATCCAGGATATTCAAAAGAGGAAATTTCGACATTATCCTCAATGTTTTCTATCCAAAAAGACAAAAAACATTTAAAATGTCATCAACATGAAATTGTCCTCTGCAGCTTCTTTCAATTTTGACCAGTCTAAAATTGTGTTGTATGGGTTAAGCCTGCAGAGATGGTAATTACAGCATGCAGTCCCTTTTGCCTGATGGGTCATTGTTAAATCATCTAAGCTATTACCAGACAACAAAACTTTAGACTGGTTCAATTTCAAAGATGTAGCAAACAGCAATGTTTAGTTGATGGAAGTTTTATTTTGTCCTTTGAGGTAGAAAACTTTGCAGATAATTTAGAGATTCCTTGTAACTTGCATTTCTTAAAAATTTCCAAACTGCTTCCCAAAGCTTGCGGGTGTGAATTGAGGACCCTTTGGCTAACTAGAAAACAAAATTTCAAACTGGGTCGTGTATGGCACAGTGGCTAGAGAAAAGTGACAGTAATCGGAGAGAAGTTAAGAGTTATGCTCTAACTCATTACCACTCAATTCTACTTTTTCATGTACCAAAGAAAATTAAATATTGTAAACACTGTGACAAAAAAGGCAGCACACTTTTAGACTGGTCTAAATCAAAAGAAGTTGAAGTCAACAATTATCAGTTAATGAAAATTAAGAAATTTATCTTTCAGGATAGAAAACATTGTGGGACATGAAGAAATTTCTTGTTACAAGTGATTTCTAAATTCTACACAATCTTTTCCAAAGCTATTTTCTTAAGGGGTGTAAAAAACAGGATAATCTGGGAATTGGTTTAAACATAATATGCAACTTTTTAAAAATTGGAACAGTTCTAGATTAACTTCTCTGTCCCTACAAGTGACAAATATAAGTTTCAAAGTAGCTTATCTGCACTACAACCTAAAATTTATTATTAAAGTCCACCTACCAGTATTTGTGAGAGAAAAAAAGACCTGCGATCATCATCAAATCTAAAGCTGGTTGCATACCAGGCAGTGAAGGAGATCCCAAACAGCATTGCTCCGATACACTGTACAATAAGTCTTCCAAATGGATCAACCTGTATGAAAAATGTGTGAAATAATGTTTCAGAGATAAGATTTCAAAGAGAACTGTTTGAACACCTTCTATGCTCCACAGGCCTCAAACTACAGATAAAAAGATCGCAATAAGGATGTTTCTGAAAGCAAGGAAGGAAAATTATTTGAAAGAAATTCTTCAATCCAGAAATGTTACTTCCATTGTTCTTATTTGAAATAATTTCTTCAGTCAAGAAATATTACATTGTCCTCACTGATATTCAACAAAGTGATTCAGTTCAGCAGAATTAACTGACCCCCTTTAATAATATATCTTACATTATTGAGCCTAATTAGTTCATAATTTCAACCTTTTATTTTTTTGTTATATCTAATAAACAAAGGAGCATTAATGTAAATTTGGTTACAATCCAGTCACTTTCTGAGAAGACTTGAAATGTTTTCACTGTATGCCATATATTGAAATAAGCCCAACCTATAACGAACAATTTTTCAACTGGTCATAAATTTTAAAGAGAATCTGAAAAAAAAGTCACCATAGGACTATTCCTATCAAATTTGATTGAAATCCATCTATCATTTTCAGAGAAGATTGTTCTCCATTGATCATATAGGAACATAGCCCTGCCCTTAAAAGCCTTGTTTTTAATTCAATCAAAATTGTTTGAAGAAATCTGAAACTATTATTCCCCATTAAGCAATGTTTATAGCCTGATCAAAATTCCTTTGAGGTAAATTTATAATCACCCAAGAATGATTCTAGTGAAATTTGGTTGAAATTAATTAAGCAGTGTCTGAAAGATCTTTCAAGTTTTCACTATGTACCATATACAGAAATAAGTCCCTCATATAGAAGCCGCATTCTTTATCATATCAAATTCTTTGACATGATCTAAAAAGCATTGCCCAAAGATCATTCCTGTTTAATTTGGTTGAAATTCATCCAACAGTTCCCGAGATTAAAAAAGTTTTCAACTTTTCACTATGGTTTTCTTTTTTAAATCTTATCAAAGTTCTTAAAAAGAATCTAATAAAGGATCTTTCCTGTGAAATTTGGTTGACATTTATCCAGGGGGAAAGTTTAGACATGCACTAGTCTACACACACAAAGCAGTGACAATAAAGAAGCCTCAGGCCAGTAGAGCAAAAATAGCTTTGCCTGTACACATTTAAAAATCAAAGGACTGAAAGTCCTGAGAGCGGTTTTGCTGGCTTATCAGCAACCGCGCTCAATAATGCCAACACGTATCATCAAGATGAGTAAATAAATCCTACACCTAACAGGGATGAGCAGCTGGATGCACGATAAGGATGTAGTAGTAATACTGGTGCAAGAACTACCAGGAATCCATGGTTAGGAGCTCCAGTCACCCCGATATAACTGAAATACTATTAAAAGTTGCGTTAAAACCCCATTCCATTAATCATGACCCTTTTACTGTTTACCGAAATCGCTATTATGATTTAATCACAACATTTTCTTTAATATTATTTCATCAGTCCGTGAATTTTGTGGTTGTGTGGTAAAAGGTTAAATAATAAAAGGTAAAGCAATCAAAGCTAACATTCAATTCTTTTTGCCTTGGGCATATTATCATTACGTACTACATGTTCGTTTCAAAGATATAGTCGAATTCGAGAGGTAAAAGGGTGTTTTATTCGGTGGGGTTAAATAGGCGCCTGAATCCTTACTTTAACAGGGTTGTAACTTGTAGCATATACTGCGTACAGGGGGTGTTAATTTGGTCAGTCCTGCCAGGTCGAAACTAATAGACAGGGTTAGGAGTTTGTTTACTCCACTAACCACTGACCTAGATTCTATCTTGAAATGCGAGGAGATTATTTCTCCCATTTAGGCAGTTCATTAGACAATTTACTATGGATATATTAAGTCAAATTCCTTGATATTCATGACAAAAAGGAGGCTGTTGGCATTCAGATAGTAAGTTATTTTCTTCGTCAGCAATGAAACAAGATGGAGGCAATCACATAGATTTTCACTTCAAGTTTATGAGCATGCGTGGAAATGAGTAGAAAATTCGTAAAAACTTGTTTCCGGTTGATCGATGTGAAATACCGGTTTTGTCCTACAAAACCGCTAAAAATCTGAATATCATTAACAAATTATATGAAAGGTAATTCAAAGAGCATTCCTACCAAGTAAAGTTTGAATTGGACCAGTAGTTTAGCGATGATGCTTACAGAAATCAAAGAGAAAAACTTGTTTTTAATTCTTGATAAAACAACTTTTTAAAAGGTTTTTATAAGGAAAGTTTCTGGAACCATCACATACACGCATCATTACCTTGAATGGAAACACCCAGGTTGGATAGGCAAGGAAGGACAACCCAGACAGGAACAGAATTAGGAAGTTGAGCCTTAAAATGGTGCTGACATGTCCTTTCTGCTCTCGTCCACCTACACGATAATCTCCGTACCACATCTGGTATACAGTTGTCAATAGCAACAGGGCATAGGCTACCACATCAAAGTAAAGAGTCTGAAAAATAAGTTTCAGATCTTATCAAAAACATTTAACACATTACCACACAAACATGTCTTTTTGTGCCCTTTAAGGTATTATACTGCCTTTTCTCTTTTCCTCACTATGTTTTCTACCAAACTTGACACTTAGTTTTTATGTTAAATACCCTTAAATGCATTCTAAAATGTTGCCTGCAACTTCTTTCAATTTAAGCCAGTCTTAAATTTTATCCACCTGTTATTGCATTGGTTAAGGCTGAATATTATCCCAAGCTTTCATACCCAAAATCTTGAAATGGTCTATTAACCTTCATAATTGAAGGGTTGTGAGCTCCTTATTATGAAACCACATTTGATGACTTCTATCTAAAAATGTTTTAAGTGCCTCTGGATTTTTTGAAATGGGAACTGGTTTCTGCAAAGAACCTGTTTGGCTCTACAAATACAAAACCAGTGCACTTACCAAAAATTCTATTGGCTTAAAGCATTGAACCTGTGAAGTCTTTACAAGCTAATATAATTATGGACAAATAGAATTTCAGTTGTTAAGTGCTGGAATTTGGATCAGTTGCATAAATGGTCGGTTGAAAATCAAATGCTTTTACTATTTGACTTAAATGGACTAACTCTTGTGGTGATTCTCTTGTACACTTTAACTCCATTATAGCACTATCTGCTACAGCGCTAAATCCAGTATAACGCAGGGTCCACTTGTCTCTAAATTATTTTTTGTTGACTATTTTTGGTTGCTGCGGTGATGGTTCCTGATTTGTTTGACGTTAATACTGATTTAACTGCGATTTTTACGATCTGGTTAAAAAAGATAGGAGCAATATAAAAATCAACAAGAGCCATGTCAGACATGGCCATCCCCCGCCTATAAAGCTTGATAGTAAACTGAAGCCAGTGAGATTTAGGCTTCATGTGCACTGCATTCCTTCTCAATGAGTTTGATAATAGCTATTATACTTTCAGAGATAGGTCAAGACAAAACCTAAGTGGCAATAACTCCAAAATAATGCAAGCAAGACTTTTGGTTCATGTGCACTGCACTTCTCCTCAACAAGATCTATCCACCTATGAAGTTTCAAGTTAATAGCTATTATACTTTCAGAGATATGCCCTGGACAAAATCTTAGTCTTTAAAACAACAAAGGGCAAATTGAAAATTATGGAAGCAAGAGTTGTGGTTCTTGTGCACTGCACTTCTCCCCAATGAGATCTATCCACCTATGAAGTTTCAAGTTGATAGCAATATATACTTTCAGAGATTTGCTCTGTACAAGTTTAGTGACGGAAGGACGGTCTGAGACCATTACTATATCCCCTTTGCCGAAACGGCGGGGGATAATAATTACCTGATGCCAGGTAAATATTAGCCAGGTAAGTATTTCACACCAAAGAGTGGAAGGTTAGAAGTGATTAATGCTTTAGGTCTTAGTTATTTGCGTTGTTATGTTTAAATGAGTTATTAATATTGATAAGCAAAGCACAGATTTTTGAAATCTCACATCTTACAAGAAAATCTTCATTGAAAGTGTTGGTGATAACTTTTTAATTCTCCAAACAGAATTACGACAAATACTCTAAAGTTTACTAGGTATCCCAAAGTCTCTGAGTTATGTTGATTATTGTGACACATGCAGAAAAATAGATCTAAATAAAGTCAAGGATCAAAATAAAATTGAGCATGCTTTTTACCTGCTACAATATTTGAAGTTAAATCCAGTTTTGTGCGTTTGTTCAGCATAAATCCTGATTTGTAAATGACTAGCTCCAGAATATTTAATGTAATCATGTTTTAACAATGGTAAAATATTTAGGAAAGTCTATAAAGAAGTTGACAGTCGATCCACAAAGTATAAAGTGAAACTAGACATGACACAGTCTCTGAATTTTTTGTATCATTATAATGACCTTCATGGTATTAAAAGTTATAAATAAGACTGAACTTATTTGTTTGTCATTACAAAGCTTAATCCAGTATGTACATGTGTAATGTCTGCATTCAATTTGTTAAAAGGTTCTTAGAGTCTATGAAATAAAGACTCAGTAACAGCTTTTTATCTCTATGTTGTCTAGAATTTTATCACCTCAGCTGCATTTCCTTGCTATGTTTGTATATGTGTGTCCAATAGATTAAGTGGACTAACTTAGCCGGTTATAAAATTTTGCCACCTACTAAAGATTTGTCCTGTTCTCAAAACTGATTTATTCGGTTTTTATGCCAAGAAGGTGGTGGTCCCCTTATTAATGAAATAAAGTGGGATGATGCTGAAATAGGTTAACCAGTTGTTCTTCTTCAGTCCGCGGCTTACTTCGGACCTCTCCATTTTTTTCTGTACAAAGTGGTCCAATTTAAGCCAGATTCTTCAATTCCCAAGCAGTCTTGTGAATATCAGGGAAAATAAAATCCTCACTAATAAAACCAGATTTACAGTTACCTCACAAATTTGGTTATCATTTTCAGGTTACTAAAGCTTACCTGGGCAATAGTGAGATCACTTCTGATTTACCTTGTTGGTAACATTGCTCATGTTGGCAGAATGGTAAGGTATTCATTATGAGTAGTTCTATCTAATATGAAGTACACACTTGAAGAATGCCATGCATTATTCAGTCATAAGTTTTCCCAAATGGCAGCTCTAACTGGTACAATGTATTACAGTTCATACCTTAACCCATTCCCACACAAGCCCTCCTTTTTACGCCCCTCAAGAAAAAAAGCCTTGGAAAACATTGTGGAAAATGAAGAAATTGCTTGTATCAAGCAATTTCTTCATTTTCCACAATGTTTTCTATCCAAAAAGACAAAGAAAATTTAAATTTCACCAACTTGAAAATATAGTCTGCAGCTTCTTTCAATTTGGACCAGTCTAAAATTTTGTTGAGTTGGAATGAGTTAATTGAATTAGTTGACATTGAACCTACTCAGTTGTAGCCAGTTTGCCACTAGATTGTCCTTTTTTTCTTTGAGAGAGATTCTTTGAACATCACTTGCTTGTGAAAGTGGCCCAGTTCTAAATCCAACTCAGAATCTAGAAGGCCAAGTCAATGATATCAGTTAAAATGGTAATACTATTAGTGCCAGTTGAAGTAGCCCTTTATCATTACATTCATCAGTTGTTGGGTTTCCCACTGTTGGTTTTCAATGGCTTTTTTCATGAATGGTCTACTTTTCCAAAGAGTACTAGGAGAAATTATGAATCTTTTTGCGAGCAATGATACATATTTCATATGGACATCAGGTAAGTAAAGCCGGAATTCCGTAGAGCCCTACATCACAAAGAAACACACAAAAAAACCCCAACAACAACAACAACAAAAACCTAGTGTAAAAAGGTTATTTTAAATCAATCCATTAACCCATGACCACACAAGAAAAATTCAGACTGGTCCTAATTGAAAGAAGTTGTAAATGACAATTTCAAGTTGAACAAATTTAAAAGACTTCATCTTATAGGGCAGAAAACATTGCAAATAATCAAGAAATTGCTTGTTACAAGCAATTGCTTTATTTTCCACAATTTATCTCAAAGCCTTTTTCTTGAGTTGCATAAACAAAACAGGATTGTGGGGGAATGGGTTATTAGGAGTTTTAGTCCAATGCATACATTAACATCTCATGATGTACACTGACCAATAGCTGGCCCCACCAATAAACTCCGACAGGAAGTTCCACTTCAATTTTAATCAGGTTTATTTTCCGAAATTTATGGCAAGTAGTAGTAACAAAAAGGTAGAATACTTGTTTGGCGACCCAAACATCGTAACTACAGCTTGAAAAAGCTGTAGTTACGACGCTTAAGTCGCTAAACGACATAAATGTTTCAAACAAATGGCAGCCAATGTCGGAGTTTAAATAACCATTCCGGGCTGAATCAATTATTTGATTGGTCGATATATTCCTTGATTGACAGCAGCAATTGGTCAACTATGTCTTACTAATTCCTTGATTGACAGCAGCAATTGGTCAACTATGTCTTACTAACTGCAAGTGGGATTCACAAAAATCACTCCCTATATCTGCATTTATCGAGAAAAATATTTGTAACTGCCTACTTACCTTAGAGATAAGCCTGTCAGTATCTTGGGAATAAAAATATGCCAGTACAAGCAACAGTGTAAGGCTTCCCTGTAATAAAAAATAAATGTAATTGATTGTCCTAAAACACAGAAGTAGATGAAAAAAATTCAATGACACACCTTCTGTTTGTATGTCAAAGAATGTAATTGTAACCAAGCACTCTCATTAACCCTTTCCTGTACAATCACTTATTTTTACATCTCTAAGGAATTAGACTTGAGAAAACGTTGTTGAAAAAGAAGAAATTGCTTGTAACAAGCAATTTCTTCTTTTTTGACAATATTTTCTACCCAATAGGCTGGTTGCTTTTTGAATTGTACTTACTTTACAATGTAGACTGCTATCACTTTGAATTTAGACGATTCTAAAATTTTGAAAAACAGTAAAAAGTTAAGGACAAATTTTAGGAATCCTTATAATTCTAAATTTTAATTTCCGGAAGTTTTCATAAAATTTACCCTTTCCTGTTCAATCCCTGGTTTTTAGGTCCCTGTGATTTCATAATTTAGATAATACTGTGGAAAAAGGAAAAATTGCTTGTATCAAGAATTTTCTTCTTTTCCACACTACTGAGTGCTCATTTTCTAAATAAATGTACTTTAAATTTTCATCTACAAAACTTTTGAATTATGACAGGCCTAAAAATTTGCAAAATAGCAAATGGCTAAAGAATTTTTCATATTCCCCCCCCCCCTCCTCAAACAAGAGGGCCAGAATGGCCCTAAAATCGCTCACCTGACTAATGTAAGATGATTCAAAATTTTGCCAACACTTTTGAAAAGGGTCACCCAATGAATATTCATTTAAATTTAGTTGAAATTTGCCCAATGGTTACTGAGGAGATGTTTAAAAATTTCAAAGTAAAAAAACTGCCCTGCCCTGCCACGCCAATATTTGGGTGTAAATCAAAATTCTGCAAACACCTTTTGAATAGGGTCACCAAAGGAACATTCATGCCAAGTTTGGTTGAATTGGCCAAATGATTACTGAGGAGAAGATATTTAAAGATTTCTAAATAAAAAACTGCCCCAACCTGCCACGCCCATATTTGGGCATCAATCAAATTTCACAAACAACTTTTGAAAAAGGTTCACCCAAGGAACATTCATGCAAAGTTTTGTTGAAATTGGCCCAATGCTTACTTAGGAGAAGATATTCAAAGATTTCTAAATAAAAAGGGGCCATGCCCATGTTTGGGCGTCAATCAAATTTCCTAAACACGATTTGAAAAGGGTCACCCAAGGAACATTCATGCCAAGTTTGGTTGAAATTGGCCCAATGGTTACTGAGGAGAAGATGTTTAAAGATTTAAAAGTCAAAAACTGCCCCACCCTTCCAAGCCCTTATTTGGGCATCAATCAAATTTCACAAACAACTTTTGAAAAGGGTCACTCAAGGAACATTCATACCAAATTTGGTTGAAATTGGCCCAATAGTTACTGAGGAGAAGATGTTTAAAGATTTCAAAGTCAAAAACTGCCACGCCCATATTTGGGCGTGAAACCGAATTCTGCGAACAACTTTTGAAAAGGGTCACCCAAAGAACATTCATGCCAAGTTTGGTTGAAATTGATCCAATGCTTACTGAGGAGAAGATGTTTAAAGATTTCAAAGTCAAAAAAGTGCCTGACCCTGCCACGCCCATTTTTGGGCATAAATCAAAATTCCAGGAACAACTTTTGACAAGGGTCACCAAAGGAATATTCATGCAAAGTTTGGTTGAAATTGACCCAACGGTTACTGAGGAGAAGATGTTTAAAGATTTCAAAGTTAAAAAAACTGCCACGCCCATATTTGGGCATTAATCAAATTTCGCGATCAACTTTTGAAAAGGGTCACCCAAGGAACATTCATACCAAATTTGGTTGAAATTGGCCCAATAGTTACTGAGGAGAAGATGTTTAAAGATTTCAAAGTCAAAAACTGCCATGCCCATATTTGGGCGTGAAACGAAATTCTGCAAACAACTTTTGAAAAGGTACACCCAAGGAACATTCATACCAAGTTTGGTTGAAATTGGCCCAATGGTTCCTGAGGAGAAGATGTTTAAAGATTTCAAAGACAAAAACTGCCACGCCCATATTTGTGGGTCAATCAAAATTCAGCAAACAACTTTTGAAAAGGGTCACCCAAGGAACATTCATGCCAAGTTTGGTTGAAATTGGCCCAATGGTTACTGAGGAGAAGATGTTTAAAGATTTCAAAGTCAAAAACTGCCACGCCCATATTTGGGCATAAATCAAAATTCTGCGAACAACTTTTAAAAAGGGTCACCCAAGGAACATTCATACCAAATTTGGTTGAAATTGGCCATATAGTTACTGAGGAGAAGATGTTTAAAGATTTCAAAGTCAAAAACTACCACGCCCATATTTGGGCGTGAAACAAAATTCTGCGAACAACTTTTGAAAAGGGACACCCAAGGAACATTCAAACCAAGTTTGGTTGAAATTGGCCCAATGGTTCCTGAGGAGAAGATGTTTTCCCACCAAAATTTCTTGAGCATTTTCATCTTCCAAATTACAGTGGAAACATTTGTTAAATGTTGGTTGCAAAAATTCTCAGGATATGTATAAATCTGATTGACAGAATTGAGGGAAAATAACATATTTCAACATACTCTGGTTGAAATGTCATGGATACAACAAAATCAAGATTTGAAAATTCTCAAACCATCTTGCATAACAATTAATTTGTTCATTTTCAAGTCTGAAAAACATCAAAGGGCAATAATTCAAAACTAAGTATGGTACAGTTATGGTACTTGTGCATCGAACTTCCTCTTGGTAAGATCTATCCACACATAAACTTTTATAAATATACCTTTTATATTTCCATAGATCTGCAACACCCATTACCAGACAGCAAATTTTAAACTGGCCAAAATTGAAAGAAGCTGCAGACAACAATTTTAAGTTAATGAAATTTTGGATTTTTCAACTTTAGAGCTAGAAAAGATTGTAGAAAATGAAGAAATTGCTTCTGACAAGCAATTTCTTAGTTTTCCACATTGTTTTCAAAGTTTTTTGCCTATGGGGCAGCTAAAGGCATAACTGAGTGGGAATGGGTTAAAACAACAAAGGGCAATAACTCAAAAATATGAACAGTATACAGTCGAACCTGCCTTAAGCAAGCGGTCAAGGGATTTGCCAAAATCGCTTGCTTAAGACAGGTGCTTGCTTAATACAGGTCGGCCTGTCAAGGTGATGGCCGGATATTTGTATAACAAAAAGGTTGGGGGGGGGGGCTAGAAAGTATTCATTTTCAAAGCAAATAATAAAAAGAAAACAGCATTTTTTTTTACTTTGGTAAGAATACTATTAGGCCTATATGCTCATGAAATCGATTAGATTATCAATCGAATTTGAAAGGTTCAAATCGGATTAAATTACTCGAACGGTCGTGTTTTTTTTTTTTTTTTTTTGTTGTTGAAAGATCGAACATTTGAAATAATATCGGCCGGTCAGTTGAGGATCAGTCTGCTCGATGATTTTGATGATTGCGTAAAATATATATTTCAATAAAAATCAAATCTAGAATCTATTCAGAATTAGTCATTAAGAGAGATTGTTTACTCAGTTCTCCCCTCTAAAACTGCAAACAAACTCTGTACGAAAACGAAAATAGATTACTTTCCGAGAACAGTAATTTCGATCTTCATACTCGATTAAACTTTATTGATAAAGTTTGAATATCATATGCATGAAGTTCAATCACTGAATAAGAGCAATATAACAAAACTAGGAATTTTGGGGACTTCGAAGTGACCTACAAAACACCTCTTAATTGGTGACGCGTGTGAATGTTTATCCGATTTTGACACTTGAATAGATAATCCGAAAACAATTATGCACCGTGATAATTACCTATCCGTGAAAATTGCCATTGGCCCGAAAATTGACCGTAAACTCAGGTTATTTTAAAGAATGGGACACGATTTTGATTGCCGTTGACCGCGTTTTAGAGGTGCTTGTTGAATACAGGTAAAATTTAGTGTAAATTAGATCGGGGGACATTGAACTGGCCGTTTAAGACAGGTGCACGCTGAATGGAGGTGACCGGATCACCAGGTTTGACTGTAGTTATGGTTCTAATGCAGTGCACTACGCAATCATGCAATAAATACAACTGCCATTGTTGAAGTCAATCAGATGTAAGGTTCCAGAGTAATGCACCAGAAAAAGAACTGGACGCTGCCAACCCAGGCGCCCTGGATAATCCCATAATATATTTTCAAGCGATTTTTTCATTTTCCACAATATTTTCTAACAAGAAAAAGATCTCAAAATTTCATCACTCTTGAATCGTCATCTGCAATTTCTTTCTATTTGGACCAGTCTAAAATTCTATCTTGTGTGAATGTGTAAAACCCAAAATAACTCCCCTATCTGTAGCACATACCATCAGTCTGGACCAGAGAAGGGCTCCAACTACATTCTCATCACGGGTTCGACGACTCAGGTACCACATGCTTTCCATCCCAACAATCCATGCTGCAAAGTTCCTCACTAAATATGCTATAACATCACTGTCATTTCCCGGAAACTGTAAAAACAAGATGTGTTTGTGAAACAACATGCCCCAATAACATCCATTTTTTTTAAGTGTGACCGTGATAAGTGACCTTGACTTTGTCACATGACCTTGACATCAGCAGATGAGTATCAATGAGAACTATCAAGATGCCAAATTTGAGCATTCCCTGAACTGCTGTGTTTTGGAAAAAAGGGGGAAATAAGAGACATTTTTCCAAATTGATGGACCAAACTTACAATCCTTACTTACTTACTTTATCTTTTAGGCTAGAAAATATTGTGGATAATGAAGAAATTCCTTGACACAAGCGATTTCTTCATTTTCAACAATTTTTTCCAAAGACTTTTTCTCGAGGGGCGTAAAAAGGAGGGCTGGTGTGGGAATGGGTTAAAACAATTGTAAATGTTAAGCATTTTGGTAAAGTTTTTGCACAAGTTTGACCTTGACAAATTATAACCCTAACCAACTACCAGTACCACAGACTGGTCTTATTCAAAAATGTTGCAGATAACAAATTTTAGGTCCCCCACCCCTCTCTTCACACACACTTCTTGGATAGAGATTGTTGCAACTAATGAAGAAAATGCTTGTAACAAGCCATTTCTTCATATTCCACATGTTTTTTTATTGAGAGCATTCAAAATGTGTCAATACGTGGGAATGGATATGATCTTGACCAAGGTATTGCAGATGCATATCGATGAGATCTATCATCATGCCAAATAGGAGCATCGTAAATTGAATAGACTTAAAGATTTTGTGAATGTTAAGATTTTTGTTCAAGTTTTTGAGTTAGTTTGACCTTTACAAATGACCCTGACCTTGTCATATGACAGCGATGAGGAAGGGCATAAAAATAATCTATTTACAAACAAATAATCAAGGATTTCAGGGATATCTCAATGTATTCTTTATGTTCTTATCATTACCATTGATAATTATTAACCCATTCCCACATTGTCCCTTCTTCTTACACCCGTCATGAAAAAAGCTTTGGAAAAAAATTGTGGAAAATGAAGAAAGTGCTTGTTACAAGCTTCTTCATTATCCACAATGTTTTCTACCTAATTTTTTTCTTAGATGACTAGGACAAAAACCAATCTAGGTCCCCCCCCATACAAAAAGGGAACTCATATTGGAATAAAAAATACATAATAAATTTATTTTCAAATCTGTATATTATTTCTTTTAATGAAAATAGTTCCCATCAAGTCTACTTTAGTTACAATAATGAATTACAACAACCGTCAGAGACGGATTATGTGAAAGTCATAGATGCAGGTATTATACTCGTATATGCTAGCTATGTTCCAGGCATGTTAAATTTTACGTAAATACTATCGAGAATAATTATGCAAAGTTATTTTTAAATCAATCCATAATGTTAGAAGCTTCTGACATGCTAAATTTTGATATATGACCTTAAACTGTAACCTTGACCTTTGAGCTATCTGATTTTTTTCAAATTGAACATCTACTCATGACTGAGAATAATTGTGACAAGTTGTATTGAAATCCATCTATAATTGAAGGAGCTATGCTCTAGACATGCTTAATTTTAATGTTCAACCTTAAGTAACCTTATCTACCTGAAGTACATTAAATATACATACTTCTTAAGGAATGATTAGGGTTTAATGCCGCTTTTAACAGTATTTCAGTCATATTGCAGCAGTTGGATCACCTAACAATGGATTCCTGGTATTTCTCACACCAGTACTACCACTATATCCTTTCCTAGCCTCCAGCTGCTATCCTACTTAAGTTCACGATGATCCACCCATATGTGAGAGACAAATGTCGGAAAGAATATGTGCCGCCGCCGGGGATCGAACCCATGACACCCCATAATTGAAGATCAGGAGTCTGACACGCTTCCGACTGTGCTATGACGGCGGCTCACACACTTCTTAATGTATATTTCTTTTAACAGTTGAGTGAAATATAATCATGTTGATTTGCTATATTGCCAAAACTCAATTACCGTGAATACCTATGTTATCGTGCATGGCCCCCTTCGGAGCCCCAGTGAGCTTAAGTGACCTAAATTTCACAAGATGATTGCATTCAGCCCCGCTTTCCAGTGCCGTGAGAACCACCTATACATTAAAGTACATTTAACGAAGACCCAGTAGGATTCAAAATTGACCCCTGAATTTAACATTTTTTGCAAAATTGGGAGCCATGTCATAGATTTAGTATAAAGTTACAAAACTCTGAGCTGGACTTTACATCAAATAAATATATGAAGGTAGTTGTCTTAAGCAAAGATGGATGACGAAAATTGAAATGACAATTTTGCTTCTTTATTGTTGTTATGGGCACTCTTTTTTGAAAGAGGCACAATAACTGCAGTAGCATTCCAAAATTTCTTGTTGGCCAACAAGGCAGCTTTCAAGATAGATTTCTTATAGAAGTTAAGAATAGAACTGGATAAAATTTTGTTAAAAGATAAATCAAATATCAGTCAAGATATATAAAACCAATTTGGTAAGATAAAAAACATCTTGTGATTTGTACTGAACACCAAATTCCTTACATACATGATAATTGAGGTGAAGAGGATACAATACTTGTATACTCAAGTTTCCAGTATTCGAGCTGTCTCTAGTATTCCTACTTTTGAAAGTAGGATTCCAGGAATGAAATTTAAGAAAAAGTTGGATTCTAAGCAGAAAAGTTGGATTCCAGCCTGATCGGAGAGGATTTTCATACTAATTTCGATTTCCACAATATCTTTTTTTAAAGCACTTTCTTTGTTGAAAATAGTGTGGAAAAGGGAGATACATTTGGGTTTTAAGAATTAATGTTCTAGCCCATATATGTTGTTTACATGTCTGATCATGTTCATTTGATCTTCAGCAAATTTCCTAATTAGGATTATTTGTATATCTAATTAAGAAGTAAAGAATTAATGTCAAAATAGATTAAATGATAGAATTATCCAACATATGTAAATTTTCTTTACTTTTTTTTCTTTTTCTAAGCACATATGGTAACTAAGTTAATCCTTGTCACACTAAAAATGGAATATTCCTCCTTTAGCAAGAGGCAAAGACAAAGATGTGCAGTCTGATCTTAGTCAATACCACCTAATTTTCCTTCATGAATTGAACCATTTTAAAAAAAGTTTTTTCAAAATAAATACTGACTCACAATCAGTCAATCCCTTCTTTTACTGCTTTGATTTTGATGAAATTTTGCAACAATCTTTATTCAGCTGGATAAGGGTTAACATTTTTATTGAAATTTGGACAAAATAATGGCATATATTGACAGTCAAATTGACGATTATTTAAACTAAAAAATGACAGTAAATTTATGATTCATGCTCAGCTTTAGAAGTCAAAAAGTTAATCTAATAATTTTCATTTGAATTGCCTGTTGTACCAACGAAAACTCACAACAATTTAATTTTGCAATATAACTTAACATCTTTATTATGTTTAGGTTACTTTTTCACTAAACTGTTCAATAATAATTTGATTTCAGTGAGATAAGAGTGCTAGTAAAATAATTTTACCAAAGTTTCACAGGTTTCTAACGCCTGTCACTTACAATCATCAATGCATGACCGGTCACCATGGAGTGGTAATTGTCAATCAAGCTAGGTGTTATCAATGATTGTGGTATATGTTAGGATAATCAATTAACTTTTTCCAATAATCTACTTACTGTTCTAATGACCCTTGAACCATGACAGATTATTTTACAGAGTCACTTTGACATAAAGGGTGCTACCGTCAGACGCATGTCATTGAAAAAATTGTCATCCATCGGAATCCTTTGATAGGATTTTTTTCGTCCCTTGGGGAAAGTTATCGTCTCAGACGACAGTACTGCCGAAGTCTGCTGTTTCCGACAGCCCTGTCCAGTATCATAGACAATGTGCGAAATGTATGAAATAAACATTAATCAATGCCAGTGTATATAATATATCTAAGAAATACAAATTATCCCTTAAATTCTTGCTTAACCTGGTTTATACTATTTTTCTCATGACTTACAAATATTTTGGTGTGCGTGCTTTTTTTTTCTTGCTAATGCTGTTGCAACGTAGATGCTTTTTGAAAATTGGGTAGATAGATGGAAAACAACTCAAAATACATTTCCCAGTCTGTTTTACCAGTGCCACAAGTGTGACATTAAACCTTGGATGTATATTGCTAAGGTGCTTGATTATGGGAGACTGAATTTTAACCTCCATGACCAGTGCATGTAAACGAAAATAGTGTAATTTTTATTTCAAATTTTGTTACAAATCTGTTTTTCATTCGTACTAAAATATTTTAATTGAAATTGTGTTACTTTAAGTTTAATTATCAATGTGATAGTGCCATGCTCGTATCTATAGCTTAAGGTGATCGAATACGAAAAACAGGCTACACATGTGTGCCTTTTTGGACTGGGCCTTTCTGGAAGTTTTGAAAGTAGACCTTTTAGACCATAACTAAAATACTAATTAATATATCACCAGATAAAAAAACCCTTTTTGATCTGTACAGAACTTTAGCTTAGATGCATGCAAGATAAAAGACACTGCGAAGTGGATATTACCAGACTTCGTGGGAAAAGGAAAATGCCACAAGCATAACATCCCCACAGCACAGATTCTCCCCACATCCATGTCTTTCGATTCTGACGAGCGGTGTAACCCACACCTAAAATAAGTGCTACAGATCGTAGAAAGTCATACACTGTTGCCATTTTGAAATAAATTCAAATATCAAGTGGCCTATTTCCTTGTTTATTGTTTTGGTCAAAATCTGGCGGGTAGACTGTCTTGCCTGTATTAGACTTAAATACTCTTTCCAATGTCAATATTTAGACAACCAGTCCAAACTGCGCCGCCTGCAGGACGCTTTGCTTTTATCAGGGGAAATAATTACACTTTTGGTTCCCTTCATATCTGCTTGATCGGCCCGTAAGCAGGATACTAACGAAGCGTTGTGTCCCTTTGTTTGTAAACAGCACGTTCGATCAGGTTAGTAGTTTTGTATTATATTTGTCACGCCCATGGTAAGTAAGAGAATCTCAAAATTTACAAAGTCTCCATTTAAAAAAACTGGTTTTCCGTTCTATTTTCTAGCTTGTCAGTATTATCTGGCCCAGCAATATTCATTTTGATACGCCCTCTAAAATAACATGTCAGTTGTACTGACTACTACACACACTAGTCTACAGTATCCTTTTGGAAATAAGTCCCTGTAATTTTAACCAGTTGGCTACAAGAGCCACTAGTTGAATTGAACGGTAACCGGACAATATCCTCTCTGGACAAAATGCCCTTCCATGTTTTTAAGTTGGAATGCGGAGCAATTCCAACCTAGATTTAACAAAACCGCAAAATGAACACAAGACAATTTCATTTCGGGTATTTTGATAACACATATCACTTGATCTCTTAGATATGAATACACCTCGGGTTACTTCTCATCTAAACTTGCCGCGGACAATCAGTTATTTGTAGCCAAAGACAATAATATGGCACATATAAAGGATGGTATAAAAATTGGTATAGAGACTTTTAAACTTGCTTCAGTTTGCTTTAAATTATTGAAAAATAAGGTAATAAACAGCGCAGTAATTTTTTTTTTTGTGATTCACCGTCCCGTGTTTGGTAATCACGTGATCTCAAGTGACGTGGTAGTCATGTGACCATAGATAGGCAATGTTTACAAATATGGCCCAGGCCGCAAATGAATTTTTACAATAATCACGTTGCCCAGTGCTTTAAAACATTCTAGAGCGATTAAGGGGGATTGTAGGCATCAAGCAAACGTGATTATAGTATATTTACAGCTTTTACTCAGTAAAAATCAAATAGATGCAAAACGAAAGTAGAAGATTTTGAAAATTAGACTGTAAACATATCATCTTTCGGTTTCTACTTATTTACCAAATGATTATGCTTTATTATGTCTTTATTTACAAGTTTAAATCAATAATAACACATCAAACCTTTAACAAGTGTCATAGATGATCTAGCTTTCAGCTTGGTCCTTTTCACTTAAGATTTTTCATGGTTCTAAAGCCGAATAACGAATAAGGAAATCGTGCGGCTACAGGGCGCCGAAGATAATTTGATACTATCTTCATCATATAGGAATTTTCAGGAAAAGGGCAAAACTACCATGTGCAAATAATAACGTTACAATAATGTAAACGTCTTTTTTTTTTTTATTATTTTACTCACAACACTTTAAATATTCTTTTTTCCTAAGTCTAAACCGGTATTTCAAATCAATCACCCTGAAACAAGTTTCCGCGCATTTCCGCAAATTTCCACGTATACTTATAAACTTGAAGTGAAAATCTACGTGAGTTAAGTATGATCGTTACAGAATTGGCCGAGTTGAGGGTCAAATAACCCTTGAGGTCATTGATTTCTTACTGTTGAAGCTGTTATTCTCTGTTTTCAAGATTCTATAAGGAGTTCATGTATTACAGTTAATCAAAAGGAAAATGTTATGCTTGAAAATTCTAATTTTGCTGTGCGTGACATTAGCTTATAACCCATTCCAACACAACAAAATTTTAGACCAGTCCAAATTCAAAGAAGTAGCAGACGACAATTGTAAGTTGATGAAATCTTTAAAATCTTGGTCTTTTTGGACAGAAAACATTGTGGATAATGAAGAAATTGCTGGTAACAAGCAATTTCTTCATTTTCCACAATGTTTTCCAAAGCTTTCATAGTGAGGGTCATTTAAAAGTGTCACTGTCTGGGAATGGGTTAAACAATGCTAGTTTTGATTTCTATATGTAGATTTATGTTTTTGTGCATTATTCACGCACATAATATGTACACGAATGGGAATGCTGATTAAGTTTAAAGGAGGGAGGCTTACTCGGAAAGTAATGAATGAATTTGAACCGAATTCCACAGTTATGACCCTTTCAGCGCTTTCCAACTTCTCAGTACTTTCAGTCCTTTGATTTAGACACGGCAGACATTATCCCCTTACTAAATTTAAAAGGGGGCATTAGCCCCTTTGTCATTCTGACAGGGCGGACAAAATCCCTTCGAAATATTAACAGGGCAGACATTATCTCCTCGATGGGGGGACATTATCCCATATGTCAAATTGTTATGGCAAGCTGAATACCTTTGCATTAAAGAAAGAAATGGACAATAACTCCTTCCATTTATATTATTAGTAAAGATGAATCATGATTTACTCTTAAACATTTTAATAGTGATATTAGGTGCTCAAACTTGTGGTTAGTTGGTACTTCAAAATCCAATTTCACGGGACGACCAAACTAATTGTCTTTCGGATGAGATGTTCAACTCATGCCTGTGTGACGATACTATCTGTCGAGCACACAGGAGTTTCATTACCCACTTTTTACAAATTTTATCTAGACAAGGAAAGAGTTAACACAGCAGCCTAGGGTCAACATAGTGATTGCCTGGCCGTGTAGACTGTTGCGTCTTGAGGCACATAAAATCCTATTGCATAAACAGTTAACCCAAATGCGTTGTGATTGCATTTATGATTTCATTGAGTCAAAGTTCCTAGACATCAGCCGTACTCATTCAAGAGTTTCTTTTCTGGCCATGTATAGCAAAAATCATGGAATACTAGCCCCGATTTCAAAATTCTGCAAGGATCATTTGTGGGTGAGATATTGAGAGAATCTCTCATTTTTCTGCCAGAAATCTCACTGAAACTGGCCTTAATGAGAGAAAATCTCAAAGCAAAATGTAATTAAGTGAAGGATTTGGTAAAATTTCTCACCCAAAATTCTAAATTCACATTAGATCTCGCTAAATGAGATATATTTGCTTATGATATTCTGTGCCAGAATTATCCCTGATTCTGCAATAATTGAAAGCAATTAATGTGGCATGCATGGTACTTTTAAAATATATTTAATGTTGATTGTTGGGATTTACATTATGGATAATGGATTTTCAGGTCAAGCTCCAGAATTCTTACTGACCCAGAAACCGTGAAATTGGTCTAGACGTTGTTTGTGATATATGTTAGAAAGGAGCTATTGTCAGCACTAAAACAACAAAGGGGATTATGTCCACCCAAATAATGTTAGGAAGGTGATTTTGTCTGCCCTGTCAGAATAACAAAGGGGCCAATGTTAATTTTGGGAGAGGATAATGTTGGCCTTGTCTAAAAACACAGAAGCCTTGAGGGGATTTTGTTTGGAGGGGCTATTGTCCTAGATTCGATTTGAACTAGCTGCACAGAAATGATTGTTTGTAATATTTTCCTTTCCCACTATGTAATTCCTTTTTGCCATCAATATTTACCTAAAATTTATTAACTGACTTAATAACATTTTCATTTCAAATTCCTACTTCCACTTCCAGTCGAACAAGTACAAGATATAGCTACATAGCTACCAAATAAAGTCATTTAACCTTTAACAGAGCCCTCTTTCTTACAATCTGTTTGTTAGGGCCAGTCCTCGCCAATAGATAATCAGAAAGATTGCTAGCATATTGTAGCTTCTTTAACCCCTACTAAACTCTTATTCCTTTTTTAGCTCTACTGGCCGAAGTAGTTTTCTTCGGATTCTCTTCAAACTTTCTCAGAATGATTGTACAATCATAAGGATCGTTCCTTTCGAAAATGGGTCTGATCTGTTATGAAACAGGGGAAAAGGGGCCTTATGAAAATTTAATTAAAAAATTCTTGTTAACACTCTAGAGTCAATAGTTTTCATCGGATTCCCTTCAAACTTTCACAGAATGATTGTACTATCATAAGGGTTATTCCTTTTGAAATTTGGTATGATCCTTCAAGAAACACAGGAAAAAGGGGCCTTATGAAATGTTTAATAAAAAGTTCTCATTAATAATCTAGAGCCAACAATTTACAACGGATTCTCTTCAAACTTTCACAGAATGATTGTACCATCATAAGGATTGTACCTTTTGGAATCGGATATGATTCCTCAAGAAATGTAGGAAAAGGGGCCTTATTAAAATTTAATTCAAAGATCTTTGTTAACACTCTAGAGTCCACAGTTCTCATCTGATTGACTTCAAACTTTCACAAAGGGGCCTTTAGAGAATTTTATCTATAATCTATGTAACCAAGTCCAGAGCTTTCATTGGATTTTATTCAAACCTTCACAGAATCATTGTACAATAATCACGATTGTTGATGCTGACATGAGACCTGATCCTTCAAGTATCACAGGAAAAGGAGCCTTAAGAAAATTTTATTTTAAAAATTTGACACCAAGATAAAGTCTGCAGTTTTCATCAGATTCTGTTCAAACTTTCACAGAATGTTTGTACCATCATAAGGATTGTTTCTTTCCAAATTGGGCCTGATCTGTCTAGTATCATAGGAAAAGGGGCTGTATGAAAAATTATTACCAAATCCTCATAATCAAAACAATGCCCTCAGTCTTTATCTGAATCTCTTCAAACTTTAATAGAATGACTGTACCATCATTTGGATTGTTCCTTTGTGAATTAGGTCTGATTGGTTAAGTGACACAAGAAAAGGGACCTTATAAAAATTTTATTACTAAACATCAATACAACAATAAAGTCCTCAGTCTTTATCATTTTCTTCAAACTATCATTAGGATTGTTGCTTTGTACATTGGGTCTGATTTGTTAAGTTTCACAGAAAAAGGGGCCTTATGAAAATTTAGTTACAAAAATTCTTGACACAATTCAGTCCACTGTTTTCATTGATTCTCTTTAACTTTTAAAGAATGATTCTACCTTCATTAGAATTGTTCCTTTTGAAATTTGGTTTGTTCTGTAAAGTATCATGAGAAAAGGGGCCCTATGAATGTTTCACTATAAACTCATTAACACATTAAATTCCACAGATTAAACAGATTGATTGTACCATCATTCCAATTGTTGATTTTGACAGTGGATCTGACTATAGCAAGGGTCACATAAAAAGGGGCCTTATGAAAAACTCTCTTAAATATTCTGGTTAACACAATGATGTCCCTTGATTTCACCGGATTCACTTCAAAATTTCACCGAACGATTGTACTAATACTTAGATGGTTCTTTTCAGAACTGGGTATAATCCATCAAGTATCATGTAAAAAGGGGACATTTGATTTTTTTTTTTTAATATTCTAGTAAACATAATGAATTTCAAATATTTCATCGGATTCACTTTTAACTTTCATAGAATGATAAAACCAACAGTAAAATATCACGGGAAAAGGGGCCCTATGAGAACTTGAATTAATATCTTTGTTAACACAATAAAGTCAACAGTTTTATTGGATTCTCTTCAAAGATGCATGGAATAATTGTGGCATTTGAAACACAGGAAAAGGGGCCTTACAGATTATCATTCAAAACATTCTTGTGTATGTGATGTAAAGATCACAATCATTATCAAGTTGTCTTTTAAATTTCACAGGACAATTGTCGGGTTGAAAGGAAACTTCCTTTTGGAATGAAGTTGATCCATCAGAAAACACAGGAAAAGGGGCCTTATTGATTTTCATTCAAAACAATCCTGTTTATGTGATAAAGTCCACAATTATTGTCAGATTCTGATGAAATATTCACAGAATGATTGTAGGGTCATAAGGTAACTTTCTTTTGGAAATGGAGTGGATCTGTTGTGAAACATGGGAAAAGGGGCCTTGAGGATTGTTGCTTAAAATGATAAAGGGGATATTTAAGCCCCTTTTTTAGCTCACCTGAGCACAACTTGCTCAAGGTGAGCTTTTGGTATCACCTTTTGTCCGTCGTGCGTCGTGCGTCAGAAGTCATCAACAATTCTTTAAACATCTTCTCCTCAGTAACCACTGGGCGGAATTCAACCAAACTTGGTAGGAATGTTCCTTGGGTGACCCTTCTCAAAAGTTGTTCGCGGATTTTTGATTGACCCCCAAATATGGGCGTGGCAGGGCGTGGCAGTTTTTAACTTAGAAATCTTTAAACATCTTCTCCTCAGTAACCATTGGGCCAATTTCAACCAAATTTGGTATGAATGTTCCTTGGGTCACCCTTTTCAAAAGTTGTTCGCGGAATTTTGATTTATGCCCAAATATGGGCGTGGCAGGGCGTGGCAGTTTTTAACTTAGAAATCTTTAAACATCTTCTCCTCAGTAACCATTGGGCCAATTTCAACCAAATTTGGCATGAATGTTCCTTTGGTGACCCTTTTCAAAAGTTGTTCGTGGAATTTTGATTTACGCCCAAATATGGGCGTGGCAGGGTGTGGCAGTTTTTGACTTAGAAATCTTTAAACATCTTCTCCTCAGTAACCATTGGGCCAATTTCATCCAAACTTGGCATGAATGTTCCTTGGATGACCCTTTTTAAAAGTTGTTCGCAGAATTTTGATTTATGCCCAAATATGGGCGTGGCAGGGCGTGGCAGTTTTTGACTTAGAAATCTTTAAACATCTTCTCCTCAGTAACCATTGGGCCAATTTCATCCAAACTTGGCATGAATGTTCCTTGGATGACCCTTTTTAAAAGTTGTTCGTAGAATTTTGATTTATGCCCAAATATGGGCGTGGCCGGGCGTGGCAGTTTTTGACTTTGAAATCTTTAAACATCTACACCTCAGGAACCATTGGGCCAATTTCAACCAAACTTGGTATGAATGTTCCTTGGATGACCCTTTTCAAAAGATGTTTGGCAGAATTTCGTTTCACGCCCAAATATGGGCGTGGCAGTTTTTGACTTTGAAATCTTTAAACATCTTCTCCTCAGTAACTATTGGGCCAATTACAACCAAATTTGGTATGAATGTTCCTTGGGTGACCCTTTTCAAAAGTTGTTCGCAGAATTTTGATTTATGCCCAAATATGGGCGTGGCAGTTTTTTTAACTTTGAAATCTTTAAACATCTTATCCTCAGTAACCATTGGGTCAATTTCAACCAAACTTTGCATGAATGTTCCTTTGGTGACCCTTTTCAAAAGTTGTTCCTGGAATTTTGATTTATGCCCAAATATGGGCGTGGCAGGGTCAGGCACTTTTTTGACTTTGAAATCTTTAAACATCTTCTCCTCAGTAACTATTGGGCCAATTTCAACCAAATTTGGTATGAATGTTCCTTGAGTGACCCTTTTCAAAAGTTGTTCTAGAATTTTGATTGATGACCAAATAAGGGCTTGGAAGGGTAGGGCAGTTTTGACTTAGAAATCTTTAAACATCTTCTCCTCAGTAACCATTGGGCCAATTTCAATTTTGAATCATCTTACATTAGTCAGGTGAGCGATTTTAGGGCCATTCTGGCCCTCTTGTTTTCTGTATGCATTCTTCTTCGAGCAATTAACTTCCTTAAATATCAGATTTCTATAACTGAAAACTTGATAACCAGTAGAGCGTCTCAGGCCCTCATGGGCCTCTTGTTTATAATTGACGGAGGGGAACTGTAGAGGTTCCATAGTACTAGTTGAAAAGGCCTTTACGTGAAGTTCAATTCTGAGTACATATATCTAACCTTGAGAGATTTTTTTTGTGCTTGAGCTGCATTTTGGTTAAGTGTGGTTTGTGGTGTAGATGCTTCTAACAGCTCTGTTTGCAGACGAAATGTTAATTTGGATTAATTTAAAAAAAACCCAAACCATTCTGTAGTGTAGAAAAAATAGTGGAAAAAAAAAGAAAATGCTTGTGACAAGCAATTTCTTCTTTTTCTATAATGTTTACTAAAGTATAAAATTGCAGGGACGTAAAAGCATGGATTTTGTGGAAATGTGTTTTATTTGAATAAAAGTGCCAAAATGGTAAGAAATTAATTGGAAAACTTTGTATACCAAGCAATTTTTTTGTTAAAACCCATTCTCACACAGTGATGGCTTTTCATGCCCCCAAAGAAAAAAGCTTTGGTAAACATTTTGAAAAAATGAAGAAATTGCTTGCAACAAGGAATTTCTTCATTTTCCACAATGTTTTTTCTACTGAGAAAGCTGAAAATCTAGGATTTCATAAACTTTAACCCTTTCCTGTTTTTGGAAATTTTAGACCAGTCCAAATTGAAAGAGGTTGCAGACGACAATGAAAACTGGATGCCATTTGAAATGGAGCCATCCTATGTGGTAGAAAATATTGTGGAAGAAGGAGAAATTGCTTGTTACAAGCAATTTCTTCTTTTTCCACAATGTTTTCTTGAGTAAAAAATCACAGGAACGTAAAATCCCTTATTTGAACGGGAAAGGGTAAATTTGTCGTCTGCAACTCCTTTGAATTTGGACCAGTCTATAATTTTGCCATTTGTTAACCCATTCCCACACAGTGAGGCATTTAAATGCCCCTCAATATGAAAACTTTGGAAAATATTGTGGAAAATGAAGAAATTGCTTGTAGCAAGCAATTTCTTCATTATCCACAATGTTTTCTACCCCAAAAGACAAAGAATTTAAAGATTCCATCACATTAAAATTGTCATCTGCAACTTCTTTGAATTTGGACTGGTCTAAAATTTTATCATGTGGGAATGGGTTAAACTTCTTTGAACAAGTAGACAAGACTACAATGTTGTCATCTGGTAGTGAGTTAATAGACAAGTTAACCTTTTCTGTCACTATGAACAGTAAATTCTGTAAACAAGATAATAGTTTAATCAATATGTATAAATCAATAAGTGAAAGATGGGATTGATATAAAAGAAATCAATATTGTCTCAGGTCTACCCAAGACTGCAAATGAATTGTTTATAAATCATGGATTCTAACACTCTATTGTTTGAAAAAGGTAACATTGTGAGCTAACACTCTAGTGTTTTAAAATTGTATATGCTACAGTTTCTTTTATCATAGAGTTTTAACTCATTCCCAAACAATGACACTTGGACACCTCCCAAGAAAAACATTTGGGAAAACACTGACTAAAATTAAGAAATTGTCTGTAACAAGCAGTTTCTTCATTTTTACACAATTTTTTCTACTAAGAAATTCGAAAAAGTATAAAATTTCAATTGCTGTCTGCAACTTTTTTTCAATTCAGACCAGTCTAAAACTGTGCCACCTTGTAATTGGTTAATTTGAGAATGATTTGATAACCCATTACCATATGAGAAATTATTTCAGGCTGGTCCAAATTGAAAGAGGTTGCAGACAATAATTGAAGTTGATGATTTTTTCATCTGGGGTAAAAACAAAGTGGGTAATGAAATTGCTGGATACAAGTAATTTCTTCATTGTCCCCTATGTTTTGTAAAAAAATTTTCTTGATAGGCATCAAAAAGCAGGATTGTGTTGGAATGGGTTTAAATGATTTCATATTGGTTGAATTTTTTTACCAAGAAGTTTACAATAAATGTATTTCTGTTTTCCCAGAAAACAAAATAACTACAAAAAAACCCAAAGTGTATTATCTTCTCCTTGGGAGGCATTCTAAAGATCAGATCAGTTTAATTATTTCAATTTCTCATATTTTGAGTGATGCATCTTGCATAATTTTACTCCATTGGCCGAAGGCCAGGGAGCTATTGTCATGGCATTGTCCGGCGTGCGTGTGTGCGTCCGTCCATCCATGCGTAAACTTTTCTTTAAACATCTTCTCCTCCTAAACCAATGGGTGGATTTTAATTAAACTTGGCAGAAATGTTCCTTGGGTTACCCTCTTATTAAATTGCTAAAGAAATTTTGATTCACCTGTGACCCCCAAATATGGGCATGACAGGGCGTGGTATATTTTCACTTTAAAATCTTTAAAAATCTTCTCCTCTCAAACCATGTGGCCAATTTAAATGAAACTTGGCATAGATGTTCCTTGAGTGATCCTCTACTTAAATTGATCAAGAAATTTTGATTGACCCCCAAATATGGGCGTGGCATGGTGGGGCATATTTTCACTTTAAAATCTTTAAAAATCTTCTCCTCCCAAACCATTTGGCCAATTTAAATGAAACTTGGCATGGATGTTCCTTGAGTGACCCTCTACTTAAATTGTTGAGAATTTCAATTGACCCCCAAATATGGGCGTGACAGGGTGGGGCATATTTTCATTTTAAAATCTTTAAAAATCTTCACCTCTCAAACCAATTGGCCGATTTAAATGAAACTTAGCATGGATGTTCCTTGACTGACCCTTTACTTAAATTGTTCAATAAATCTTGTTTGAATCCCAAATATGGGCATGGCATTGTGGGGCATATTTTATCTTAAAATCTTTCAGATTCTTCTCCTCCCAAACCATTTGGCCACAATCTCATGTTTACGCATGTGCAAATATCAAAGTAATGTGACAAGATCAAAGTCATCTGTCAAGGTCAAAACTTGGCATTTGTGATTTAAAAACACATCTTGTTTTATGATATACACCATCTCTTAGCTCACCTGAACACTTCATCATATGATCTATTTTGTTTAGCCTTTGTCCAGCATCTACAAGAATTGTTCTGAAATTATATTCTTTAAATCCGGAGATGTTAAAGCCAGTGGAGCGATACAGGCCCTCTTGGGCCTCTTGTTAGAATTACATGTACATCCATTAATTGCTAACTTCATGTCTTTATAAGAGATTTGTAAATATGATTCAACATTAACATGAAAAGGTCTGTTGGCACTTAAACCTTGACCTCATTACCAGACGACAACATTATAGACTGGTCCAAATTGAAAGAAGTTGCAGACAGCAATTTAAAGTTTATGAAATTTTAGATCATTTCAACTTTTTGGGTAGAAAACATTGCGTAAAATTAAGAAATTGCTTGTTACAAGCAATTTCTTCATTTTAGACAATGTTTTAACAATTGTCTTTCTTTAGGGGCATCTAAAAGCGTCACTGTGTGGGAATAGGTTAACCCATTTCCACACAATGATGCTTTAAAACACCACTCACTATAAAAGCCTTGGAAAACATTGTGAGCAATGAAGAAATTGCTTGTCACAAGCAATTTCTTCATTATCCACAATGATTTCTACCCAAAATGACGCAGATTTTAAAAATTTAAACAATTTTAAATTGTTGTCTGCAACTTCTTTCAATTCGGACCGGTTTAAAATTTCACTGCGTGTGAATGGGTTAAATTCATATTCATGATTTGCTCTTTTTGTTATATTGACCCCTTCATAATAAATCCAAAGGCAAGGACTCAATGACTCCTTAACCATTGTCATGCTGCATAAAATCTTTCCAGAATTTCATTAAAATCAAATGGCTGAAAGCACTGTTAGTGCTTGTTCAATGGTCAATACATCTTTTGAAAACTAATTTGAAAAGGAAACACAGGAATTTAAGACTAAGATAAGACTGCCTTTATGTGCAGGCTGATTTTGTCTTTACCTCCTGCCAAAACCGGAATATTCTGGATTCAGCATGATGAGAGTTAATTTCGCATCTAGCACAAAAATATTTTCTGGGAAAACTAAGTCTCATTAACTATCTGTATATTGACCCATTTCAGACAACAAATTTTACTGGTCCAAATTCAAAGAAGTTGCAGACTTCTATTTCAAGTTGATGGAATTTTGGTTTGTTTTCTGAGTAGGAAAATGTTAATAGTTAAGAAAATGCATGTAGCAAGCAGTTTCTTCTATTTCTATATTTTTTTACAACACTCTTTCCTGAGGGTTATAAAAAAAGTGATTGTGCGGGAATTGGGAATTTGAATGAGCATCTTTTGAAGATACTAGACAATTTTTTTAGAATAGTCTAAATTGAAAGGAGATGCAGACAACAATTAAAGTTTGAGAAATTTTAGATTTTTTTAAAATTTTTTTGGTAGAAAACATTCAGTAAAATGAAGAACTAGCTTGTTAAAAGCAATTTCTTTTTTTTACACAATGTTTTCCAAGTTGTTTTTCTTCAGGGGTGTCAACAAGCATCAATGTGGATTATGGAATAACTCCCTATACAATAATTGAAATGCTGAATTTGAGGGCATGTGTGCCTTGGAATTTAAGAGAGAAAACAAAATAATGAAATTCCTTCGATTCCCACAGAAGTAACTTTCGTTTAGTCAGGTACAAAATAAAGACTTCTTGTCAATTTTTAGCTCCAATAGCTGAAAGTCAGCTGGCTATTGAAGGATTGATCCTCAGGTGACTCTTCATTTGATTCCTTCATATAATTTTGATTTGTGGAAAAACATGGCTTTTATTGTTGTGGCTTATGTTCATATACAGCCGCCGTCATAGCGCAGTTGGTAGCGCGTCAGACTGTCAATCTCAAGGTCCCGGGTTCGATCCCCGACGGCGGCACTCATCCTTTCCGACTATTTGTCTCTCACCAATGGGTCAATAATTGTAGATCTATGTGGGATAGCAGCTGGAGGCTAGGAAAGGATGTAATGGTAGTACTGGTGTGAGAAGTACCAGGATTCCATTGTTAGGAGCTCCAACTGCCGCGATATAACTGAAAGATTGTTGAAAGCAGCGTAAAACCCCATTCAAACAAAACAAAACTTAGTACTTAGTAAATCGATATAACATAATTCAACTTGACTTTTGTAAAACAGTGAAAGGTTTGAAATTCTTTGCTAGAACTATTTCAAAGCTTTCAGCAACTAGAATTATTTGCCAGAATTGACAAAGACGATTCAGTTTATATTGAATTTCTGAAAACATCCTTTGCTCAATCATTAAATTCAAGCCAGTGGAGCTATACAAGCGCTGAATCACCTCTAGTTGATAAAGATATAATGGTATATTCAAACATGAACTATCTTTGTTTAACCCATTCCCACACAATAACGCTTTCAAACGCCCTTCAATATGAAAGCTTTGGAAAATATTGTAGAAATTGAAGAAATTGCTTGTTAAAAGCAATTTCTTCATTATCCACAATGTTTTCTTTTCTAAAAGACAAAGATTTTTAAAGATATCACCATTTAAAATTATCATCTGCAACTTTTGAGAATTTGGACTGGTCTAAAATTTTATTGTGTGGGAATGGGTTAAAGTACTAATAGACGATCCATTAGGGCAGAGTGTCTATTAACCCTTTCCCGTTTTTGGAAATTTTAGACTGGTCCAATTTGAAAGTGGCTGCAGATGACAATGAAAAATGGATGCAATTTGAAATCTGACCATCCTATGTGGTAGACAATATTGTGGAAAAAGGAGAAATTGCTTGTTACAAGCAATTTCTTCTTTTTTCCACAATGTTTTCTCCAGTATAAAATCACAGCAACGTAAAATCCCATATTTGAACGGGAAAGGGTTAAGTGTGAACTTATTCATTAGTATTGAATTTCAGTTCCATTGATTTAACAAACTTCAAAAGGCAAATACAAAATGTACTGCAAAACAAACAGGAAGAAAGACAGGTCATTATGTGAAAATTATTATTTATAAATAAGCGTTTTTTCTTAACCCATTCCCTTCCTGCTTTTGGACGTCCCTTATGGAAAAGGCTTGAGAAGATATTGTGGTTTCTTCATTTCCCACAATGTTTTTTACCTGGAAAGTTTAAGATGTTCTGAATTTCATCAACTTTGTAGGGTCGTCAGCAGTCTGCCATTGGAATTGCATTAACCCTTGCCCACATAATCACGCTTTTTTTTATTCCCCCCCCCCCAATAATAATAGAGGCCACAGTTTTGACTCGATCTTCATGAAACTTGGCCCGAATAAAAAAGACCTTAATTTCTTTGTACTCTAGAGGCCATATTTTTAGCTCAATCTTCATGAACTTAGTCAGAATAATTGTTAGGTAGTGAGGATGAACCCTTTTCATTATAATAAGGTTCTATAGGAAAACACGAGAAAAGGGGTCTTAATGACAATTTCTTTGTTTATTCTCTAGAGGCTACAATTTTTGCTCAAACTTCATGAAACTTGGCCAGAATCAATTAGTTCATTAGGATTGACCCTAATGATTATAGGTAGGTTCTATTAGGAAACATGATAAAAGGGACCTTAATAACAATTTATTTATTTACACTCTAGAGCATCACAATTTTGGCTCAATCTTCATGTAGCTTGGCCAGAATGATTGAAAGGTTCAAAGGTCATAAGGATGAATGGGAAGGTTCAATAGGAAAACACAGAAAAAGAGGCCTTAATGACAATTTCTTTGTTTTCACTCTAGAAGCCACAGTTTTGGACCAGTTTTCATGGAACTTTTTTTAATTATTTAGCTCCAGTTGCATTTTCAACAGCAGATGATTCAGTTTAGCGATTCAGGACCATCATGGTCCTTTTATTAAAATTTCATTATCTTAAAATTGTCTTTTGCAGCTTTTATGAATTTTATTGTGTTGTAATGTGTTAATCCATTCCCTCACAGAGACGCCTTTTGACGCCCCTCAAGAAAAAGGCGTTGGAAATATTGTGGAAAATGAAGAAATTCCTTGTCTCAAGCAATTTCTTCATTATCCACAACGTTTTCTAACCAAAATGTCAAATATTCTGTAAATTCCATCAGCTAAAAATTGCCATCTGCAATTTCTTTGAATTTGGACGAGTCTAAAATTTTGTCATCTGGTAACGGGTTAATATTGAGGGGATAAAGGACAGGAAGCACTAGTTATGGATTATTCACTTGTGTTAGTTGTGTGCAATCTGATCTTTGTCTATACATCCTGCTAAAACAGGAATATTCTGGTTTCAGCATGACAGGGGTTATATAGAGACAAAGGTGAAAAGGAATTATGTGATTGTAATAAAGTAAAAGAAAATGTAAAGTATATGAAAATTGATAAATTCATGTCCTATTCATATCTTTATCTTTTTCAGTGAATGGGACAGTTGACCACAAAGCTAGCAGTTATTAGTGTTTATAGGATTACATTAGTGAGAGCACATTGCTTGGCAGGAAACTTTTTAACTAGATACAGCAATAGCCAATCTGGTTTGAATTATCCGTATAGAGCTTCATGTGCATGTAGACAGTTTGTGACTAGAAAAATTAGTGAACAGTGTGAGAAAATGACGACTGAATGGCGTCACATGAAGGCCCGTAGTAATCCATATCCGCGGACAACAGATGTCATGCGGACTCCTGTGGAAGATAATCAAGTGCCTTGGGATGTGGAGTATCCAGGATATGATGAAAATGTTGTGAAATTTACAAGTAAAAATGTGGCTAGTGGACCTGTATGGGCAGATAACCCTGATCCTACGTAAGTTGTATCGATGCCATGTAATCAGACATATTATATTGGATGCACATTGGATCTTGGATAGCCCATTCCTGCACAATGACGCTTTTGGATGCCTCCCCAAAAAACAATTGAGAAAACATTGTGAAAAATGAAGAAATGGTTCTCTAGAACTATTTCAAAGATTTCAATGACTTAGATTCATTAGCTCAGCTGTTTTAGGAGAAAACCGAGGTATTGTGATCACCTTGGTGTTGTGTGCGCGCCAGCGTTGGCGTGACACACTGTAACCTTGGTCATATCTCTGTTGTCATTGACTATATCCTCATGAAACATGTCATGTGTATTGACCATCACAAGAGCTATCTAGACTATCAAGGGGGATAACTCTAAGAGCATTTATGTAAGAGTTATGCCCCCTTTTCAACTTAGTATTTTTGCATTATCCAGCGCCTGCAGTAGAGTGTTGTCACCCGTGGGTCATACTCTTGTTTTCCTTATATTCAGTTTATATTGAATTCATTCAAAAATTTGCTTAATCAGTACATTCATGCCTGTGGAGCAATACAGGCGCTCAAGAGCCTCTAGTTTGTTACATGCTTCTGACCATAGTTTTTGCAAAATAATGCCGTTTGACCCATTACAACTCAATCCCTCCTTTTTACACCCCTCAAGAAAAAAGCTTTTAAAAACATTGTGGAAAATGACGAAATAGTTTGTATCAAGCAATTTCTTCATTTTCCACAATGTTTTCTACCCAAAATGACGAAAATTGAAAATTCTATCAACTTGAAATTGTCATCTGCAACTTCTTTCAATTTGGACCAGTCTAAAATTCCACTGTGTTGGAATGGGTTAAAATGGAAGCAGGACTTCTTGTCTGAGTCAGATGGCATGGCTAGTAAGTGAGTGGGGGCCAGTGATTGGTCAGATGGCATTGCTAGTAAGTGAGTGGGGCCAGTGATTGGTCAGATGGCATGGCTAGTAAGTGAATGGGGGCCAGTGATTGGTCAGATGGCGTGGCTGGTGAGTGGGGGCCAGTGATTGGTCAGATGGCATGGCTAGTAAGTGAGTGGGGCCAGTGATTGGTCAGATGGCATTGCTAGTAAGTGAGTGGGGCCAGTGATTGGTCAGATGGCATGGCTAGTAAGTGAATGGGGGCCAGTGATTGGTCAGATGGCGTGGCTAGTGAGTGGGGGCCAGTGATTGGTCAGATGGCATGGCTAGTAAGTGAGTGGGGGCCAGTGATTGGTCAGATGGCATGGCTAGTAAGTGAATGGGGGCCAGTGATTGGTCAGATGGCATGGCTAGTAAGATAGTGGGGCCAGTGATTGGTCAGATGTCATGGCTAGTAAGTATATGGGGGCCAGTGATTGGTCAGATGGCATGGCTAGTAAGTGAGTGGGGCCAGTGATTGGTCAGATGGCATGGCTAGTAAGTGAGTGGGGGCCAGTGATTGGTCAGATGGCATGGCTAGTAAGTATATGGGGGCCAGTGATTGGTCAGATGGCATGGCTAGTAAGTGAGTGGGGGCCAGTGATTGGTCAGATGGCATGGCTAGTAAGTGAGTGGGGCCAGTGATTGGTCAGATGGCATGGCTAGTAAGTGAATGGGGGCCAGTGATTGGTCAGATGGCATGGCTAGTAAGTGAGTGGGGCCAGTGATTGGTCAGATGGCATGGCATCCGAGATCGGATAGAACAAGGTACAGCCTATAACGAGAAAATCCCATAGTCCCTGCCAATTTCAATCTATTTCTCTTTTGTTTCTTGTCAGATACAGCCAGTTAAACCCTTTCCTGTACAAGCCTTGATTTTTACTTCCCTGTGATATTATTTTTTTCTTTTCAACAATACTTTCTATTACACATGATAATAAATCTATGAATTTTACTTACTTTATATTGTTGTCTGGTACCCCTTTGAATTTGGTAGTCTAATATTTTGAAAAACAGTAAAGGATTAAGTCAGATATTGGCTACAAAGTACTTATGATGATGGCCCCAAATGCCTTGTTACAAGGTCTTGTTTTGCTTCAGTATGTCAACTTGTAACATTATTAGCAGTCAATTATCAGATGAAAGGTCTAACATTAAAAATTTGTGGAGTTTTTTGTGTTCGTGATATAGGCTTAATAAGTACATGTTTTGCAAAATTTAGACTTGTCCAAATTCAAAGGGGTAACAGACAACAACAAAGTAAGTTCAATTCAAAAAGTAACCATCAAAAATAATAGAAATTATTATGGCAAAAGAAGACATTACTTATTACAAGCAGTTTCTTCTTTTTGAAATTGTTTTTTCAAGTATAATATTACAGGGAAATACAAATCAGGGATTGTTCAGGATAAAATAAGCTGTAGTTACATGGTTTAAGTCGCCAAAACAACAAAAAAGTTTTAAAAAAAATGACAGCCAATGTCAGTGTACAAAGCTCAATTCCTGGCTGAATTAATGATTTGATTGGTTGGCTGAATCCTTGATTGACAGCCGTGATTGGTTAATCATAAACTCATAAATTGATGTATTTCTTTCTATTTTATATTTCAGGACTATAACTGACTTCAATCAAATAGATAAATCATGTAATGTAGACAGAAGAAGCTATATGGGTATATATCAAGTTGCAGATGGCTTTCCAAGGTAATGTGGTATTGTTTTTTACCCATACAAAGACGCTTTTTGATACCCCCCAAGAAAAACAATTGGAAAAACATTGTGTAAAATAGAGAGATTACTTGCAAGAAGCAATTTCTTCATTATCCACAATATTTTCAAAAGCTTTTATATTGATAGGGCATTTAAAAGCATCATTGTTTTGGAATGGGTTAATTTCCCACTATATAATTTTTTCGAAAAGTCAAAGATTTAAGGAATATTTTATTATCTTTGAATATGGCAACTTGTTTAACCCATTCCCACTCAATGAAGCTTTCAGATACCCCCAAGAGAAAAGGCTTTGAAAAGCATTGTGGAAAATGAAGAAATTGCTTGCTTCAAGCATTTTTTTCATTGTACGCAATGTTTTCTACCCCAAATGTAAAAAAATGTCCAAAAATTCATGAGCTTTAAGTTGTCTGCAACTCCTAACAATTTGGACCAGTGTAACATTTTGTCATTTGGTGGTAGGTTTATTTGTAAACGTTTACGATTTGACATTGAGAAATATTGGAAAAGACAGATAGTGTATTGATTGGTATGATGGTCCCCTTTTTTTTTTTAACATTTAATGAAATAAAATGCCCAAACATCAGGCAGCATGCTACACTGGAAATCTTTTGTAAACAAAGGCATCTTTACCATAAGGTATTATTCATTTTGTTACAGACTAGCTCTGTGCTTTCATAAGGAAACAAATGATCACCAGTAAGTAACAAATGAGTTTCTAAGTGAATTTTTTCTACCAAATAGACAAAGAATTACAAAGTTCTTTCCACATGAAATTGTTGTCTGCAACTTCTATCAATTTGGGCCAGTCTAGAATATTGTTTTTAGGAAAGGTTTAACCTTACTGATTTTCTAAATTTTGGACTTGTCAAAAGGGTAAGCAGACAACATTATAGAGTGAGTATAATTCAAAAAGTAACCATCCTATATAATAGAAAAAATATTGTGAAAAAAAAAGGTTTTGTTACAAGCAATTTCTTCCTTTTCGAAAATGTTTATCACAGGGACATAAAAATCAGGGATTGTATGGGGAAAAATTAAATGTATCATATCACTTTTGTTTCAGAAATCCAAAAGGCAGAACAGGAGTCCATGGGCGTGGTAGTTTAGGAAGATGGGGACCAAACCACGCTGGCGATCCTATTGTAACTAGGTAGGATGATTGTAGTACCCCACCCACCTGTTGACACAACCCTTTCCTGTTCAAACCTTGGATTTTATGTCACTCAGATTTTATACATCAGAGAACATTGTGGAAAAAGAAGAAATTGCTTGTAACAAGATTGTGCCACTGTTAATGGGTTTATTGACTAAGATCTAAGGGACTTTTTCTAATAGAACATAGGTTTTGGATCAGGGGTATAGGTACCATGAAAATACTTTTGGTAACTCAAATCTTATAGTTGGTACACTTGAGAACAGCCTATCTAATTAGCACCTACAACATAGGATTTAACCCATTCCAACTCAATCCCTCCTTTTTACGCCCCTCAAGTAAAAAACTTTGGAAAACATTGTGGAAAATGAAGAAATTGCTTGTATCAAGCAATTTCTTCATTATCCACAATGTTTTCTATCCAAAAAGACGAAAAAATTCAAAATTCCATCAACTTGAAACCGTCGTCTGCAGCTTTATCAAGCAATTTCTTCATTATCGACAATGTTTTCTATCCAAAAAGATGAAAAAATTCAAAATTCCATCAACTTGGAACTGTCGTCTGCAGCTTCTTTCCATTTGAACCAGTCTAAATTTTGCTGTGTTGGAATGGGTTAATACAATTATTCCATCTTCTTTTGTGCTGAATGACCTCGGCTGTCAATGTGCAGGGGTTGAAAAATCCACTCACCCGCTCGCATTGGCGAGTAGAAAATGCCGTAGGGTGAGTAGATTTGGGGACGAACTAGTCCGACGGGGCGAGTGCAAATTTAGGACTTGAATCACCCTGTTTGAGGGAAAAAAACAAAGCCTTCGAAAAAGAAAGTATTTATTTCAAACAACTTCATATCGGAAACAATAATATTCGCTGTAAAATTAGACCGTTCCCTGTTTATGTTGATCAATCTTCATGGACGCTTGATTTGTAGACTGGAGACGATGTCAAAATACATGATAATGTATAGACAGGATCTCCAGTTTAGCCTGCATAGTATTCCGTATCTTTAAACGCTTGAATAATCACTGTAATGTGTATTGCAAAGCGAAAATGCGTCGATCTAGAATTCTAGATAAAATTCGTCTGTTTTAAAACTCATGGCTGGAACATCGGACATCGATCGTTTTTTGGGTAGATCTAGTAATTTTCTTCATCTTTAAGGGCGAGTTGGATTGCCTTAAGGGCGAGTAGAAATTTAGAGCTACTAGTCCTACAGGACTAGTAGGTTTGAAGAAATTTTTCAACCCCTGATGTGCCATGGAACCCAATCCATTCATTCATTCCAACCCATTCCAAAACAACATAGTTTTTGACAGGTCCAAATTTAAGGAATTTACAGATGACAATTTTAAGTAATGAAATTTTAGAAACTTTTGCCTTTTTTGGAAGAGAGCATTGTGGATAATGAAGAAATTGCCTGTAACAAGTTATTTATTCATCATCCACAATATTTTCCAAAGCTTTTATCTTGAGGGGTGTCAAAAAGTGTGATTGTGTGGGAATGGGTTAAAGATTGGTTGATCTCTCTATATGCCACCAAAAATTGTAATTTACAACCAATCACTCGATGACTAAGTTTTATACTAGTCCAAATTAAATGTATTATTTGCAACTCAATCCAATGCTATTGGTATGCATTAGAATTGTCTCAATAAATAGAAATTATTTTAACTTGTTTACTTACTGTAAAAGTTGGTTTACTTTTCTATCAAGCAATTTCTCCGTTTCCCACATTGTTTTCCTTGAGTAATTACATTTAATGTGTTAAATAGAGGAATTGTTTGAAAATGGGTAAAACAATGATTTTCTTAACCCATTCCCGCAAGAACATTTTTTAGACTGGTCTTAATTCAAAGATGTTACAGACAATGAATTTTAATTATTGAAATGTTGGACTTTTAATTTTTCTTCTGGGGTATATAACATTGTCTATAATGAAGAAATTGCTCTAAACAAGCAATTCTACATTATCTACAATGTTTTCTAACCAAAAAGACAAAGGTTTTTGAAGTCCATGAACCAAGAACTGTTGTCTGCAATTTCTTTCATTTTGGACCAGTCTAAAATTTTGTCTTGTGCTAAAGGGTTAAGCAACCACTATTTGATGGTCCCTCTAGTGTTTACTTACTACAAGATTTTTCTGACATGCAAAAGTGGGCTTGGTTATTAGCATTTTGGTATTTCAACCTAACAGGTGGAAGAGAGATGAAAATAATGAGATAGTCCATCATCCAGAAAGTGGTAAACCCATCTTACAGTTTGTGGCTGTTCAGCGTAGTGATAATAAAGAATGGGCCTTACCTGGGGTAAGTCAAATAGAAAACAAGTATTTCTATTTCTACTTTATTACGAGACGATATTTATATCAGCTATTGTACATATAGCTCTGAGGACTTTAGTTATCTTTAGCATGTCTTAAAATCATTGCCTTAATTCAAAGAAGTTGTATTTTACAATTTCGAGTTAATGAAATTTTAAGATCTTTTTCTTTCTGGCATTCTTCTAATGTTATCCAAAGTTTCTTTTCTTGAGGGGGATCCAGAAGTGGGTTTGTGTCGGAATTGGTTAATTCAGTTCAAGTAAAGAAAAATCAAAGTGGCAAAAATTGAAAGAAAAGGCAGATGACAGTTCAAAGTATGCTAATATTGGAAATTAAGTACCAAAATGGAGTAGAAAATATCAAAAATAAATAAATTTACCCTTTTCTGAGAAAAGTTCTAGCAAAGCTATTGGAAAAATACAATACATGTACTGTTCTAGAAATAACTTAATCTTAATGAATGGACTGAACTTATTCAATTCTTTTCAAATCATCTCGAGACAAACTTTGAGCTCTGCCGTTTGCACCTCCAAATGACTCTCAACAAAAGTTGTGATTATGGTCCTAGGGCCAAAAGTGGGGATTCTATGGGGATACCCCATTTTACATACATGTAGTTAAGTCTATTCTAGAAATACTATGAAGGATAAAAAAGATGCTATTCTTTCATTTGACAGGGAATGGTGAACCCAGGAGAGGACAAAACTGTAGCATTGAAGCGAGAGTTTGGAGAAGAGGCCCTGAACAGTTTAGAAGCATCAGATGAAGAAAAGAAGCAAATAGAAGAAACAATTAATGAATGTTTTGGTAGAGGAGTGAAGGTGAGTTGTATATTGTATCCACATTTAGAGTTTGACCAAGCTCTAGGTGGCAATCTAAAATTGATTCATCTCTTGCCACTGACTCCTACCTGAAGTTCAACTTAGATATAAACCCTTTCCTGTTTTGCTAAAATTCAGACCTGTCCAAATTCAAAGAATATGAAGACGACAATGTAAAATTGATTTTATTAATTACAAGCAATTTCTTCTTTTTCCACTATGTTTCCTTAAGTATAAAATCACAGACATGTAAAAACTACAAATTGAACAGGAAAGGGTTAAACAGCGTTATTCTGCAAATTTCATGATTAGTAACACCAAACAAAGAGGTAAAATGGCTGGTTGGTGACATAAAATTAATTTGCAGTTATGATTTTGAATTCTCCAAACCAACAAAATCTTATGTTGTTGGTACTCGATGAGACAATTTCAGTGAGTTCCTACAACATGGGATTTGATTAAGTTATGTTGAAATTATTAAATCTAAAATCAAATTATCCCCATGTATGTGTAGTATCAGGTTTTGGGAATATAACCCTTTTGGTTGTGTGGTCCTCTGCATTTCCAACTTTATTTAGATACCTTTAGTTGATACAGATCTGTTTATGACAAGGTTGTGTTCATTTGACTGGATTAACTCATTCCCGCACAAGAATGCTTTTGGACGCACCCAAGAAGAACAATAGGGAAAACATTGTGTCAAAGAAATTGCTTGTAAAAAGCAATTTCTTCATTTATACAAGGTTTTCCACCCAGAAAGATGAAAAAATCTTACATTTCATAAACTTTAAACTGTTGTCCGGAACTCTTCTCAATTTGGACCAGTCTAGTGAGTTAAAGTCACTGTATGGACGACTAGCCACGCCATCAGACTCTCTCGAAGTTCCATTTAGATATTACACAACATTATTTTGTAAAATTCAAGGTCATAAACTTGTATCAAAAATATTGAATGGTTGCTTGGCAACCTAAAGTTGGTAAATACAGCTTAATTTAGTTCTGTTTATGTTGTCTGAATTTCTAACCATAGACTTTAGCCCATTCCCACTCAATGACCTTTTTTGACAAAACAGGTCAGGTTCTGAAAACATTGTGGAAAAAATGAAGAAATTACTTGTAACAAGCAATTTCTTCATTATCTACATTGTTGTCTTTGCCAAAAGACAGAGTTTTTTGAAAATTTCACCAACAAAAAATTGTGGTCTGCACCTTCTTCCAATTTGGATCGGATCAGACAAAAATTTTGTCTCTTGGAAATGGGTTGAAATTTCAATTAGAAAATAACTTAACCTGAAAACAGGACATTTTCGTCTGTACACAAAACTATTGAACCCATTCTAACACACCAAAAATTTAGGCTGGTCTAAATTGAAAGAAGCTGCAGGGGACAATTTCAAATTGATGGAATTTTATTTCTTTTTGCCGGCCCTTGGCTGTGTTCTTGGGCGATGCAATTAAAAGCCAGCTCCATCCTACCCAGTAGTAAAATTGGGTAGCAGTGGGTTCAAGCTACTGGCTCTCTTTTTGGGGAAGTTAAAAAATCTGGACTGTGAATGTTCAAGAGTGACTCTGTAAGTTTAACCCATTACCAGACAGCAAAATTCTAGACTGGTCCAAATTGAAAGGAGTTGTAGATGACAATTTAAAGCTTATTGAGTTTTGGAATTTTTTTTTACTTTTAGGGTAGAAACTATGGTGGATAATGAAAAAATTGCTTGTCACAAGTAATTTCTTCATTTTCCACAATGTTTTCCAAAGCTTTATTTGGAGGAGGGGGCGTCTAAAAGCGTCACTGAGTGGGAATGGGTTTTTCTAGATAACAGGGGCGGCCGTCATAGCGCAGTTGGTAGCGCGTCGGACTGTCAATCTAGAGGTCCCGGGTTCGATTCCCGACGGCGGCACTCATCCTTTCCGACAATTTGTCTCTCACCAATGGGTCGATAAACGTAGACCTATGTGGGGTAGCAGCTGGAGGCTAGGAAAGGTTGTAATGGTAGTACTGGTGTGAGAAATACCAGGATTCCATTGTTAGGTGCTCCAGCTGCCGCGATATAACTGAAAGATTGTTGAAAGCGGCGTAAAACCCCATTCAAACAAACAATCAAACTAGATAACAGGTTTGTTATTTTGTAGATATACACAGGTTATGTAGACGATCCACGTAATACAGATAATGCCTGGATGGAGACCAAAGCCATAAACTTCCATGATGATGTTGGGAATGGTGTAGGTGCTTTTAAATTACATGCAGGTATGTATAGATTTATTTGATAAATTTCATATTCTATGAAAGAAATTACTATCAAAAGAAAATATACCCCATTTATATTGCTAGCTTAAGTGTCCCTTTATAACTGATAATATATCTTTTTCACAACACTAAGGTACCTTTGTGATAAAAAAGTGGGAGCATCTTAATTTAGGTATCTGAGCATTTATTACTGGACTGTTTTTTGATAAGCCAATCTAGGTTAACCTATTACCACAATTATGCTTTCTGATGCCCTGAAGAAATATGATCCTGGAAAACCTTAGTGGGAAAAGGAGAAATTGCTTGTATGAAGCAAGTTCTCCTTTCTTCACAATGTTTTCTTTACTATTTTTTGCACTTATTTTCCAATTTTATTGTAATTTGAAATGGTGTCTACAACTACTGTCAATTTGGACTAGTCTGAAATTTTATCACTTTTAATTGGTTATAGAAAACCAAATTTGGAGCTATTCAAGAGCTTAAGCGCCTCTAAGAGTCTATAGGTGATGATGATGTTGTTTTTCTATTTATAGGGGATGACGCAATTGGGGTCCAATGGATGGATATTGACAGCAAATTGAATCTCTACGCCAGCCATTACCTCTTTATAAGGCAAACAGCAATAAATAGAAAAGCGCATTGGGAATGATACATAGAGAGATATACTTTAGAGATTCGTATAGGACTTTGATATTTATTTCTAGTATGACAAGTAAATGCAATATATGTTAGTCTTAAAATCCCATGAATTAACTCATTCCTACACAGTGACTCTTTTGGATGCCCCCAAAGAAAATCAAATTGGGAAAAACATTGTGTAAAATGAAGAAATTGCTTGTAACAAGCAATTTCTTCATTTTATACAATGTTTTCTACCCAGAAAATTGAAAAAAATTAAAATTTCATAAACTTTAAACTGTTGTCTGCAACTACTTTCAATTTTGACCAGTCTAAAATTTTGTTGTGTGGAAATGAGTTGACTTCCATAAAGAAAATAATCCAGAATGTTGTATTCGATATATAAAAACTGCTGTTGACCTGTGTTATAGGTATTATGAATGTATCTATTGCATCAACTCATTACCACATTTTACAAGAGTCCAAATTGAAAGAAGTATCAGACAAAAAAATTTAAGTTGATGAATTTTTATACGCTGCCAAAAGTGCACATATATGGGTATCATCTTCTCTATCTGTCTGTCATAATGTATGTCCATCCTCACCTAATGTTAAAATATCTCTTCCTACATTTATGGATGATTTGAATGAAATTTTCACATGTTTACCTTGCGCTTATTGTCTAGGTTACCATCTTAGGCTTCGTCACAGAAAAAGGGGGCTTAATGCAGAATTTAATGTTCACGCAACTCCTCTATTTCTTGACAAATTTGCAAGAAATTTTTACCGATTGTTCCTAGTCACCTGACCTTGTATGTATTACCAGCTTTTAACATTCTAGGCTATATCAGAAAAAGGGCCCCTAATGTGGCAGCATATTTTGTGACTATGACACTCTTGTTAAAAAGTTTTGTCTTTCTTGGTGTCTTTTCTTGTTGGAAAATCTTTTTAGAAGTGAAGAAATTGCTTGTTGAATTTGTCAACAAAGGTTTCCAAAGAAAAGGTAAGAAAACATTTAGAGAGAAAGGAGAACATGTTTGTCACGAAGTCATTTAACCCATTCCTGTTTTTTTTAGTCATAGTGAAAATAGCCAAATACATTTCCCAATCTGACCAGGCTTGGTAAAAAGACACATTCTCAGTTGTTACATTGTGATAGGTTTTATAAAAACACTGCAACAGAATATTAATGTGATTTAGTGGTTGTATCTTATGTTGTATTGTATTTGACAGATCGCTGACCACGGACACAATTAAAATTATGACCAGCAATCAAAAATCAACATGTAATCAAAAATTAATATGGTTGGTTAAAGACTTATATGTTGTAACAACAACACTTTAAACCAGCTGTAATTATGACGTTTAACCCATTACCACACAACAAAATTTTAAACTGGTCCAGATTGAATTTACAGACAATAATTTCAAGTTTATGAAAGTTTATATTTATTCACTTTTCTTGGTAGAAGATATTGTTGAAAATGAAGAAATTGCTTGTTCGAGTAATTTCTTCATTTTCAATGTTTCCCAAATTGCTTTACTTGAGAGGCATCAAAAAGCACAATTGTTTTGGAATGAGTTAAGTTGCCAAACTAACAAAATTGCTTCAAATGAATATCTACCAATGTCGGAGTTCAAAGTTTACTTCTGATCTAAATTGCTGATTTGATTGGTCAATTCTTTGATTGACAGTAGCAATCGGTTTATTATTCATCAAATATCTTGTAGAAGCACAGCTTCAGATGACATGTTAAAACCTTTTCCCAAGCCTGATATTTTTTTTAGGACGGAGGTCTTAGAAGCATATTCTTTTCTACCTTTAAAGACAAAATAATTTAACATTGCATCTGCTAAATTTGTTGTCTGCAACTTCTTGAATTTGGGCCAGTCTAAAAAATGTTTCATAATTTTGAGAAAAGTTTAGAGGGCTTATTACAAGTAATTTCTCCTTTACTTACAATACTTTCCACTGTATGCAGCACTTTTGTTTTTCAACTTCCAGTTTATCTTCCAATTTTGGTCAATCTTAGATTTTGTTATAAGGGACTATTTTGAAATTTTCAGTTGAGCTTTTCCTCTTCTTGAGGATGAATTTTTGTGACCCATTCCTACACATTGAAATTTTAGACCTGTCCAAATTGAAAGATGTTGTAGACGACAATTTCAAATTGATGAAGTTTTTAAAATTCTTTTCTCTCTGGGTAGAAAACAATGTGGAAAAAGTAGCAATTGCTTGTAACAAGCGATTTCTTCATTTACTAGACAGTTTTCAAGAACTATTTTCGTGAGGGGAGTATAAAGGAGGGATTGTTGTGGGATTGGTTTATTGACCAATTGCTGGCTTCGTCGACTTGTGTCGTTGGCCACGCCCATAGACTCAGACATGAAGTACCGCTTCGATTTTAAACGGTGTTATTTTGCAAAATTCATGGCCAATATGGTGTACCAAAAAGTAAAATGGTTTGTTGGTGACCTAACCGTCATAACTTTAGCTTGAATAAGCTGTAGTTATGACGTTTACGTTGCCAAACCAACAATAAAGGTTAAAAAAAATGGCGGTCAATGTTCAGTGTTGCATCCAGGATTTCTTCCAAGAGGGGGAGCTCCCCCACTGAATTACTGAAATGGGGGGAGTGACAAATGCTAAGAGGGAGGGAGCAAAAACCCTACGCAATATGTTGATTCATTGACTAATCTCTCAAAGATATGAAGTAAACAACTAATCTAATAAGTTTTCACTACAATACAAGATATATCACTGAAAAATTGAGGCAAAAAAATAAGCTCTTGATGAATATATTGAATGTTCACCTACTTTTAAGTCCTTCAAGTCTAACCCACTCTATTCTTTTAGGGTCAACATTTAAAATGGCAATGTCTGTCTTAGTCATATAATAAGCAGTTCTCATAGCACAAATAAGTTATTCTTTGACTGAAGATAATCATGCATATTTGAGGTAGCTCTGACAAACTCACTTTGATGCACACTGTCCTTAGTAGGCTGATTGTGGTATAATGACTCTAAATGTTTAAATGTGTGCAAGTTTGCTATTTGTGCATCCGGCAGTAAATGGATCATTCTTACCTGAGGTTTGTCACAAGACAGATAACAGTTTCTAAGATTGCATTTCCTCCTCTAATTTCAAACTTTTTTAATTTCTGCAATTTCGCGTTTGGATGAAACAGAGTCTGTTTATTTTTGCCCCCGAGAGCAGACTAGATTGGCTTTCAAGGTCTTTCTTCTTGTCCGTTGATTACGATGATATAGTGCTGATATCAAGGCGCATAAAAAAGTCGGCAGTGCCTTTTGTTGGTATGCAGACTGATTTAGATTATTTCTTTTAGTAAAGTTTGACATGATTGTCTTTAAACAGAAACTGAAAGAATTTATTGCTCATGCTCTACTGTTGGGTTCCCTGTCTATTTAATACACACTGACTCGAAATCGGGGACCAGTTAAATTATGATATGTGGTAATGGTTATAAATAGCAATGATCGGAGCTATTTTTATCAAGTAGTACTAGACTGTACTGTTTTTCAATCGTCATTTGTCTTTTTTCACGTTTTTTTATATGCCCTTTTGGTTAATCGATTCTGCGGGAGTCAGAACATTGTTGCGTGATTACTCCCCCATCAAATTAGTAAGGTTTCATGAGTGAAAAAAAAAACACGGGGGATTCTCATGATCGCGCAGCATGGATGCAACTCTGAATGTTGGAGTCAAAAGGCTCAGGTCCAGGCTGAATAGATTATTTGATTGGTGGGTTTATTCTTTGACAGTCAAGATTGGTCAATTAGCAAAATCCCTGCTGAAGTTTACCTCTTATTGAGGATGAATTCCTTTACACAATCAATTCCATGAATGTTTAGAAGAAATTATCCTCAATTAGAAGATATCCAAATTCTTTTTTCCCCCCAAGTAAATAAGATATATAAGTAAAACTTCTTGTGAGTGTTTTGCAAAGCAACTGGGAACATCCATTTAATACAAATATGGTAATTATGGTAAGGGAAAAATGTTTTAACTAAAGCTCAAAATCATGTTTTAAGTATATTTTGTGTTAGAATATTCATAGATTTATAAATCAATAATACCATTAGTATGTTTGTTGTGAATTTCATAGAAAAAAATCATCATACCCAGGTAATCTGTAACAGCTCCCAGAAGGGCGAGCATATAGCCACCACGTTGTATGTCCGTCCATCCATTGTCTGCCTGCCCTGATACCTCCACAACCATAGGGCCAAATTGGATGAAACTTCATGTGTATTCCTTATAATATTGCACTGGATAAATTTCCCCAGTTTTTAGCTTTACTGGCTGAAGGCCACTAGAGCTATAGCGATGGCTTTTTCCCGTCCAGCCTCCCTGCGTCCGTCCTTTAAACTTTTCTTTGTTTACGCGATAGAGTCCACAGTTTTCATCGGATTCCCTTCAAACTTTCACAGAATGATTGTACCATCATAAGGATCGTTCCTTTCGAAAGAGGGTCAGATCCATCAAGAAACATGGGAAAAGGGGCCTAATTAAAACTTAATTAAAAAATCCTTGTTTACGCGCTAAAGTCCACAGTTCTCATGGGATTCTCTTCAAACTTTCACAGAATGATTGTACCATCATAAGGATCGTTCCTTTGGAAAGTGAGTATGATCCGTCAAGAAACATGGGAAAGGGGGCCTTATGAAAATTTAATTAAGAATTCAATTAAAAATCCTCATTTACGCGATAGAGTCCACAGTTTTCATCGGATTCTCTTCAAACTTTGTCAGAATGATTGTACCATCATAAGGATCTTTACTTTCGAAAATGGGTTTGATCCGTTAAGAAACATGGGCAAAGGGGCCTTGTGAAAATTTAATTAAAAATTCCTCATTTACGCGATAGAGTCCACAGTTTACATCAGATTCAATTCAAACTTTCACAGAATGATTGTACCAGCATAAGGATCGTTCCTTTCGAAATTGGGTATGATCCGTCAAGAAACATCAGAAAAGGGGCCTTATGAAAATTTAATTAAAAATTCCATTAAAAATCCTCGTTTACGCGATAGAGTCCACAATTCTCATCGGATTCTCTTCAAACTTTCTCAGAATGATTGTACCATCATAAGGATCTTTCCTTTCGAAAATGGGTATGATCCGTCTAGAAACACGGGAAAAGGTGCCTTATGAAAATTTAATTAAAAAATCCTTGTTAACACTCTAGAGTCCAGAGTTTACTTCAGATTCAATTCAAACTTTCACAGAATGATTGTACCATCATAAGGATTGTTCCTTTCGAAACGGGGTCAGATCCGTCAAGAAACATGGGAAAGGGGGCCTAATTAAAACTTAATTAAAAAATCCTCGTTTACGCGATAAAGTCCACAGTTTTCATGGGATTCTCTTCAAAATTTCACAGAGTGATTGTACCATCATAAGGATCGTTCCTTTCGAAATTGGGTATGATCTGTCAAGAAACATTTGAAGAGGGGCCTTATGAAAATTTAATTAAGAATTCAATTAAAAATCCTCATTTACGCGATAGAGTCCACAGTTTTCATCAGATTCTCCTCAAACTTTGTCAGAATGATTGTACCATCATAAGGATCTTTCCTTTCGAAAATGGGTATGATCCATCAAGAAACATTGGAAAAGGGGCCTTATGAAAATTTAATTAAAAAATCCTTGTTTACGCGATAGAGTCCACAGTTTTCATCTGATTGACTTCAAACTTTCACAGAATGATTTTACCATCATAAGAATTGTTCCTTTCAAAATTTGGACCACGGGAAAAAGGGGCCGATAATAACTGGATTGAAAAAGACTCGTAAACACAATAGAGTCCATAGTTTTCAACAAATTCTCTTCAAACATTCCCAGAATGATTATTACATTAAATGGATTGTTCCTTTCGGAAGTAGGTTTGATCCATCAAGTTTTATGGGAAAAGGGGCCCTATGAAAATTTAATAAAAAAATCTTAGTTAACACATAATGGCCCTAGATTTCACCTGATTGACTTCAAACTTTCACATAATGATTGTACCATCATAAGGATTGTTCCTTTCAAATTGGGTCTGATCCATTGAGAAACATAGAAAAAGGGGCCTTAGGAAAATTCAATTAAAACAATCTTAATTAATGCTTGTAAGTCCATAGATGAGATGGGGTTGTCTTTATACTCAAACAGAATAATTATACTTTGGTAAGAAGAGTTCCCTTTGGAATTGGTTCAGATTCATCAAGTAACATGGGAAAAGGGGCTATATGAAAATTCAATTAATAAAACCCTGTTAACAAAATGAAGCCCACAGCTTTGATCAGACTTTGTTGAAACTTTCACAATGATTGGAAGGTCATAACTATCATTCTTTTCATAACAGGGTTCGAACTGTCAAGAAACACAGGAAAAGGGGCCTTATGAAAATTTCATTTATAAATCCTTGTTACCAAGTCCAGAGCTTTCATCGGATTTTCTTCAAACATTCACAGAATAATTGTACAAAAATAATGTTTGTTGATGTTTGCATTAGACCTGATCCGTCAAGTATCACAGGAAAAGGAGCATTATGAAATTTAATTTTAAAATCATTGTACCACAATAAAGTCAACAGTTTTCATCAGATTCTGTTAAAACTTTCACAGAATGATTATTCCATCATGAGGATTCTTTCTTTTCAAATTAGGCCTGACCTGTCTAGTATCATGGGAAAAGGGGCCTTTTGAGAATTTTATCTATAATCCTTGTAACCAAGTCCAGAGCTTTAATTGGATTTAATTCAAACCTTCACAGAATCATTGTACAATAATCACGATTGTTGATGCAGACATGAGACCTGATCCTTCAAGTATCACAGGAAAAGGAGCCTTATGAAAATTTTATTTTAAAAATTTTACACCAAGATAAAGTCTGCAGTTTTCATCAGATTCTGTTCAAACTTTCACAGAATGTTTGTACAGTCAGGCCGCGATACACCGACCATCGTTAAATCAGCAAACTCAGTTAACGACAAAAAAACACTGGGAACAAACCTCACCTAACGTAATTTTGACCCGTTTGAACGGCATATTCAAGTACCGACACTGACGGACATTTGTTGGAACAAATCTTCGAAATTTTAATGAATTTTGCTTCAGTTTATCGGAATTTTCTCAGCCCATGTTTTACGGCTGTTGATATGCCATAAAGGGTGTCGTAAAATCCTTTATCCGCAGTTGTCGTAAACAATATAGGTTATACAATAGACTCGATTATCGATTTTTTACACCTTCTGATAAATAGTGTTTAATGTAAATAAAATGCCTTTGGCAAGTGTTTCACACTTAAATTACCGGTGTTGTATGTTTTATTGAATTTGGTTGTCTTTATTTGAGATGTTTGAGCAATTTGAGAAATCAGAGAATTTTGAGAAGTGTCCTTTATAAATGCGAGAAACAATTTTCTTCGTTATTTTTTTTATCAGTGTCCCAATCCGTAACGTAATACATAAACTTCCCAACTTTTAGCCTGTTCCTGTTTACAACTTTCACTTCCTGTCTAGTCCGTCATTTCTCGCCCACATCCCGAAAAATCTCCCGGTACCCAAAATCTCCTGCTCCATTACAACGACTGACTCAGTTACCGACAGGAATTGTGTGAGGACAAAGTATGTCGTTATAACGGGGTTTGACTGTACCATCATAAGGATTGTTTCTTTCCAAATTGGGCCTGATCTGTCTAGTATCATAGGAAAAGGGGCTGTATGAAAAATTATTACCAAATCCTCATGATGTAAACACAACAATGTCCCCAGTCTTTATCAGAATCTCTTCAAATTTTAATAGAATGATTGTACCATCATTTGGATTGTTCCTTTGTAAATTAGGTCTGATTGGTTAAGTGACACAAGAAAAGGGACCTCTTAAAAATTTCATCACAAAACATCATTATTACAATAAAGTCCTCAGTCTTTATCATTTTCTTCAAACTATCATTAGGATTGTTCCTTTGAACATTGGGTCTGATTTGTTAAGTTTCACGGAAAAAGGGGCCTTATGAAAATTTTGTTAGAAAAATTCTTGACACAATTCAGTCCACCGTTTTCATTGATTCTCTTTAACTTTTAAAGAATGATTCTACCTTCATTAGAATTGTTCCTTTTGAAATTTGGTTTGTTCTGTAAAGTATCATGAGAAAAGGGGCCCTCTGAAGATTTCACTATAAACTCATTAACACAATAAATTCCACAGATTAAACAGATTGATTGTACCATCATTCCAATTGATGATTTTGACTGTGGATCTGACTATGGCAAGTGTCACATAAAAAGGGGCCTTATGAAAAGCTTTCTTAAATATTCTGGTTAACACAATGATGTCCCTTGGTTTCACCGGATTCACTTCAAAATTTCACAGAATGATTGTACAAATACTTAAATGGTTCTTTCAGAACTGGGTACAATCCATCAAGTATCATGTAAAAACGGGCCATTTGATTTTTTTTTAAATATTCTAGTAAACATAATGAATTCCCAATATTTCATCGGATTCACTTTTAACTTTCACAGAATGATAAAACCAACAGTAAAATATCACGGGAAAAGGGACCTTATTAGAACTTGAATTTAATATCTTTGTTAACACAATAAAGTCAACAGTTTTATTGGATTCTCTTCAAAGATGCATGGAATAATTGTGGCATTCGAAACACAGGAAAAGGGGCCATACAGATTATCATTCAAAACATTCTTGTGTATGTGATGAAGATCACAATCATTATCAAATTGTCTTTTAAATTTCACAGGACAATTGTCGGGTTGTAAGGAAAGTTCCTTTTGGATTGAAATTGATCCATCAGAAAACACATGAAAAGGGGCCTTATTGATTTTCATTCAAAACAATCCTGTTTATGTGATAAAGTCCTCAATTATTGGCAGATTCTGATGAAATATTCACAGAATGATTGTAGGGTCATAAGGTGACTTTCTTTTGGAAATGGAGTGGATCCGTCATGAAACATGGGAAAAGGGGCCTTGAGAATTGTTGCTTAAAATGATAAAGGGGATAAAGCCCTTTTTTTTCTTCATGCATTCTTCTTTGAGCAGTTAACTTCCTTAAATATCAGATTTCTTTAACGGAAAACTTGATAACCAGTAGAGCGTCTCAGGCCCTCATGGGGCTCTTGTTTCATATAGCTCCAAGGTCAAGGTTTAATGTCAAAGATTAAAAGTGACCTTGTCCACAGCATTACTCATTCAATTATGGATGGATTTCAAAATAAGTTGGCACAGTTGTTTTCTATCATGAGATGATGTACCATTTGAAACAAGAGTGCCATAGTCACAATATACGCCCCTACTTTGCTGCTGTTTAACAAAAATAATTGTAGACACTACTTATTTTGACAGAACCGAATTCAAAACATTTGCATACTACTTTTTAAATTGTCAAGTTCAAACTGTTTGTTATGATTGATTGATTAAATGGGCCCAGAGACTAAGTGTCAAGGGGAAAAACTCATGCAAAAATCAATGAACCATAAAATCGTTGATACATGTACACCTACAAATTATGGTGATGATATTGACCAAGTTTCATTAAAATCAAGACAAAAAGTTAGGAGGAGTTGCGTTCACAAGGCTGCAATTTCATTAAAAACCAGATACTAAGTTTTAAGGGGACATAAGTCAGGGAAAAAATAATGAACCATAAAATCCTTACTTCACGGACATCTACCAATTTAAGTTATAACATCCACCAAGTTTCATTTAGATCCAACCAGAAACTAAGGAGGAGTTGCATTCACAAGGCTGCAATTTCAATAAGCCCCAGATACCAAGTTCTAAGGGGGAATAACTGAGGCAAAAATCAATGAGCCATAAAATCCTTACTTCATGCACATCTACCAATTAAGGTGATAACATCCAAGTTTCATTTAGATCCAGCCAGAAACTTAGGAAGAGTTGCGTTCACAAGGCTGCAATTTCAATAAGCCCCAGATACTAAGTTTTAAGGGGGCATAACTGAGGCAAAAATCAATGAACCATAAAATCCTTACATCATGCACATCTACCAATTAAGGTGATAACATTGACCAAGTTTCATTCGTTTCACCTTCAACCGTGACCTTGTGTGTATCATATGACACTTGCATTCATCAGGAAGAGCTAAAAGAGCAACTGTGCCATATTGTTTTCAAATCCATCCATAAATGTAGGAAGTAATGCTGCTGACAAGGTCAATTTTGCCCTTTCATCTTTGGCTTTGACCCTAAATGTATCGCAACAAATTTTTCACATGACAGTTCTTAGTACTTATCAAGAAGAAAATCTGTGCCAAATTATTTTCAAATCCATCCATAAATGTAGATGTCATGACCTGGACAAGGTCAATTTTGACCATTGACCTTCAACTGTGACCTTGGAGTTATCAAAACAAATGTTTCATGTGACACTAGCACTCACCAAGAAGAAGAACTGTGCCAAGTTATTTTAAAATCCATTTTTAAATGTAGAAGTTATGCTCTGGACAAAAATCTGGACAGACGCAAGCACTAAAACCAAACAGAAATCGTGACAACTATGTCTTGCTCACTGCAAGCAGGCTTGACAAAAATTGAGCATGCCCTTTTTCATTTCAATAAACAAAATGTTCCCAAAGGTATGAGTCAAATCAAACTTCATGCACGCAATCTAATCAAACTTTTACTTTCTGCCAAGTTCCGTGAGGACACTAAGGTTGCCCAGTGGCTACTTAGTCCATCACTTGGTAACAAAAGGTTAGACTGGTCCAAATCCAAAGAATTTGCTGACAATAAACATTTAGACTGGTCAAAAGTCAAAGAATTCCCAGACAAGAATTTGAAGTTGACAGAATATTAAATATATCTATCTACCTTGGTAGAAACTATGTGGATAATCAAGAAATTGCCTGTTATAGAATTTGTAGCTGACAAGTTGAAGTCAATAGATATCCAAATATCTCTATCTACCTGAGTAGAAAAGAAGCAATTTCTCATTTTTTCATACCTCTTAGTCATACAAAAGGGAAAGAAAAGGAATTAATTAATGTGCCTATAGGCTTGTTGGGAATGTTCTACCTCATTTGACGATCACTGACCTCCCACATGGTAGTTTAACTAAGGTTTTACATTATTTCATAAAGTAAATAGCCAGGAACACAAAGTAAAAAGCAGATTATTCCTGGGATACCTGAATGTTGTTTGCATATGTTGAAGAAGATATCGTTCAAACATTTCAGTCGTCCACAATAGTTGTTGTGTTGCAACCCTGCATTCCAATCTAAACGAATGATTCTATTATTCATTCAATATTTAGGTCACCTGACATAAGGTCATGGTGACCTATTGCCATTGTGTTTTGTCCGTCATCGTGCATCATGCGTTAACTTTTTACATTTTCTACTTCTTCTTAAGAACCAATGGACAGATTTCAACCAAACTTGGAAGATATCCTTATGGAAAGGTGCTTTAGATTTGTAGATGTCATGGAGTTACCTCCCCTTGGTACCCCATAAAGAGCCAAAAAGGGTACATCTTTAATAATCTTCTTGTCATGAACTGGCCGTTGGATTGGATTCGCATTTGGTATTTAGTCTTTAGGGCAAGGACTTTCAAGTTTGTATGAGAAAAAAAAAATTACTTAGTGAAAATTTCAAAAATCTTCTTCTCCCAAACTTGAGGGCCCAGAGCTTTAATAATTGGTATGTAGCATCATCTTGTGAACCTCTATCAAGATTGTAAATTTATGGCCCCAGGGTCATAATTAGCCCATCCCCTGACATCAGTTTTACTAATGGCTTATACATGTATAGTGAAAATTTTAAAAATCTTCTCCCAAACAGGGCCTAGAACTTTGATCTTTGGTAAATAGCATCATCTGGTGGACCTCTATCAAGATTGTGCAAATTATTGCCCCAGGATTGAAATTAGCCCATTCCCGGCCGTCACAAGTTTAACATAGGCTTATATTGTGAAAACTTTAAAATCTTCTTCTCTCAAACAGATAGGCCTAGAGCTTTGATATTTGGTATATAGCATCATCTTGTGAACCTCTATCAAGATTGTAAAATTATGGCCCCAGAGTCATAATTAGCCCTTTCCCGGACGTCACAAATTTTACATAGGGCTTATATAGTGAAATTCAAGACTCTTCTTTTCCCAAACAGGAGGGCCTAGAGCTTTCTGGCAATCTATCAATTCTCTTTTGATTTCAACTATTCTCTTTACCATAAGTTATCTGATGTGAGAATATTCTGAAGTGAGTTGGGTACTTATTAGTCAATATTTTGACGTCAACCAATCACATTGCACCGAGTACTCGTAAGGATTATTCTGAAGTGAGCTGGGTAAATTTAAGTTAATATTTTGACGTCAACCAATCATATTGAATCAAGTTTTCATTAGGAATATTCTAAAGTGAGTTGAGTACATTTTAGTTAATAATTTGACGTCAACCAATCATTTTGCACTGAGTATTCATAAGGAATTTTATGAAGTGAGTCGGGTATATTTAAGTTAATATTTGACATCAAACAATCAGATTGCACTGAGTATTCAGAAGGAATATTCTGAAGGGAGTTTGCCTACATTTTGGTTAATATTTTGCCTTCAACCAATCACATTACACTGAGTATTCAGAGGGAATATTCTGAAGTGAGTCAGGTACATTTTGACGTCAACAAATCTCATTGCACTTAGTATTCATGAGGAAAATTCTGAAGCAAGTTCGGTATATTTTAGTTTACCCTTTCCTTTTTTTTAAATTTTTTTTTTAGACCTGTCCAAATATAAAGGGTTTGTAAACGGAAATTTTGAGTGAATTTAACTTGAAAAATAAACATTTAGTAGGATAGAAAATATTGTGAAAAAAAAAAGAAATTGCTTGTTACAAGCAATTTCTTCTTTTTCTACATTGTTTCCTCAATTATAAAATCACAAGTAATGATAAAGTATTCAATACAAGAATAAACCTTCTCTAAAATGAAGTACATGCTTGTAGAATACTGATCAGTCATTAATTTTTTTAATTGGCAACTATGACTAACACAAATGTACTAAAGTTCCTACTAGTCAACATTGAACCTACTCGATTATAGCCGGTTTCTTACTTGGGTTACAACTCAATTGTCTATTTTCAAACAATTTCTTTGAACGTCACCTGTTTGTGACATGGCCTAGTTCTAAATCACACTAAAAATCTAGTAGGCCCGACTGCACCAGTCTAGGGTATCGGTTGAAATGGTGAAATATTAGTGCCACTTAAAGTCGCTCTTTATCTCTCCGAACATCAGTGATTCTGCTTCCAACCGTTGGTTTCCCATGTTCATTTTCATAAAGGAATTTACTTTATGGAAAAAGAACTACAAGATATTTATCAATTTGCATGCAATGATACACATTTACATATAGTGCTCTGGTTTCTAGAAGCAAAGGGGGACTTTTTAGAAGTCCTGTATTAAAGGCAGGTGAATCTGACTGCACCCCCCCCCCCAAAAAAAAACAAACAACACAACACAACACAAATGTGATATTTTCAAACAATTGCCTTTTAAATGGTGGGTCATATGAAAAACAATCAAAAACAAGATATCTGCGAGTTAATAATCACCGAGTATACAACTTCTTTCCAAAAAGTCTGTCATGGATTTGATCCCCTGTGGCAGCACTTATCCTTTCCGACATTTGTTTCTCACCAATGGGTGGATAATCGTAAATCTAAGTGGGGTAGAAGCTGGAGGCTAGAAAAGGATGTAGTGGTAGTACTGGTGTGAGAAATACCAAGAATCCATTTCTAGGTACTCCAGTTGCTGTGATATGACTGAAATACTGTTAAAAGTGGCGTTAAACCCCATTTAATCAATCAATCAAAAAAGTCCATGTCCAAAAAGTCTAACAAATGGGCATACAACAAGAAGTGTGCCAAGGTAGGTTGAGCAGCTGATGGCTCAGATCAAATGTGGCTGTACTACTGGGTAAAAATAAACAGAAACCAGGCTTAACCCATTACCAGATGGCATAATTTTAGAATGGTCCAAATTGAAAGTTGTTGCAGACATTAATGTGAGATCCATGAAATTTTAGAAATTTTCAACTTTCTGGTTAGAAATTATAGTGGAAAATGAACAAATTGCTTGAATTCCTCATTTTACACAATGTTTTCTCAATTCTTGTGTTTGGAGGGCGTCAAAAAGCGTCACTGTGTGGGAGTGGGTTAAGTCATAAGCTACTGCACTGTACTAGAAAACTATTGAAAGTGATGATAAAATGCACCAAACTAAGATTGATGACTGTGATTCATGATCATTAATGCTGAGAAAAGTGAGAAAAAAAAGACATTTCATCCATTTATATATGTAAATAGACTGAAATCGTAAAAACGGGAAATGGATCGGAGTTCTGTAACATTTTGACCCAATATCAATTTTGAAACCTGTGAAATTAAAAGTTGCATAGAAAAGCATGACAAAAGTATTGATAATTATTATTAGAATGCCAGGGGCAATCAGTGTATTGTTTGCAAAAAGGAATCTTTGGAACTTTAATGAATGTATTCTGGTTAATACATGTATCTTTAAGTTCACATTCTCTTTAGCCCATCCCCATACAATCAAGCTTTTTTATGCCCCTCACGATAGTAGATTTTGAAAAGGTTGTAGATAAAAAAGGAATGACTTATTGCAAGGCAAATATTTGCTTTTCTGCAAAGAACAATAACAACAAAATCTAAAATTTCATCAACTGAAAATTGTTTTCTTAATTGGGACCAGTCCAAAAAATTTTCTCTGGTATTGAGTCAAACTTTCACATAATGGTTGTACTTTCATAAGGATTGTTAATTTGAGCATGAAGGTGTAAAATGCCACTTCACGAAAGTAATTATCAAATGTAATTTCCTAACCCACTTCCACACAATTATACTTTTAGATGCTCAAAAATAAAAAAAATAAAAAAAAAAGCTTTGAGAACATTAGGTATAATGAAGACATTGCTTGTTACAAGCAACTTTTTCATTATTCGTAATGCCTTTTATTCCAAAAGACAAAGATTTTATCTTCCTCAACTAAAAGTTGTCTTCTGCAACTTCTCTGCTAATTCAATTATCTGTTCTGTGAAAGGAAATTCCACCACTCACTGCAAACTATGATCAGACTACAAATTTGTAGGAATAGCCTGGGACCTGCTAGGGATTGGTTAACCCATTCCTACACAATCCTGTATTTTTATGCCCCTCAAGAAAGAAGAGTTGAAAACCATTGTGGACAATAAAGAAATTGTCCAAAATGTTTTCTACCCTAAAAGACAAAGAATTTCTTAATTTCATCAACTTAAAACAGTCATCTGCCACTTATTTCAATTTAGACCAGTCTAAATTCTTGCCATCTGGTAATTGATTGATGGCCAATTGGAACTCTGTACTTATCTATTTTTCATGTACCATGTTCTGAGCTGTATATCACAAATACAGAGTTCATTCCTAGTTCCATAAGCTTATTATTCTTTGAATATGATAAAACAAGTTATTCTTTGTTTGCTGGCTGCCATGTCTGCTGGCTGCCATGCAGATATAGAGCAGATATTCTGCTGGCTGCCAACACTGGAATATTCCTGGACCAGCCAGAGAAGAGAACCACTTTCACCAGTTGTATGTGTCTACGTAAAAACTGTGTCCAACAATAATGGCGTGATGTTATAATGCTGTCCTTGAGCTGTCTCTAACATCATCATCAAGTTTCGTCCTAATTCTGTACGCTCTATATCATTCTATAAATAGAATAAAACAAATTAAATAAAAACCCATTTTCAATTTTGCACAGTCAGGTATACCTCATTTATAGTCTCATTTTTAATCTTAAAAATATGCTTTGTAAAATGCCCTTAGGATTCGACCTTGACCTAAGTACTTCTATAGAGAAATATGAAGCCCTTGCACATTTTACTTTTTACGACTTTTATCAATCAAAAGAGAATCACTCATGGGAAACATTTTTTGCAACAAATGCAGTAATAGGCAATTTTCAAAATAATTACACTATGCTGAAGATAGCAGGTAGAGTGGTGTCTTTTAACCCACTCCCACACAACAAATTATACTTAGATAAAGTTGCAGACAACAAATTCAAGTTGAAGAAATTTTTAAAAATCTTTGCATATCTTGGTAGAAAACATTGTGGGAATTGATGAAATTGCTTGTTACACGCAATTTATTAATTTCCTTCAATGTTTTCTCAAGCATTTTTCCATGAGGCGTATAAAAGTAGGAATCTATGGAATGGGTTTACCATTTACCAGAAAACTAAATTTTAGACTGATTAATGAAATTAGTTGCAGATGATGATTTCAAGTTGATGTAAACAATTTGGAAAAGAAATTGAATGTAACAAGCTATTTCTTCTTTTTCCACAATGTTTTTACAAGCATTTTCTTGCAGAGTGTACTGATGACAGACAATTGGTAATACACTGCATGGTTACCCCAAGTTTTATAAGGATTACTAGAATCACAGAATGTGATTATTACACACCCCCCCCCAAAAAAAAGAAATAAACAGCTCACAAAGAAAAACATTTTGTCACAAGAATAGTGCTTTTATTTCAACAAAGGGCCATATCTCTAAGAAAAATCAATAGACCACAACAAAAATATAAAATGAACATCTTTGTTTGATACTGAGTCTGTCTGTCTGTAAAGTTTCAATTAAATCCATGATGTAGTTGAAGAGGAAATGATTGGACAAGACTCTGTTAAAGGAGAATGGTGTACATCTAAGTTAAAATATGCACATCACTACTTTATACAGAGTTTGCCTCTTAAGTTTGAATCAATCCCATGCTGTATTTGCCAGAAATTTGAGCGGACAAGGAAAAGCAATAGACGGACAGACCAACCAATCAACCCATTGACTGACAGACAAGCTGATTCCTATTTATTGCACTGATATAATGACTGAACTGTTCATACCGTAACTAAGAATTTAGTCTTTCTTTTGAAAGCTAGCATTTAACTAATGGAAGGTGGTGATTAGTGCTCAAATGAGATAACAACGTTACCTGTATATCCATGAAGAAGACTTGAATACCATACTGGTTCCCTATTTGTAAGATCTGTGACGACAAAGTTGGCTGATCTGTAGGTGCACCTGTAATTGATTGATCGTATTGAGTTTAATGTCGCTTTCAGGAGTACATGTATCTCAATTACTTGGCAAGTAGCCAATTCTCACACCCGTAGTACCACAATAATCAATCGAAGCTACAAACTGCTCATCCCACTTTGCTTATAATTTGCCAATTGGTGAGAGACAATTAACGCTTTCCTGTTTAATCCCTGGTTTTTACGTTCCTGTGAACTTTTTTTATAAATGTTTGTCTCTTTGGTGGAAAACATCTTGGTTAATGAAGAACTGTAACAAGCAATTTCTTTTTCCACAACATTAGAATTTCTAAACTACTGAATAATTATTTTTCAACTAAGTTCAACTTAAAATTGTTGTCTGCAAATCCTTTGAATTTGGAACAGTCTAAATTTTCAAAAGACAGGAAAGGGTGAATGAATCTTGTTGTGGTGACTATAATCAGAAAAAAGTGATGGCTGAGATCATGATCCTATAATCTAAAGCACAATTTATCAGCTAAGCTACCATGCGCCTAAGGCTGACATCATAAGATTGATTTAACCCTTTGCCACACAACCTTGACTCTTTCCGACTTAAATAATTTATATGACAGAAGCCTCGAGTAAAAAGAAAAATAAATTTTTAAAAGTATATGTAATTTCTTCATTAACCAAGAAATCCAAGATGCTTTCCACCAAAAGAGACATTTAGAAAAAAGTTCCACAACTTAAAATCACAGTCTGCAAATTTGTTGGATTTGGCCTAGTCTAAATTGTCTGGTAATGCATTAAGACAAATCTCAATATTTATGTAAAGTAAAGGGCTAAAAGAAAGTTTACCAGCTTGACTATGGAACAATAGCAAGCTTTCCACAAACAGCTACAGCAAATCACTTTAAATTTGCAAAGACCTAACATCATTTAAGTCAAATTTCAATGTTTTCTTTGTTTGCATTTACCTGCAGTTGTCTTCATGTATACAGTGCAGTCCTGAGAGACTTCAAGAAATTTAACCAATATTTAACAAGATCTTTTCAGTTACAGTTGACCAATCCAGCTGTCAATCAAAATATCATACATATAGACCAGAAATGAACTATCTGAATCATTGTTGAGGGTTTGGCGACTCTAATGTCATAACTACAGCTTACTGAAGATGAAGTTCTGACATTTAAGCTGCCAACCAATTATTTTACTTTTTGGCAAATGTAACCTTTGATGAATTTTTACAAAATTAGGCTGTCTAGTATGGAAGTGGAGCTTCCTGTCAAAGCTCAGTGGGTGTGGCAATCCGTCAACTATTACAGTCTATATTCAAAACTTATTTTTTTGTAAGCTAGTTTGAGAAAGCAGACATCAATACAAATATATTTAACCCATTCCCACACGATTGAAATTTAGACCAATCCAAATTCAAAGAAGTTGCAAACAACAATATTAAGTAGACGAAATCTTTCAAATCTTTGTATTTAAGGCTAGAAAACATTGTGGATAATGAAGAAATTGCTAGTAACAAACAATTTCTTCATTTTCCACAATGCTTTCCAAAGCTTTTATATTGAAGGGCGTTTAAAAGCGTCACTTTGTGGGATTTGGTTAAATGGAAAAATAGTATCTGTCCATACAGGGTAAAGCTAGACAGTTGTCGAGGACAAAATGTTGAGCCTTTTGAATATTTGACCTTGAGCTGTGACCTTGGAGCTGTCTGAAAGTTAATTTCAAATGGCACATCTACTTATAATGGAAAACAATTCATTGGCTTAGTGCAAAAACATCATAAAAGTATATCCAAGTATAGACACTTATGATGTTTTTACACTAAGCAAACAAATTGTCCAAAATTATTTTGAAATAAATGCACAACTGTGGGTGATATGCTCTTGACAATCTCAATTTGAACATTAGACCTTGAGTTATGACCTTGACACCAAGTGAAAGTTTGTTTCAAATCGCACATCTACACATGATGCGAAACAATTGTGCCATGTTATTTGAAATCATGTCATGGGAAATTAAGACAGACTGACACACCATGACACATACATAGACTTGTCATGGTGATAACTAAGTATCGCTCAACCCAAGTCTGCTTCACTAAATTTGTCCAACAGTGAATGCGAAATCTTGTGGCAATGGGAGATGTATTATACCAACCTGATGTATTGACAATAATTGCTGATCTACCAAGGAAATATGATACATCCACTTGACCTATATTGTGCACCAATGCTTTAAAGCTGAAAAAGTAAATAGACATTTATTTAACTATTTACAAGACAAAAATTTTAAATCAGTCCATACTTAAAAAAATTGCATTCAAAGATTTTTTAACCCTTTCCTGTTTTCAAAATTTTAGACCTGTCCAAAATACAAAGGTTTTGCAGACAAAAATTTACATTGGATTTAATTATGAAATCACAGGGAGGTAAAAACCAGGGATTAAACAGTAAAGGGTTAAATTCTAATTAAGTGTCAAATAAGGTTGAAAACAAAGTGAGAAGAGGAGAAAATATTTCTTCTTTTCTCACAATATTTTCCTACACATAATTCCTTGAGGACATAAAAAGTTTGGTTTGTGTGGTATTGGGTTATCTCTCATTAAGCTTGATATACTAATCATGGAGATATTTTCTTAATTCGAATCTAGGACAATAGCCCCTCTGGACAATAGCTCCTTCTATGTTTTCGACAAGGCGGACATTATCCCCTTCCTAAATTCAACAAGGCGGACATTTGCCCCTTTGTCATTCTGACAGGGCGGACCAAATCACCTTCATAATATTAACAGGGCGGACACCATCCCCTCGATCGGCGGACATTATCCCCTTCGTAAAATTGTACTAAGTTTCTTCGGGCTTAAGTAACGAAATCAACAATAAGCCCAGATTAATACAAGAGGGCCGTTGGCCCTGGGGCGCTCACCTGAGATAAAGGCTCTTTTTCTTTCAACAGTCTAATTTCATGTTTAGGTTAGGATTATGAAACAAGTGGGCCACAATTACATATAAAGACTATGAACCTGGGGATCCAAAAGTCTAAATTATAAATTCCAAGGCCTTAGTGCTGATTTGAAAGAAGGAAAAAACTTTTTCCATGGGTTATAATTTCAGAAATAAGAAAGAAGTCTGTGAACTGATGCTTCATGCCTATACCCCCCCCCCCCCCCCCGGGTCTGCCCCTCGAAACCCTAGGATCATGATTTAAATTGATTTCAATTCTTTTAGCTAATTTTAAGGGGGACCACCTAAGCAACATTTCTGCAAAATTTGGTTCAAATCGGCCCAGTGGTTTGAGACGAGATGTCATTTAAAAATTCGTTCTTTATTTCTATATAAACCCCACCCCCCTGGGGCTCCGCCCCTGGGGATCCGAGGATCATGATTTTAGCTATTTTTGAAGAGGTCAATATACTGATGCTTCATGCAAAATATCAAGGCTCTACGCCTTCTGGGTCAGGAGGAGAAGATTTTTAAAGATTATTTTAAAATTTCACTTTTGTTGCCATGGCAACCAGAGTTTTTAACGGATTTCAATTCTTTTAGCTGTTTTTGAAGGGGACCACCTAAGCAACATTTCTGCAAAATTTGGTTCAAATCGGCCCAGTGGTTTATGAGGAGATGTCGTTTAAAGAAATTGTTGATGGACGCCGGACGCTCGACGGACGCCGGACAAAAGGCGATCACAATAGCTCACTTGAGCACTATGTGCTCAGGTGAGCTATTAAATTTTATTCTTTTTTTATTGAATAATAAACCGTTGCTCAATTTTTAACTGAATACTTTTGCACATTTCTATGCGAGCGACTTCATAAAATTTGTATTCCAGAAAACGTCATGGTAAAGGCAAAGAGGGGCTTGTCCCTCTTTACAACCATGTTTCTTTAAAATGAACCTCGTGCTAACTTTTTACTATTCGAAGCCATCTGGAAATATGTTGTCCTGACACTCGAAGATATAAATCCGACTTAACAAAATAGAACATGCTAAATATTAGCTATCTTATTACCTTTTCCATATGATCTTATCTTTTTCTCTTTTGTATACATGGTGTTGGTATGAGACCGAAACATCGTATCTACAATTTTGTATGAGTTGTTTTTACAACATATCAGTCGCCAGTAGAATCAAAGTGTATCATTGATTATTATTATAATTTTTACAATCTTTGACTGGTTTTCAGGTGAAATACCGGAATTATATCCGATCCAGAATCCGTGAATTGTCTGTGATATATTATAGAAAGGGGCTTTTGTCCGCAGTAGTAAAACGATGAAGGGAATAATATCCACCCTGTTAATATGAAGAAGGGGATTTTGTCCGCCCTGTCAGATTGGCGAAGGGGATTTTGTCCGCCCTGTCAGAATGGCAAAGGGGCTAATGTCCGCCCTGTTAAATTTAGATAGGGGATAATGTCCGCCATGTCAAAAAACATAGAAGAGGATATTGTCCGGAGGGGCTATTGTCCGGTTACCTCTTAATTCATTGGGGGCAACTCATTAACCCTTGTCATGGTGTTTAAAATACCATACTAAATTGCTATAAAATCAAAGGACTGAAAGCACTTATAGAACTTGTTCAAAAATCGGTATTTCTTTTAGAAATCAATTTCACAATCAACTGCCAGGAAAAGTTAAAGCAGGAGGTGTAGATCAAGATCAGACTGCACTTATGTGCAGGCTGGTCTTGACTACACCGCCTGCAACAACCAGAATACTCCGGGTTCAGCGTGACAAGGGTTAACCCATTCCAACACAGCAAAATTTTAGACTGGTCCAAATTGAAAAAAGCTGCAGACGACAATTTCAAGTTGATGGAATTTTGAATTTTTTCATCTTTTTGGATAGAAAACATTGTGGATAATGAAGAAATTGCTTGATACAAGCAATTCCTTCATTTTCCACAATGTTTTCCAAAGTTTTTTTCTTGAGGGGCGTAAAAAGGAGGGATTGAGTTGGAATGGGTTAAGACATAATTCTTTTTTACAATTTACTTAAAGGGAGGCAACTTTCTTTTACGAAAAAAAAATATTCTCAGTGAAGCAGTAACAATTATTTCCCTTGCATCACTGTTATATCTACCTGAAGTTTGGCAAATCCTCTAAAGCAATACTATTAAATATGTAAAAATGTCTTTACCCATTCCCAGAAGGCAAAATTTTAGACTGGTCCAAATTGAAAGAAGTTGCAGACGACAATTTAAAGTTTATGGAATTTCAGATTTTTTCCACTTACTCAGTAGAAAACATTGTGGAAAATGAAGAAATAGCTTGTAAATGTTTTTCTTTAGGGGCGTCCAAAAGCGTCACTGTATGGGAATGGGTTAAGAATAAAAATTGATTTCATTTTTTACCTCCTCTTGCTGAAGACAGGGGGCTATTGTCAAGCATACGTCTGGGTCTACGGACTTTATCTTTTAACCCATTACCATACAAAATTTCAGACTGATCTAAATTTAAAGATAATTACAGTCAATAATGTTATATGCCAGCATTACTAGGTAATGGGGGAAAGATGTATAGTTTACGGAGGGATGGACTGACAGTCGCATTGCGGACAACACAATATGACAATAGTCCTGTTGGCTTTCAGCCAGAGCTAACAACTATCACTGGATTACAGCCTTTTTTTAAGAATAAAAGGCCTTATTTCCAAGAAAAGTGATTGGACCATAACAAAATGGAAAACATCCCCATCTTTAGTATATACTAAGAATACATGTGAAATTCCAGTCATATCCATCCTGAAGTTGAAAAATAAATGAGCGTACAAGGTAAAAGCTACAGACAGACCATCCAACCGACCAAACTGACTCCTATATACCCCCTCACAAAGTTTTGGGGGAGATTATAATGAAGTTTCAAACAACAATGCATATTTGTGAATTTTGAAAAAAAAGTCTTCTAAGTAGACAATGAAAAAATTGCCATCATTCTGTAAAAGTTTAAAGGAAATCCAATGACATATGGGGACTTCATTGTGTTCATTATGATATTTAACCCATTACAACATAAAATCATTTTAGACTGGTCCAGATGGAGTTACAGATGACAATTTAAAGTTTATTGGGTATCTAGATTTTTTCAACTTTCTTGGAAAAAAACATTGGGAAAAATGAAGAAATTGCTTGCAACAAGCAATTTCATCATTTTCCAAAATGTTTTCCCAAGTGATTTTCTTGAGGGGCGTCAAAAAGCGTTATTGTGTGGGAATTAATCAAATAAAGTTTTCATAAGGCCCCTTTTGACACAATACGTGACAGAAAGTACCAAATTCTTAAAAAAAACAAACAGATTCTTATGATGGTACAATCATTCTGTAAAAGTTTGAAGTGAATCAGATGAAATCTGGGAAAATCATTGTCTTAACAACAATATCTAAATGAATTTTTCATCAAGCCCCTTTTCCTTGATACTTGACAGATTCGATCCACTGTCACAATCAACAATCGTTATAATGGCACAATCAATCTGTGAAATCTGTGGACTTTATTGAGTTAATGAAGATTTTTTAATGATTTTTTTTTAATAAAGTCCCCTTTCCTTGATACTTTACAGAACAAACAAAATTAAAAAAAAACAAAACGATTCTAATGAAGGTACAATAATTGTGTGAAATTTTAATGAGAATCACTGAAAACAGTGGGCTGAATTGAGTCAAGAATTTTTTGTGATAAATTTTCATAAGGCCCCTTTTCTCTTGAAACTTAACAAATCAGACCCAAATTACAAAGGAACAATCATTCTGTGAAAGTTTAAAGTGAATTCATGTATTCATAAAGAGCAATTAGTTTTTCGTTTCATATCTCCATGAAAACAAAAACAAGAGCCGTCAGAGACGGATTATGCTCCCCGTATAAGGCTTTTGTCACAAAACTGGATGCCATTATTGGACAAAAAACTTCTTATTGAATGCAACTATAGTTTGAGAGTTCAGTTCACAAGAATTTGGAAGTTTGATAAAAAATCTGTTTGGCTTCACTGGCCTGATTCTAGTAAAATTCAATATCATTATATGGCAAAGGGTTAAATATTTTACCTTGACCATCAAAAAAATGTCTCCATACAAAAAATGAAGACTTACTTGAGTAGTCTTGCAGAAACAATAGACTGATTTATTTTTGAGTAGGAAATATACAAAATATAAAAATTGCAATAACTTATCAGTTAGAATTTGACCTTGACCTTGACCTAGAACTTTATCAAAGTTTCTGCTGAAAGGTCTCGTCACAAGTAATAAACATATGAAAAATGCTTAAATATGATGGCTATATCACTTAACCATTGCAAAATTATGGCCAATTTTAAAGTTTTAATTTCCCAAATTTTTACCTTGAGAAATGACCTTGACCTTGAATGATGACCTTGAACTTGGTACAAACAGAAGGGTTTGTCACAAGCAATGCACATGTGAAATATGGAGACTTCATCTATAACCAATCAAAAGTTATTGCCAATTTTAGTTTTTGCGGGGGAAAAAAGACAGTTAACGTAAAGGTAATAACATCAAGGCCCCTTTTCCCATGACACATTTTTTTACACGAAAATTCCCGTTAGTTTAAGGTCAAGGGGATCTGATTTGCTACTCAAATATGAAATTTCATGAAATTCTAACAATTAGTCTTGAAGAAATTTGTAAAAAACTAGATTTTACATAAAGGCCCCTTTTTCCATGACGCAGCCTTGAAATAAGAAAAATAAAAAAAAAATGTCTTGGAAATTTCCTAGGAAGATTATATATGAAGTTTCGTCCAAGTAGGCCCATGGGTTGCTGAGATATGACTTTCGACGGACTGACAGACTGTCGCATAGGCCGACGACTATATGCTCCCCCCATAAATTTTTTCAGGTAGCATAAATATTCTGTTTATCTCTTAAAACAAAGGTAACCATAGTTTTGATCTCTCAGTTTGATATCTCACCTCTCCTTATTTCCAACATGCATTAAAAAACAGATGAAAGCAAAGTTTGTGTTGTAGATCTGGCTGTCTTCAGGTAAAGGAAGCAAAGAGCAAGTATGTCTGAAAAATAGGATGTAATGATGAGCCTAACCCTTTACCTGATGGCCAACTTTTAGACTGGTCCAAATTGAAATGAGTTGCAGACAGCAATTCAAAGTTTATGAAATTTTAGATTTTAACTTTCTGCCTGGTAAAACATTGTGTCAAATGAACAAATTACTTGTTTTAAGAAATTTCTATGTTTAACTAAATGTTTTCTCAATTGTTTTTCTTGAGGGGTGTGAAAAAGAGTCATTGTGTGGAAATGGGTTAAAGCATCAATTTGACAGTCTTTTCAGGTAAAACCAAACAATTATTCTGGCATTATTTTAATGAAGATTGAGCCAAAATTGTGGCCTCTAGAAAGTAAACAAAGATATTGTCATTAAGACCCCTTTTCCTGTGTTTTCTAAAAGAACTTTCCCATAATCAATAGGATTCAACCTTATGACCTTATAATTTTTCTGAGCCAAAATTGTGGCCTCTAGAGTATAAACAAAGAAATTGTCATTAAGGCCCCTTTTACTGTGTTTTCCTAAAGAACCTTCCCATAATCAAGAGGGTTCATCCTTATGACCTAACAATTATTCTGGCAAAGTTTCATGAAGATTGAGCCAAAATTGTGGCCTCAAGAATGTAAACAAAGAAATTGTCATTAAGGCCCCTTTTCCAGCGTTTTCCAATAGCGTCCTCCCGTAATCGATAGGGTTCATCCTCATGACCAAATTATTATTCTGACCAAGTTTCATAAAGATTAAGCCAAAATTGTTGCCTCTAGAGTGTAATCAAAGAAATTGTCATTAAGGCCCCTTTTCCTGTGTTTTTGGAAAGATCCTCCCAATAATCAGTAGGATTCATCTTTATGACCTAATAATCATTCTGGCAAAGTTTCATGAAGTCCCCTTTTCCTGTGTTTTCAAATAAACCCTCCCATAGTCAACACAATTCATCCTCATGACCTAACAATTATTCTGACCAAGTTTCATGAAGTTTGGGTCAAAACTGTGGCCTCTAGAGTGTAAACACTTCAATTGTTGACACCGCATGACGCACGTCGGACGACCGACAACAGACATTCAACGATCACAAAAGCTTACCTTGAGCACTTTGTGCTCATGTGAGCTAAAAAGTAAAATCTCTTATGAAGTGAAAGCATTCTTCTATAAAGTAAAATCATAACAAAATCCTATGTTGTTGGAACTTATTAGAATGAGACGATTCTAATGAGTCCCAACACCATAGGAATAAGCGAGGATTCTGTAAGAACCTTATTTGTGCAATGGTATCAATCCTTTATATCTATCTAAATATAATGTATAAATTAACCAATCCTTTAAAACATTACCAGACAACAAAAATTTAGACTGGCCAAATTCAAAGGAGTTGAAGACGACTATTAAAAGTTTATGAAAATTTAATTTTTTCTATCTTTTAGGGTACAGAACAATGTGGATAATGAAGAAATTGCTTGGAACAAGCGTTTTCTTCATTATCCACAGTGTTTTCCATAGCTTATTTCTAGATGGGCGTACAAAGGCATCATTGTGTGGGAATGGGTTAAGCGACCACTTTTTGATTGTCCCTTTAGTGGTCGCTTAACCCATTCCCACTTGTCAAAATTTTAGACTGGTCCAAATTGAAAGGAGTTGCAGATGACAATTTAAAGTTTATGAAATTTTAAATTTATTCAATTTATGGGTAGAAAACATTATAAAATGAAGAAATTGCTTGTAACAAGCAATTTCTTCATTCTACACAATGTTTTCCCAATGTTTATTCTCGAGGGGCTTCCAAAAGGGTCATTTTGTGGGAATGGTTTAATACAATATTTACTGTACTTTCATTATAATCCATTTTCATACTGATGACTAATTTATAACTTGTAAAAATTCTCTGAAGTTACAGACAACAATTAAAGTGCCTGAAAATTTAAAGTAGCGAGTCATAAAGGACAGATAATGATGAACATATTAGCAAAAAGAGATAATGCATGGAACAAACAATTTCTCCTTTTGCAACAATTTTTCAGCAATTTGCTTCAGTATGTTAAAATGAGGGGTTATGGGGTAGTAGGTTAACCCTTTCCCATACAAAGAAATTTTAGACCGCTCCAATTTGAAAGAGACTGCAGGTGAAATATCAAAGTGCATTTGAATTGAAAAATAACCACTGTAAAGTGTATAAAACATTGTAGGGAAAGAAGAAATTACTTGTAGCAAGCAATTTCTTCTTTCCCTGCAATGTTTTCCCAATGCAAAACCTATGGGTCCAGAAAACAAGCAATTGTATGGGAAAGCATTAAGGAAGTGTTGAATAGGTCTGGCTTTAAACAAAAAAAGAAGTAGTTTTGAATAAGACTCTTTGCTGCCAAACTTTTACATATGCAAATTGTGCCTAAACTAGATTCAATATGAAAACAGTCAACCCATAACCAGACAAAACACTTTTAGACTGGTCCAATTTGAAGGGAGTTGCTGACAACTATTTTTAAATTTTAGATTTTTTCATATTTATAGGTAGAAAACATTGTGGAAAATGAAGAAATTGCTGGTAACAAGCAATTTCATTTTACTCAATGTTTTCCCTAGTGTTTTTTTTTAGGGGCATCAAAATGCTTCATTGTGACAACTAGATTGTTATGGTGTTCCATCGTGGACCATCAACTTTCAAAAATGTCCCCACTTTTTATAGAGCATGGGGACATTATTCCCTTGATTCAAAAATCTTGACAGATTACTGGGTTAACCCATTCCCACTCATTGACACTTTTACACGCCTCCAATAAATACAGCTTTGGAAAACATTGTGGAAAATGAAGAAATTGCTTGTGACAAGCAATTTCTTCATTATCCACAATGTTTTCTATCCCATAAGTAAAAGAAATCCAAAATTTCATAAGCTGTCGTCTGCAACTCCTTTGAGTTTGGACCACTCTACAATTTTGCTGAGTGGTAATGGGTATTTTAAGTGCTGATGAAAATTAATAAGGAAAAGATTATGGAAAAAGAAGAAAAATTGATAACCAGCTTTATCTTCTTTTCCACCCTTTGTGATCCAAAATCGAAAGATTTATTGTCACCTGAAACTTCTTTCAGTTAGGTCCAGTCTAGAATTTTGTTGCCTGGTAACTGGATAACAATATTGCTTTGTAAATGGTGAATTTTGTTCTTAGTTTGAATACCATATACATCAATCTTAAAGAGTACCACACAATCACATCATCTTTAATCCACACAAGGTCAGAAAATCAATGTGGAAAATGAAATGAATAGATTATTACAAGCAACTTCTTAATATTTACAAAGTTTTCTACCTAGAAAGACAAAGATACAATATATTTAAATTTCTTTGAACTTAAAATTTGACTGCAACTTCTTTGAATTAGGACCAGTCTAAATTGCACTCAGCATAACTCATTCACATAAAGTCCCACTTTTGGACCCCCCCCGAGAAAGAAGCTTTAGAAAATTCGAAAATATAGTGGACAAATAATTTAGAGTTTCATCATCTTAATATTGCTGTCTGTTTTTTTACCAGTCTAAAATTTTATTGTCTGGTAATGGGTTAAGAGTAAACAGAACTTACATTTTCAATCTGGCAGTGACTGCCATGTCCACTAGACTCTGAGCTATGATGTGCTTTCCTGTACCCTCACTTCCTACAATCTGAAATTATGTAAAAAAAACTTCAAGTCAAGAGGCTATGTGAGGACCTTTCAAATGGTTTGCTCTTGTCATGATTGGTAAAATCCCTTTCAGAATTGCATTAAAATTCAAAGGGCTAAAAGCACTGGAAGAACTAGTTGTCAGTCAGTAGTTCTTTTGAAAATTAACTCATATGAAACTACAGCTTGAAAAGCATAAACATATGTTAAAGCTAAGTTTGCATTCAATCTCTGTATGTCCCTGGTTATTGCGCTGAAGCTTGACTTCCAATTTTTCGTTGATAGAATATATATTTGGCTATTAGGGAAATACCCTTGTTTATTCAGATAAACGATTTGATTTGATTTGAATTGGGTTTTACGCCGCTTTCAACAATCTTTCAGTTATATCGCGGCGGCTGGAGCACCTAACAATGGAATCCTGGTATTTCTCACACCAGTACTACCATTACATCCTTTCCTAGCCTCCAGCTGCTATCCCACATAGGTCTACGATTATCGACCCATTGGTGAGAGACAAATAGTCGGAAAGAATGAGTGCCGCCGTCGGGAATCGAACCCGGGACCTCTAGATTGAAAGTCCGATGCGCTACCAACTGCGCTATGACGGCGGCTCCCCAGATAAACGACCTCTGATGAAAGCAAAACTACTTTTCAGAATATTGTATCAAAATAGTATACGAGATAGAATAAGAATAATCAAAATCTGTGACATGAAAAAAACCCATTGATACCTACCTTTAACCCATTACCAGACGACAAAATTTTAGAATAGTCCAAATTGAAAGGAGTTGCAGACGACAATTTCAAGTTAATTAACCCATTCCTACATCACTTCTAGTTCAAGCCTTCTGGTCTTTACCTATTTTACTGGTGTGTCAAGACTGATTCTAGGCATATACCTCTGTGACCCTTTTCTTGCCTGTGAAATCAATCTTTCAATTGCCAGCTTCTGGCCAATATCAAATGGGAGAATACTAAACAGGGTGATTTTTTTCACCCTTTCCTGTACAAACCCGTGGTTTTATGTCACTGTGATTTTTACACTTGAGAAAACGTTATGGAAAAAGAAGAATTCACTTGTGACAAGCAATTTCATCTTTTCCCAAAATATTTTCTACCAGTTTTCATTGTCATCTACAAGCCTTCTTCAATTTGGACCAGTCTAAGATTTAAAACTAGAGGCGCTTGAGCGCCTATATTGCTCCACAGGCCTGATTGTACTGATTAAGGAAATGATGTTTTCTATGATTCAATATAAACTGAATCATATTCACCATGTGAAATGATTTTTTTTAGATATTGACTGGTCTAAAGTTTTGTTGCTTGGGGATTGGATTAATGTTAAGTGTTGAGTTAATTCAGTTATTTTGGAATGTAAATATGAGAGTACTATTGCAATAACTATCTTTTGGTTTTCTAAAAACTCATTTTGCCTGCATGTGCCTGAACCTGCTCTGTAATGCTCTGTAATGTTTTAAAGGATGGAGGTTAGAAATAACCCTCAGATGAAAAAGGCACAAAATTCCAATGAATTTAGAGTTACCATCCTTAATCTTAGACAGGGCTCTGCTGAGTGGATGACTCAGGCGAAGAAGTCGCCTGGTTTGATAAAACTTCGCCCGAGTTGCTGATCAAAGTGAAGTCGAAGTTGCCTGGAAAATACGGGAAGTCGCCTTGTTATGAAAGGTGATCATTGCATTTTGCCTAGAGGCTATCAAATCAGGGGACAGTAAATCAATTATACAACTGCTGATTGGAAGCCCTTTGATTGTAAATCAAGCATGTATCGATAGACGACATGCTCGTCGGCTGATTGGATGGTTGCAAGCCCTTATGAAGTGCCGGAATTTAGGAACTTTTTGATATCAAACCCTTTCCCTTCTGAAGATTCAATTATTTTAGTGGCACATTATGTTTATCTTATCAATATACGGGTTTTGTTTCGTACTTTCAAGCAGCGAGAATAATGGTGGATTTTATTACGAACATCATGTCATATGCCGTATTTTAAAATCCATTGATAAAAGGAATAACATATTGGTGATAATCAAAGAACTGAAAGTACTGAGAGGTTGGAATGTGCTGAAAGGGTCATAACTGGGGAACTCGGTTCAAATTTCATTTATTACTTTCCAAGTAAGCCTTCCTCCTTTAAATTTAAACCAGCATTCCCATTAATGTACATATGTGCGTGAATAACGCACAAAACATTAATCCATATACAGAAATCAAAAACTAGCATTGTCTTGACCCTTTCCCAGACAGTGACACTTTTAAATGACCCTCATTATGAAAGCTTTGGTAAACATTGTTACAAGCAATTTCTTCATCATCCACAATGTTTTCTGTCCAAAAAACCCAGGATTTTAAAGATTTCATCAATTTAATTGTCGTCTGCTACTTCTTTGAATTTGGACTGGTGTAAAATTTTATCGAGTTGGAATGGGTGAAAATCTCATGCCACATATAGCAAAATTAGAATTTTCAAGAGTAACATTCTTCTTTTGATCAACTGTAATAGGTGAACTTCTTTTAGAATTGTTTCAGGGTGATCGGTTTGAAATACCGGTTTAGACTTAGGAAAAAAGAATATTTAAAGCATTGTGAGTAAAATTCAAAAGAAAAAATACGTTAATGTTATTGTTTGCACATGGTAGTTTTGTCCTTTTCCTAAAAATTCCTATAATATGATGAAGATAGTATCAAGTTATCTTGGGCGCCCTGTAGTCGCGCAATTTCCTTATTTGTTATTCAGCTTTAGAACCGTAAAATATCTTAAGTAAAAAGGACCAAGCTAAAAGCTGGATGACACTTGTTAAAGGTTTGATGTGTTATTATTGATTTAAACTTGTAAATAACAACATAATAAAGCGTAATTATTTAGTAAATAAGTAGAAACTTGAAGTTGATATGTTTACATTTTAATTTTCAAACTGTTGTTTTGCATCTATTTGATTTTTATTGAGTAATAGCTGTAAATCCCACAATAATCGCGTTTGCTTGATGCCTACGGTTCCTATAATAGGTTCAACATATATGGAAATAAGCCCTGCCCATTAAAGTCATGTTTTTCATCTGATTAAAAATCTTTGAAAAAATCTGATAAAGGGTCACCCAAAGTTCATTGCTGTAAAATTTGGTTAAAATCCATCAACTGGTTTCTAAGAAAAAGATTTTTAAAGATTTTACCATATATGGAAATAGCCCTGCCCATTAAAGCCACATTTTTCATCCGATTAAAAATCTTTGACGGAATCTAATAGAGGGTCACACAAGGATCATTTCTGTGAAATTTGGTTGAAATCTGTTCAGTACTTTATTAGGAGAAGATTTTTAGAGTAAAAATTTACAGACAGACAGACAGACAGACAGACAGACGGATGCACGTTGGACACAATGCCATGACAATGGCTCCCTGCATTTCAGCCAGTGGAGCTAAAAAAAGGGAAAGGGTTAAAAAAATGTAATCAAAGCACTTTTAAAACTACTTACTGTTTTGTCATTGACATTAATCCTTGGAAAGTAATTCTTTGGTCAGTAGAGCTAAAAATGTAAGGCTGTCTTAAGCAATAATAATAAATAGCCAATATTATAGGGTACGAAATTTTGGTATCAAAGTCAGTTAGGGCAAATTAAGGGCTATCAGTCAACTCGTACCCAGGTCAACTCATACCCAAGTCATCTCGTACACAATTTGGTCAACTCGTACCCAAAATTTGGTCAACTCATACCCAAATTGAAAACTATGGAGTCAACTTGTACCCATTTATTATTGCTATGAATTTAAACTTCATTAAGTAATTTTCAAAAGTTTTATCTTCAGAAAAATGTTTTAGTTAATTATTTTTTATCTTATGTATTCAGATTTGAACCCTTTACTTCACTACAAAATTTCAGGGAATTTTGAAAAATAAGTAGCATATAACACCAGACTTAATGGCAGTTTCAGGGGGAAAACCATTATTATATTTCATGATTTTCAGGAATAATGAATCTTGGGTCTATTTGGCAAGATTAAAATAATTCCATTACACACAACTGATCCATGTACAGTTACGACAAATACCGAATGGTCAAATCTAGATCAACAAGTTACAACTGTTTGGAAAAGGTGACAATGGAAAAGGCAGATCTATTTTATCAAAGTTATTTTTCACCCCTCACAGGGTATCTTGGCAAATATAATAGATAAAAATGTTTGAAACAGGCCATGTTTTTTTTTCTTTTAAAAATGTAGATAGTTAGTTGCAATTCAAAGTATGCAAATTTGATAGAAAACGTGGATAATGAAGAAAATTACTTGAAAGAAGTATTTTTGTTATTTTCGCGTTGTTTTGAATTTCCTCTGCATCGGCTCTTGTTCAAGTGCAGAAAGTTTGCAAGAAAAATAAGTAATATCTTTTCAATAAGATAGCACTTCTTCATTTTGTACAAACATCAAACATATCAGTCAAGTAAGAAGTTTTTCAGTTGAAAACAGCTTGTTGTCGGGTTGCCAATAGGGGATAAGAGAACCGCGCAGTGGACTTTTTTGGAGGGGTTGTCTCAAAACATTTTTCTCCTGTCAAAAGGCCCAATTCTTCTGTTATATATCTTTTAAGAGTTCTTAAGCCATATTTAACCCATTAATAGTCAATCCCACATTTTTAAGGCATAGAGTATAGCTATGGAAAACGTAGTAAGAGAAGAAGTAATTGCTTGTAACAAGCAATTTCTTCTTTTCTCACAATGTTTTTAACCTCATATGGCCACTTCAATTAAAATTTAAGATAACTTTGTTTTGTTGGCTTTAACCTCTCTGAATTAATACCGGTCTAAATTTTCGTCGTTTGGGAATGGGTAAGGGCTTCATGAAGACACAACAAAGTTAAACTGGATTATTGGTTTGAAAGATAAAGTTTTTAAGAAATGTGGACAGACAGACAGACATGTACGCGTGCTACTAATAGCTCTCCTTCACAATTTTCCCTAACTTTCCTGTTATGTTTCCTTCTCTGAATGATGCAAATTCACAAACAGATCTAATGTGTGGACCTTTTAATAAAGACAACAGAACTTGAATGTTCCAAATTGAAAGAAGATGCAGAGGAGAATTTCAAGTTAATGAAAAAACAAAAGGACCATGATGGTCCTAAATCCCTCCCCTGAGTATGATGGTTCATGGCTTTACGATATAAACAAATTAGCAAAGTTCTCTAATTATTTTGGAGAAGATGTCTAAGGATTTCTCTTTTAATCCTAGGTATATTGATGATCCCACCATATAGCATTAATTTCCTGAATATGGTAATGCTTTGAAGTATAGACATAAATACATACCAAGCATAAAAGCTCTAGGCCTAATGGTTTAGGAGAAGAAGGTTTTCAAAGATATCATTATTAATTCTTAACTAAAATTAGGGATTGCACAGAAAAGGGCTAATTTTTTTAAGTAATTTGGTAGAGCGTCAATGGCTGATGATATGTACCAAATATCAAAGCTCCTAGCTTTATGGTTTGGGAGAAGAAGATTTTCAAAGATTTCCTTCTTTATTCTTTTGTAAAATCAGGGATTGCACAGAAAAGAGCCAATTTTCAGAGTACGATAATTCTTTGAAGTATTTTGGTAGAGAGTCACTAGATGATGATTTGTACCAAATATCAAAGCTGTAGGCCTTATGGTTTGGGAGGAGAAGATTTTTTTAAGATTTCCTTCATTTATTCTATGTAAAATCAGGGATCGCCCAGAAAAGGGCTAATACTCAGAGTACAATAATTCTTTGAAGTATTTCGGTAGAGGGTCACTAGATGATGATTTGTACCAAATATCAAAGCTGTAGGCCTTATGGTTTGGGAGGAGAAGATTTTTTAAGATTTCCTTCATTCATTCTATGTAAAATCAGGGATCGCCCAGAAAAGGGCTAATTTTCATAATGCGGTAAATCTTTGAAGTATTTTGGTAGAGGGTCACTAGATGACAATTTGTATCAAATATCAAAGCTGTAGGCCTTGTGGTTTTGGAGAAGATTTTTTAAGATTTCCTTCATTCATTCTATGTAAAATCAGGGATCGCCCAGAAAAGGGCTAATTTTCATAATACTGTAAATCTTTGAAGTATTTTGGTAGAGGGTCAATAGATGATGATATATACCAAATATCAAAGCTGTAGGCCTTATGGTTTGGGAGAAGAAGGTTTTTTTAAGATTTCCTTCTTTATTTCTATGTAAAATCAGGGATTGCCCAGAAAAGGGCTAATTTTCATAATACGGTAAATCTTTGAAGTATTTTTGTAGAGGGTCAATAGATGATGAGTTGTACCAAATATCAAAGCTCTAGGCCTTATGGCTTGGGAGGAGATGATTTTTTAAGTTTTTTCACTCCGTTGCCATGGCGTCCAGAGTTCTTCATGGATTTCAATTCTTTTAAGTATTTTGAATGAGCATGACCTAAGGATCATTTATGTGAAGTTTTGTTGAAATTCCATGGTTAGTTTAGGAGAAGAAGAATTTTTTGTAATTGTGAACGGACAGACGGACGATGGACAATCACCGATCACAATAGCTCCCCCAGAGCACTTAGTGCTCAGGTGAGCTAAAAATGATTGGTCTTTGAGGGTAGATCTAGCAAACAATGTGGATAATAATGACATTGCTTGAAAATTTATTTCTACATTTTCCACAATGTTTTCAAATGCGTTTTTATACGCTGCCAAAGATTGTCTTACATTGTTCTTGTTCACAATTCTCCTCTTACATTTGAGGACAGGTTTAAATGAAATTTTCACAGAATGTTCCTGGTCACCTGACCTTGTGCATATTATTAGACTTTTTCAATTTAAGGCATGTCTCACAGAAATAGGGGCTTAATGCAAAATTTCAAAAATGTCTTGGCTAGTTCGTGGCATACATTGTGACTGACAGACTTCTCAAGAGGCGTGAAAAAGTGAGATTGTGTGGGAATAGGTATTACATCTTTGCTATATACATGTATGTAGTGACTTGTATTTTGTTGGCTTAAGTATAATTGTTTAAGTGTTGTGGATGTTCTTAGTCACTGGTATTACTGTTTTGACGAATGTAGGACGTTTTGGCCACGGACGTTTTGGCCAGGACGTTTTGGCCACGGACGTTTTGGCCACCACTATTGGAAAAACGGACGTTTTGACCAAATTCATTTTATATGTACTTATTTTAGATTATTAAGCCAAATTATTAGTATTTTTTACTAAAAACAAATAGTATTATGTAATGATTATTTGAAAATTGTGATTTTGATTTTCTTTACTCAATGTTTTTCTTAAGCATTTTCTTCTTTTGTCTTAATATTCGGAAACATTCAGCAACATCTCTTCTCTCAATATTTTCCATGATACAACATACACATTTTCCAATTTTGACATCAATTATGTTTTTGTCTGAAACCATTTTCAAATTAGAGCAGTCACAGTCTAAAATTGTATTGTTGATAAAAAAAGACATTTACAAGTACAATGTTGCACAGAAAATTTTAGGTAAAGGAGAAAATTCTGAAAATTAGTTTTTTGGGGAAAGAATTTTCCAATTGTCATCTATGTTTTTCTAACTATCAAATAATAGATCTTTGAAATGACAACAGCGGAAACTTTCAATAAAGAAGAGTTTATAATTATGTCGCTTCACTTCATCAGAGTCAAGGCTTGGATTGTCTAATGGTAGCTATTTTGAGTACAGGTTTAAATGCTAGTAACATAGCTTTTCATCTTCATATCTGACTAAGAAAATTAAAGTTTCATTTATATATTCTCTTTGTTTCTTCTTATCAATTGACCATTTCCAAATTGATGAGAAATTGGTGGAAAAATGTTCTTTTCCTTCTTTTTCTTTGATGTTTTCCAAAGTTTCTAGTATTAGGGTTGTCAAAACTAAATTATCATGAAACTGTTATTCAATGGGAATGATAAATGGGAAAATGCTAGTTATCTATATACATGTCTATACTAAGAAATAAAACAACCATTATGATCCATAGGAGAGGAGAAAACATTTATGAAAGATGAAAAAATGCTCAAAATCTATAATAAGTACATTTAAAATGAATTTGGCCAAAACGTCCGTTTTTCCAATAGTGGTGGCCAGAACGTCTGTGGCCAAAACGTCCTGGCCAAAACGTCCGTGGCCAAAACGTTCGTCCTCTGTTTTGACACATTTTGTAGACAATATCCCGCCTTACTCTGATCTGTGTAATAATGTGTTACAATGACTATCATGAAATGATGCTGCAATTCTGTTTAATTGCAAGTAATATTTTTTTGTACAATTTCCATGTATTTTTTACCCATATACAGACAACAAATCTAAGACAGGTTCAACTGTAACATGTGAAATAAAACATTTCACAAAAGGCCGTATAAATCAAAAAGTTTTAAACTAAGCATCTATTTAGGTAAAAGTAAAGATTGTTTGTCACTGCAATTTCCACTTTTAGTTATTTTCCCTGCCTTAAAATTGTCAGGATGAGGAAATAAGTGGTTGTAAATGGGAATTATTTTGTAAGCAGGTACTGTACAAATGCAAAAGTATATAGCATTTACATATCGGAAACAAGTCATATTACTGTAGCTTTTTGATCCCTTTAAACTTCATTACGATTCAAAGTTGGTGAAACCTAGAAAAATAGCTTTGGCATGCTGGGTAGAAAAAATTATAGGAAACAAGGAAAATGCTAATTACAGGCAATTTCTGCAGTTTCCACAATGTTTCCACAAACTTTTTTCTTTGGGGTCATGAAATAGTGGAATTATACAGTTCAATATAATATTGTTTTGGGCCTGCAGTCTTTTGCACTAATTTTTAATTTTCAGACTGGTCTGTAATTAACCCATTCCAACTCAACAAAATTTTAGACCGGTCCAAATTGAAAGGAGCTGCAGACGGTATTTTCAAGTTGGTGGAATTTTAATTTTTTTTTGACTTTTTGGATAGAAAACATTGTGGATAATGAAGAAATTGCTTGATCCAAGCAATTTCTTCTTTTTCCACAATGTTTTCCAAAGCTTTTTCGTTGAGGGGCGTAAAAAGGAGGGACTGAGTGGGAATGGGTTAATCTTATTAGAGAGGGATTGTTGTGCATTTTTGTTTGAAATTATGATATTTTGAAGTGTATTTGTGACCATTCGCAGCAAATAAAAGTGAAATTACAGCTATAGATTACTTTGTTTATTTTGATACCACGGCTTATCACATGAGGCATATTGGAGAAAGGAATCCAGTATTGGAGAAAACGGTGACCATATAAACAAAGCCTGATACCAGCTCATGGGAAGGTGAAACGAAATAACAAGGGATTGACTTGAAAGAGTGATAAATAGTCATTTTTGGAAATAAAAACCTTGCTCACTAAGCTTTACTGTCAAACCGGCCCTTGTCAAACCAGCCCAAATATTGATTTTCCATCAGTCAAACCGGCCCCCGAAACCAGCCTTAAAAATTTCAAAGGATTTTTGTTTAAACTTGTTTCTTTAATTTCAATATAATATTTGTAAGATTTTTTTATTCTTGTGTAATTGCATAAATTTGTCAAGCAAAGGAGATTATATCAGACACAACTTATACGTAACTCGTTTTATTTATAGATACTGTGCGAGAAAACCAAAAAAGTGAGTAAGCATTTTCCCCAATTCTGCTTTTATAATGACCATTAAACTTATTATACATTAATTTTAAAGTAACAACACTCTGTTTACGTTATGATGTATATTTCTTCTAATTTAAACATAGAATGACGAAATATTGGACCTTTCCATCATATACATACAAATTTAAAATGTTAACAGATTTAAGGAGAAGAAACACATGCAGCTCTAAAGCACTTAATTAAAACTCATCACCAAGCAATGCCATAATTGTATAAATGAATGTACAGAAATATTGTGGGGATAGGAGAAATTGGAAATTGTTTACTGATGTCTGCTCGACGGACGAAGGTATGTACATCTTGAAGTGGTCTCTCGAACAGGTTAAAAATCTAACCATTTTCTTCAAACAATATTCCAACAAAAAGTTTATGAATATCATTTCTTCTTTGATCTTGACCCATGACTTACATAGGCAATGAGATATACCTTCAAGTTTACTATGAACATTGTGCCTTGCATAGTTTGGGAGTTTATGTTTAGTTAAGCTAAGCAAGTTAAATTTACAGGTTAAGCTTTGGGTAGACAGACGTACACCAGTAAAACTATATGCCCCAATTTATATTAAATTTTCACTGCTTAAAGAGTATTCTCATTTATTCATCGTCGCTACTCCTTAAAAGCTCCATCACACGGAGCTTCAGTTAAACGTCAAATCCAAAAGACATTTAACTTAAGTTGGTCAGCCCAAGCTCGAACCCAAGATTTTGAATGTGCTAATAGGCTCGCAAACTCTGCTTGACCAATTCCCACGCAACAAAATTTAAGACCTGCCCAAATTGAAAGAAGCTGCCGACAACAAATTCAAATTGATAGAATTTCAAAGATGTTTCTTCCATTGGATAGAAAACATTGTGGATAATGAAGAAATTGCTTGGTACAAGCGATTTCCTCATTTTTCACAATGTTTTCTTGGGGACGTAAAAATGAGGGATGTGTGGGAATTGTTAAAGGATTAATAAAGCATATTCAAATAATTCTTTCAACTGATTGATTCCACAAGTTTTGAAAGTTCAATGTCTAATTGCTGAAGGGTAAAAGTCCGTAATATATGCATGCATTAAAGTAGTATACAAATTATTAAATGGGTTGATCAGCACTTGCCTTAAAATACGTAATTGGAATAAAAATTAGCTTACACCATTGACTAATCAATTATTTTCATCAAACACAGTAAATGTCAAGTGTTCAATACAAGATAAAATGTCAGACAATTTAATAGTTTATTGTTAAATACATTTATCATTTTAAATATATATCTTATGATAAGTTTTGGCCGGTTTGATGATTTAGGGGCCGATTTAACCTTTTTTCAAATTCAGGGGCCTGTTTTACTTTTTTGTGGGGCCAGTTTGATCGTTATGGGGCTGGTTTGTGACCGTTATGGGGCTGGTTTGAGCAGGGGCCGGTTTGACGGGTTGAACTCACTAAGGAGCTTTGAACCAAGTAAATTTTGGGGTATAGTATTTTGCGATCCGCTATTAGCATCTTCACTGTATAATACACAACAAAAGGGCAGTAAGAATTTATCATTGATCACAATTTAAGAGGAAAAGTGATATGTTTTATTGCAAACAAAGGCTAAGTAGAATCCTCCGTTCTGCAGTCTTCATCTCTCCCTCTAAGGACTGAAAATAAATAACAAATAGCAATGTGATGATTGTCACTTTTTGCCAAAAAAATAGGTAAGAGTGATTGTCACTTTTTGCCAAAAAAATAGGTAAGAGTTGACTCCGTTATTCACTTTGGGTACGAGTTGACCAAATTTGGGGTATGAGTCGACCAAATTTGGGGTACGAGTCGACCAAATTATGTACGAGTTGACTTGGGCACGAGTTGACTGGTTACCGAATAAGGTAGCGGCATTTGATCACTTACAAGAACGGTTTCTGAAACATTTTGTCCCCCGGGCAAAAATGGAGATACTGTAGCCATCTGTTTCGGAGAAAAAAATGCAAAATTGTCCTTTTTAAATCACCCGCGTCTTCGAAAGATAGAAGGGGTCAAAACAGAGTAGGCCTAACTGTCTGTCGATGAAGCTGGGAACAAACTGAGAAGATAGAGTTACGTCCCTTGATAAAATGTCTACAAACGTTTCAGATTCGCACGCCGAAGAAATGCAAACAGAGAAAGAGGACGTTGAAATGGAGGCAGTTGAAGACAACAGTGAAGATGACGGTGATGATTCAAGTGAAACAGAGGATGAATCAAAAGAAGCCGAATTACAGGAAGAGTGTTACGCACTTGCACAGAAAGTGAGTCTTCTAAACCAATAAGGCTAAGAGAGAAAGATACAGTTAGCCCGGGCTTGAACCTTCATACTCGAGTTTCCCATATTCGAGCAGTCTCCTGTATTTGATCGGTTTCACTTTTGCGCACTAGCAGTTAACTTGTGTATTACAAACAATGTGCAAATTGTAAGAAATCAACATTATTCAATGTCAATATATGAAATATATCAAAGAAATATAAATTATTTTTAAACTCTTGACTTAAAGGGAGGTATCGATGTTTCTGAAACCTTTATAAGAAAAAATTGTAAATCGCCCAAATGTACGCTAAAAGGGACTTTAAAACTTAAATTTGAGTCAGATATTGTCTTCGCAGTAATCTGATAGGCTGAAAGTGGCAATTTATTGGTTATTTGGGAAAGATTCTGCGGAATTCCAGGTTAGTTTTAGATATCACTGAATTTTGTTGTCGACACCGCATGACTTCATTTGCATATGACCCAAAGTCAATGGAAGGTAACTAATTGACAAACGAAACAATCGATGACCTAAATTATGTCACATCAAATGGTTAGCGCAAAACAATGTTAAGTGTCTATATTCGTATTAATACTTTTGACAGTTTCGTACTGATCTCTACAGAATTGAAGAACGGCTAGTGAACAAAACTTCCGATGAAGTGTTGATGACGTAATGATGACGTGGTTTGAGAAAATTCAACCTGATTCTATCGGTTTTACGCACTGCGTGAATGACCCAATATTCTTCGGAACTGTCTCAGCTAAATCTAAAAATAGATTAACAGCCTACGTAGGCTATTAGGGAAATACTGTTGTTTATTCAGATAAAAGACCTCTGATTTAAGCAAATTACTTTTCAGAATATTGTATTTAAGTAGTATACAAGAGGGAATAAGAATGATCAAAATCTGTGACATGAAAAAAACATGGATACCTACCTTTAAATATATTGCATAACCCATTTAATACTACTTTTTCTCATTCCTTACAAATATTTTGGGCTCATGTTTTTTTTTTCATTTTGCAAATGCTGTTGTTATGTAGAAGCTTTTTGAAAATTTTTAATCTAACGCTCACAATATGTTTAAAATTTTGCAGCCTAACCGATGACTAACAGTTTTTATTCCAGCACAGACGCGCACCTGCCAGTAATACTCGAAAGGGGAGTTGGGCAGTATATATAGATAGATAGATTTGGGTAGATAGGTGGGAAATAACTCAAAATACATTTTCAGGTCAGTTTAACCAATGCTGCAAGTGTGACATTGATTCTTGGATGTATATTGCTAAGGTGCTCGATTATGAAAGACTAAATTGGGATCTCAATGACCAGTGCATGAATACAGAAACAATATAATTTTTGTCACAAAATTTGTTAGGAATCTGTTTTTATTCGTGCTGAAATATTTTAATTGAATATATGTTACTTTCAGTTTAGTTCAAGGAGCCAAATTATCATTTTGTAAGTGCGAATGCGCAAATTTATTGCTTAAGGTGATCGAATATGGGAGACTACAGGCTAGGGCGAGCACTCTACCTATTACCCCGGGCTGCTAACATGCAGTATCTTTGTGCGAGTTCAACCCATTACATTCAATCCTGCTTACTGGAAATTCGTTCTTGGATTTCACAAACCCCAGCATTTCATTTTGCAGAGCTTTTACACCTGTTTTTTCGCCCTTAGTCGTACAACCAAGGCAGTTACTGGGGGGTTAAATTCAGGAGGGAAACCTGTTTATTGTACATTGTTTGGGAAACAAGTTCTTCCAACTAAAATTAATCCCATGAGAGTGTGCTTCCTGGAGAATACACTAGTACTCACATCATGTGGGCTAATGACTCAACCAAGATCAAACTCGGTTCCTCTTGATTGGGAAGCGGATGCTGGACCACATGTCACAATGTGAGAAAAGAGTACAGCTTGTAGTTCAGGACTTCTTGCTTTCCTCTATATGTCTTTATCTTTATCCATAAAATTGAACACAAGTCCATGAAAGCCCCTCTGAATTTCTTTAAAAATGTGGGTGGTTGTTTTGCTAACATAATATCTTAAACTATACTGCAATCCTTAGATTTGAGCTGTGATTTACAAAATATTCACCGAGCTCACAGATGCACAATCTTCGGACAAATTATTCCAAAGGCCAATGGATCTATTAGACAAATCAAAGGGCTGAAAGCACTGATAGAACTTGTTGTTCAAAAATCCATATTTCTTAAAGAAATCAATTTCATAAACAACTCTGGCAGGAAAAGTACAAGCAGGAGGGGTAGACCAAGATCAGATTGCAATTGTGTGCAGGCTGATCTTAGTCTACACCTTCTGCCAAAACTGGACTATTCAGCGTTCAGCATGACAAGGGTTAAGGTGAGGTCAGAAGAAGCCAGTGTAAATATTTGGTCCAAATTAAAGTCATTGTGATTATGAACTCCTTCTAAAATTTGCAAATCTAGAGGTCCCGGGTTCGATCCCAGAAAGCGGCACTCATCCTTTCCGACTACTTGTCTCCCACCAATCGTAGACCTATGTGGGATAGCAGCTGGAGGCTAGGAAAGAATGTGATGGCGGTGCTGGTTTTTAAAAATACCAGGAATCCATTGTTAGGTGCTCCAGCCGCCGCAATATAACTGAAAGATTGTTGAAAGAGGCGTAAAACCCCATTCAAATAAATTAAATAAAACTTGCAGCATGTCATAATGGTCGCTCTATATTCTAATGTTGGAAGGCCTAACTGTTTAAACACCCTTTACGAAAGAGATGAGCTATTGTACTTGGTCATTGTCCATCATCTGTACGTCCACACATTCTTTAGAAATCTTCTCCTCCCAAACTAGCAGGCAAATAAAGCTGATGCTTTGCAAGGATGTTCTTTGGGTGAAGTTCTACATTTCATCTTGTCAAAAAATCTGGTTGCTGTGGCATTTGAAAATGGAAAATTTTAGTAAATCTTTAGAACTTTTTTTTTCAGAAATTACTTAGCCAATGGCATTTATGTTTCATATAAAGCATATTCACATGGTTCTCTACCAAAGTTTTGAAAAAGTATACCCCTGGAGTCAAAATTGGCTCCACCCCTAAGGTTCAAAGTTGGGTAAACGCTCCATTAGAGCAAGTTCAAAAGTCCTCTCCTTAACTATATAAACTGGTTGGCATGTAACATAACTAGATAGTTTTGTAGTATGTTATTTAAGAAATTCTGCTGGGGCCAAAAGCAGGGGTCCAAAGTTTGGAATTTTGCGCAATATGAGCAAGTTAAAAAATATTCTTAACTATAAGGCCCAAAGCATTCATATTTAGAATATATCCAAAAGTTATCTACCATGTTTGAAGGGATTATGCCCCAGGGGTCAAAAACAGCTTTTCCCTAAGGGTCCAAAGTTTCGAAAATTGCTCAATTACAGCATGTTCCCGATGTATTATTCTGTAATGCATTTGTATGTCATATATCACATAACCACATGGTTCTCTTTCAAGTTCTCAAAAATTTTACTCCTGGGGTCAAAAATAGCCCCACCTAGTGGTCAAAAATTTTGGAACAAAACTCAATTAGAGCAAGTTAATAAATCATGTCCTCCATAGATTTATACAAGGCCTAAGGTATTCATATTTGCTATATAGCAGTACTAGATGATTTTGTAATATGTTACTAAAAATTATACCCTTGGGTTGAAATGAGTGGGAATGGGTTAATAAGGGGAAAAATTGCTTCTCAAATCTAATGACATTTTCCTAAGTTTAATCTACAAAAATAGAACAAAAATAGCAGATATTACATTTCTTTAAAAACCAAATCTTTAGCTTTCAATTAGTCCAGTTTTTAGCTCACCTGAGCACAAAGTGAGAGGTGAGCTATTGTGATTGGTCGTTGTCTGTCAGTCCGTCCACAATTTCTTTAAAATTCTTCTCCTCCTAAACCACCAGGCCAATCACCCTGAAACTTTGCAGGGATGTTCTTTGGGTGAAGTTCTACAAAAGTTGTTAAAAGAATTTAATTCCGTCAAAAACTCTGGTTGCCGCGGCATTTGAAAATGGGAATCTTAAGTAAATCTTTTAAAAATCTTTAAAAATCTTCTTCTCTTCCTAAACCAGTGGGCCAATCAAGCTGAAACTTTGCAGGGATATTCCTTGGGTGAAGTTCTACAAAAATTGTTAAAAGAATTTAATTCCATCAAAAACTTTGGTTGCCGCGGCATTTAAAAAGGGGAATCTTAAGAAAATCTTTAAAAATATGTAAAAATCTTCTCCTCCTAAACCAGTAGGCCAATCAAGCTGAAACTTTGCAGGGATGTTCCTTGGGTGAAGCTCTTCAAAAGATTTTAAAAGAATTTTATTCCGTGAAAAACTCTTGTAACCGCGGCATATGAAAATGGGAAATTTCAGAAAATCTTTGTTGTCTTTTTTTTCACAGACTATAGGGCTTAATCATATTTTTCTCTACTAAGTTTTTAAATATTTAATCTCTGGGGTCAAAAATGGCCCTGCCCCTGAGGTCTGAAGTTTGGAAAAATGCTTAATTAGAGCGATTTCAAAAGACTTCTCTTAAACTATAAGGTCTAGGATATTCATATTTGGTATGTAGCATAACTAGATGGTTTTGTACTATATCACCAAAAGGTGTCTTCCTCAGGTCAAAAACAGCCCTGCACTAGGTGTCCAGAATTCGGAAAAACGCAAAATTTGAGTATGTTAAAAAAAAGTTCTTCATTTTAAGGAGAAGGGCATTTATATTTTGAGTGTAGCATAGCCTGGCTGTTATCTATCAGTTTTGATTAAATTATGCCTGTAGGTTAATAAACACCCCTTTCCTGGGTGTCCAAAGTTTGTAAAAATGCTCAATTAGACCATGTTCAATAGTCTTTTTCTCCCGATCTACAAAGTCTAAGGCATTCATATTTTGTATATAGCATATCTAGATGGTTCTCTACCATGTTAGCTAAAATCTTAGCCCTGGGATAAAACATGGCACTGCCCCAGAGGGCAAAAATTTTGGAAAACACCCAATAAGAGCAACATGAAAAGTCTTCTCCTTCTGAAATATAAGGTGATGGGCATACATATTTGGTATGTAGCATGACTAAATGATTTTGTACTATGTAACTGGAAAATATGCTCTTAGGATAAAAAATTCTCTGCTCCTGAGGTCGAAAATTGCGTAAATCGCATTGAAAGAATTCTTCTTCTTAAATATTTAAGCATTTACATTAAAAACATAGGATAACATTATTGTTATCTACCATGTTTATAGCCTTTGGACAAACATGGCCCTTCCCAAGGCATCCAAAGATATGAAATACGCTCAATAAGAGCATGTTCAAATATCTTCCACTCCTCATGTATAAGTTGTAATGCATTCATATTTTGATTTATAGTACATCCAGATTGTTCTCTACCAAGGTTGCTAAAATTACACCCATTGAAGTTGCAGACAGTAATTAGAGATTGATTGAAATCTAAATACAAAGAATTTCAGGTAGAAAACACTGTGAGAAATGGATAAATTGCTTGTCACTCCCTTTCTCACTATGTTTTTTTTCAAACCTGAGGGTGAAGAATTCTTGGATAGTTTGGTAATGGATTAAACTATAAAGCCAAAGGAATTCATTTTTATTGTAAAGCATTACTGGATTGTTTTGTACAAAGCCCAAAATTTTATATTTGTTTTATTTATTTTTCTCAAGTTGTGTCTTTTTTATACTAAAAAGTACTGTAATTTGCAGATGCCTCAGGTGAGCGATTTAGGACCATCATGGTCCTCTGGTACTAAGATTTTTATGATATTCTAGAAGATATCACCTTGTTTGGGAAATTTTCTACTTTAAGAGATGAAAAATGTATATTCGGGGAAAGGGGAAATGGGGCCAATATCTTTTTCCATGTATGTTGGCCAGAAAGAACACTGATTTTTATGTCAAAATCTCTCAAAGTGCCTCATTTTGCAATCAATTAGCATGGCAACTTAATGACATAATCAGTGTCTTTGGTCGTAGGAGAAAACATTCAGTGGTGAACTAACATGCAATAAAAAAAGTTGGGCTGTATGAAGATAAACATTTTCATAATTTCACCGATTTTGGATGAAATTATTGAGTGATGTTCTACCAGAAAGTGTTCCCTTTCCTGTACAAAAACATGATTTTACGTCACTAAGATTTTATACTTGAGAAAACATTGTGGAAAAATAAGATATTGCTTGGAACAATATTTTCTTCCAATAGGATGGTTCCATTTGTAATTGCATCCAATTTTCATTATCTCCTGCAACCTATTTCGATTTGGATCAGTCTAAAATTTCAATAAACAGGAAAGTGTTAAAGAAAGCAAAACTATAACCTCACTCTTCCATGCAGGTGAATGAAAACCCGTACATGTATGACTATCATTGTGACCTAATCAAGAACCTCAAACAACTTGGTGATCTAGAGAAACTCCGCAATGCCAGACAGAGAATGAGTGAATTATTTCCACTTTCAGAAGGTAGGAATTGGATACTTCCCTTTGTCTATAATGGAAATATCTGTCAATCAGTCATATGTTTGAACTCCAACATTCTTGTCGAGTGAACACTACTTTTTTAGATGCAATAAGTATAACGTTATTAGGAACGCCTTTTACAATAATCTTTCAGATATATAATTAATATTGATATCGATACTCTTTTATTTGGTAATGATGATCTGACCTTCCAAGACAATGAAAAAATCTTCCTGGAAGTCCAGAGATATATTAAAGAAAGTAAAAGCTTTTAACTCTATTGATACAAGAACTCGTTCGCAAGTAAGAAATAGCACTAGCAGATAAATACAACAATAAGACACTCAATGGACACCCTTATTGCCTATCTTCATCTTTTTTCCTTTTGTTTTGTTAAATGACCTCCCAATTCTTTAATGAACCCTCAAAGCATTTTCTTCTTCTTACCGAAATAGTTATATTATGCAATAACAAGGAATGATTTAAACAGTCGTACATCTTTTGAACATTATGAAGGAGAAGAACAATATAAGCTCTGCTTCCGTTCTCATCCATTTTGCATGAAATTAGTATTTCATTATAATTTACAGTGTACAAATGAATATTTATGCAAATAAAATATGTTTAAACTAACATTCTTGTTAAGCATTTTCTTCATTTTCCACAATGTTTTCTACCATATTGAATGATTATTTTTCAAATAAAATTGATTTGATATTGTCGTCTTTAAATCCTTTGAATTTGGACAGGTCTAAAATTTTGAAAAACAGGAAAGGGTTAAACATGATAAGAAATTTTATGGTATATTCATATCTCAGTTAAATGGATTTACGGGAATGGCTAGTAATTTATCATTCGTAGTCAGTTTACAATATTTATTGTTTTGTTGATAGAGCTGTGGTTAGCTTGGCTGAAAGATGAGATCACCATAGCAACAGATGAAGAAGGGAGACAACTGGTCACAGAATTATTTGAAAGAGCTGTTAAGGATTATTTATGTAAGTTTATATATCCAGAACAAGGTGCAAAATTGTCACAAAATACGCCCGTCACATTGCTTAATATTAACTGGGGGTTTGAATAGAATTGAGGTTATTTTGAATGAATTTTTTTTGTCAAACAAAGTATGAAAAACAACAAAGGGCAATAACTCAAAAATAGGCCAGGTAGAGTTATGGTTCTTGTACACTGCACTCCCACTTGAAGAGCTCTATCCATCCATTAAGTTTCATATTTCTAGCTATTATACTTTTAGAGATATACTCTGGACAAGATTCAAGTATGAAAAACAACAAAGGGCAATAACTCAAAAAAAGGGCTAGGTAGAGTTATGGTTCTTGTACACTGGACTCCCACTTGGTGAGCTTTATCTATCCATGAAATTTCATGATTCTAGCTATTATCCTTTTAGAGATATACTCCCGACAAGATTCAAGTATGAAAAAACAACAAAGGGCAATAACTCAAAAAATAGGCCAGGTAGATTTATGATTCTTGTGCACTGCACTCCCCCTTGGTGTGATCTATCCATCCATGAAGTTTCATGATCCTAGCTATAATACTTTTAGAGATATACTTCGGACAAGATTCAAGAATGAAAAACAACAAAGGGCAATAACTCAAAATATAGGCTAGGTAGAGTTATGGTTCTTGTACACTGCACTCCCACTTGAAGAGCTCTATCCATCCATGAAATTTCATGATTCTAGCTATTATACTTTTAGAGATATACTTCGGACAAGATTCAAGTATGAAAAACAACAAAGGGCAATAACTCAAAAAAAGGGCTAGGTAGAGTTATGGTTTTTGTACACTGCACTCCCACTTGGTGAGCTCTATCCATCCATGAAGTTTCATGATTCTAGCTATTATACTTTTAGAGATATACTTCGGACAAAATTCAAGTATGAAAAAACAACAAAGGGCAATAACTCAAAAAATTGGCTAGGTAGAGTTATGGTTCTTGTATACTGCACTCCCACTTGGTGAGCTCTATCCATCCATGAAGTTTCATGATCCTAGCTATAATACTTTTAGAGATATACTCCGGACAAGATTCAAGTATGAAAAAACAACAAAGGGCAATAACTCAAAAAATAGGCCAGGTAGAGTTATGGTTCTTGTACACTGGACTCCCACTTGGTGAGCTTTATCTATCCATGAAATTTCATGATTCTAGCTATTATACTTTAAGAGCTATACTCCGGACAAGATTCAAGTATGAAAAAACAACAAAGGGCAATAACTCAAAAAATAGGCCAGGTAGATTTATGGTTCTTGTGCACTGCACTCCCCCTTGGTGTGATCTTTACATCTATGAAGTTTCATGATCCTAGCTATAATACTTTTAGAGATATACTCCGGACAAGATTCAAGTATGAAAAACAACAAAGGGCAATAACTCAAAAAATAGGCCAGGTAGAGTTATGGTTCTTGTACACTGCACTCCCACTTGAAGAGCTCTATCCATCCATGAAGCTTCATGATTCTAGCTATTATACTTTTAGAGATATACTTCGGACAAGATTCAAGAATGAAAAACAACAAAGGGCAATAACTCAATAAAAGGGCTAGGTAGAGTTATGGTTTTTGTACACTGCACTCCCACTTGGTGAGCTCTATCCATCCATGAAGTTTCATGATTCTAGCTATTATACTTTTAGAGATATACTTCAGACAAAATTCAAGTATGAAAAACAACAAAGGGCAATAACTCAAAAAATAGGCCAGGTAGAGTTATGGTTCTTGTGCACTGCACTCCCCCTGGGTGAGATCTATTCACCCATGAAGTTTCATGATTCTAGCTATTATACTTTTAGAGATATACTTCAGACAAAATTCAAGTATGAAAAACAACAAAGGGCAATAACTCAAAAAATTGGCTAGGTAGTGTTATGGTTCTTGTACACTGCACTCCCACTTGGTGAGCTCTATCCATCCATGAAGTTTCATGATTCTAGCTATTATACTTTAAGAGCTATACTCCGGACAAGATTCAAGTATGAAAAACAACAAAGGGCAATAACTCAAAAAAAGGGCAGGTAGAGTTATTGTTCTTGTGCACTGCACTCCCCCTTGGTGAGATCTATACACCCATGAAGTTTCATGATCCTAGCTATAATACTTTTAGAGATATACTCGGGACAAGATTCAAGTATGAAAAACAACAAAGGGCAATAACTCAAAAAATAGGCCAGGTAGAGTTATGGTTCTTGTGCACTGCACTCCCCCTTGGTGAGATCTATACACCCATGAAGTTTCATGATCCTAGCTATAATACTTTTAGAGATATACTCCGGACAAGATTCAAGTATGAAAAACAACAAAGGGCAATAACTCAAAAAATAGGCCAGGTAGAGTTATGGCTCTTGTGCACTGCACTCCCCCTGGGTGAGATATATACACCCATGAAGTTTCATGATCCTAGCTATAATACTTTTAGAGATATACTCCGGACAAGATTCAAGTATGAAAAACAACAAAGGGCAATAACTCAAAAAATAGGCCAGGTAGAGTTATGATTCTTGTGCACTGCACTCCCCCTGGGTGAGATCTATTCACCCATGAAGCTTCATGATCCTAGCTATAATACTTTTAGAGATATACTCCGGACAAGATTCAAGTATGAAAAACAACAAAGGGCAATAACTCAAAAAATAGGCCAGGTAGAGTTATGGTTATTGCGCACTGCACTCTGTATTGATAAGAAGAATATAACTGCCAAGTTAAAAGTCAATCGGACTTAGGATGACAGAGTTATGCTCCGGACAAAGAAGTGGACACCGCCCGGACGACCGGACGCCCGGACAACCGGACGCCCGGACACCACGGGTGATCCCATAATACGTCCCTTCTTCGACGGGCGTATAAAAATGAGAGACATTATTTATTATTATACTACAAAGAAAATTGTTGCAGTGGGATTGGTTAATAAACACCTGACTTAAAGCCATAATGTACATTACTGCGGTAATACAAATTTTTCAATGGTTTCAAGTCCACTCTCGCTTCATCAATTGCAAACCTGAGTTTCACACAACAAAGCAAGTAATTTTTAATATGTCCATTAAATTTTGTATAAAAAAAGTCTTTTAGAAATGAAGGATATATTTTGTGATGTATTTTTCCCAAATTTGTGATTTTACATGAATGTGTGAATACGTGTGAGGTCCAATGCCACAAGGATCGTTTTTTTTACCAAACATAATTTGTTGATTACAGAAGATGGCTTTCCCAAATCTGTCAAACTGTTTTTAAATCTAGATTATCTTTATAATGTAAATCGAGCTGATTGTCACACTTGTAAGACCCAGGCCTCTCACCACCTAGTGCAGTGAATGTTCACCCATCAACTTCTGGGAGTGACAATCTCAAATGTGACTCCACATTTCTATGGATATAAACTTTTCTCCAACAGTTTTGTTAGTACTGCTCTGACATTTATACAATTATGTACATAAGAATCTGTGCATTTGTGTTTATCTTTATAAATACACATACATGTATGCTTGAGCCAACTTAATTGAGCCAACTTGATTTAAAGCATTCTTTAAAGGTAGGTATTGATGTTTTTTTCATGTCACAGATTTTAATTATTTTTATTTCCTCTCATAAGCTATTTAAATACAATATGCCGCAAAGTAGTTTTGCAAAAATATGAGGTCGCTTATAAGAAAAAAGCTGGATTTCCTTAATAGCCTACGTAGGCTATTAATCTATTTATAAATTAATCCGTGACAGTTACGAAGATTATAGGGCATTCACGTGGCGCGAATAACCGTTGGAACCTTGCATTTAGTTCAAATTACATCAAACCAACGTCATCGTTACGTAATCAGGAGTTATGTTCGCTAGCCGGTCTGTAAAGATTAGTGCTTTCTTTTAATATGATATAGGACATTGGCTGTTTCGCTTATACATTTGACTTTTGGTCATATGCAAATGAGGTCATTCGATGTCGACAGCCGAATTCTGTGATATCTAAAAATAACCTGGAATTCCACTGAAACTTTCTGATATAACTACAAAAGCCCTTTTAGGTCTATTAGATTACCACCAAGACAATACCTGGCCTAATTTAAAGTATCAAATGTTCATTTGAGTCTATTTTTCTGCACTTCTTATTTTTTTCTTATCTAGGGTTCAGAAACATTGATACCTCCCTTTAATAAAAGTCAACTTTTCTACACATATAAAAATGACTACCTTTCATGCTACTCCACACTTTTTCCATTCCTGAAACTGTCAACTGGAATACATGATTTCCGTTTGGAGAAAACAATGTCAACTCTCACCTGTGGCTCGGGTGAAATCATTTTCCACAACTGGGAATAAATTGTCATAAACCCCAGCAAGAAACCGTAAAACTTATAATCCATTCCCATCCCTATACAAATTTGCTTGTTTAAGTCTCTCAAAAGAAAAAGGTCAAATATTTAACCTATTATCAGATGACAAAAATTTAGACTGGTTCAATTCAAAGAAGTTGTAGGAAACAAGACTGATGAAATTTTAGAAATATTTTTCTTTTGGGATAGAAAATATCATAGATAATGAAGAAATGAAGAATTGTTTTCATTTTCCACTTTTCCACTTTTTTTCTTGATGAATGTAAAAAGTGGGATTGTATGGGAATGGGTTAAGTTATAAAAGACAATACATGTATATGGATAGTAACATTCAGTCACCTATTTCAGCAATACCAGTATGGTTAGAGTATGTCCAGTTTTCAATTGGTGGGATGGGTCAGACAGACGGTGTGAAGAAGGTGAGAGAGGTGTTTGATTGTGCCCTTACTCACTGCGGGCTACACGTCTCGAAAGGAGCTACACTTTGGGAAGCTTACAGAGAGTTTGAAAGTGCCATATTAGCAGGCTTATTGGTAAGATTGCTATCTTAAAACAGAGCCCCAGATCAAAGATTTATTTTATCTTTATTATTCCCCCTCAACAAAATTAATGGAAGTGGGTAAACTGGAATATATGGCTGTGTGTCCATTCATCTGTCTTTCCATGGATATAATATTTTCTCCGACAGTTTTGCAAGTACTGCTCTGACATTTATACATAGCAAGTATGTACATATGAAGCTGTGCATTTGTGTTTTTCTTGACCATACTATCATTGGTTGTGGAGTTATCACCCCTCCAATCTGGCCGCCGTCATAGCGCAGTCAGTAGGGTATCAGACTCCTAATCTTCAATCATGGGGTGTCATGGGTTTGATCTCTGGTGGCGGCACATATTCTTTCCGACATTTGTCTCTCACCAATTGGTGACTTATCATAAACCTAAGTTGGATAGCAGCTGGAGGCTAGGAAAGGATGTAGTGGTAGTACATGTACTAGTGTGAGAAATACCAGGAATCTATTGTTAGGTTCTCCAGCCACTGCGATATGACTGAAAAACTGTTAAAAGCGGCATTAAACCCCATTCAATCAATAAAACCCCTTTAAACTGTAAATTTTACTGAATGATTGTTGTTGTTGTTTTCAACTTTATGGCTAGAAAACACTGTAGAAAATGAAGAAATTGCTTTTGACAAGCAATTTCTTCATCTTCCACAATGTTTCCAAAGCTTTTTTCCTTGGGCTGTTTCAAAGCACCACTGAGCGGGAATTGGTATTGCATCTATTATGCTTTAAGTTACATGCACTGTTACTGGTATTAAACGGCTGTACATGTGCATTTTCTTTACCATACTGTCATGGTTGTTAGATTTCCCCTTGTAGTGTATGATTGTTGTCTAAATCATTACTCCTACAATTTTGAAATTACTCCTGAAATTTACAAAGAATGTTTTTATCTATATAAAAGTGTGTATGTTCAATTCACATGACTACGCCATCTTTGGTTGTTTAATTATCTCCCCTTAAGCTTTTGAATTCGACTGAACCATTGTTGTCAGGAGCAATACACTTACAATATTGCATGAACTGAACTCCAATTAATAAACTATGTCTCTTTTTTAGAAAGTTGAGCATGTATGATTTTTGTGACCATTTGAAGGAATTATCTCCCTTTGGATCTGAGTAAATTCCACTGAATTACTATTGCCTGGAGCAATACTCCCCTAGTTAAAAAGGCCAGAAGAGCAATAGCTTTTTCCGTTTGGCTTCCGTCTGTCCATTTGTCTGTTAAGTTGTCTGTCAATTAACTTCTCCTTGTTCACACTCCACAGTTTTCATTGGATTCCCTTCAAACTTTGTCTAAATGATTGTACCATCACGAGGATTGTTCTTTTCAAATAGGGTCTTATCCTTCAAGAAACATGGGAAAAGTGGCTTGGTTAAAATTTAATTAAAAAATCATCGCTAACACTCTAAGAGTCTACAATTTTCAATGGATTCTCTTCAATCTTTCTCAGAATGATTGTATCACCATAAGAACAGTTCCTTTCAAAATTGGGTCTGATCCGTCAAGAAACACGGGGAATGGGGCCTTTTGAAAATTTAATTGAAAATTGATTCAAATCCTCGTTAAGACTGTAGGATCCAGGGGTTCAAATTAGCACTCGCTAACTTGCAAAATGCAAGTGATAATCGGAAAATCGTGAGTTGGAAACACTAACCTGTCACATTTTTTGTGAGTCAAAAAATATCTTAAACAGACATGATCAGCAAATCTTGTGCATAACTGAAAATATCATGCACCAGATATTGGAAAGACACTTGCCTTTGTCAGTTTTGTTTATAATGCAAGCATCTAGAAATCGAAAGTGATTCAACTAATTTCACAGAAGATTTCGCTGCAAATAAAAATAATTTATGAAGAAAAAAATTACATTTTTTGGTAAAATGGCATCTAAACGGCCAATATACATGTAGAAGTCAGTTGAATCATAAATTGTTTCAGCCAGAACCAGGAGGTGTCCCAAGTAAAGAGGAAGAAGAAAAATTCAGTGAACAACATGATAGGGTGAACAATCTCTTTAAAAGACAATTGACAGTTCCGCTATTTGGTATGTTAGTTTATTTACCTGTACAAGATTTTAGCTTGGCTACTTTTTGGACAGAAAAAGTGAATGTGTAACTCTGTTGTTGTCAGTGTTTGTGTAGTTGAAGGTTGTTTAATCCTTTCCTGCACAAACTGTGAATTTTATGTTGCTATGATTTTATACATGAGAAAACATTGTGAAGAAATTGCTTGTGAAAGCAATTTCTCTTTTTCCCTTAGTATTTTCTATCACATAGGATGGTTTCATTTCAAACTGCATCCAGTTTCCATTGTCATCTGCAGCCTTTTGCAATTTGGACCAATCTAAAATTTAAAAAAACAAAACAGGAAAGTGTTGACAATTAACCTTGCCTATATCTGTGCAACTTATGGTCTGATTTTCATGATATTTCATAAACTTTCAATAACAACCAAACAGGTGACAATTCTTTCCAGTTACTAACTGGGATTAAGATGTCATGAAGAGTAGTGCAGAGAGCATTGTGTTGAAAGGAAATACTTTGAACCCATTCCCACACAATAAGATTCTAGACCAGTCCAAATTCGAAGAAGTGGCAGACGACAATTTAAAGTTGATGAAATCTTTAATATCTTTGTCGTTTGGGATAGAAAACATTGTGAATAATGAATAAATTGCTTGTGACAAGCAATTTCTTCATTTTCCATTATGTTTTCAAAAGCTTTTATATTGAATGGAGTTGAAAAGTGCCATTGTGTGGGAATGGATTAAAAGTAATGCCTTACTTTTATCGGAATCTCATAAAACCTCAGGTTTTATGAAAAATAGTCTGACTGCGGATATTTTATATATTAATAATAATAATATAGTTTTTATGCTTACTCTATTGCAAGCCAATTTATGTTTTCAACCTGATATTTTCAGATATACAGGATACATTGTCAGAATATAAATCCTGGTTACAGGAAGAACCAGATAACTATACAAAACAAGTCTATAATAAGGCTTTGATTAAACTAGAGAAAATTCAGCCATATGAGAATAGCTTGGTAAGATTTCTCTATTTTCATTATGCCCCTGATTCAAAAGATTTGGGAATTTTTAGCTCACCTAAGCAAGAAGTGCTCTGGGTGAGCTATTGTGATCAATGATCGTCCAGTGTCCTACTGTCCGTCTGTTCACAGTTACAAAAATATCTTCTCCTCCCACACTGAACATGGAATTTCAACCAAACTTTACAGAAATGATCCTTACTTATGCTCTTTCAAAATACTTCAAAAAATTGAAAACCATGAAGAACTTTTGTTGCCATGGCAACCAAGTGAGAAAACTTAAAAAAAATCTTCACCTTCCAAACCATAAGGCCTAGAACTTTGATATTTGGTATGAATCATCACCTATTGATCCACTTCAAAAAAAAATTTAAGAATTACCTTATCCCTGATTTTACATAAGAAATAACGAAGGAAATTTTTGAAAATCTTCTTCTCCCAAACCATAAGGCCTAGAGCTTTAATATTTTGTATGTATCAATGTCTATTGCCCCTTTACCAAAATACTTCAAAGAAAAGACATACTCAGAAAATAAGCTCTTTTCTGTGTGATCCCTGATTTACATAGAGTTAAAGCAGGAAATCTTTGAAAATCAATTTCTCCCAAACCATAGGGCATAAGGCTTTCATACTTGAATAAAATCATCATCTACTGACCCTCTACCAAAACACTTTAAAGAATAACTGTACTCAGAAATTAGTCCTATTTCTGTATGATCCCTGATCTTACATAAAAATAAAGATGTAATTCTTTGAAAATCTTCTTCTCCCAAACCATAAGGCCTAGAGCTTTAATATTATGCATGTATCAATGTCTATTTACCCTCTACCTAAATACTTCAAAGAATTACCTTAATCTGAAAATTAGCCCTTTTCTGTGTGATCCCTGATTTACATAGAATTAAAGGAGGAAATCTTTGAAAATCTGCTTACCCCAAACCATAAGGCCCAGAGCTTTAATATTTGGTGTGTATCAAAACCTATTGACCCTTTACAAAAATATTACATAGAGTTACTGTATACTGGAAATAAACCATTTTCTGTGCAATCCAAGAATTTAGAAAGGAATAAAGAAGGATATCTTGGAAAATCTTCTTCTTCCAAACCACAAGGCCTAGAGCTTTTATATTAAGTATAAATCATCATCTTTTGATCCTCTACCAAAATACTTCAAAGAATTACTTTACTCAGGAAATTGGCTCCAAATGGTTGGATCTTCAATATACCTAGGATTAAATGAGAAAAATCTTTAAAAAATCTTCTCAAAAAGAATATAGGTATATGGCCTTAATATTTTGTGTTTTTCATAAAGCCTTGAGCCATCATACTCAGATGAGCACTATAGGACCATCATAGTCCTCTTGTTTCCAGCTCCACTGGCCAAAGGCCAGGGAACTAGTGTCATGGTGTTATCCGTCATGCATGCGTTCATCCATGCGTAAACTTTTCTTTAAACATCTTCTCCTCCAAAACCAATGGGGGGATTTTAATGAAACTTGGCAGAAATGTTCCTTGGGCCACCCTTTTCTTAAATATTAAAGAAATTTTTGATTCTCCCCCAAATATGGGCGTGGCAGGGTGAGGCTTATTTTCATTTTAAAATCTTTAAAAATCTTCTTCTCAAACCATTTGGAAATCTCAACAAAACTAGGCATGGATGTTCCTTGAGTGACCCTCTACTTAAATTGTTCAAGAAATTTTGTTTGACCCCCCAATATGGGCTTGGCAGGGCGGGGCTTATTTTCACTTTAACATCTTTAAAAATCTTAGCCTCCCAAACCATTTGACCAATCTCAACAATACTTGGCATGAGTGTTCCTTGGGTGACCGTTTACTTGAATTGTTCAAGAAATTTTGATTGCACCCTAAATTTGGGCATGGCAGGACGGGGCTTTTTTTACTCTAAAATCTAAAAAATTCTACTTCCAACTCATTTTACCAAATTAGTGGAGTCTTATGCAAAAAATGGAAAACCATACTCTATAGATAAGAATTTTGCTGACCTATTACTGTCCTTATTTTCAGCTATAAAAAAACTAAAGCCTTGGAATCATTGTTATCCTCATGCAAAAAGAAAAAAAACATTTTGTAATATCTGGTAGTTTTACTGAAAATATAAGTTTAAACTTGGAATGTATGTTCTCAATCTAAAGAGAAACCTGTGCTATCTATTGGAATAAATTTCTATGCCCCCTACACAGGTTAGATTTATTATTGCGATCCATTTATCAGTTTGTCTGCTAATACTTAACAAAAAACTTTTACCAATACATTACCAATTACTTTAAAGCTATTCAATATACAATGCTTATATTTGGCATGATCTTGCGTTTTTATGCATGCGCAAATATCAAAGTAATGTGACAAGATCAAAGTGATGTGTCAAGGTCAAAACTTGGCATTTGTGATTTAAAAACACATCTTGTTTTATGATATACACCCTTTCTTAGCTCACCTGAACACTTCATCATATGATCTATAGTGATTAGCCTTTGTTCAGCATCTACAAGCATTGTTCTGAAATTACAGACTTCAAATCTGGAGATGTTAAAGCCAGTGGAGCGATTCAGGCCCTCTTGGTCATTCATCTGTCTATATGACTGTCATTCTTTCATTCCATCTTTCTGCAAAATTTAACCAAAAAGCTTTACATTTTCATTTTCTTCAATACTATTTATGACACATGGTATATACTTGGTATGTAAGCACTTATCAATGACAAATTTGCATCCAGTAATAGGGTCAAAGTTAAAGTTCCTAAGCCACAACCCCTAAAATTCCTACCAAAACTTTTTCAAAACATTTTCATTTTTAGCTCCACTGGTTGAAAGTTAGCATGCTATTGTCATGGCATTGTGTCAGTCATGGGTATGTCCATCCGTTTGTAAACTTTTGATTTAAAAATCTTTTCCTCAGACAGCACTGAAAGGAATTCACCAAAATTCACAGAATTGATACTTGGGTGATCCTTTATCAGATTCCTTCAAAGAATTTTGATCGGATGAAAAACATGGCTTTAATGGGCAAGGGTACTTTCCATATGTGGTGAAACCTTTAATAATCTTCTTTTCAAAAACCTGAAAATTTCTCAGAAACAAGCAAATGGATTTCAACCAAATTTCACAGGAATGATCCTCAGTTGACCCTTTATCAGATTTCCTCAAAGAATTTTGATCAGATGAATGGCATGGCTTAAATGGATGGGGCTAATTTCCATATATGGTGAAACCTTTATAAATCTTCTTCTCAGAAACCTGTTGAGGGATTTCAACCAAATTTAACACGAATTTTCCTTGACCCTTTATCAGATTCCTTCAAGTAATTTTGATTGGATGAAAAAAATGGCTTTAATGGGCAGGGCTAATTTCCATATGATGATGCTTTGAAAATCTTCTTCTTAGAAACCAGAGGATGGATTTCAACCAAATTTCACAGAAATGATTCTTTTGTGACCCTTTTTAAGATTCCTTCAAAGAAATTTAATCAGATGATAAACATGGCTTTAATGGGCGGGCCAATTGCCATATATGGTGAAAGCTTTGAATATCTTCTCAGAAACCAGCAGATGGATTATAACCAAATTTCATAGGAATGATCCTCAGTTGACCCTTTTCAGATTCCTTCAAAGAATTTGATCTATGAAAAGCATTAATATCATTGCTTTTATTCGAATGGTTATATAGCATTACTTTTATTGGCTAGGCTTATTTCCATATGTGGTATATAGAGAAAACTTTGAAAATAATCTTTTTTGAAACTTGAGGGTGAATTTCAACCAAAATTCATCCATACCCCATTACTAGAATTATTGAAACAGATTTAACATGTTCAAAGGAATCTTTTGGAGGATTGGGCTCATTTCAGGTGTAGATCAAAAAGTGGTGTAAGGGAAATAATTCATACTGCTTAACTGCAAAAATAAATAAAGTGCCTGTATCATACGAAATTCAGGCCAATGGAACAAATCAGGTGCTCAAGTGCCTCTAGTTTTGATTCTTGTTGCTGTTATGCAAAATCTGTTGTTTTGTGTTTACAACATGGGATATATGTATATAATCAAAAGAACAACCAATACTATCAAGGGTTATAACTGTAGATGCATTTTCATTTGAATAATGTCTTTTTTATACCCCCCCACAACAAAGTTAGGGGGGGGGGGTATACTGGAATCAGGTTGTCTGTCAGTCATTGGACGTAATTTTTGTCCTCATCTCCTCCCACATTTCCAGACCAATTTTGCTGAAACTTTACCAAAATCTTCCTTGCAATGGGAACTTGTGCACCTGCAATTTTTATAATGATTTATCAACTGTTTCAGGAGTTATGTCCCCTTGAATTATTATCCTAAATAGAATATATAAAATGGTGTTCTCTCTGCACCTAAAACCACTGGACAGATATTGATCAAACTTTGCAGGAATGTTCATTTGGTCAAGCTCTTTCAAAGTTGTTCAAAGAATTTAATTCCATGCTGAACCCTGGTTGCCATGACAACAAAAAGGGGAAATTTCAGAAAATCTTTAAAAATCTTCTTCTCTAAAATCTTAGGCCTACAGCTTTGATATTTGGTATGTAGAATCATCTAGTGGACCTCTATCAAGATTGTTCAAATTATGGCCTCAAGGTCAAATTGGCCCGTCCCCAGGGGGCACAAGATTTATAGTGAAAACTTTAATAATTTTTAGCTCTACTGGCTGAAGGTCACTAGCGTTTTTACGATGGCTTTTCCAGTCTGGCTTCCATCCACCTGTCCGTCAGGCATCTGTTAAACTTTTCCTTGTTAACACTCTTGAGTCTACAGTTTTCATCAGATTCCCTTCAAACTTTCATAGAATGATTGTACCATCATAAGGATCGTTCGTTTCGAAATTGGGTCAGATCCATCAAGAAACATGGGAAAAAGGGCCTAATTAAAATTGAATTAAAAACTCTCGTTAACACTCTAGAGTCAACAGTTTTCATCGGATTCTCTTCAAACGTTCACAGAATGATTGTACCATCAAAAGGATCGTTGCTTTTAAAATTAGGTATGATTCGTCAAGAAACACGGGAAAAGGGGCATTATGAAAATTTAATTGAAAAATCCCTGTTAACACTCTAAAGTCCACAGTTTCATCGGATTCTTTTCAAACTTTCACAGAATGATTGTACCATCATAAGGTTTGTTCCTGTTGGAATCGGATATGATCTGTCAAGAAACACAGGAAAAGGGGCCTTTTTAAAATTTAGTGGAAAAATCTATTAAGAAATCCTTGTTAATACTCAAAACTCCACAGTTTTCATCGGATCCTCTTGAAACTTTCACAGAATTATTGTACTACTATAATGATTGTTCCTTTGGAAATTGGATGGTATGATCCGTCAAGAAATACAGGAAAAGGGGACTTTGGAAAATTTAATAAAAAATCCTCATTAATAATCTTGAGTCAACAGTTTTCATTCAATTCTCTTCAAACTTTCACAGAATAATTGTACCATCATAAGGATTGTTCCTTTCAAAATTGGGTATGATCAGTCAAGGACCACGGGGAAAAGGGACCTTATGAAAATTTGATAAAAAAACCTCGTAAACACAATAGAGTCTACAGTTTTCAATAAATTCTTTTCAAACATTCACAGAATGATTACTTTAAATGGATTGTTCCTTTCAGAATTGGGTATGATCCATCAAGTTTCATGGGAAAAGGGGCCCTATGAAAATTTGATAAAAAAACCTTAGTTAACACATCATGGCCCTAGATTTAACCTGATCGACTTCAAACTTTCACAGAATGATTGTACCATCATAAGGATTGTTCCTTTCAAATTGGGTCTGAACCATCGAGAAACATAGGAAAAGGGGCCTTAGGAAAATTCAATTAAAAAAAATCTTAATTAATGCTTATAAGTCCACAGATTTCATGGGGTTGTCTTTATACTCAAACAGAATAATTATACTTTTGTAAGTATAGTTCCCTTTGGAATTGGTTCAGATCCATCAAGTAACATGGGAAAAGAGGCTTTATGAATATTCAATTAATAAAACCCTGTTAACACAATGAAGCCCACAGCTTTGATCAGATTTTGTTGAAACTTTCACAGAATGATTGTAAGGTCATAACAATCAAGAAACACAGGAAAACGGGCCTTATAAAAATTCGATTTATAGATCCTTGTTACCAAGTCCAGAGCTTTCATTTGATTTTCTTCAAACATTCACAGAATAATTTTACAATGATAATGATTGTTGATGTTGACATTAGACCTGATCCATCAAGTATCACAGAAAAAGGAGCATTATGAAATTTAATTTTAAAATCCTTGTACCACAATTAAGTCAACAGTTTTTATCATATTCTGTTTAAACTTTCACAGAATGATTGTTCCGTCATGAGGATTGTTTCTTTTCAAATTAGGCGTGATCTGTTTAGTATCATGGGAAAAGGGGCCTTTTGAGAATTGTATCTATAATCCTTGTAACTAAGTCCAGAGCTTTCATTGGATTTTCTTCAAACCTTCACAGAATCATTGTACAAGAATTACGATTGTTGATGCTGACATGAGACCTAATCCTTCAAGTAACACAGGAAAAGTAGCCTTATGAAAATTTTATTTTATACTCTTTACACCAAGATAAAGTCCAGTTTTCATTGGATTCTGTTCAAACTTTCACACATTGTTTGTACCATCATAAGGATTGTTTCTTTCCAAATTGGGCCTGATCTGTCTAGTATCATTGGAAAAGGGGCTGTATGAAAAATTATTACCAAATCTTCATTAACACAAGAATGTCCATAGTCTTTATCAGAATTTCTTCAAACTTTAATAGAATGATTGTACCATCATTTGGATTGTTCCTTTGTAAATTGGGTCTGATTGGTTAAGTGACTCAAGAAAAGGGGCCTTATGAAAATTTATTACAATAACATCACTATCACAATAAAGTCCTCAGTCTTTATCATTTTCTTCAAATTATCTATTATTAGGATTGTTCCTTTGTACATTGGGTCTGATTTGTTAAGTTTCACGAGAAAAGGGGCCTTATGAAAATTTTATTACAAAAAATTCTCGACACAATTCAGTGCACTGTTTTCATTGATTCTCTTTTCACTTTTAAAGAATGATTGTACATTTATTAGAATTGTTCCTTTTGTAATTTCGTTTGTTCTGTAAAGTATCATGGGAAAGGGGCCCTATGAAGATTTCACTATAAACTCATTAACACAATAAATTCCACAGATGACACAGATTGATTGTACCATCATTACAATTGTTGATTTTGACAGTTGATCTGATTATGGCAAGTGTCACATAAAAAGGGGCCTTATGAAAAACTTTCTTAAATATTCTAGTTAACACAATATTTCCCTTGATTTCACCGGATTGACTTCAAAATTTCACAGAATGATTGTACAAATACTTAAATGGTTCTTTTCAGAACTGGGTACAATCCATCAAGTATCATGTAAAAAGGGGCCATATGATTTTTTTTTTAAATATTCTAGTAATCATAATAAAGTCCACATATTTCACTGGAACAGAAAATATCACAGAAAAAGGGGCCTTATGAGAACTTGATTTTAATATCTTTGTTAACACAATAAAGTCAACAGTTTTATCAGATTCTCATCAAAGATGCATGGAATAATTGGGGCATTCAAAACACAGAAAAAGGGGCCTCACAGATTATCATTCAAAACATTCTTGTGTATGTGATGAAGATCACAATCATTATCAAATTGTCTTTTAAATTTCACAGGACAACTGTAGGGCTGTAAGGAATGTTCCGTTTGGAATGAAATTGATCCATCAGAAAACACAGGAAAAGGGGCCTTATGGATTTTCATTTGAAGCAATCCTGTTTATGTGATTAAGTCCACAATTTTTGTCAGATTCTGATGAAAATTCCACAGGATGATTGTAGGGTCATAAGGTAACTTCCTTTCGGAAATGGAGTGGATCCGTCATGAATCACGGGAAAAGGGGCCTTGAGGCTTATTGCTCAAAATAATAACGGGGATAAAGTCCTGTTTTTATTCTTTTTGCATTCTTCTTTGAGTAATTAACTTCCTAAATATCAGATTTCTTTAATAGAAAACTTGATAACCAGTAGAACGTCTCAGGCCCTCATGGGCCTCTTGTTTTCTTTATGCATTCTTCTTTGAGTAATTAACTTCCTTGAATATCAGATTTCTTTAACGGAAACCAGTAGAGCGTCTCATGCCCTCATGGGCCTCTTGTTTTTTGATTAACAGAAAGGCCAAGAGCTTTTATATTTGGTATGTAGCATCATCTAGTGGACCTCTACAAAGAATGTTCAAATTGGGCCTCCTTGGTCAAAATTGGCCTATTGCTGGGGTCCCAAGTTTGAACATAGGCTCATATAGTGAAAACTTTTAAACATCTTCTTCTCCGAAACAGAAGTTCCCACTGCTTTAATATTTGGTATGTAGAATCACCCTATTGACCTATACCAAGATTGTTCAAATTATGGCCCCCAGGTCAAAATTGGCTTATCCCCGGGGGTCACAAGTTTTACAAAGGCTTATAGTGACAACTCAAAAAATCTTCTTCTCCAAAACCATAAGGCTTACAGCTGTCATATTTGGTATGTAGCATCATCTGGTGGATCACTATCACGATTGTTCAAATTATGGCCCCAGGGTCAAAATTTGCCTGTCCCTGGGGATCACAAGTAATTGAAGTTTTACATAGGTGCATATAAGTGAAAACTTTTAAAAATCTTCTTCTCCAAAACAGAAACTTGATATTTGGTATGTTACATTTAAAAAGAGGCTGCAGTGGGGGGTATTCGTCAGCCCTTACAGGCCACAGTTCTAGTTATAATTAAGCTATTGTATCCTTTATCAGCTGCCATGCAGCTAAGCATCTTTTTTTCAGTGCTTTTGTCTGTAGTGATAAAGAGCAGTGAAGTGGATTCTTTAAACCCAACCTTTCACATATTTCACATCTTTGTCAACTAATGCTGAAGTAAAGGAGTCAGTGCAAACCAGTTGTAAGAGCATACATAAGTTTAGCACTTGCTCCTCAGGATGCAAAGGTCAAACTCCTAAAAGAACAGATGTTACGGTGTGACCTTAAACATAAAGTATCTACATGTACTACTCAATCTGACATTTTGACACATTAGTGAAAAAACATAACTATTGAAAACATTACAAAATATCATCTGCATCTTATTTCAATTTACAATTGTCGTTACACCAAATGCATGCACAATTGGACAAAATGTTACATGACTAAAAATGATTTGATATTGGCAGTGTTACATATCTTTTTTTAAAAATGATGTAACACTGAGAGTTATTATTATAAGGCTAAAGAAAAGGTTATTTTATTGGACAATTTTTGTATCTGTTAGTATATAATTACCCTTGTCATGCTCAACAGGGAATGTCGACTAAGATCAGACTGCATATACGTGTACAGCACCTGTTTATTGTTGTAAGCTTTAGATATGTGCAAAATTGATAACCAATAAAATATTGACGCAAAATAACAGCCTTTTGGTGCTCTCAGTCCTTTGATTTTAATACAATTATGATCAAGTATTTTAATCAGCATGGCAAGGTTGAATCAAATACTATGATACAGGGGTCTAAAGCCTTGGGCCAGATTGACCTTTGTAGATAACAAATGTGGGCTGATCTAATTTGAAAAGAATCTGTAGATGGCATTTTAAATGCACTGTATTGAAAATAACCTCAATAAATGTTAAGAAACATTGTAAGAAAAGGTGAAAAGCTTGTCACAAGTAATATCTGCTTTTCTTTGAATGTTTACTACTATATTTCTTCAGTGCCCGAAAAATTTGGAATTATGTGGTAATGGGTAATCAAGCCTTTTTACGCCCATCAATAAAAAGCCTTGGGAAACATTTGGGGAAACATTTTTACATGCTATTTCTTCATTATCCACAATGTTTCCTACCCCGAAAGACAAAAAAATCATAAAAGTTCATGACTAATTATTGTAGTCTGCAACTTTCTTCAATTTCGACCAGTCTAAAATTATGTTGTGTCCGAATTGGTTAAAGCAGTGTGGGAAAATAATGATATTTCATTAGACCTTTAAAATACAGTATCGACTATGAATTTCTGTGTTTATTTATGATAGCTGACGGCTGAGGCTCCAAGATTAGAAGAATACAAAGAGTATATAAAGTTTGAACAGAAAGAGGGTGACCCATCTAGAATACAGTGTTTATATGAACGAGCCATTCAGGAGAATTGTCTTAATACAGACTTATGGTTACAATATACCAAATATCTTGTGAGTTTTACATACAGTCAATCTTGCACTAGCGACAACCTCTTTTAAGCAACCACCTGTATTGAGGGATCACAATAGAAATCCCTTTTCAAAATAAAAAGCTAAGATTAGAAGTGGTAGTATTTGCTAAAAGCATATGAATAAATCCAGTGTTGTTGGAACCCATTAGAATCATCTCAGTGAGACAATTCAAATTAGTCCCAACAACATTGGATTTACCAAGAATTCTGTTATAGCTTGTGTACACAATTGAATCAATCTTTGATATATTCAACAGAAATATTTTATCAGTGACCATTATCTTAACCCATTACCTGATGGCAAAATTTTAGACTGGTCCTAATTAGAAAAAGCTGTAGAGAACAATTTAAAGCTTATGAAATTTTGGATTTTTATGCCCCCAAAGGGAAGCATGGAGAAATCGAACTGTCTGTACATCCGTCCGTCACACTTAAGTGTCCTCTCTGTAACTTCTACATGCAATAGTGGATTTCAATATAACTTTGCACAAATGTTCACCACATGTCAAAGGTCAAAATGGGGACTTTTTGCCGTGTCCAATCTGTAACTTCTATGATCATGCACGCAGGTACAAATTTCTTTCATACAAATGTTCACCATTTTCAGACGACATGTTGTGAAAAAGACCCAGGTTCCTATCTCAAAAGTCAAGGTCACAATCAGGGGTCAAAGGTCAAAATGGGGACTTTTTGCCATGTCCGCTCTGTAACTTCTATAATCATGCATGAAGGTACAAATATCTTGCATACAAATGTTTACCACCTTAAGGTGACGTGTTGCAAAAAAAAAACCAGGTTCCTATCTCAAAGGTCAAGGTCACAATCTGGGGTCAAAGGTAAAAAAAATGGGGACTTTTTGCCTTGTCCACTCTATAACTTCCATTATCATGCACGCAAGTCAAAATTTCTTTCTTACAAATATTCACCAACTTCAGACGTGTCGCGAAAAAGACCCAGGTTCCTATCTCAAAGGTCAAGGTCACAATCTGGGGTCAAAGTTAAAAATGGGGACTTTTTGCCATGTCCGCTCTGTAACTTTTATAATCATGCATGCAGGTACAAATTTCTTTCATACAAATGTTAACCATCGTCAGAGGTCGTGTTGCGAAAAAGACCCAGCTTCCAATCTCAAAGGTCAAGGTCACAATTTGGAGTCAAAGGTAAAAAATGGGGACTTTTTGCCGTGTCGGCTCTGTTACTTTTATTATCATGCATGCAGGTACAAATTTCTTTCATACAAATATTCACCACCTCAGGGCTCTGCAGACTCCCAGAATTTGGGGAGAAGTCACTTCTCACTAGTCTGAGAATTGGGAGAAGTTTTTCAAAATGGGGAGAAGTGGTGAGACTTTCAGGAGAAGTGGATCGTTTTAAAAATTAAGTTTTTGCGCGTATTCCTTATTTCTATCAGAAAATAAAATAGCTTTACAACTAAGTAGTTGCATTTTATATTATGTATCATGCAATAAACATAGAAAATACTGCTTATCCTTTCAGTACTCAATAAAGATCTTATTCCTGTGAACAAATACTTTTGTATTTTTCTTTTTTTTGTTTTAGAATTCAAGAGTTTGATTCTGAATATATTTTTTTTTAATATTTCATAATAGATTCATATATGATAAAAAAAGTCAACTAACAAAAAAATGCAAATAGTGTATATGCAGTCTGAATGAAATGAGTAGTGTTTCTATTTGAAGCAGAAAATGAGAAAAGATTTTATTGTAACAACATGTATTTAATCAAAGTATTACCATAAGAAAAAACTCAGACTTGTACAAATTGAAAGAAGCTAAATAAGACATTTCACAGTGAGCTTAAATAAGAATGAAGGTGCCAAAGAGGGTAGAAATATGTGGGGAAAGGATAAATTGCTTGCTGCAAACATTTCCTCCCTTTTCCACAGTTTCCCATAAAAACATTTTCAAGATGTCAAAATGGGGGATTTTGTGGTAATGAGTTAAAGTCTGTGCACTTTACCTGATAACATATAAATGGATAAAAATTGTCATTATTTGGTCAAAAAAGGTCCTCTGTGATTAAGTCAGTTGTAGTGTGTAAAGGGTAAGGGTTACTGCTGAGTACACAAAACCAGACTCTGTACATGCAGAGGTTTAAAGTTAACACAGGATTATTTGCTCCATTTTATAGGATTATTTAAAGGAGTTATTACCAACACAAGTAAGCGAAATTTAGTTTTTGGATAGAATGTATCTTAACAAAAATCTCAGGAAAAGACCTTAGAAGCCTTTAAATTGTTTGCCATAATTTTCTTCACTTGTTACAATTAAAGCAGATAACCCAAATTGAAGGACTCTAATGAAAAATGAATTTACTCTACGTAGATTTTCAGCAGAATTATTTTTCATCAAGGTTTCAAGTTTTTAAAAATATTTTGACTTCTGGTAAATGACACAGCGTCAGCAAATGTCAACCATTATTCTCATTATGTGAAAGTAAGCAACAAATCTTGTAGATTGATGATAACTTAATTTACAGAAATAATTAAAACTTAAGAAGGGAAAGGATTTTAAATAAAGATTTCTAGTGCCGAGAGTATACACAGCATTGCCGAAATCAATCAGCGTAGGTGTGAATGAAGCAAGCATGTTGACTATTAGCTGCCAGAACATACCCCTATTTCTGATAATCTGCTGGCCTCCTGACTACAGTATCGATACACCCTTGATTTACAATCAAAGGGCTTCTGACGGACAGTTGTATAATTGCACACTGTCCCCTACTTTTATAGCCACTGGGCCAGATTTGGTTATCACCTATCGTATCCAGACGACTTCCCGAAAATTCCAGGCGACTACTAGAAAATTCCAGGCGACTTCGACTTCACTTTGATCAGCAAATCAGGCGAAGTTTTATGAAACCAGGCGACTTTTTCGCCGGAGAAGCCCACTCTGCAGAGCCCTGCACCTAAAGAGAATGTGTTGCGAAAAATACCCAGGTTCCTATCTCAAAGGTCAAGGTAACAATATGGGGTTAAAGGGGCGTCCAGAATGGTTAAATTGTGTCGGAATGATTAAATTGTATATACTCTCTTATTCTTCAATGAAATGCTTCCATATTTTTTTACAGATGCTTAATATGGTGGACCACTTCATATGACCTTGTCCCAGTGACCTTGACCTTTGACCTACTTTTGACCCCAGAAAAATCCATCCATAATGCATTTCTCGATTTCATTATGTATTTATAGAAATTATTATATGTATTCAAATTTCATTTATTAAAAACCCATACGTATAGATAACCAATGCATGTGGTTGTGTTTACAAAACAAATCAAAGTGTCACATGCTTGACCCTGTCCTTTTGGGGCATTTGTCACATGACTGTGACCAGCTCTTGTTTTTTCTGTATTCAGCTAAGACTACAACTAATTGGTTTCAAAGCATATTGTCACAATTTCGACTTAATTTGTTACAACCGGAGCCACTACCCTCTATAAGCATGGGATAAGTGAAATCAAAAGTAGGCTCAAGTCCCCAATTTGTCTAGTTTTATGATCGTGCAATATTTTCAGAACAGGTCCTACCAGGGACTGAAGAAAATTAATAAGAGAGAGAAATAAAGTGTGATAATTTAATCATACCATCTTCAAGGTTAGTAACTGAAGGGTACCAAGGTGCGTGCCTATTCTCTATTGATTTAAAATTTTCAATGACTTAAGGCATTAATCACCTCAATGTCAAACAATTTGACCAACTATGAAACTGAATTATAAATTGAAACACTACGCATGTCATCAATCAAACAAAGCAATTATCTCTAATCTTTAATCGCCACAACCGTCCACTATTAGATGTGAAAACTTACCTGCTTCAGGTAATGATCGATTTTTATGTGCAACCCTTCTTTTTCAAGCGGACCGAAAATGGGATGAAAAATTCGCGGTTAAATCAGCGTCAACATCGTATCTCAGCATCAGCAACCCGAAATGATCTCCCCTAAAAAATTTCGGGAGCCAAGCAGACCCCAAGTAATAATGGAGTCAGCTGTGCCAGGTAGCGTTAAAGAGGGGTTGCAGTGTACAACTTATTTGGACCATTCTAAAATTTTCTCATCTGGTGATTGGTTGAACAAGCTTATAACAAGCCATTTCTCCATTCTCTACATTGCATTCACAACCTTTTTCTAGAGTATCATAAAAAGCTAGGTTCTGACGAAATGAGTTAAGTAACTTAAATGTTTGTTGCATTTAAATTATGACTGCATGGATTGTGACTCCAATGCGCTACCAACTGCTCTTTGTTCACGGCCTGACTCCCCTGAAGAATAAAACTTTGGAAAACAATATTGCGAAATGAAGAAATTGCTTTAAACAGTTCATTTTCCACTATGTTTTCTACCCAACATTATGAAGATTTTCAAAATTCCATCAACTAAAAATTGTAATCTGAAAGTTCTTTCAACTTAACCTTACTAAAATTTGTCATCTGGTAATGGGTTGACAAATAAATTGATTTACATTATCAAGTAATGAAAATTTGCACCTTCCGGTTTATAAATGTTATGTTCAACCCATAACAGCACTGCAAAATTTTAAATTATTTCAAATTGAGAGAAAAAGAAGAAGACATTGTGGAATATGAATAAATTGATTGTTACTAGCAATTTCTTCTATTAAACCCAATCCCACACGGCAAAATCTTAGACAGGTCCAAATTGAAAGAAGTTGCACACGACAATTTTAAGTTGATGGAATTTCCATATCCTCTGTCTTTTAGGTTGGAAAACATCGTGGACAATAAAGAAATTTCTTGTCACAAGCAATTTCTTCATTTTCAACAGTGTTTTCCAAAGCTTTTTTATTTGGGGGCATAAAGAATAGGGATTGTGTTGGAATGGGTTAATTTTTCTTTTCCAAAGCTGTTTTTCTGAAGGGACAGAACAAAGTGGGAATGGCTTTTCTCCTCATCTTGAGGTTGCCATATTTTGTGAAAGCTTGACATGTGTTCCCTTTCATGTTTTTCAGGATCACAGTCTAAAAGTTTGCTCAGTAAGTGTACCAGTCTATGAAAGAGCTGTCCGAAATTGCCCTTGGTGTGTACAGATATGGCAAAACTACATCTTGTGTCTAGAAAGGGGAGACTATCCATATGAAAAAGTCAAAGGTGATAAATTATGCGCAATTATACAGAAAAATTAGCATTAATCCATTATGTTATTCCCACACAATGGCACTTTTGGATGCCCCTCAAGGAAAATAATTGGGATAACATTGCATAAAATGAAGAAATTGCTTGTTACAAGCAATTTCTTCATTTAACACAATGTTTTCTACCCAGAAATTTGAAAAAAATCTAAAATTTCATAAACTTTAAAGTGCAACTCCTTTCAATTTGGACCAGTCTAAATTTTCACATTTAGCAATGGGTCAATAGAGGACAAATTTTTAGACAGTTTCTAATTAGAAAGAGGGGTCCTGCATGGCTAAGTATTTAGAGCTGCAGACTCTTCGTCTTAGAAAATAGGAGAGTAGCTGTTTTGAATCACAGCTACACCGCTGTTCACAAGGGTATGTCCTTGGGCTAGGCATTTCAGAGCCTTAGTCTATTGCTGGTGTTAGCCAGAAAGCACATGAATCAGTGAACTTGGCCATGATATAACTGAAATATTGCCCAAGGCGCAACTGGGAAAGGTCATGTCATCAAGGTCAAGGTCAAAATCTTAACCCTTTTCCCTAAACGTTACTCAAAAACTTAACCTCCAACTAAACATTTTCCAATAACTTCATCCCTAATTAAGTTACAATGCTAATATTTGGTATGTAGATAGGTCTCAACAAGGCGCAACTGGGAGAGGTCATTTCATCAAGGTCAAGGTCAAAATTTTAACCCTTTCCCCTAAAACGTTACTCAAGAACTTAACCTGCCAACTAAACATTTCCCTTTAACTTCATTCATAATTAAGTTACAATGCTAATATTTGAAGTGTAGATAGGTCTAAACAAGGCGCAACTGGAGAAGGTCATTTCATTAAGGTCAAAATTTAACCCTTTTCCCTAAAACAAAGAAACAAAAATCACCCTTTTCTAAAGAATTCCTATTTCGGAGCATGGTGTTTCACAAACACATCTTGTTCACAATGTTTTCCAAATCTACTTGATTTTTAAATGTCATTATATGGAAAACTGTGGAAAAAGAATAAACAATCTCTAAGTGACCACCAATTTGATTTCAAATAGAAATAGGCTAAACATCTTTACCCTTTTTTTTTTTTTTTTCTCAAATATGTTATCACTAGAACCCAAAAATCAGGGATTGTACAGGAAATTGTTAAAGATATAGCATATGAATTTGGTGTTATATTGAGGAATGACAAACAGAAGACTAGATCATAGTGCAAGGTTCTCGATCTACTCTATCAAGTACCTATATTTGCAACCAAAGTGTCTTTCCCTCATTATCAACCCATTACGAGATGACAAAATATTAGACTGGCTCTAATTTTGAGAAGGTGCTGTCCACAATCATTATTTGTTGAAATTTCAAAAATCTTTATCTTTTTGGTTAGAAAAATTGATAATGAAAAAATTGCAGTTTCTACATTGTTCACAATGTTTTCTAACCCCTTTTTTTGTGGGGTTGGAAAGGCAGAATTTAAGGGAAATTTCCACCTTTAATGATGAATAATGTTATATAACAGAAAGAGACCTCAATGATGCTCATAACAATCATCCCAGAGTGATTTGAAAAAAATACCCTTACAATATGAATGTAAGAAAAATGGATTTAACCCATTACCAGATGACAAAAGTTCCAAAGTGAAAGAAGTTGTAGAACATTCATGGTAGATAAAATAGTGATAAAAAGAGAAATTAGTTTTTTTAGCTCTATTGGCCAAAGGCACCTGGAGCTATTTCAATGGCTTTTTCCTGTCCAGCATCCGCCCGTCCGTTTTCCTCCCATCATATTCCATTCAAACTTTCACAGAATGATTGTACCATCAAAAGGATGGTTCTTTCGAAAATGGGTCAGATCCGTCAAGAAACATGGAAAAGGTGCCTAATTAAAATTTAATTAAAAAAATCTTCATTAACACTCTAGAGTCTACAGTTTTCATCGGATTCTCTTCAAACTATCACAGAATGATTGTACCATCATAAGGATTGTTCCTTTCGAAATTGGGTATGATCCATCAAGAAACATGAGAAAAGAAGCCTAATGAAAATTTAATTTAAAAGTCCACTAAAAATTCTCATTAACACTCTAGAGTCCACAGTCTTCATCGGATTCTCTTCAAACTTTAATAGAATGATTGTACCATCACTTGGATTGTTCCTGTGTAAATTGGGTCTGATTTGTTAAGTGACACAAGAAAAGGGGCCTTATTAAAATATTATTACAAAAACATCATTATCATAATAAAGTCCTGAGTCTTTATCATTTTCTTCAAACTATCTGTCATTAGGATTGTTCGTTTGTACATTAGGTCTGATTTGTAAGTTTCATGAGAAAAGGGACCTTATGAAAAATTTATTACAATTGTTGATTTTGAAATTGGATCTGATTATGGCAAGTGTCACATAAAAAGGGGCCTTATGAAAACTTTCTTAAATATTTCTTAGATATTCTAGTTAAAGATCAAATTCAAAGAAATTTTTATTTTGTCTTTTCATTCATTATTTTTCATGTATATGGTGTTAATTAAACACACAAACAATATTTTCGCGATTGCAGACCGTGCACATGTACAAAAACCAATTCGAAATGTCAAGATTTAATACTGCCCCAAAACAATGCATCGCTTACTTCCCCTGTACATTCCCCAAACACCTTATCTCTCCTGCATTTGTGACGTCATAGTGGAAGCTATCTGTTTTACATGTCCAATGGTTGCTGTACTAAATACAGGCGATTATGGATAATACGTAAAAAATCGATTTTAAAGCAGAATAATGACGATCTGTGCCGCTGAATGTTGAATCGGGAACTCAGAGGATCAGCATTTTTACGTTTCCGATTGATTTTAAAATAAAAAAGTTGTGGATTCATAAACTGAACCGTAATCGGACAGCAATGACAAATTTTGAGCCACCGAGTCATTCAAAGCTTTGTGTGAGACACTTTAATTTCAAGTTTTTGATCAGCCCTAAACTAGCAAATGACGTTGGTTTTAAGAACTTTCGACTCCGATTAAAACCTAACGCCGTGCCAACAATCTTGATCTCGGAGAACCGACGGGAAGAAGAACTGACATGCCGACCATCAGCTAGGGCAATTTCGAGGAAGAAGCTGCAACAGCGGTTTGATCAATTTGGTGAACAAACTGATATCTCGGCCATATATTGTGGGGGTTGGGATTATATAAAAAAATGAATGAATCTCATTATGGACCGATTTTTCATAAGACAGCAGAACTGAAAGCGTTCCCATTTTTTTTCATCTCGGATATTGTCCTTCCAATATATTGACCAAACGAGACTTTCAATACAGGAATATACCGACCAATCAAATAATTCATTCAGCCCTAACCTGAGCTTACCAACTCCGACATTGGTTGCCATTTTTGTTTACCTTTATTTTTGATTTTTGATTATTTTTGATTTGGCGGCCTAAACATGGTAACTACAGCCTTTTCAAGCTGTAGTTACCACATTTAGGTCATCAACCAACCATTTTACTTTTTTGTTACATGCTGCTTGGCATAAATTTTGCGGGCCAGCCATTGGTCAATTTTGACCTTTTCACGAAAACTGTGTGGCAAAGGAGAACTTACTAATTATAAGTCATTTCCCCTTATTCTCACCATTTTCTACTCTAGTCATACTCTCATTTTTCATTCATCCCACTCCAAAATGACATAATTTTAGACTAGTCCAAATTGAGAGGTGCTTTGAATTTAATTGCTGTTATCAACTACTTAGACCTGTGTTTATTATTGATATGAACATATTTCCCTCATAAACATATTGTTTATCTAGAATTCCAACATAGTTTCAAAATGTTCCTTTTGCATGGTTGTTAGAAGGTATTTCCTTTTGTTTATTACCAAAAAATCCATTCAGACACATTAAGGGATCGACACTAACAGTGTTCCGGGATCCCTTAAAATTGGAAGGGACCCCAGCAATTCCAGGCTAGAGATTCCATTAGGATCCTTCAATATTTCTCCAGTACAATAGATCTTAAGGTATCGACTAATGGTCCTGATTTTTTTGTTTGCTTGCCTTTGTAGAAAACATTGTGGATAATGAAGAAATTGCTTGTAGCAAGCGATTTCTTCATTTTCCACAATCTTTTTTGAAGTTTTTTTTAAAGTTGGGCTCAGATGGACAGGATTGCGTGTGAATGAGTTATTACAGGGCAAAAAAATTTAAGATCAAATTGAAAAAAAAAGTTGTTTTTTTTTCATTGAAAGAGGTTGCAGATGACAACTTAATTTGTGCCAAAATTGAATAATTATCGTAAATAGTCTTCAAAAATGTGAGAAAATTTGCTATTGCTAGTCACAAGCAATTTCTCCTTTTCCCCCAATATTTGTCGCAACTTTCTCCTACTGTGAGTAAAAATAGAGGATTTAGTTGTAATGAGTCAAAAGGAGGTACAGATAATTGAACAGAAAATAGTGGCTATCATTATGTTCATTTTTTTCAAAGATCACAATAGTCATTAGCGGAAAGACAAGCTACTGATTGCTTGGTAAAGGGTAAACTTAGGCTATGGTCATATCTTAATTAGTGTAAACAATACAGGAAATGATTACATCATGTATGCATATCCCATCCTTTCATGTTAGACAAACTAGTGATGTATATGGCACCCTTGATTTTCACCCGTGATCTATGTTTATTCCAAGGACTGTATAACTCCTTTGTTAAATCCCTTATTATTCTATTGCAACTTATTATGACTTTGGAAATAAGCTAAGATGATACTGGAAAAGGTCATAATTTATGTCATGTATGAATTAATCTTAATTTGTTTATAACATGACAGAAAACATTTCCTTGGCAGAAAACATTGTGGGAAATGAAGAAATTGGTTGCAACAAGAAATTTCCAAATTTTCAACAATTTTAATCAAAGCCTTTTCTTGAGGTGTGTCATAAAATGGTTTATAATGGATTTAAAGAATTGAAAGGTTGACAACCAGAATTTTCTTTCTTTCCATGATTGTTTTTGAATTATTGTTTCTACGGTACACTTAAATTTTGTCCGTATTCACATTACACATGACTTTCCTTTCTTTGTATATGCATTTAACCCATTACCATGCAATTCTTATTTTGAATATGAAAATATTATAAAATGGAAAAGAGAGTGGGAAAAGGAGAGATTTTTTGTTATTAGAGATTTGCCCTTGTCTCACAATGGTTTCTACCGTATGTGGGCTCAAATTTTCATTTAAACACTAAGAATTGTCACCTGCAATCTTGAATTTGAGCCAGTCTCATTTTTGTCTCTTATTGTATGGTAGTGGGTTATGCAAATGAATTGTTGAATGACATTGCATAAAATTCGAGCAACACAGAATAAAACATATGAAGCTTGTAGATATTATCTAATTTCAAAGTCCCGTCTTATCAGTATATCTTGCCATTTAATTATAGTTGTTTTAGCTCGGCTGTTTTCAAAGAAAACCCGAGGTGTTGGGATTGCCATGGTGTCATTGTCGTCGTGCGAAAACTTATACATTTGTGATATCTCTGGTTCTACTAAAGGCGAAATAGCTTATTAAAAGTAATTTCTTCTTTTTCCACAATGTTTTCTCTAGTATTAAATCACAGTGACGTAAAATCCCATGCTTTTACAGGAAAGGATTAGAGGATTACAGGACTTTTTTACACCTTTTTTAACAGATGCCTATAAAGACTACCTTCCCAATAGTATAATAGTTGACATGCTCATGTTGATACTGAAAGGATTCCACTGCATCAGGGGTTTTAACTCATTGTGCATAGATAACAAAATTTTACACTAGTCGGAAATTGAAAATTGACAAAGCCTGCTTAAACAGGGGTGGGGTCGACACAAAGCCTAGAAACATTGAGAGAAAAGAACAAATTATTTGTCATAAACAATTTCTGCTTTTCCTGCAAAGTTTCCATATTTCTTTAGTGTTTCAAAAAGCTAGGGTTTGTGACAATGGGTTTATACTAAAATTGACAAATTTAAGGCAGGTCTAGAACTTGAACAGCAGGCAAAATTTAAGTATGTTAAAATTGAAAAGTAAGTGTAAATTATGTATGAAGTTTTAAGAGAAAATGTCATGAACAATGAATACTTTTCTCTGTTTCGTTTCTACAGCTTAGTTTTCTTCAGAGCATTGAAAATAAGGGATAAGCGCTTTTTCTCAATGTCAAAATCAGATCATAAAGTTAACTACTGAGGGTATTTGAATCCACAATAGTCCTCAGAGAGAATCATGTCTCTGATAGCAGTCACCATATGTGAAGGAATCACTTTCCTCACTCCTTTCCGAATAGTCTAGAGGCCAGGTGACTGTGTAGCCTAGAATAAAAAAAAATGTTAAGAGATCTTATCTTTTACACCAAAAATTTTTTGGTGATGTTTAACTTAATGATAGAAAACAGAGTTGGGAATGGTCCAAATTCAAAAAGTAGCAGATGACAATATAAAGTTGATGATCTTTACAGGCTTGGTCTTACATACGACAGAATTAAGTAACAAGCATTTTCTTCTTTTTCTACAGTGTTTCCAAGATGGTTGGTAGGTGATCTAAATTGTAACTACAGACTGAATTAGCTGCAGTTACAATGTCAAGGTCCACAAACCAAGAAAAATGTCTAAAAGGTGTCCAAAATTGCAGTCCAAAGTTCACTTTTGGTCTAAATGAATGAATTGATTGTAAAAAAATCTTTGACAGTTGACAATTGGTAAATCACTGAATTTTAAGAGTTTAAGTGTTGAATGGGGTAGTAAACTTTGTATAAGGACAAATTGCATGTTACAAGCAATTACTCCTTTTCCCACTATTTTTTGCAAACTACATTGCTTCAGTATGTCAGAACATTGGATTGTGTGGTAATGGGGTAAGTTTCCTTGCCTTAACCCTTTTCTGTTCAATCCCTGATTTTACATCCCTGTAAACTTATGAATAGGAAACATTGTAGAAAAAGAAGAAATTGCTTGTATCAAGCAATTTCTTCTTTTTCCACAATATTTAAAATCCTACTGAATGCTTACTTTCAACTAGAATCCACTTTGAATTTTCGTCTGCAAGTCCTTTGAATTTGGACGGGTCTAAATTTTTACAAAACAGGAAAGGGCTATAAACAATGAAGGTCATTTATGAAAATTAATTTAGCATTATAACAAAACAGTGTAAAAGAAAATATTTTACTTACTCATGAATTCTTTTTTTTTCCACAAGTGGGCCTGTCTGTAACGAATGGTTATGGTAGGTAACTTCCATTACATGAAAGTTCAGACAATTCATCCGGAATGCAATGTGATCTGTTATGCATGTCAATCCTGCTTCATCTATACTGTTTGTTGTCTTGCAGCACTTGGATTCTGTCACAGTTGGCATATTCACACAAATCTTGCACTGGCACCTGTGAAATTGATTTATTTATTATAATTTTCATATTTGAGAATGATTTACTGTCCATATTTACAGAGAGTGAACAAACGTTAATGTAACTTTTCTGATGGGGGCACCATTGTAAACCATATACCAAGAACTGTTTTCAAATATTGGATAATATAGTACTGATTTCAAGCAACCTAAACCATTTGAGCCAGTGTTTGACATTTGCATATAATCCTGTCTGATCAGACTTCACTTTGCACCTAGTAGATAGCTACAGACTGAAAGTTCCTTATGACAGCCAGATAATCATCTAATGCACTATTTGGACAATAAGACTGGAGATGTCATTCACATAATTTCTTATTCTCGTATAAAATTTACAAACGAGATGTTTGATCGTAACTTTTTGGTAGAAGAAAATCACCTGCCAGTAATACCCGAAAGGGGAGTTGGGCAGTATATACAGTATAGATAGATAGAATTCAGAGGAATTTTTGTTACTGTGTTAATAGTCCCCGGATAATTCAAAAGGGGTCTCACTCGCAAACGTCACTTCATTGGGATCTTCATTTAAATTCGTTGTTCAAGTCAGATTAAAACGTTCAAAAAGGGAGTAAATTAAACTTGTTACGATTCTAATTTTTATAAAGGGCAATATTCGCCGCAAATATTGATCACTCACCATGTTGACACCCAAGGAACATTATCGTCAAAATCGGGGCAAAAAGAAGACGAAGAATTATAATCATCACTATCCTCCGATTCCGTAGCAATTGCCCTTCAAACTGGTTCGTACACATATGGCTTTAAAGTACCAGAAACGTCCATTTCTTCTTCGGGAAAATCGCTCAAATCGCTATCATACTCTACGTCCATTTTTAATAAACTTCCACTATGACGTCACAATTCAGGGGAGTTAAGCATATGCATCCAATAGGTAAGGGACATAAGCGATGCCGTAAAAACGAAAAGGTAAAAATAAAAACTCCAATAAAGTGTTTTTGAAACAATCTCAAGAAAAAACAATGAGTATCAATGCACATGTTTATTAATGGAATTTTGAAAATTTGAATTATGTTACCCCTATGGATTTGCCCTTTAACACAATGATGTCCTTTGATTTCAGTGGATTCACTTCAAAATTTCACAGAATGATTGTACAATCTCTTAAATGGTTCTTTTCAGAACTGAGTACAATCCAGTAAGTATCGTGTAAAATGGGGCCATATGTTTTTTTTATTTAAATATTCTAGTAAACATTATGAAGTCCACATATTTCATCGGATTTACCTTAAACTTTCACAGAATGAAAAAAAGCAACAGTAAAATATCATGGGAAAAGGGGCCTTATGAGAACTTGATTTTAATATCTTTGTTAACACAATAAAGTCAACAGTTTTATCGGATTCTCTTCAAAGATGCATGGAATAATTGTAGCATTGGAAACACAGGAAAGGGGCCTTCAGATTATCATTCAAAACATTCTTGTGTATGTGATGAAGATCACAATCATTATCAAATTGTCTTTTAAATTTCACAGGACAATTGTAGGGTTGTAAGGAAAGTTCCTTTTGGACAGAAAATGATCCGTCAGAAAACACAGGAAAAGGGGCCTAATGGATTTTCATTCGAAACAATCCCGTTTATGTGATAAAGTCCACAATTATTGTCAGATTCTGATGAAAATTTCACAGGATGATTGTAGGGTCATAAGGTAACTTTCTTTTGGAAATGGAGTGGATCCGTCATGAAACACAGGAAATGGGGCCTTGAGGATTGTTGCTCAAAATGATAAAGGGGATAAAGTCCAATTTTTTTTTTCCTTTATGCATTCTTCTTTGAGTAATTAACTTCCTTAAATATCAGATTTTTTTAACTGAAAACTTGATAACCAGTAGAGTGTCTCAGGCCCTCGAGGGCCTCTTGTTGATATTTTCCATAGCTTTTTTTCTCTCAAGTAAATAAAAATGTAGGGTGTAATAGTGGATTTATGCAACCACTTTCTCTTTTCACTTATCTCAAATTTTGTCTTTTGGTAATAGGTTAAAAGTTGATTGAAATCAATGATTAATAAAATGGCCTTACATACTGTTTTCCATAACCATTTATACTTGTTTTTTCAGGAGTATTTGAATCAGCATTATTATCTGGGATCTCACAAGGGTCGGAGTTCTTGTTGCTTTGGACCACATTTATAGACTATCTTAAACGGAGAATTAAATGGAATGAAGGTAGGATAAGATGTTTCTTTCTACTTAAACCCTTGTCATGCGTAATAAGAATTGAATTAAAATCAAAGAATTAAACCTTTCCTGTTCAAACACTGGATTTTATGTCTTCGTGATTTTATACTTGAGAAAACATTGTTGAAAAAGAAGAACTTGCTTGCAACAAGCAATTTCTTCTTTTCCCACAATATTTTTTACCACATAGGATGGTTTCATTTTAAATTGCATAGAATTTTTATTGTCCTCTGCAACTTCCTTTAATTTGGACCAGTCTAAAATTTAAAAAAAAACGGGAAAGAGTTAAACCACCAATTGGCTTCCTTCTGGGTCAATATTCCATTTGAAAATTGATTTTTCTAAACAACTTTTGTTCAAAGGCTTTCAGGTGTCAAACAGCTAGTGTAGACTTAGATCAACCTGCACATATGTGCTGGCACAAAATGGAGGTGCTTACTGTTAAAGCTTATGCACAGATCGAGTGTGCTCACATTAAATTCCATTCTCAAACTTTAATCTCCCATGCTTAAAAATAACAGGTTCACTTTTATCAATTGACCAATCGCTGGTCCCGTCCACTTACCCCCTAGGCCCCTCCCATTAACTACAGGAAGTTCAGCCAAGATTTTTTAACGGTGTTATTTTAAAAAATTTATGGGCTGTAGCATGAAACAAAAAAAGTAAAATTGTAGGTTGGCAACCTAAATGTCGAAGCTACAGCTTGAATAAGCTTTAGTTACTATGTTAAGATACCAAACCAACTAAAAAGGTTAAAAGAAATTGCCACCAATGTCAAAAGCTAAGGTCTGGGCTGAATAAATGATTTGATTGGTTGACTGATTCCTTGATAGACAGCTGCGATTAGTCAATTCTGTGTGCACACTTTCCTATATCTTACACAGCTGAAAATGTACTTTTGACCCATACAGTAAGTGTACACCTTGTATATTTGATGTGGTCAGTAACTTGTAGAAAAAAAGTTAATTGGTTTATTGGTGACCTGAATTTGGTAAATGTAGCTAAAATAAGCTGTAGTTATGACTTCTAAGTTGCCATAGCAACAAAATGCTTCACATAAATGACTGCCAATTTCGAAGTTCAAAGTTCTATTCTGGTCTAAATGATTGATTTTGATTGGTCTATCAATTTTTTGATAGACATCTACAATCCATCAATTTTTGTTGCAGAACATACTGAAGATCTCGATACATTTGAACAGTCGATGGAAAAGGCAGTTGAACAGTTAGACAGTAAGTTTGTTCTTTAACCCTTTCCCACACAACAAAATTTTAGACTGGTCCAAATTGAAAAAAGCTGCAGGCAACTATTTCAAGTGATTAAATTTTCAATTTTTTCATCTTTTTTCATAGAAAACATGGATAATGAAGATATTGCTTGATACCAGTAATTTCTTAATTTTTTCACAATGTTTTCTAAAGCTTTTTTCTTGAAGGGCGTAAAAAAAGAGGGATTACGTGGGAATGGGTAAATCCTTTATCAGATGAAAATGTAATGAGCAAAACATTATAGACTGCCTGATGTTGAATTGTTGGCTGATGGTTACTTGATGGGTCACTGGTTCCCACCCACAGAGTCCGACAGGAAGTTCCACCTAGATATTTGATATTATTTTGCAAAAATTTTGGTCAGTAACATTAAGAAAAATAAATAAAATAAAATGGTTAGTTAGTTACTTCAACATTGCAATTACAGCTTGAATAAGCTGTAGTTATGATTTTTAGGCTGCCAAACTAACCAAATGCTTCACATGAATGTTGGCATAATATATAGGAGTTCAAAGTTCACTTTCATTAGGATATTTTATGTGCACATTTTGCCTCAAATGTCTTGAAATTTGGTTAGAATTTTTGTCTTCATTATATCTTGGTCAAATTTGAAATTGGATCATATGTGGTCGAGTACGATTTAGATGCAGGTCATGTAATGATATAAATGTATATACTGTCAAACTTGTATTAAGAGCCCATTAATGGGACAGTCGAATTGTTGTCATTTAACCCATTCCCACACATAATGAAAAAATGGTTGGAAAACATTGTTGAAAATGAGTAAATTGCTTGTAACAATAGTCTCATTGACACAATTCTACTGAGATGCACCAACTTAGTATTTTGTTTTAATGATTTATTCCAATTATGAAGATTCTTTGTTTCTGAACGTGAATTTTCATGCTGGTAAATTAATCCATTCCCTGAGAATGCTTTGTGAGTCCCCTTATTAAAAACAATAGGGAAAACATTTTGTGAAATGAAGAAAGCTCTTGTTGCTTGACTGTATTTAATGTCTAGATTTCACATTTTCTTACAGCATTTGGTAGTGAGGGAGATCAGAATGGAACACTGCGACAATTTTGGGCAGTGATTGAGGTGAGGTCATATTAATAGTCTTTTCTCAAACATAATGATTATACCATTACGAGACAACAAAATTTTAGACTGGTCCTAATTGCAAATGACATTTCAAACTGCACCAAACTTGGAAAATAAGTGCCAAATAGGGAAGAAAAATTGTGAGAATTAGACAAATTACTTGTTACAAGCAATTTCTCCTTTTACCACAAAGATTTCCCTGATTATATGTATTCTGTGCATCTGGAAGCGTCATGGTTTGGTAATTGGTTAAAAATGTATGTACAACAAATGTATATTTTTGCAACGAAATCAAACAGTGTATTGGATCACCAGAGCACAAAGAACTTAAGTGAATAGCACACTAAACAGGTAAAAGTAAACTTTGAATTTGGAAAATATCATAAATGTTCATAAAATGTGTATTGTGTGCAAAAATATGCAAATACACGCATAAAAAGAAGGTGCTTTAACCAATTACCAATTGACAAAATTTTAGACAAGCCCAAAATTCAAAGCAGACAGCAGTTTTAAGTTGAAAGAAAGAGTTTTAACAATATTTGTCTTTTTGGGTAGAAAACATTGTGGATATTGAAGAAATTGGTTGTAACAATTAATTTCTTCATTTTCCTCATTGTTTACCAAACCTTTTTTCCTGAGGGTGTAAAAAAGCTTTTGGGAATAGGTTATGCTCCAAAACTGAGGAACCAATTATAATAACTATAATAATTATAATAATTATGTGTATAAAGCATATGCTTTTTTTTGTATTATTGTGTGTGCCAAGTTTCCTTTATGCTTCCATGATTAAAAGAAGACTTTTGACCCATATGGCAAACCATAAATATGAGCTAATGTACTCATGCAAAGTCCAATATCTGTGTCAACAGTTCTTAACCCAACTGTCTGTTAAACCTTTGAATTAGACAGGTCTAAAATCTTGCAAAACAGGATAGAGTGAAAATACAAACCCTTTTGCCAATTTTAATAAAATCAGGCAGCAATATTTCTGAGGTGGCTCTAGAAAGCCTAGAGCCTTGAGATGAAGCATTAGTGCATGATCCCCTATGAAAATACCATTAGGTTCCTGAAGGTGAAGCTAGGCATATGTTGAAATTCAAGGACATTAAGCTGACTCTGTATCTTTTGTAAGCCTGTTAAACTGGACTTTATAAAGGAATAGATTGTTGTTTTATGGACCTCATACTCAGTTTAATTAATCAGGGCCATTTATCATGCTAATGACACTCATGGTTGTTTTATAAGTTCAGATTTCTGCTATAGACCGGATATTATTAAGTTTTGTTGGGCAAAAAGTGAAGTGTTGATTTATTTGAAAAATAAAAATATGAAATGATTCTGTACCCCTCTTTTGTTACAGCTTATATCAACAGAAAACGAAAGACAACAACATCAATAATAATTTAAATTAAATAAAATTGCAGGCCAAGTTTCGTAAGAATTTACCAAGAGCAAGGGAGTTATGGCAGGAGATAATGACAGTTGGTAGAGCCAATGAGGCAGCTTTATGGATGGAATTCTACAGGTTTGAGAGGTAATAATAAATACCATATACAGTCATGACCAGGGCTCCGGAAATCGGATAAATTGCCAGTCTGGACCGAATTTTGAATTGCCAGACCAATTGGAATCCAAAAAATACACCAAAATTGGTCCAAATTTTCATTAAACTTCATGTTGATATATTGATAAACTCGCCCACCATCTACCAAAATCCACTTGAAACCGAAATAATTCAAGGGTTTCACACATTACCTGCAGATTAAGGGATTAACAAAAGTGCCAAAAATCGATAATTACTTTACCCGCCGGCCAGTCAAGTGCCCATCAGCATGTGGTTAGCCACAGTTTCATGCTTGACCGAATTTCGGGTATCAAGTATTGTAAACTAGTAGCAATATAGAATTTGTTTGACTTGCGCACGTTGGAAGTCTTATCAGAATGGACATCTAATACTGCGTCAATGTTACTCGTGAAAAAAAAATCTTTTACTATAATATGGAATGCATATATAAATCGAGACATGAACAGGCTTCAGTTGCTGTTCGTATAAAGTCAGTAGCTCAGCACAAGGCTTTTATGAAATTAATTTATCACAAGTTAGTGGGTGAGACAGGGTTTGTAATTTGTACAAGAAAGTCACGGGAAATAGTGCAAAACATGGGCGACCCATCCAAGTTTGTATTGTCAGTCTTTTTGATGTACGTCACGACTCTGCGATCCCATGGAGTAGAATGGACTGACCTGACATTTTGTGACGTCAGCTGTGTTTCCCATCAACAGAGGCTCGTGATGAGAGAAAATTGCTATGACTGTATTAAATTAATAGAACTTTGGATAACTAGCTTATAAATATTATATCGAGCGTACTCTACGGAAATTTTCTGTAAAACCCAGAAATTTTGATTATGTACATTTAATTGATATGTCTATCTAATTCTACAATATATTTTAATTTCGTGGACTGCTGTGCATTGCCGGAATTGCAATTTATACACAGCCCAATTTTCATAAATAAAATGAAAGTAGGATCTGTCAGTTGTTTTCATCTATCTTCCACTTGTTGAAGATTATAATCATCTTCGGAAAATTTGAAAAAGATGGCAACTTCTAAATGAATGATAACCAATTACATAGGGAGAAGGTTAAAAAAGGCGGGGTATTCGTTTTTGCCAGGGGAAGGGGGGGGTATTTGTTTTTGCCGTGGGGGGGGGGGACTGTCCTGGACTGATTTAAATTTCCAAATTTCCAGAGTCCTGGTCATGACGTGTTAATCCGTGTGGTATTGTCCTGATTAAGCATACAGTCGAATACCTTTACCTCGAACGTCCCTTAGCCGAAGTTCTCTCTACGTGGAAACTATTCTAAAGTCCCGATCTTATTACTCTTTACTTCTATGTATTTGATCCTCCATACGTCGTTCTCTTTATCTCGTAAACTACCCCTACGTCGAACCATTTGCAAAGTCCCATCACTATTGTTTGCACATATTCACACCTCTTTAAGACGAACCTTAATCACAGAGGTCGATACTTGCAATCAACTAAGTTTTTCACACATTTCGACGTGTCAACGCAGTTAAGAGATAGGTGCGTTACAGTATTGGATATCGATTACTAACATGATTTTTTTTTATTGTTAGTCTACGATCTGATAATTTGAAAGATTGAGTGAAAGAGACAGGACTTGTTTGCTGACGGACCTGGTCTACCAAAGGGATGGCCAGCAGCTTCACCTGACAGGACGCGCTAAAGGAAGGACCCGGTAACCATTCCAGGTGGATACTTGGGTGTTTCGACAGGAAAGAGAAAATAGCAATCGACACGAAGAAAAAGCAATAATAGAAGAAGAAGAAAAACAAAGCAACAACACAAAAAGCGAAGATTAAACAAAACTTACAGGAGTTATCCTTTGGCAAAACAAGTGATAATAATATGAATACTAATAAAAGAAATTACGACAAATACAACGTCGTTTTATCTTTCGTTCGATTAGATAATCATACTAGTACAAATCATTTGTGCCCTTGTTTAACTACGGTATTTCGCCACCATTTTGGTCGTACATGGAAAATATTCGACTATCTACACGTCGAACTATCTCTATGTTGAAGTTTTCTCGTAAGTCCCCTGAACTTCGAGGTATAGATATTTGACTGTATTTCCAGAAAAGCAATTTTGTATGAATATCCGACCTCATGCTTTTGTATTATAGCACAGGTATGAGAAAACTGTCGTAATGATAATGATGGTATTGAGCAATTAGGACAGGTTTACATTTCTTGGTTGATACAAAACTAACTTAATGTGACAATGAGTAAAAGTCATAGTGCGTTATTGCATTAGATTTCAAAAGTCTACCTGCTGTGTGAAAAAACAAATCCATTTTATCTTTTTGTAAATTACATCAATTATCTAAAAAAGTTCAGACAGCCAATTAAATCATAGATAATGACAAGGGTAAAAATTCTCACGGGGTACGGGTCTTGCACATGTCAACTTCTGAAACTCTCCCAAAAATAGCAAAACATCTGGCGGCGGCACCTTTGATCAACTTTCCTCCCCGAAGGAAAATTAAGCAAACCAAAAATTGTTTACCTCATATAACTTAAAATATTCATTTTTGTTTGTTTGTTTGGTCAGAAACCCTGGGATTAATTTTCGGTTGTCAAATAATGCGCTCTAATTTCCCTATAAAGAGCAGTTTTTCAATGGATAAACTTTCAAGATTGGGGTTTTGACTGGTTGGTAACAAATTGGATGGATTTTTCTAGTGTGGCCCTAGGAAGTGCTGGTTTTAATTTTCTTAGAAAAAAAGGATAATTGAAATGAACAGTACAATAGGTATCGACACGCTTGTCAGGTCTTCACCTAGATACCGACCCGGTTTGAGGTGTGAATGTCTGCTATCAACTTTGACCAGCCAACAACATGTGTCAATAGTCCAATCAAAACAATACGCTTGGATTGGCCCGATCCAGATAATCAAATCATATTTATTCAGATTTTTTAATATTTCATTCCCCATCATTTCTGTCCGGTTTAGGAACGCCAGTTTTCGGATTATATGGTACAATTTATAAACAAAAAGTCCTTTCCCATCAAAATATTTCAGGATTGCGAGTAACCTGGTGTAACGACATCTGTTTAAACGCGTCCCAATCACAGGTTCTCATAAGGTTGAATTGATTTTCAAGGTATTTTTATTTCTGTCAAATTTTTAACTGACCAATCAAAATACTATTCTAAGAAAGTTTAGGTTGCCCACTAACAAAATACCATTCACATCATAGTTGGTCTGTCTTGTTCAAGTGGTGAAGTGGAAGTGGCTAGAAATTCATATCTTAGTGGGTCTGTCTTGTTCAAGTGGTGAAGTGGAAGTGGCTAGAAATTCATATCTTAGTGGGTCTGTCTTGTTCAAGTGGTAAAGTGGAAGTGGCTAGAAATTCATACCTTAGTGGGTCTGTCTTGTTCAAGTGGTGAAGTAGAAGTGGCTAGAAATTCATATCTGAGTGGGTCTGTCTTGTTCAAGTGGTGAAGTGGAAGTGGCTAGAAATTCATATCTTAGTGGGTCTGTCTTGTTCAAGTGGTAAAGTGGAAGTGGCTAGAAATTCATACCTTAGTGGGTCTGTCTTGTTCAAGTGGTGAAGTGGAAGTGGCTAGAAATTCATATCTTAGTGGGTCTGTCTTGTTCAAGTGGTGAAGTGGAAGTGGCTAGAAATCAGTCAACTTGCAGCTATTAACCCTTGTCATGCTGAATCTGGAATATTCAAGTTTTGGCAGGAGATGCAGACCAAGATCAGCTTGCACATAACTGCAGTCTGATCTAGGTCTACACCTCTTGCTTGTAATTTTCCTGCCAGAGTTTTTTATGAAACTGATTTCTAAAAGAAACATTGATTTTTGAAAAACAAGTTCTATCAGTGCTTTCAGCCCTTTGATTTTACAGCAATTAAGAATGGTAATTTATACAGCATGACAAGAGTTAATAAAAAATAGGTTGACCGATTAACCTATTACCAAACAATGACTCTTTTTGATGCCCTGTAGAAATATAATCATTAAAAACTTTGTGGGAAAAGAGAAATTGTTTGTAGCTAGCAGTTTCTACTTTTCTTATGTTTTCTTATTTGGCATTTTTCTTCCAATTTTAAAGCTATTTCAAATGTCATCTGGAATTTTGTTCAAAGGGACTAATCTAAAATTGGTTAATGATATTAACATGAAACTTGAAATATATATATTCAACATTTAACCCATCACACGGCAGTAAAACTTTAGACAGGTCTATTGAAAGGAGTTGCAGACAACAATTTAAATCTTTTGAAATTTTAGATTTTTCAACATTCTTGATAGGAAACATTGTGTAAAATGAAGAAATTGCTTGATACAAACAATTTCTTCATTTTACACACTATTATCCCAAATGCTTTTAGCTCCACTAGCTGAAAGCCAGTGAGCTATTGTCATGGCATTGTTTCTCTAGTGTGTGCATCTGTCCGTCAGTAAACTTTTACTTTAAAAAACCTTCTCCTCAGAAAGTACTGAACAGAATTCAATCAAATTTTTCAGAATTGATACCTATGTGACCCTTTATCAGATTCCTTCAAAGAATTTTGAGTAGATTAAAAATGTGACTCCAATGGGCAGGGCTAATTTCCGTATATGATGAAACCATTGCAAATCTTTTTCTTAGAAACCAGTCGATGGATTTCAAACAAATTTCACCGGAATGGTCCTCTGGTGACTCTTTTTCAGAAACCATCAATTAATTTTGATTTGTTGGAAATATTATGGCTCATGTCCATGTGTTGTATCCAGTGATTTTTTTTTAAAAATTGTGAATACCATTTTTATCTGACTTGGTAAATGATATGACTTTTGTAAAAACAATCAAAAGGTTGAAATATTAAACAATTTCATTGACAAGATTTATTTGCCACACATGATGAATATGATTCCTGAAAACACCACTTGTTTAATTAGTACAAATAGGCCTGTGGAGTGATACCAAGGGCCTCTTGTTATTGAGGGGCATCAAAAAGCACCACTGTGTGGGAATTGGTTAAAAAGAAATCTGTTCTATCAAGGTAAGTAACTATTAAAGCATTTTCCTGAAAAATTATAATTTATGCCCTTTTTAACTTAGGCTTTTTTTTGGGGTGGGGGATGGGTGTCTACTATTCATCTTTTATTTTTGGTCTACTGTCCATCTCCCAAAAGCCAAGCATCAGACAACAGCATGCAGTAATCTTGTATTCTTTGTAGGATATATGGTGACTCAAAACACTGTCGGAGAGTATTACAAAGGGCACTGAACTCTGTAACAGACTGGCCAGAATCTGTGGTGGATGCCTACATCAACTTTGAAAGGGAAGAAGGTAAACACTTACTAAAGATTTATAAAAATTGTTAGATTTGCGATTGGGTCAAAGTAACTTTTCTGTAAGGATTGAAAAGAAATATATAGGTTGTCGATTTATTAAACAATCCCACTCATTAAAGCTTTTTCACGCCCCTAATACAAAAAGTTTTGAAAAACATTGTGAAAAATTCTAATGTTTTGCAGGAATGGAAAAAAGCTCAACATTGATAAATCTTTCATTTCATTCACTTCAAAAGCTATGTTTTAACTTAATAGCTTTTGTTTTTCATCCAATGAAAGATAGATTGATTTTACGCTGAATCAAAGATGGAGGACATATTGTTTTATCTAGCGAGAGTCATATGTTCAAGGCAAAGATGAAAATCTTAACCCTTTACCCTGAAACCCCCCAAACGATTTTTGTTTTCAAAAGTCTATGTCATTAAAACTATACCAAGATTCATATATTGTATGTTGGTACTCTGGAATCCTCTTTATTTGCAACTCTGATTATATCAGTTTATAGTTTGATTGCACCTCATTTTATACATAAACATTAGATTTGAAGAACATTTAGCTTCTTTTAAATGGTAGCACTTCAGAATCTTAATCATGAGGGCCCAGGTTCGATCCCTGGGCGCTGCTAATATTCGACATATATTTACAGGTACATTAGAACAATATGATCAAGCTGTGAGCAAATGTGAAGCACAGATGGCAAGAATTGCTGAAAGGAGGGAGAAGGTATTCTAGACTAGTACATATTGTTAATCATACTCACTTAGACTTAGTTGATTTAAGTTGAGCTTCATTCCAGTTCATTGTTGCATTTTACCAAAATACTAGTGATATACTTGGAAATTGTCCTGAGTCCCAGTTTTCTGGACAGTTTTATGCGGTTGGAGGCTCGGAAAGGGTGTAGTTGTAGTACTGGTGTGAAAAATACCAGGAATCCTTTGTTAGGTGTTCTAGCCTCAATGATATAACTGTTAAAAGTGGTGTTAAAACCAATTCAAACAAACAAATCATTTTCAGGCAGAGCTAGAGCAGTCTACACAAGATATAAAGAAAAGACCCGATAAAAAGGGAAACAAATGGAACAAGCAACAACAAAACAAACAAAGGGATCAGAAAAAGTTTCAAAAACAAAATAAGCCAAAAACAGAAGAATCTAACCATGAACATCAGAAAAACGAGAGATTGGAGGACTCGCCCCCTATGATACAGCCCTACAAACGTAAAGTATGTATTTGCCTCATGTTTGCATCTATATTTAACCCATTACCAGACGGCAAAATTTTAGACTGGTCCAAATTGAAAAATGTTGCAGACAACAATTTAAAGTTCTAGATTTTTTCAGCTTTCTGGATAGAAAACATTGTGCTTAGTTGAAGAATTTGCTTTTTACAAGCAATTTCTTTATTTTACACAATGTTTTCCCAATAGTTTTTAGCTCTACTGGCCGAAGGCCACTAGAGCTATAGTGATGGCTTTTTCCCGTCCAGCGTCCGTCCGTCCGTTAAACTTTTCCTCGTTTACACGATAAAGTCCACAGTTTTCATTGGATTCTCTTCAAACTTTCACAGAATGATTGTACCATCATAAGGATGGTTCCTTTCAAAAATGGGTATGATCCGTCAAGAAACACGGGAAAAGGGGTCTAATTAAAACTTAATTAAAAAATCTTCGTTTACGCGATAAAGTCCACATTTTTCATCGGATTCTCTTCAAACTTTCACAGAATGATTGTACCATCATAAGGATCGTTCCTTTCGAAAATGGGTATGATCTGTCAAGAAACACGGGAAAAGGGGCCTTATGAAAATTCATTAAAGATTCAATTAAAAATCCTCATTTACGCAATAGAGTCCACAGTTTTCATCAGATTCTCTTCAAACTTTTACAGAATGATTGTACCAACATAAGGATGGTTCCTTTTGAAATTGGTATGATCCGTCAAGAAACATGGGAAAAGGGGCCTTATGAAAATTTAATTAAAATTCCATTAAAAATCCTCGTTTAAGCGATAGAGTACACAGTTTTCATAGGATTCTCTTCAAACTTTCACAGAATGATTGTACCATCATAAGGATCGTTCCTTTCGAATATGGGTATGATCCGCCAAGAAACACGGGAAAAGGGGCCTTATGAAAATTTAATTAAGAATTCCATTAAAAATCCTCATTTATGCGATAGAGTCCACAGTTTTCATTGGATTCTCTTCAAACTTTCACAGAATGATTGTACCAACAAAAGGATCGTTCCTTTCGAAATTGGGTCAGATCCGTCAAGAAACATGGTATAGGGGCCTTATGAAAATTTAATTAAAAAATCCTCGTTTACGCGATAGAGTCCACAGTTCTCATCAGATTCTCTTCAAAATTTCACAGAATGATTGTACCAACATAAGGATCGTTCCTTTCGAAAATGGGTATGATCTGTCAAGAAACACGGGAAAAGGGGCCTTATGAAAATTCATTAAAGATTCAATTAAAAATCCTCGTTTACGCAATAGAGTCCACAGTTTTCATCAGATTCTCTTCAAACTTTTACAGAATGATTGTACCAACATAAGGATGGTTCCTTTGGAAATTGGTATGATCCGTCAAGAAACATGGGAAAAGGGGCCTTATGAAAATTTAATTAAAATTCCATTAAAAATCCTCGTTTATGCGATAAGAGTCCACAGTTTTCATTGGATTCTCTCCAAACTTTCACAGAACGATTGTACCATCATAAGGATCGTTCCTTTCAAAATTGGGTATGATCCGTCAAGAAACAGGGGAAAAGGGGCCTTATGAAAATTCAATTAAAAAATCTTTGTTTATGCGATAGAGTCCACAGTTTTCATCGGATTCTCTTCAAACTTTCACAGAATGATTGTACTATCATAAGGATTATTCCTTTTGAAATTTGGTATGATCCTTCAAGAAACACAGGAAAAAGGGGCCTTATGAAATGTTTAATAAAAAATTCTCATTAATAATTTAGAGTCAACAATTTTCATCGGATTCTCTTCAAATTTTCACAGAATGATTGTACCATCATAAGGATTGTACCTTTTGGAATTGGATATAATTCCAAAGAAACATAGGAAAAGGGGCCTTATCAAAATTTAATTCAAAGATCTTTGTTAACACTCTAGAGTCCACAGTTTTCATTTGATTGACTTCAAACTTTCACAGAATGATTGTACCATCATAAGAATTGTTCCTTTCAAAATTTGGTATGATCAGTCAAGGACCACGGGAAAAAGGGGCCCGATAAAAACTGGATTGAAAAAGTCCTCATAAACACAATAGAGTCCATAGTTTTCAACAAATTCTCTTCAAACATTCCCAGAATGAATATTACATTTAATTGATTTTTAGCTCTACTGGCTGAAGGCCACTAGAGCTAAAGCGATGGCATTTTTCCCGTCCGGCGTCCGTCCGTTGTCTGTCAGTTAAACTTTTCCTCATTTACGCGATTAAGTCCACAGTTTTCATTGGATTCTCTTCAAACTTTCACAGAATGATTGTACCATCAAAAGGATCATTCCTTTCGAAAAAGGGTATGATCCGTCAAGAAACACGGGAAAAGGGGCCTAATTTAAACTTAATTAAAAAATCTTCGTTTACGCGATAAAGTCCACAGTTTTCATCGGATTCTCTTCAAACTTTCACAGAATGATTGTACCATCATAAGGATCGTTCCTTTCGAAAATGGGTATGATCCGTCAAGAAACACGGGAAAAGGGGCCTAAAGAAAATTTAATTAAAAATTCAATTAAAAATCCTCGTTTACGCGATAAAGTCCGCAGTTTTCATCGGATTCTCTTCAAACTTTCACAGAATGATTGAACCATCATAAATAACGTTCCTTTCGAAAATGGGTATGATCCGTCAAGAAACACGGGAAAAGGGGCCTTATGAAAATTTAATTAAAAAATCCTCGTTTACGCGATAGAGTCCACAGTTTTCATCGAATTCTCTTCAAACTTTCTCAGGATGATTGTACCAACATAAGGATCGTTCCTTTCAAAAATGGGTATGATCCGTCAAGAAAAACGGGAAAAGGGGCCTTATGAAAATTCATTTAAAATTCAATTAAAAATCCTTGTTTATGAGATAGAGTCCACAGTTTTCATCGGATTCCCTTCAAACTTTCTCAGAGTTATTGTACCAACATAAGGATCATTCCTTTCGAAAATGGGTCTGATCCGTCAAGAAACACGGGAAAAGGGGCCTTATGAAAATTTAATTAAAAAATCCTCGTTGACGAGATAGAGTCCACAGTTTCCATTGCATTCTCTTCAAACTTTCACAGAATGTTTGTTCCAACATAAGGATCGTTCCTTTCGAAATTGTTTATGAAGTGTCAAGAAACACGGGAAAAGGGGCCTTATGAAAATTCATTAAAGATTCAATTAAAAATCCTCGTTTACGCGATAGAGTCCACAGTTTTCATCGGATTCCCTTCAAACTGTCACAGAATGATTGTACCATCATAAGGATTGTTCCTTTCAAAAATGGGTATGATCCGTCAAGAAACACGGGAAAAGGGGCCTAATTAAAACTTAATTAAAAAATCTTCATTTACGCGATAAAGTCCACAGTTTTCATCAGATTCTCTTCAAACTTTCACAGAATGATTGTACCATCATAAGGATCGTTCCTTTCGAAAAATGGGTATGATCCGTCAAGAATCACGGGAAAAGGGGCCTTATGAAAATTTAATTTAACATTCAATTAAAAATCCTCGTTTACACGATAAAGTCCACAATTTTCATCGGATTCTCTTCAAACTTTCACAGAATGATTGTACAATCATAAGAATTCTTCCTTTCGAAAATGGGTATGATCCGTCAAGAAACATGGGAAAAGGGGCCATATGAAAATTTAATTAAAAAATCCTCGTTTATGCAATAGAGTCCACAGTTCTCATCAGATTCTCTTCAAACTCATACAGAATGATTATACCATCATAAGGATCGTTCCTTTTGAAAATGGGTATGATCCGTCCAGAAACACAGGAAAAGGGGCCTTATGAAAATTCATTAAAAATTCAATTAAAAATCCTCGTTTAAGCGATAGAGTACCCAGTTTTCATCGGATTCTCTTCAAACTTTCACAGAATGATTGTACAGTCATAAGGATCGTTCCTTTCGAAAATGGGTATGATCCGCCAAGAAACACAGGAAAAGGGGCCTTATGAAAATTTAATTAAGAATTCCATTAAAAATCCTCATTTACGCGATAGAGTCCACAGTTTTCATCTGATTCTCTTCAAACTTTCACAGAATGATTGTACCAACATAAGGATCATTCCTTTCGAAATTGGGTCAGATCCGTCAAGAAACATGGGAAAGGGGCCTTATGAAAATTTAATTAAAAATCCTCGTTTACGCGATAGAGTCCACAGTTCTCATCAGATTCTCTTCAAACTTTCACAGAATGATTGTACCAACATAAGGGTCGTTCCTTTCGAAAATGGGTATGATCTGTCAAGAAACACTGGAAAAGGGGCCTTATGAAAATTCATTAAAAATTCAATTAAAAATCCTCGTTTACGCGATAGAGTCCACAGTTTTCATCAGATTCTCTTCAAACTTTTACAGAATGATTGTACCAACATAAGGATGGTTCCTTTTGAAATTTGGTATGATCCATCAAGAAACATGGGAAGAGGCCTTATGAAAATTTAATTAAAATTCCATTAAAAATCCTCGTTTATGCGATAGAGTCCACAGTTTTCATTGGATTCTCTTCAAACTTTCACAGAATGATTGTACCATCATAAGGATCGTTCCTTTCAAAATTGGGTATGATCCGTCAAGAAACAGGGGAAAAGGGGCCTTATGAAAATTCAATTAAAAAATCTTTGTTTATGCGATAGAGTCCACAGTTTTCATCGGATTCTCTTCAAACTCATACAGAATGATTGTACTATCATAAGGATTATTCCTTTTGAAATTTGGTATGATCCTTCAAGAAACACAGGAAAAAGGGGCCTTATGAAATGTTTAATAAAAAATTCTCATTAATAATTTAGAGCCAACAATTTTCATCGGATTCTCTTCAAATTTTCACAGAATGATTGTACCATCATAAGGATTGTACCTTTTGGAATCGGATATGATTCCTCAAGAAACATAGGAAAAGGGGCCTTATTAAAATTTAATTCAAAGATCTTTGTTAACACTCTAGAGTCCACAGTTTTCATCTGATTGACTTCAAACTTTCACAGAATGATTGTGCCATCATAAGACTTGTTCCTTTCAAAATTTGGTATGATCAGTCAAGGACCACGGGAAAAAGGGGCCCGATAAAAACTGGATTGAAAAAGTCCTCATAAACACAATAGAGTCCATAGTTTTCAACAAATTCTCTTCAAATATCCCCAGAATGATTATTACATTAAATGGATTGTTCCTTTCGGAAGTAGGTTTGATCCATCAAGTTTCATGGGAAAAGGGGCCTAAAGAAAATTTAATAAAAGAAATCTTAGTTAACACATAATGGCCCTAGATTTCACCTGATTGACTTCAAACTTTCACAGAATGATTGTACCATCATAAGGATTGTTCCTTTCAAATTGGGTCTGATCCATTGAGAAACATAGGAAAAGGGGCCTTAGGAAAATTCAATTAAAAAAATCTTAATTAATGCTTGTAAGTCCACAGATGAGATGGGGTTGTCTTTATACTCAAACAGAATAATTATACTTTTGTAAGAAGAGTTCCCTTTGGAATTTGTTCAGATCCATCAAGTAACATGGGAAAAGGGGCTATTTCAAAAATTCAATTAATAAAACCCTGTTAACACAATAAAGCCCACAGCTTTGATCAGATTTTGTTGAAACTTTCACAGAATGATTGGAAGGTCATAACTATCATTCTTTTCATAACAGGGTTTGAACTGTCAAGAAGCACAGGAAAAGGGACCTTATGAAAATTTCATTTATAAATCCTTGTTACCAAGTCCAGAGCTTTCACAGAATGTTTGTACCATCATAAGGATTGTTTCTTTCCAAATTGGGCCTGATCTGTCTAGTATCATAGGAAAAGGGGCTGTATGAAAAAGTATTACCAAATCCTCATAAACACAACAATGCCCTCAGTCTTTATCAGAATCTCTTCAAACTTTAATAGAATGATTGTGCCATCATTTGGATTGTTCCTTTGTAAATTAGGTCTGATTGGTTAAGTGACACAAGAAAAGGGACCTTATAAAAAATTTATTACAAAACATCATTATTACAATAAAGTCCTCAGTCTTTATCATTTTCTTCAAACTATCATTAGGATTGTTCCTTTGTACATTGGGTCTGATTTGTTAAGTTTCACAGAAAAAGGGGCCTTATGAAAATTTAGTTACAAAAATTCTTGACACAATTCAGTCCACTGTTTTCATTGATTCTCTTTAACTTTTAAAGAATGATTCTACCTTCATTAGAATTGTTCCTTTTGACATTTGGTTTGTTCTGTAAAGTATCATGAGAAAAGGGGCCCTATGAATATTTCACTATAAACTCATTAACACAATAAATTCCACAGATTAAACAGATTGATTGTACCATCATTCCAATTGTTGATTTTGACAGTGGATCTGACTATAGCAAGGGTCACATAAAAAGGGGCCTTATGAAAAACTTTTTTAAATATTCTGGTTAACACAATGATGTCCCTTGATTTCACCGGATTCACTTCAAAATTTCACAGAATGATTGTACAAATACTTAGATGGTTCTTTTCAGAACTGGGTACAATCCATCAAGTATCATGTAAAAAGGGGCCATATGATTTATTTTTTTTTTTAAATATTCTAGTAAACATAATGAATTTCCAATATTTCATCGGATTCACTTTTAACTTTCATAGAATGATAAAACCAACAGTAAAATATCACGGGAAAAGGGGCCCTATGAGAACTTGAATTTAATATCTTTGTTAACACAATAAAGTTAACAGTTTTATTGGATTCTCTTCAAAGATGCATGGAATAATTGTGGCATTTGAAACACAGGAAAAGGGGCCTTACTGATTATCATTCAAAACAATATTGTGTATGTGATGAAGATCACAATCATTATCAAGTTGTCTTTTAAATTTCACAGGACAATTGTCGGGTTGGAAGGAAAGTTCCTTTTGGAATGAAATTGATCCATCAGAAAACACAGGAAAAGGGGCCTTATTGATTTTCATTCAAAACAATCCTGTTTATGTGATTCATTCCACAATTATTGTCAGATTCTGATGAAATATTCACAGAATGATTGTAGGGTCATAAGGTAACTTTCTTTTGGAAATTGAGTGGATCCGTCATGAAACATGGGAAAAGGGGCCTTGAGGATTGTTGCTTAAAATGATAAAGGGGATAAAGCCCCTTTTTTTTCTTTATGCATTCTTCTTTGAACAATTAACTTCCTTAAATATCAGATTTTTTTAACGGAAAACTTGATAACCAGTAGAGCGTCTCAGGCCCTCATGGGCCTCTTGTTCTTGAGGAGCTTCTTAAAGTGTCATTGCGTGGAAATGGGCTAACCTTTTCCCACACAATCCTGCTTTTGGTCATCCGTCGAGAAAAAAACTTCGGGAAAACATTGTGAGTAATGAAAAAAAGGAAATTAATTGTTACAATCAATTTTCATTTTCAAAAATGTTCTCCTCCCCAAGATCCAAAAACTTTTGAAATTTTATTGATTAAAAGTTTTCTTTTTCAATTTCTTTGAATTAGGACCAGTCTAAAATTTTGTTTTCTGGTAATGAGTTAAAGCTTCAAGTTGTGAAAATCAAATTTTAATTCAAAAGTAAACTTTCCCAAATAATCACTTTTAGGGTTTACAGATGAAAATTTAAAGTGGATTTAATGGAAAAAACATTAATGCAGTAGAGTAGAAAATATTGTGGAAAAAGAAGAAATTTGCTTATCAATATTTCTTCTTTTTCTAAAATGTTTTATCAATTATGATATCTTAATGACATATAAAATAGGGATCAAACTGGAAAGGCTTAACCCATTACCACACAGTGGTGCTTTCTGACGCAACATGGAAAACATTGTGTAAAATGAAGAAATTGATTGTAATAAGCAACTTCTTCATTTTAGAAAATCTTTTCTACCCATAGAGTTGAAAAAATCTAAAACTTGATATGCTTTAGATTGTCGTCTGCAATTTCTATCAATTTGGACCAATCTAAAATTCTGTCGTCTGGTAATGGGTTAAGTATTTCCTTTTATAACACATCAATTTTTTTTGACATGTGCAAATATCACACAAATAATATTTTCTTTTTTATCTATTTTACCTAATAGCACTCCGAATCATCAGCAAATGAGAATGACAATTTCAAAGTTCCACATGGTGCTCCTTTAAAAAGTCCAAAGTCAACCCCACCCCCTGGTTATCCAGGTCAGAAGTCAAAAGCTCCACCTCCTGGATTTACTCCGCCTTCTGATGATTCATCAACCAATCATAAGAGTCAGAAGTCTAAAGCTCCACCTCCTGGTTTTACTCCTCCTAGTGACTCATCAACAGATGGAAACAATACAGTTTCAGAATTCAAGAAACCTGTAGCTCCTCCTCCTGGTTACAAGGGAGGAGGAGCTTCAAAAACAGAAGAGTCTGTGAGTGAACCACCAACAAAGAAGATAAAAACAGGTAATCCTATTTGTCTATATAACTGCTTTGATCTTTGGCCCCACCCACTGCCTCAGACAGAAAGTTCAACTTAGATGTTAAATGTCAATATTTTGTTAAATATTTGGTCAGTAACATGTAACAAAAAGAAATATGGTTTGTTGCTGACCAAAATGTGGTAACCATGGTTAGGTGCTCCAGTCATTGTAATATGACAGAAATACTGTTGAAAGTGGTATTAAACTCATTCAAAGTAAAGCAAAATCTGGCAGAACAAAAGTGATAGCATTCATGTTGTAAGGGACAACAAAAGGGGCAGTATTTTGCCTTTTGTTTTAGGCATATACAGTTACCACGTTCTGTAGGTTGATGGATGAGTGTGTGTCCTTTTCTACATAAGCTAATGGATTTCAAAATAACTTGGCACAGTTGTTTCCCTTGAAGAGTTCTAGTGTTATGTGTAAAGTTCTGTTAGATACTCCTAAGTTAAAGGTCACAACTGAAGGTCATGTCAGAAGAAATTATGTTTTGGATCAGTGTCTGTCACATTTCTAGTTTATTTTATTGTCTGTGAATGCATCCATGCATATTTTTTTTATTTTTTTCTTAGAACAACTTGATAGCTGAATGACCTTAGCTTTTGATGAGTCATAAAACAACATTCATTTCAATAGTTGTCTTGTTTGTTTCTTTGAATGGGGTTTTATGCCGCTTTCAACAATCTTTCAGTTATATCGCGGCGGCTGGAGCACCTAACAATGGAGTCCTGGTATTTCTCACACCAGTACCGCCATCACATCCTTTCCTAGCCTCCAGCTGCTATCCCACATAGGTCTACGACTATCAACCAATTGGTGGGAGACAAATAGTCCGAAAGGATGAGTGCCGCCATCGGGGATTGAACCGGGGACCACTAGATTGACAGTCTGACGTGTTCAATAGTTGTCATTGTAATCCAAGACAAGTTTTGTATTTAAGAAATGAGGAGAATATTTTTGTTTTCATTGAGATATGAACCTAAAAACTTTATTGTACTGCATGAATGCACAAAGTGTATTCATACATTAGTGTGATAAAGTTTTAGGTGCAAACTTGAATGAAAACAAAAAAAATATCTTAGTAAAATTGGATGGATTTACTTTGTGCCCATACATACAAAATAGTTGTGTGCTCTTTTTTTTTAAGAAAATTTCAACCGATCAAAAGGCTTGAATCTTTAAAGACAAAACTAAATATAACTTATTTTGTAGAGAGTACAGAATTACATGATGGAAGTGCCGGAGATAGAACAGCCTTTGTCAGTAATCTGTTGTATGAAGTGGGAGAGGACAAACTTCGAGAATTCTTTAAAAAGGTATATATATTTGATATAATGTCCCAATATCCCATTACCTGACAATACTCAGTGCTCCAGATAATTTTCGCACGCATCGTTACTGTACTGGTCAAATTTAAAACAAATTAGTACCGGCATATTCGGATCAGTACTGCTAGATTGTTGTAAAGGTCAATATAAAGCATATACACTAAACCCCCTCTAATACGACCACTTACAGTACTTTTTGAAGGTAGTCTTAATAGCGGGGTGGTCCTAATGCTGAGGTTCGATCGTTTGTTTGACTGTTGGCAAGTAATTCATGTTTATTTTATCTTCATTATTTGAATACATTTATACTATACATACAAAACATAAAAACTATAAAAACATGTATTACAGACAATTTGTATCATTTTCAAATTTGCAATCTTTGGTATGCTCTCTTTTCTATTTTCATCTGACCTCAAATTTTTATACGCCGAAGGGTCGTATAATGTTATGGCCCCGTTGGCCGTCTGTCTATCCGTCCGTTAGCAATTTAGTGTGTGCGCGACTCCTCCTAAACAATCAATTTTAATGTGCTGAAACTTGGCACAATTACTCCCTATGATGTCTAGTTGTGAATAAGACCTTTGAAATTGAAAGCTCCAGTCATTCTTGAGTTATCTTGAATTATCTGCCCTTGAATTTAATGAAAATCACTGTTTATTGTGTGTGCAACTCCTCCCAAACTATCAATGGGAATGAGCTGAAACTTTGCACAATTACTCTGTATGATGTCTAGAAATCGCTCCAGTCATTCTTGAATTATCTTGAATTATCTGCCCTTGAATTGAACGAAAAACCCCTTTATTTTTCGTTAGCTCACTTTCTCCTACATTTTGAATGGGAATGAACTGAAACTTGGCACAGTGTCTCTGTATGATGTCTAGTTGTTCTTGGGACTAAAATTTGTTTGATATGTCAAGTTGTTCCTGAATTATCTGCCCTTTACTTAACAATATAGCTTAAAATTACAGTTTCTTTTGTGTGTGTGCACAACTCCTTCTATAAATTCTATTTGATTGAACTGAATCTTGCCTCAATGTATCTCTGATATTTAGTTGAGTATAAGACTTCAGAAATTTAAAGAGCTCCGGTCATTCTTGAATTATCTGCCCTTGGATTGATTGAATATTAATGTCAAGGTCATTTCAAGCTCTGAAGAACCTATACTGAACCATTGTAATAGTTTGTTTGTCAAGATCAGTTTTTCAAGGTCATATTTTTATTGCTTGTGGTGAGTACTTTCTGTTGTAACTTGTTTCAAGGTCATTGGTCGAAGTGATTTTTTTTATGCCAATTGTATTCAAATTATAGAATTTAACCATTGTACATAATGTTGAATGATAAGTCATTATAAAGCTGTCTTGTTTCTCAAGTGTAAACAGTATCTTTCAGGTGATAAGATCTTTCCTTTGACAAAAATCTTTAGCAATCATTCAAGCTCAGGTTACTGATAAGCGAAGGTTACTGATAAGCGAAGGTTACTAACAAGCCCCTTTGGATGTATATGCCCCGCTCTGTGAAGCTCTTGTTTATACTTAAGTACAGGTTCAAAGTGTCAAACTGTTGATAACATATCTTCTATAATTCGAATAGCAAACATGAATTAAGTTGAAATCAAATTTAAATTTGTAATTAACTTTTCAGAACACCGTAAACAAACCAATCGTAAATTCTCAGATACTTCTTCACTTTATTACTTTAGTCAAAACCCTCGATATATACAAATATCAATTAAAGATTAAACAAGCTATAGTTAAAGTGACCGGCCTCTTTAATCTATTCAATAAAATAGCGCCTGTCATAATACGGGTTAGATATCACATGATTAAAAATCCAGTAATGTATTGACGATGTATTTATACCTAATTAGTCTCGCTCTACTCAAGCTAAAACTTCATGTGGTCTGAAGGTGTGAAGTTACTGGTGTTTTTTGTGGGGTTCAAACTAGTGTATCAGCTACATTGGTACTGAATTTAGTGGTCGTAATTCAGAATTTCGGGGTGCCCGTTTTAGAGGGGTTTGCGACCATGAAATAAAGAACAAAAAATTCAATTCTGTCAAGATTCGGTCTTTATAGCAGGTTGCCTGTATTTCCAGGATGGTCGTAAGGAGGGGTTTTACTGTACATCAAAGAAACAAAATTTCACATTTATAGTTTTATTTCAAGAAAACTTGTCCATGCTTTTAGCTAGAAAATTAAAAATAGCTTTATTTCTTGTCAACTGTAATCCAAAATCAGATAAATAAATTTGTTCACAGAAAATGCCAATAATATTTACTACAGAATACATGTAGTTAGACTTGGGGCTAATCAAACATTTAGCTAAAGCCTCTAGAACAACACTTAATCTAATCAAATTCTGAAACATCAAATACCGGTACATATAATCAGGACAAAGAAAAAATGTTGTTGGGTTTTGCCTTATTGATATTTCACTATTTAAAGAATGTGGGATTGAATTGCAAAGGCTTTAAGTCTCACTGAAATATTTCTTTTTCGCATTATTGAGTTCAGTACAGTAGATGTGTGAACTTTACTTTTGTTTTCGGACATCTTCTTCCAGTTTTGATATAATGTTGAAAAAAAAATATATATATACTGAGTATCAAAATATTTCAGAATATTTATATCAAACCTGTTCCAAATTTGCTCATGTTTTTCCATAGAAAATCAAATGATTATGTGTCCTCGACCTGAGATTGATGTGAACGAGACTAGGGAAGACATCATTTGTGTTGAAATGGAATAAACTTTGGCGATAAATGTACCGTGATTTACAGGACAAAATTATGTCATTTACCTTTCTGTAGGATACTTCCCCAGTGTATGGAGACAAATGAAATAAAAAGAAACTTGTAACAGATTTTTGTTTGTCATGGGTCCAACTCAATCACAAGCCAATTTGAAAACTTGGCCACTTTCGCTATCAAAATTGTCTAAAACCGGATGAATTGAAAAGGCCAACTGCAATGAATTCATTCTGAACTGCATGTTTCTTGACTTAGAAAAATTAAGATATTGAACGCTAGATACAATTTCTGATCATATCTTTGGATTCACAATTCTTTCTCACGGAGTGAGATTGTTAAGTTACTGGCTTGTCACGAATACACCCAAATTCAAAGTCTGAAAGAGTAAACTCCCATTTATATATATTGATTCATACCATATAATTTTCAAAAGATGTTCGTATCTGGTATGGAATTCGGATGAAATGTCCCTAACTACAAAAATTCTTCCATAAAGTATGTGGATATAACCCTATTTGGGGCACTGAATAAATTATTAGACTGGTCCAAACTTAGAAAAGTTACAGAAGACATTTCAAAGTGAGTACCAAATTTTTAATATAAGTGCTTTATAGAGGCCATTTCTGATTTTCCCATTTTTTTCTAAAGCCTATTTACTTCAGTGTTTGTTGGTTTGGTGACCTAAATGTAACTTTCCTAACTACAGCTTGAATTCCCTGGTCCACAACAAGCAGTATGACAGGCATATTTTGCGACACTTTGCCAATTTTGTTTGCTTACATTTTGATAACCCTTGGCTGGTCAGCTTTTACCAAACAATTTAACAGCAAAACATACACAAACTGAATCAATCAGTACATGTTAATGAATATTTATCAGTCGCACGGTTTGAAGAAACAAAGTGTTATTGTGAAGAGATTTTGTTAATGGTGCTTTGTGTTTCTTTACAGTGTGGTGAGATTGAAGAAATTAGGCTTGTAAAGAATGCCACTGGAAGGTCCAAGGGTTATGCTTATTTACAGTTTGTTGATCAGGTATGCAGTAAGAAGTTATATTCAGGGCCCTTTCACTCCCTTTCCCCTCAAAAAGCGCTAAAGAAAAAAAAGGTTTTCATTTTCAATAGGGATAAAAGAAAGTGATCAAGCCATCTGTACTTAAAAGACCAGAAAATGGATGGCTTGATTGCTCTTTTTGATACCCCTGGAAATGTAAATAATAAAACTGTGTGAAAAAGACAAATTGATTATTTAATCATTTTATCTTTATCTTACTATGTTTTCTCTTCCCTATTAAGTGCCTACAAATCAATTCAGAGTGACTTTGACAAGTCTTGTTTTGATTTGGACCAGTCTAAAATTTTGTTGTTTAGGAAGGGGTTGATAAGCAATAAAACATTGCCGAAATCTAGATAGACTGACATAGTTGTTGAAAGAAGAACAAGAAGTTGTTTTTGATAAAGTCCTATGATGTTTGTACTTTAAAGAAAAAGTGAGACAAGATTTTAAGAATTCTTTGTTTCTATTTGTTTGTAAAGCATTTGCTTGTCTACCACATGAAGTATGGTATTTCAGTCTCTGAGTTGCAATCCAAATAATACTGAATACCTGTAATTATATCCCCATCAGCAAAGTCAAGGGTGGGATATTAGTTTCACCATGTCTGTCTGTCTGTCCATCTATCAATTCATACTACTGTCTATTGACTTTTTGTTTCCATGCTTAAGCTCTATAACCAATTAACTTACAGCCATGAAACTTGATACATTTGATGCCTATGATCCAAAGAAGTTCCCATATTGTTTTGGGTCTTGTAGATCAAAGGGATGGTCACAATTGAACTTGGATTGAAAACCATTTTGATGCTCTAAATCATAAGCCATCTGACCCAAAGCCTTGAAAGTATGCAAATGTTATCCATGAACCAAGGAGGTGCTCTATTGTTTTTGAACCGCCGTCATAGTGCAGTTGGTAGCGCGTCGGACTGTCAATCTAGAGGTCCCGGGTTCGATCCCCGACGGCGGTACTCATTCTTTCCGACTATTTGTCTCTCACCAATGGGTCGATAATCGTAGACCTATGTGGGATAGCAGCTGGAGGCTAGGAAAGGATGTAATGGTAGTACTGGTGTGAGAAATACCAGGATTCCATTGTTAGGTGCTCCAGCCGCCGCGATATAACTGAAAGATTGTTGAAAGCGGCGTAAAACCCCATTCAAACAAATCTATTGTTTTTGATGGTATAGGTCAAAATTCAACCATGCTATTTTAGAGACAAAATCTGATGGGCATCCTTTTTGCGACAATTCTAGCTTCAAACTTTTTGTGCTTTATACAGAAACTGTAGATTTTTCATTCTTGTTCTGTGCAAAATCCTGAAAATTTTAAGGAGTAAAATGAAAAAACAACATTGCAGTCATCAATGGCAATATGTAAAAATTTTTTAAGTTGTCTGGAATGAATGCCATAATATTTTCAATAGTTTTATTCTTTTTGGTGAATCAAAACACAGTATTGTGGGGTATTGGATTGATAGGAATTAACTGTATGCAAAATGTTATCTTTCTGAGAAAATAAATCATGCTACAATTAATATTGCTCATAGACCACCTTAATCAAGCAACAACTTTTATTTAGCAATCAAATTTTCCTTTCCAAAACATACATCGTATCACATAGGAATGGACTTATTTGTTAACAAATATCATAATTTAATCCTGTGTGGTTTGAACTCATTATAGTTAGCTAAATGAGACGACTCCAAATAGTTCAAATAACAAGGGGTTAACCCATTCCCAAACAACAAAGTCTAGGACTGGTCCTAATTCAAAGAGGTTGTATTCCACAAAACAAAGTTGGTTTAAATTGAAAAACAAGGGCCAAATGAGGTTGACAACATTGTGAGAAAAGAAGGAACTGCTTGTGAAAGGCAATTTCTTCTTTCTTTGAATGTTTCCCAAAGCTTTATTTCTACAACCATAAAAATGCTGGATTGTGTGGAAATGGGTTTTGTAAGATTTCTGCAAAAATTATGCATGCAATCAAACTGATCCCTGATATATGTCTCAAAATGTGTATTAACCCATTCCAACACAATGGAATTTTAGACCAGTCCAAATTGAAAGGAGCTGCAGACGACAATTTCAAGTTGATGGAATTTTGAATTTTTTCGTCTTTTGGGATAGAAAACATTGTGGATAATGAAGAAATTGCTTGATCCAAGCAATTTCTTCATTTTCCACAATGTTTTCAAAAGCTTTTTTGTTGAGGGGCATAAAAAGGAGGGATCGAGTGGGAATGGGTTAAGAGACCATTCTCTCAAGCAACCACTTTCTGGCCATCCCTTTAGTGTTCGCTTAACCCTTGTCATGCTGAACCCGGAATATTCCAGTTTTGGCAGGAGGTGTAGACTAAGATCAGACTGCACTTATGTGCAGGCTGATCTTAGTCCACACCTCCTGCTCATAATTTTCCTTCATGAGTTGTTTATGAGATTGATTTCTAAAAGATTTATTGATTTTTGAACAACAAGTTCTATCAGTGCTTTCAGTCCTTTGATTTGACAGCAATTCAGTAGTGTAATTTATACAGCATGACAAGGGTTAATAGCAGTTTTACTGTATATGAATTAAAAATTAAGTCCAAAAAGATCCATTCTCATTATCAATAGGTTAGTGCGCAATTTTCAATGTGTATAAATATAAGGTAGATATTTTCCTTCTCAGCTTGCTGTTGCCAATGCCCTATCCTATGATAGAGAGTTAATGGAAGGAAGACCTATGTATGTATCTAAGTATGAACACAGAACACAGAAAACAAAAGCAGATTTTAAGGTAAAGATGGCTTCATAGATTCATCCATCTGTGATTACAAAAAAAATTCTATTAATTTCTTAACCCGTTACCAGACAACTGAATTTTAGACTAGTCAAAATTGAAAGGAGTTGCAGAGGATAATTAAACCTTATGAAATTTTGGATTTTTTTTTACTTTTAGGTAGAAAACATTGTGGATAATGAAGAAATTGATTGTAACAAGCAATTTCTTTATTTTCAACAATGTTTTTCAAGGCTTTTTTCTAGGGGGCGTATAAAAGCGTCACTGTGTGGGAATGGTTAAGTGACCCTGGTCATGCTGAATTAAACCTTTTTTGGGACAGCATTAGATCAAATGAGTCAAAGCAGTTTAACCCATTCCTACACAATGACGCTTTTGACGCCCCAAGAAAAGGATTTTGAAAACATTGTGGAAATGATTCATTATCCACAGTGTTTTCTAGCACTATAGAAGAAGATTTTTAAATTCCATCTATTAGAAAGTGTTGTCTGCAGATACTTTCAATTGGGTTGTATGGGATTGGTTTAAGGCCTGTCTGTAGGAAATTACTTTTGAAAATAAATGTCAAGAATAAAATAAACAATTTGGCTTACAAGGGACAAACAGGTGGCAATGATTTTGATCAGATTGTGCACATGTGCAGGCTGATCTTTGTTTATTCCTCCTGCAAAAACAATATTATTTCAGATTCAATGTATAAAGGGTCAAGTTTAAATGGCCATATTTTTGTACAATGAAAACACCCTCTATGAGTTCACAACTGTTGATATTATGGTCAAACTTCTAAATGCTCTAAATTCTGGAGTTATGAGTTTGAATCCTTGCTCAGCCAACAATTTTCATTATATAAAGTCATTTGACTCTCACCAGTAGGTTGTTGGTATGTAGTAAGCCTAAGTGAGATGAGCAGCTGGCGGCTGAGACAAAAATGTTGTGGTTGTTTTGGTGTGGTTAGTGACAGAAAACAATGGTTAGGTGCACCAGTCACCTCAATATAACTAAATTCTGATGAAAGTAACATTAAACTTCATGCAATCTATTATACTTCTATAACCCAATGGTGTGTTACAAGAATATAGTCTCAGCCTTAGACTCCTAAATATCTGTTTATTGTATGAACACTTAGTACAATCTTGCTCTTTACTATCAATCCATTCCCAAACAAAGACACTTCCCCCACCAAGAAGAACAATAATTGGGAAAACATTTGGTAAAATGAAGTATTTGCTTGTTAGAAGCAATCTCTTCATTTTACACAATGTTTTCTACCTAGAAAGTTGAAAAAAATTCATAAACTTTAAAAATTGTAGTCTGCAACTCCTTTCAATTTTGACCAGTCTAAAATTTGGTTGTCTGGTATCGGGTTAAAATGTATCTTTGGTTGTTTAGTTAGGTAGCTTTTTCTTGTCTGCCCATTTTCTCCTAAAGCTGTTGATTTGATTCAAAATTCACAAATGTACATATTTTATTTTGGTTACTTTCCATTCAGTTTTTTATCGGTTATGGCCCTTGGTTTAAAAGTCTTGTCTGGCCATTTTCTCTTCAACAACTTAAAATGTTTGATTCAAATATTTGATTTCTGACATTTGTCTCCCTCCAATGGGTGGATAATTGTAAACCTAAGTGGGATGAGCAACTTGAGGCTTGGAAAGGATGTAGTGGTAGTACTGGTGTGAGAAATACCAGGAATCCATGGTTAGGTACTCAAGCCACTACAATACGACTGAAATGCTGTTAAAAGTGGCGTTAAACCCCTTTTAATTAATCAGTTAATCAATCAAACTTTTGATTCATGCATTTGAACTCAGTTTGCATATTGTATTTTTGTTACAGTCATTTTCTTATCTTTGAGTTATGGCCCTTTGTTGAGAAATCTGAATAAAAGCTATATTCCTGTGACAAATTGAATTTCTTTGACATAAAGCCATGTGTGAGGGGAATAATCACTTTCAGTGATAATGTTTAAATTGTTCTTTATTCTTTATGAAATGGGGCTCTATCATTGTAATATTTCACAAGTTTCAAAAGTAGGTGTGTGGAATTCCCATGCCCAACATGGGCTTTTCTAATGTGGACAAGTACTTTTTTCAAGGCCACTTGTGTGAGGACAAGTAATTACTTAGGCAAATCATGGAATGGTACAAAATAGATCTCAAAAGATAGTGTATTTTATGTTGAAAAATTATCATTATTTTTATATTGAAGGGTAGAAAATATTGTGGATGATGAGAAAATGTTGGATTCCAGAATTTCTTCATAAACAACCACGTTTTCTAAAGATTTATCTCTTAATTTCTTTTAAATCTGTGCATAAGTTTATTTTCATTCTGAACGAGAAGAAAATCATGTCTTACTTGTCCAAGGTCAAGTTTGGAAACCTGTATTTCAACACCACTGTTCAAAAGTAAGGATATACGTGTATATAAATTAGATAATACTTTTCTTTTCAGTATAAAACAGGGCTGGAGAAGAGTAAATTGTTTATCAAGAATCTTCCACATACATGTACAAAGTCAGCACTAGAAACTCTGTTTGGACAGGTATTGTCAAATTTGCAAATATTACACTATTGACCCATTACTGAATAATAAAATTTTAGACAGGTCTTAATTTCATGGAGTTTTAAGCGCATATTTGAAGTACTTGGATCTGAAAGAGTCAAAAGTATAGAAAAGATTGTAAGAAAAGGATAAATTGAAAGTACAGGTAATTTTCCCTCCAAAAATCGTTTCATAAACTGATCTTCAATGTGTCGAAATGTTTGAATGTGAGATAATGGTTTATATATTTATCCTTGGAAACCAATTTAACAGACTACAACAGTTTTAAGTTGATTATTTCTTACAAATATGTAATTTTAGGATAGAAAGCAATGTAAATGATCAGGAAATTAACCCTTGTCATGCTGAACCCGGAATGTCCCGGTTTTGGCAGGAGGTGCAGACGAAGATCAGACTGCACGTTTGTGCAGGCTGATCTTAGTCTACACCGCCTGCTTATACTTTTTTCTCCCGAGTTGTTTATGAGGTTGATTTCTAAAAGAAATATTGACTTTTGAACAACAAGTTCTATCAGTGCTTTCAGTCCTTTGATTTGACAGCAATTCAGTAAGGTAATTTATAAAGCATGACACGGGTTAATTGTGACAGTCAATTTTCTCATATTCCACAATGTTTTCTGAAGCTTTTTTCTTTAAATGCTGGAAAAGTTTTGTTTGTGTGGGAATGGTTTAACAAATTACCTTTAAACAAAATTTAAGACTGATCTGAAATAAAAAAAACAGGGGATCATTAAAGCTAAGTGAAAAACAAATCAGTCAAATTGGAAGAAAATTTTGGTGGAAAATAATGAATTTCCTTTGATAATTGTCCTTTTACTAACTGCTTTGCTTGCTCTAGTAACTAATCAAAGTAATGAAAAGTACTGTAAGCTAGCAAAGCATTGTTTTGTTCAATAATCTTCATTGTCAAGTGTTATCATGATAATGAAAAGAGGTAAAAGTAACAAAGGAGTTAACCCATTCACACATAATCCTTCCTTTATACGCCTCACAAGAAAATGGTTGTGGAAAACAATGTGGAAAATGAAGAAATTGCTTGTAACAAGCAATTTCTTCATTTTCCACATTGTTTTCTACCTGAAGAGATAAATATATTAGAATTTTCAACAATTTGAAATTGTCGTCTGAAACTTCTTTGAAGATCGATGTGCTCAAGTGAGCTAAATATCTAGGAGATGAACATGCATGCAGAGTTTGCAATATTCCTGAAATACATATGAACTACTTTTTATGGCGTAGGCATTTAACAGATTTAGTGGTTAAGCCTCCAGTGGCACTTTGCACTCATTGAACTTTGTGCAGACCTCAAAATTTTGTCTGTTAACTTGAGCTATCAAAGCTGACGCTTTGCTAGCTAAAAAGTGTCATAAATTAGAATTGTTTTGGGAAAGACGCTGAAGTCTAAAACCAGTTGTTAAAAAGTATTTAACCCATTTCCAAATTATTGAATTTTGGACTTATCCAAAATGAAAGAAATGCAGACAACATCTTCAAGTTGATGAAATTTTGAAAATGTTGGTCTTTTCAGGAAGAAAACCTTGTGGGAGTTAAAGAAGTTGCTTGATATAAGCAATTTCTTAATTTTACGCAATGTTTTCCCAAGCTCTTTTCAATAGGAATGTAGAAAGCTCTAATATGTGGAAATGGGTTAATGTACACAGGGAATATTATGTTAAAGTTATAAAATCTTGTAACGGATTTGACTTGCATAAGAAAATGTTGATATGACAGGTGACCAAAGGTCTTGAAGCTCTAAGATAATGAAATTTTAAAAAACTTTGTCTTTTGGGGTAAAAAAACATGTTGGATAATGAAGAAATTTACTAAGCAATTTCTCCATTTTCCACAGTGTTTTTCAAGTGTTCTCTTTGGGGCCATCTAAGACAGTGGGAATGGGTTACAAATTTCCTCTGAAATATCAGTTTCTAAATATTCATGGTTAATGGGCTGATTTTTAGTGTGTCACAATAATGAATTCCAGAGAATAAAATTCTATGCTCCTCTAAATTGAGGGAGTTGCAGGCAACAATTCTTAATTGATGATATTTTAAATAACTATTTCTATTAGGCTAGCAGGCAATTTCTACATTTTCCACAATGCTTTCCAAAGTTTCTTTTTTCTTCGGGGACTGGTCCAAATCTAAAGGAATTGCAAAAGGCAATTAAAAGTTTGTGAAATTTCAGATTTTTCAAATTATGGGGTAAAAAAGGTGTTGAAAATGGAGAAAATGCTTATTTCAAGAAATATCTTCATTTTCCACAATGTTTTTGCATAGCTTTTTTTCTTGGAAGTGTCCAAAAGTGTCAATGAGTGTGAATGAATAATGTTGCTTACAAGATATTTTGTCTGTTACAGCATGGTGAAGTGAAAGATGTTCGTTTAGTGACATACAGAAATGGGGCTCCTAAAGGTATGGCCTACGTGGAATATGCAGATGAGGTGAGTCAAACCGATTTATTCTGAGCCATTTTTAGCTAGGCTGTCTTCTGGCTAGGTAGTCATCTGCATCTGCATCAACATTAGTGTCCAAAATTTTTGACGTTTTGTAGGGGTGTAACGATAGATCGATAGGTCGATGTATTGTGATAGTGACAGTCATGATATCGATGTATCGATTGCATTTCCCTGACATCGATAACTATCGCGATAGTTTGTTCAAATATCGATAGTTTCGATAGTAAATATTCAAAGCTTACTTACACCGAAATTCAATGTTTTCTTGGTCTCTTAGGTTAAAAGAGAGAGAGAAAGGGAGAGATAGAGAGAGAACAAGTTTTCTGTGTAACTTATCATACTTTCACTTTCTATTATCACATGATAGGCACTTATGATTTTTGTTTCTACCGTATTCCGTTTTTGTTTAGGAATTGTTTTTCAACTTTCAATTTACGAAGTTAAAAGGTCCTCAAAAATTCAAAAGCACGTTAAGTTAAAGCTTGTTATCAATGTTTGATGAATTCACAACACTAAAATTGTCAAAAATAAAAAAAAATAATTCCTAAATGATATACTATTAATTACGATAATTAATTACTTATTTCGAGCACACTAATCGAGTTATTTGATCTACGTATTTTGGGCGTCTGACATGGCTGCAAATTTCGCTAAGGCCTGTGTTGGGACCATTTTGGCTTCATAAAGAAATGTGAAAACATAGATAAAAAGAGAGTAGCCTGTAGACTTTGCTATCTATAGAGATTAACATAGAAAATAAACGAAGTAACATATACCAACATCGTTATATATCGCGACTGATTTCTGAAGATAGTGATAGTATCACAATATCAAATCTGCGATAGTAAAACTATAGTGATAGTGATTTTCTAAGCCGATAGTCAGCCCTAACGTTTTGTAATATCCTTGGTATTTACTAAACGCATTCACTTTAAACTCTGAACATATGTTCACTCTTGATGGGCAATCAACACTAACAATTGGGATTACTCTAAATGCATTTTTGAACAAATTATGTCCCTTCAAAGTTTTACACACAATCAAGCACTTGAACAACATAGCGTTAGCATCTTCATGGTACCCCTGGTTGCATGTTTACTGTTTGTACCATCATAAATTCATAGAGATATAGAATGGTAAAATTCCCTTTATTTAGAAAGAGAAAAGTTATTTCGATGGTTCACTGTCAAACAGTTGTAACTGCCTATAAACATATTGGCAGTTACAACAGTTTCATACTGACCCATCGATTTGTAATACTTCACCATTTCCACACTAGTCTGAGTTTTAAGGCAGTAATAAAAATATTTACTTTACTAACAATAATAACAGTTTTGACAATCATAAAGATATGTAATGGCAAAAGACACTTGACTATTTTCTTTATTTATGGAAAGAAGGATATCTGGGTAATACTTAATCCATACCAACACAGTCCCTCCTTTTTAAGCCCCTTTTGTGGAAAGTGAAGTGGAAAATGGAAGATATTCCTTGTATGAAGCAATTTTTTCATTATCCACAATGTTTTCTATCCAACAAGGCAAAAAAATTCTAATTCTCCATAAAAATGTTGTCTACAACTTCTTTGAATTTGGACAAGTCTATATTTTATTGAGTGGGAATGGGTTAAACATTTCCACACAAGCCTGTTTTTTTGCATGATGATAAGAATATAGCTATGCTAAACATTTTTTTTGATGGATATCGTTTGTTGTCACAGTATTTTCTTTCCTTTTTATATGCCACTGAAGGTGGACATATATGGATGAGTTAGAGCAAAAACATAATATGGCTCTATACATTGTATAGAGCCATACTATGTTTTTGCTCTAAGCCCTCGATATTGGTCCATCTTTCTGTCCCGATATCCCTCCCATCGTCCGTCAGTACGTTCATATCTTGTTCACACATCTGCACCTACATTTACGGATGAATTTGAATGAAAGTTCACAGAATGTTTCTTTTTGTTCTTCATGATGTATCCACGAGTTCTAATCCTACCTTCTGAACCCTTTCCCATTTTTAGATCCACTGATTTCAGAGAAAACCCCGGTATTGAGATAGCCTCCATGTTGTTGTTGTCTTTGTCGTGTGAAAACTTTGTCATGTTGTGATACCTCTGGTTTTATTGAAGGTATTCACTTGAAACTTGGCACACGTTCTCACTATCAAAAGAGGAACCTAAACTATCAAGGGGGATAACTCTAGATGCATTTTGTTTGAATTATGCCCCTTTTTTGACTTAGATTTTTATCAACTTTCCAAAACCCAACAGCTTAGTGTAGGCACCTGTTGGTGGTGCTCTTGTGTGAAATTTTAGACTGGTCCAATTATAAAAAGGTCGCAGACAACATTGAAAATTGGATTCAATTTGAAATGAAACTATCCTATGGGGTTGAATTGGATTCAATTTGAAATGAAACTATCCTACGGAGTTGAAAATATTGTGGGAAAATGAGAAAATTCTTGTTACAAGCAATTTCTTCTTTTTCCACAATGTTTTCTAAAATATAAAATCAAAGCATTGTAAAAACCTATGCTTGTACAGGAAAGGGTTAAGAAGCAATTATGTGGTGGCATATATTGTGACTGTGACACTTGTTGATACTAGCTTGACAGATTCAGCCACATGTCTTTAATTTGTCTGAATTTGAAAAACTAGGCAATCTTATCTTCTGGACAATGTACAAGGATTAACAGATGTCTTGAATATTTCAGCAAAGTGCTGCACAAGCTGTAATGAAGACAGACGGTGTACAGATGGGTGACAACACGATATCTGTTGCAATTAGCAATCCTCCGACTAGAAACAAACCTGTCGAGGAGAGAGATGAGTTTGTTCCATCGCTGGGGATGGGGAAGAAGGAAACCGATAGGTATTTGTTTAACTAATAAATAATAACCAAGCTATTTCTTCATTATCCACAATGTTTTCTAACAAGACATTTCATAAATTTTAAATCGTTTTCTGCAACAGTTGGACCAGTCTAAAATTTTGCCGTCTGGTAATGGGTTAACAAAGAAAGAGAATATTATTTTGTTTTCATTGAGGTATGAATCTTAAATAAACTGTATAGATACGTGAAGCAGATTGATACATTAGTGAAATTAAATTTTTAGGTTCATACCTCAATGAAAACAAAAGATATTCTCCTCAATTCTTATAATTGAATGCTGTAAAGAAAACCAAAGCAAATGTTTTTTGCTAGTTTTGAGTAAAGTTTTTTGGAGCTACTTTGTCGGCAAGCGTAGTAAATTGTTGTGTGCTAAAAATTCCACTGATTGAAATATGAAAAAAAAATCACTCAATGAATGGGTTGGTTGAGCTTACATTGTAACTACAGCTTAAATAAGCTGTAGTTACGATGTTTAAGTTGCCAAACTAAGGGAGATGCTTCACACTTTGTCTTTTTTGGTAGAAAACATTGTCCACAATGTTTTCCAAAGCTTTTTTCTTAAGGGGTATCAAAGAGTATGATTGTATGGGGATGGATTGACTATCTTTAGCATAGAGTAAACACTTATTAGACTTAATGGATGCTAATACTGATCTTAGTCTTTCATTTCTACACACATGTGATTGTTGAAAATGTCCAGACAGGTTCATATAGTATTTGGATTAGAATCTTTCTGGTACCAGGATGTTTTCCTTTGGTACTTATCTAACCATTTACAGACAATCCCACTTTTTTAAGCTCTGAAGAAATAGAGCTTTGGAAAAATATTGCGAGAAAAGAAGAAATTGCTTGTAGAAAGCAATTTATTATTTTCTCACCATATTTTATTCCTCTTTGGCCCTTATTTATCAGTTTAACCAATTCTCACTCAGTGACCCAAGAAAAAGAGCTTTGGAAAACATTTTGGAAAATGAATGTTACAAGCAATTTCTTCATTAACCACAATGTTTTCTTCCAAGAAAGTTGAAAAATCCAAAATTTGATAAACTTTAAATTGTTGTCTACCACTTCTTTCAATATGGGCCAGTCTAAAATTTTGCCGTCTGGTAATGGGTTAAATAATCTATGTTTTGTAGTTTGCAGCCTCTTTCAATTTGAACCAGTCTAAAATTTAGGCGATTTGGAATTATTTTAATGCACCAGCCTAGTTCTTGTAAACCAAAGAAACTTTAGAATAAACCAAAATCAAAATGACTGAGTTTAAAGACTCTTGAAAGCATATTATACACTAGATTCAAACATATATAACCATCAAATAAAGAAGCCAGGCATTTGACAACATTTGAAAATAATAGAAAGCATTGCTTTAACCCATTCCCACTCAATCCCTCCTTTTTACGCCCCTCAATAAAACTGCTATAGAAAACATTGCTGATAATGAAGCAATTCTTCTTTATTCACAATGTTTTCTTCCCCAAAAGACAAAGATTTAGAATTTTAACACCTTTAAACTGTCGTCAGCAAATATCTTTCAATTTGTACCAGTCTAAAATTTTGTTGTGTGGGAAAGGGTTAAAGATTATTAATCTTTCTTTAGTCTTCTACAAATAAGTAGAATCAGAAGATCAATGGGCTTAGCTTTTCATATTATCAAATAATAATCCACCAAAAAATACAGATAATCCACTGGAAAGATTAACCCATTCCCACACATCAAAATTTTAGACCTGTCCAAATTCAAAGAAGTTGCACATGACAATTTGAAGTTGATGAAATCTTTAAATCCTTTTCTTTTGAGATTACTTTAAATCCTTTTCTTTTGAGATTAGAAAACATTGTGAATAATGAAGAAATTGCTTAGAACAAGCAATTTCTTAATTTTCCACAATGTTATCCAACGATTTCTTATTAAGAAGCGTTTGAAAGCGTCACTGTGTGGGAATAGGTAATACACACATGTATGTTTTCTAATTTCAGTCGAGGGAAAGCAAGAACGCAAATCTCATTAATGCCAAGATCATTAACGCAGAAAGGAACCCAAAAGAACAAAGCTCCAACAGTCAAGGCAGAGTCCAAATCAGATGACACAGAAACCATGGACACTTCAGATACAAGTTCAAAACCCGTATCAGGACTTAGCAACAGTGATTTTAGAAACCTTTTGTTGAAAAAATGAACACCTGCTTTTTTCTGGTTTTACAAATGTTTAGTTTCAAAAGATTTGTATATTTTACCATCAATTTTAGTACCTACTACCTAGTTCAAAATTGATGGATTGATACCTCAAATCTAATGATGAATCAAAATGGTGGATGACCAAACGTAACCATAGTTTAACCAATTCCCGCACAGTAACGCTTCTAAACGCCCCAAAATATAAAAGCTTTTGAAAACATTGTGGATAATGAAGAAATTGCTTGTTACAAGCAATTTCTTCATTATCCACAATGTTCTCTACCCAAGAAGACAAAGAATTTTTAAACTTTATCAAGTTGAAATTGCTGGCTGCAACTTCTCTGAATTTGGACCAGTCTTAAATTTGTTTGTGGTAATGGGTTAACATAACTGTAGTCTATAGTTGACCACAAACAGTTTACTTTTTGTTTTGCCTTAACCCATTACAAAAATACGGCTTTTTTCACCCCACTAGAAAGAAGTTAAGGAAAATGATTTATGCATTTGTCATACTGTTTTCTTCCAACTAGTAATATTGTTATCTGTACCTTCTTTGAATTTGGACCAGTCTAAAAGTAGGTCGTCTGGTAATGGCTTAGGCATCCAATTCATTATGTAGTCTGGTATGTTGTACAAGCAGTCCTCCTTAGTGTGCTGTTTGAATAGCTGTGGATTGCTGATTATTCTTCTCATCTACATTATCCCATTCCCACTCAGTGATGCTTTTAACCCTTTCCTGTTTCTTGAAATTTTAGACAGGTCCAAATTGAAAGAGGATGCAGACAACAACCAAAATTGGATGCAATTTGAAATGAAACCATCAAATGTGGTAGAAAAAACTGTGGAAAAAGGAGAAATTGCTTGTAACAAGCAATTTCTCCTTTTCCCACAATATATTCTTAATTATAAAACCACAGTGACGTTAAAATCCGTGTTTGTACAGGAAAGGGTTAACCCATTTCCAAAATTTTAGACTGGTCCAAATTGAAAGGAGTTGTTAATGACAATTTAAAGTTTATGAAATTTTAGATTTTTTTCAACTTTATCTGTTGAAAACATTGTGTAAAATGAAGAAATTGCTTATTACAAGAAATTTCTTCATTTTACACAATGTTTTCCAGATTGTTTTCTTGAGGGACGTCAAAATGCGTCAGTGTGTGGGAATGAGTTAAACGCCTCGAAGGAAAAAAACTTTGGAAAACATAGTGGAAAATGAAGAAATTGCTTGTCTCAAGCAATTTCTTCATTTTCAACAATGTTTTCTACCCCAAGAAACAAGAAAAAAAATCTATCAACTTGAAATTGTTGTCTTCAGCTTCTTTCAACTTGAACGAGTCTAAAATTTTGTTGTGTGGGATAGGGTTAACCTGGTTTAGTACGTCTGATTTCAAAGAAAACGTGAGGTATTGCTATGACCAAATTTTTGTCTGTGTCCACATCTGTATGATACAGTATCAACATCGTTGTTGTCCGAAAACTTTGACATTTTGTTGTATCTCTGATATTACTGAACACATTCACTTGAAACTCAAAATATAACATCACTATCCATAGAGCAGTCTATACCTACAAGTTGGATAACCCTAAACGCAATTTTTATCCCCCTGCCTTTTCGGCAAAGGGAATATAGTAATGGTCTCCATCCTTCATTCCGTCATTCCGTCACTAAGCTTGCCTAGAGCATTTCTTTTAAAGTATAGAGGCTATCAACTTGAAACTTCATAGGTGGATAGATCTTATTGAGGAAAAGTTCAGTGCACAAGAACCACAACTCTTGCTTGCATAATTTTGGAGTTATTGCCCTTTGTTGTTTTTAAGACTTAGATTTTATCCAGAGCATATCTCTGGAAGTATTATAGCTATAATCGAATTCATTGTGAAGAAATGCAGTTCACAAGAAGCCTAAATCATACTGGCTTCAGTTTACTATCAAGCTTTTAAGGCAGGGGTTGGGGTGGTGGCCATGTCTGACATGGCTCTTGTTGACAAAGTATGCCTCTTTTTCAACTTAGAAAATTTACCCATAAAGCACTTGAATAGCTGAGTGATGCCGTCTGCATACGTTGCTCACACAGTGATTTGATTTTATGCCTTGTCATGCTGATCCTGTAATATTCCTGATTTGGCCGGAGGCATAGAAAAAATCAGCCTGCACATATGTGTAGGCTGATCTTTGTCTATACCTTTTGTTTGTCCTCTTTAAGCCAGAATTATGCATAGGATCAATTTCAAAACTAAATATTGACAACCAGACCTACAGTGCCGCCAGTCCTTTGATTTTAAAGACATATTTTCCCCCAAAATACACAACAAAATAAATAAGAAAAACTTCCTTGAGGCCCAAGAGCATTAATAAATGTGACAATTGCAATCCTAAGATCTAAATAATTTTACGAAGTAGGCGTACAATTCATGAGAGAAGTTTCAATATTTTAAATTGTGACCCACCACAATTCAGGGTTTGTTTACATAAAATTTGACTGCCTCGATGGCCGAGTGGTTTAGGTGCTTGACTCGTGAATGGGTGTGTTCACCGGCAAGTCACTTAATAGCCAGCCCCAGTCTACCCAGCTGCAAAAGTGGGTAGCAGTGGGATTCAGCCACTGCCTCTCTTTCATGGACGTGAAAGCATCTGGATTGTGTCACCTACCAGTAATACCCGAAAGGGGAGTTAGGCGGTATAAATAGATAGAATTCAGTGATGACGTTTCAACTTTCGCTAGCCACTAAAACAGTTAACTTGGTCAATGAGATTAACAAAATCTTCTGTAAAGTTTAGAAATCAACACATGTGCATACAATTGTCAATGCCAAAGATTAGCAAGTGTTGCATGTGTTGAATTGGGTGCTAGATCCTAAAGTGTAACCAAACAAGAGTTGAAGTCGATCAGAAAAACTCAAAATACTCTTTCCAGAGACCTTTATTCATACCTTTCTTTTGTATATTGATATTAAAGAGGCTCTTGTTTGCCTTTGTGACCAAATACACGATAAATAGTTGAAACCTTCATCTGATGGAAAATATGGGCTTTAATGCAATTCTGAACAAGAATTTTATTCAGTATGACAAGGGTTAATAGACAAATACTTATTTATTTTCACCAGCTTAACCCATTACCACATGGCAAAATGTTAGACTGGTCCAATTTGAAAAGAGTTGCAGACAACGATGAAAAGTGTACCAAATTTTAGATTTTTTTATTTTAGGGGTAGGAAACATTGTGGAAAAAGAAAATAAGGCTTGTTGCAAGCAATTTCTACATTTTATACAATGTTCTCTCAATTATTTCATTCAGGGGCGTCAAAAAGCGTCATAGTGTGGAAAGGTTAAAATTGTTGTCTGCAACTTGTTTCTGTTTTGATCTGTATATAAAAATTTTCATCTTGTTATGGTCTAAGGTAGTAGATTTTAACATTCAATACATATTAGTGATAAAGAGAGAAGTCAAAATAACAGAAATTAAAGAAAACGAAATTGATCTCTATGTTGTAGGGAAATATTAATTGCGGATTTAGATCAACTTGGCATTTGTTGAAGATTCAGATTAAAAAAAAATCTAACTCTGAAGGATATTCATAAAAGTGTTAATAACTTTCAGAGGAATTGATGTAATTATTATTTACTTTGTTTTAATTGCCCAATCAAGGCTGTCAATAAAATTATCAGTTCACCAATAAAATAATTCATTTAAACTGGAAGTTTATTTGAACTCCCACATTGGGGCCATTTTGTAGAAGCATTTTTTGTCGGTTTGTGACTTACATGTCCTAATTACAGCTTATTCAAGCTATAGCTACGGCATTTTGGCCGCAAACCATCCATTGCACATGATACTGGCCATAAATTTTGCAAATTAACGCTGTTTAAATTCAAAGCAGAATTTCCTGTCAGATTCATTTGACAGGGCCAAAGGAGTGATTGGAAGGGGGCCAGCAATTGGTCAATTTATAAGGTTGGATACCTGGTTAGTTCACTTGAGCAGGAAGTGATTGCTCTATATTTGTCTGTTTATGGGCTAGTATGTGCACAATTACAAAAGTAATCTTTAAACCTATTACCAGACAACAAAATTTTAGACTAGTTCAAATTGTAATGAGGTGCAGACCACTTTCATGTTTATGTTTGAGCATTTAACCCTTTCCTTTTTAATTCCTGGTTTTTACGATCTGTGGTTTTTAGCTCTACTGGACGAAGGCCACTAGAGCTATAGCGATGGCTTATTCCCGTCCGGCGTCCGTGCGTCCGTCCGTTAAACTTTTCCTCGTTTACGCGATAAAGTCCACAGTTTTCATCGGATTCTCTTCAAACTTTCACAGAATGATTGTACCATCATAAGGATCATTCCTTTCGAAATTGGGTCAGATCCGTCAAGAAACACGGGAAAAGGGGCCTAATTAAAACTTAATTAAAAAATCTTCGTTTACGCGATAAAGTCCACAGTTTTCATCGGATTCTCTTCAAACTTTCACAGAATGATTGTACCATCATAAGGATCGTTCCTTTCAAAAATGGGTATGATCCGTCAAGAAACACGGGAAAAGGGGCCTTATGAAAATTTAATTAAAAATTAAATTAAAAATCCTCGTTTACGCGATAAAAGTCCGCAGTTTTCATCGGATTCTCTTCAAACTTTCTCAGAATGATTGAAACATCATAAGGATCGTTCCTTTCGAAAATGGGTATGATCCGTCAAGAAACACGGGAAAAGGGGCCTTATGAAAATTTAATTAAAAAACCTCGTTTACGTGATAAAATCCACAGTTCTCATCAGATTCTCTTCAAACTTTCACAGAATGATTGTACCAACATAAGGATGGTTCCTTTCGAAATTTGGTATGATCCGTCAAGAAACACGGGAAAAGGGGCCTTATGAAAATTTAATTAAAAATTCAATTAAAAATCCTTGTTTACATGATAAAGTCCACAGTTTTCATCGGATTCTCTTCAAACTTTCTCAGAATGATTGTTCCAACATAAGGATCATTCCTTTTAAAAATGGGTATGATCCGTCAAGAAACACGGGAAAAGGGGCCTTATGAAAATTTAATTAAAAATTAAATTAAAAATCCTCGTTTACGCGATAAAAGTCCGCAGTTTTCATCGGATTCTCTTCAAACTTTCTCAGAATGATTGAAACATCATAAGGATCGTTCCTTTCGAAAATGGGTATGATCCGTCAAGAAACACGGGAAAAGGGGCCTTATGAAAATTTAATTAAAAAACCTCGTTTACGTGATAAAGTCCACAGTTCTCATCAGATTCTCTTCAAACTTTCACAGAATGATTGTACCAACATAAGGATGGTTCCTTTCGAAATTTGGTATGATCCGTCAAGAAACACGGGAAAAGGGGCCTTATGAAAATTTAATTAAAAATTCAATTAAAAATCCTTGTTTACATGATAAAGTCCACAGTTTTCATCGGATTCTCTTCAAACTTTCTCAGAATGATTGTTCCAACATAAGGATCGTTCCTTTTGAAAATGGGTCTGATTTGTCAAGAAACACGGGAAAAGGGGCCTTATGAAAATTTAATAAATAATCCTCGTTTATGCGATAGAGTCCACAGTTTTCATTGGATTCTCTTCAAACTTTCTCAGAATGATTGTACCATCATAAGGATCGTTCCTTTCGAAATTGGGTATGATCTGTCAAGAAACATGGGAAAAGGGGCCTTATGAAAATTCAATTAAAAACTCCAGTAAAAATCCTCGTTTACGTAATAGAGTCCACAGTTTTCTTCGGATTCCTATCAAACTTTCTCAGAAATATTGTACAAACATAAGGATCGTTCCTTTCGAAAATGGGTCTGATCTGTCATGAAACAGGGGAAAAGGGGCCTTATGAAAATTTAATTAAAAAATTCTTGTTAACACTCTGGAGTCAATAGTTTTCATTGGATTCCCTTCAAACTTTCACAGAATGATTGTACTATCATAAGGATTATTCCTTTTGAAATTTGGTATGATCATTCAAGAAACACAGGAAAAAGGGGCCTTATGAAATGTTTAATAAAAAATTCTCATTAATAATCTAGAGCCAACAATTTACAACGGATTCTCTTCAAACTTTGACAGAATGATTGTACCATCATAAGGATTGTACCTTTTGGAATCGGATATGATTCCTCAAGAAACATGGGAAAAGGGGCCTTATTAAAATTTAATTCAAAGATCTTTGTTAACACCCTAGAGTCCACAGTTTTCATCTGATTGACTTCAAACTTTCACAGAATGATTGTACCATCATAAGACTTGTTCCTTTCAAAATTTGGTATGATCAGTCAAGGACCACGGGAAAAAGGGGCCCGATTAAAACTGGATTGAAAAAGTCCTCGTAAACACAATAGAGTTCATAGTTTTCAACAAATTCTCTTCAAACATCCCCAGATTGATTATTAAATTAAATGGCTTGTTCCTTTCGGAAGTAGGTTTGATCCATCAAGTTTCATGGGAAAAGGGGCCCTATGAAAATTTAATAAAAAAAATCTTAGTTAACATGTAATGGCCCTAGATTTCACCTGATTGACTTCAAACTTTCACATAATGATTGTACCATCATAGGGATTGTTCCTTTCAAATTGGGTCTGATCCATTGAGAAACATAGGAAAAGGGGCCTTAGGAAAATTCAATTAAAAAAATCTTAATTAATGCTTGTAAGTCCACAGATGAGATGGGGTTGTCTTTATACTCAAACAGAATAATTATACTTTTGTAAGAAGAGTTCCCTTTGGAATTTGTTCAGATCCATCAAGTAACATGGGAAAAGGGGCTATATGAAAATTCAATTAATAAAACCCTGTTAACACAATAAAGCCCACAGCTTTGATCAGATTTTGTTGAAACTTTCACAGAATGATTGGAAGGTCATAACTATCATTCTTTTCATAACAGGGTTTGAACTGTCAAGAAGCACAGGAAAAGGGGCCTTATGAAAATTTCATTCATAAATCCTTGTTACCAAGTCCAGAGCTTTCACAGAATGTTTGTACCATCATAAGGATTGTTTCTTTCCAAATTGGGCCTGATCTGTCTAGTATCATAGGAAAAGGGGCTCTATGAAAAAGTATTACCAAATACTCATAAACACAACAATGCCCTCAGTCTTTATCAGAATCTCTTCAAACTTTAATAGAATGATTGTACCATCATTTGGATTGTTCCTTTGTAAATTAGGTCTGATTGGTTAAGTGACACAAGAAAAGGGACCTTTTAAAAATTCTATTACAAAACATCATTATTACAATAAAGTCCTCAGTCTTTATCATTTTCTTCAAACTATCATTAGGATTGTTCCTTTGTACATTGAGTCTGATTTGTTAAGTTTCACAGAAAAAGGGGCCTTATGAAAATTTAGTTACAAAAATTCTTGACGCAATTCAGTCCACTGTTTTCATTGATTCTCTTTAACTTTTAAAGAATGATTCTACCTTCATTAGAATTGTTCCTTTTGAAATTTGGTTTGTTCTGTAAAGTATCATGAGAAAAGGGGCCCTATGAATATTTCACTATAAACTCATTAACACAATAAATTCCACAGATTAAACAGATTGATTGTACCATCATTCCAATTGTTGATTTTGACTGTGGATCTGACTATAGCAAGGGTCACATAAAAAGGGGCCTTATGAAAAACTTTTTTAAATATTCTGGTTAACACAATGATGTCCCTTGATTGCACCGGATTCACTTCAAAATTTCACAGAATGATTGTACAAATACTTAGATGGTTCTTTTCAGAACTGGGTACAATCCATCAAGTATCATGTAAAAAGGGGCCATATGATTTTTTTTTTTTAAATATTCTAGTAAACATAATGAATTTCCAATATTTCATCGGATTCACTTTTAACTTTCATAGAATGATAAAACCAACAGTAAAATATCACGGGAAAAGGGGCCCTATGAGAACTTGAATTTAATATCTTTGTTAACACAATAAAGTCAACAGTTTTATTGGATTCTCTTCAAAGATGCATGGAATAATTGTGGCATTTGAAACACAGGAAAAGGGGCCTTACTGATTATCATTCAAAACATTCTTGTGTATGTGATAAAGATCACAATCATTATCAAATTGTCTTTTAAATTTCACAGGACAATTGTTGGATTGTAAGGAAAGTTCCTTTTGGAATGAAATTGATCCATCAGAAAACACAGGAAAAGGGGCCTTATTGATTTACATTCAAAACAATCCTGTTTATGTGATAAAGTCCACAATTATTGTCTGATTCTGATGAAATATTCACAGAATGATTGTAGGGTCATAAGGTAACTTTCTTTTGGAAATGGAGTGGATCCGTCATGAAACATGGGAAAAGGGGCCTTGAGGATTGTTGCTTAAAATGATAAAGGGGATAAAGCCCCCTTTTTTTCCTTTATGCATTCTTCTTTGAGCAATTAACTTCCTTAAATACCAGATTTCTTTAACGGAAATCTTGATAACCAGTAGAGCGTCTCAGGCCCTCATGGGCCTCTTGTTTTATATTTGAGAAAACATTGTAGAAAAAGAAGCATTTTTTTATAACAAGCAATGTCTTCTTTTACCACAATATTTTCTACCCTACTGAATGGTCATTATTTTTTTTAATTAAATCCTTTTTTAATTTTCGTCTGCAAAACCTTTGAATTTTGGCAGCTCTAAAAGTTTTTAAAGTAGAGAAGAGTTAAGTCTTTTGCCCTAGTGTAAAATCAACACTATGGGAGATGTATTTTGTGTATTATTGTTGCAACATTTCAAGATAGGTATCTTTTAATTTGAGAAATAAAAAGGTTGGATATCTTCACTTACAATGGTTACAAGATCTAAAGATAGTATCTTTGAATATTAGGTGTTTAAGCTGTTACGGAGGTATGAAAATAGATACATAACGAAATAAATAATCTTTGTTTTCATTGCTAAATCCCTTTGGTTTTGGTCCGACTGGCCTTTTGTTGCGACTTTGCATCTGCCATTCATCTTTTCCTCAGAAACTACTGGATGGATTTCAACAGGAGTTGTTTCAGAAGTATAGTAAAATCTGCCCTGATATTTTGTGTTTTTGTTATCATTGAATGATATTTTGTGTATTTATCATCGATCTACCAGTTCAGAAATTGATATTTTTTTCCAAATAATTAGAGACCACAAAGCACCTGGCTAGACACATTGTCTACTATAAAGGCATTTGTAACACTCTGAAAAGGCAATTGAGCCTTATTTGTTTTCATATAATCTCCAATCTTCTTCTTGCTTTTTTTTTATCAAATATAGAATGAATAATTCTTGAAAATAATCATGAAAATGTCAAAGTAAGAGGGCCATTGGCCCTAAAGTGCTCACGTAAGTTGATGACTGCTTAACCCATTCTCAATTAATCCCCCCTTTTACGCCCCTGAAGGAAAGCTAAAAAACATTGCGGAAAATGAAGACATTGCTTGTATCAAGTATCCACAATGTTTTCTATCAAAAAATCCGAAAAAAAATTAATTTCCATCAACTTGAAATTGTCGTCTTCAGCTTCTTTCAATTTGGACCAGTCTAAAATTGTGATGTGTGGGAATCGGTTAAAGGGAGGTATCGATGATTCTGAAACCTAGATAAGAAAAATTTCCAAGAAATACGCTCAAACAGAAGCTAAACACTTAAATTGAGTCAGATATTGTCTTTGGTGTAATATGATATCAGAAACGTTCAGCGGAATTCCAGTTTTTTTTAAGTTGTCATGGAATTTGGTTGTTGACACCGCATGACCTCATTTGCATATGACCCAAAGTCAACGGAAGGTAATTAATTGACAAGCGAAAGGACCAATGTCCTTAATCATGTCACACTATATGGTTAGTGCAAAACTACAGTAAGTGTCTACATTCTTATTGACCCTTACGGCAGTTTTGATTAATCTTTACATAATTAGAGAAAGGCTAGCGAACATAACTCCTGATGATATAGGTTTGAGCCAATTCATACTATATGCGGGATTCCAACAGTTATACGTACCTCGTGAATTACCCAGTATTCTTTGCAACTTTCTCAGCTTAATCTAAACATAGCTTAACAGCCTAAGAAGGCTATGGAAGAAATATCCTGGATTATTAGCTCCATTGGCTGCAAGCCTGAGAGCTATTATCATGGCGTGGTGCCCGTCGTGCGTGCGTCCATCAGGTCGTCTGTCTGTCTTTTCCTTAAAAATCTCCTCAGAAAGTACTGAACAGATTTCAACCAAATTTCACAGAAACGATCCTTTGGTGACCCTCTATCAGATTTCTTCAAAGAATTTTGATTGGATGAAAAATATTGCTTTAAAGGGGGGGGGGGGGGTAATTTCCATATATGGTGAAGCCTTTGAAAATATTCTTATCACAAACTATTAGATGCATTTCAACCAAACTTTACACGGATGATCCTTGGGTAAATATTTCTTTATCAAAAGTTTATGAAAAATATGGCTTCAATGGGCGGGACTTATTTCTATATAAGCTGAAAGCTTTTAAATCATCTACTCAGAAACCAGTCATTGGAATTCAACCAAGTTCCACAGAAATGATCCTTTAGTGATCCTTTATCAGATTCATTCAGAGAATTTTGATCAAATGAAAAACTTGGCTTTAAAGGTAGGTATCGATGTTTTTTCATGTCACAGATTTTAATCATTTTATTTCCTCTCATATACTATTTGAATACAATATTTCAAAAAGTAGATCTAGTTTTTCAAAAGTCTGAGGTCGCTCATCAGATAAAATCAGGGTATTTCCCTAATAGCATACGTAGGCTACTAATCTGTTTTTAGATTAATCCGAGACAGCAGCAAAGAATATAGGGTCATTCACGTGGTGCGAATAACTTGATAACCGTTGAAACCTTGCATTAAGTTTATATTACATCAAACCAACGTCATCGTTACGTCATCAGGAGTTATGTTCGCTAGCCGGTCTTTAATTCTGTAAAGATAAGTCCAAAACTGTCGTAACCATTATTACGAATATAAACACTTACCATAGTTTTGCGCTTACCCTTTCGTGTGACCTGATTTAGGATGTTGGCTGTTTCGCTAGTAAATTTGTTACCTTCATTTTCTTGGGGTCATATGCAAATGAGGTCATTCGATGTCGACAACCGAATTCCGTGATATCTAAAAATAACCTGGAATTTCGCTGAACCTTTCCGATATAACCACAAAAGACCATTGTATGCCTATTAGGTTTCCAACAAGACAATACCTGAATCACCTTAAAGTATTAAATATTCGTTTGAGTGTATTTTTCGGCGCTTGGTATTTTTTTCTTATCTAGGATTCAGAAACATCGATACCTCCCTTTAATGGGCGGGGCTAGTAACCATATTTGGTAAAAGCTTTGTAATTCTTTTTCTCAGAAACCAGTTGATGGATTATAACCAAATTTTACCTGATTGGTTGTTAGGCTACCCTTTATCAGACGATGAAAAAGAATTTTAATTGGATGAAAAATATGGCTTTAGTAGGCAGGCTTTATTTCTATATATGGTTTATACTGAAAATGGAAAGTTGATGGATTTCAACTAAAGTTCACAGGAATTATCCTCAGATGACTGTTTGTCGTATTCCTTCATAAGATTTTGCTTGGTTAGCTTGGCTATTATGGTTATGGCTTATGTCCATATATGTTATACAGTGAAATTTGTTAATACCTTTTCTCACCGAGTAAATGAATTATTTATAACTTAATTTGACAATGAAAAGTTTGAAATGCTTCTCTATAAGTATTTCAAAGATTTCATTGACTTAGATTTAATTTCTTTATATTCAGTTTATATTAGATTCTTGTACATTCATGCCTGTGGAGTGATAAAGCTCTCAGGCGCCTCTAATTCTGATAAACGATCTCTGATTTTCGCAAAACTACTTTTCAGAATATTGTTTTAAAACAGTATATGAGAGGGAATAATAATAACCAAAATCTGTGACATGGAAAAAACATCGATACCTACCTTTAAGTTAAAAAAAAGCTAGAGTGACCTAATTTTGGCCGAAAGTGACCTGTTTGAGGACCTGTTATCAAATCTTGTTTGAGAAATCTATTCCTAAAAAGTTTCAAGGTATTTGTGCCAGAAAGGTAGCATGTAAATTATTAACAAGATTTTCTAAGATTTGACCTAGCTATCTAGTATTTTACCCCATGTGACCCAATGTCAATTTTAAGATTTTTATGTAGAAAAACATTCTTTTCAAATAACAAGTCACTTGAGCCAAAATTGGTGCATAAAGGGTTATTGCAAGATTAGATCTTTGACATAAAGTGACCCGAATTCGAACATGGTTTACATAGTCTAAAGTCAGACATTCTGACCAAATATCAAATCAAAAAGACTAAAATATGGCCTATGGAGTGTAAACAAGGTATTTCTAAGATTTGACCTAGTTTTCAATCCAATGTGACCAGAATTCGAACTTTGCGGAGATACCATGGATACAAAAAATCTTGAAATATATCAAATTAATTGAGCCCAACAAAGATTGATTGAATTGGGGTTGATGTCACTGTTAACAGTACTTCAGTCGTATCACGGCGGCTGGAGCATCTAACCGTGGATTCCTTGTATTTCTCACACCAATACTACCACCACATCCTTTCCGAGGCTCCAGCTGCTTGTCCCACTTAGGCTTACGATTATCCACCCATTGGCGGAAGACTAATGTCGGAAAGGATAGTCGCTGTTGCCGATACCCCATGAATAAGAGTCCTAAAATGTACCCTCTCGAGTGTACACTAGGTATTCAAAGATTTGACTTGGAGACCCCCTTTTTTACCCATGTGACCCAATATTGAGCTTGACCGAGATGTTATACAGACAAACATTCTGACCAAATATCAAGACATTTGAGGTAAACATGATACATCTACAGTGCATACAAGTTTTTCTTAGATTTAAAAGACAACTACAAAAGCACGCTTTGAGCTCAGGTGAACAAAACATGAATTTGTCCTAAACTAAAGGGTTAAATTATACCTCTTGTTGTTTTAGGCTAGTTTTAGAACTTTCATTAATTAAAAGATGTTCTTTAACCTGGGAGTTTATAAAATGGAAAACCGGTAAAACATTTTTAAATCTCTTTGGATAAAATTTAGTCGTAGGAGATATTCAATATTCTGAATTATCTAAAACGCTAACAATGGGCATAACTTTTGAATGACGATGGAAATATCTGACATATCTCACATGTACAATTCTTGTGACAAGTTGATTGATTGAATGGGGTTTAACGCCACTTTTAACAGTGTTTCAAGACATTTTCAAGAAATTAAAGGTCACGATAATCTTTCAATGTCAAGGTCACATATCAATGACATTAATTCCAAAACATTTAAGACTTTTACACTCAGTTATTTGACCTGTCACTTCATTATCTTTCGTTATTTGTCGATGATTTACACGGAGTCATATACCAAATCTTACTTTTAAGTCATATTTTATTTTTTATTTTTTTTTTTTTTTTTTTTTCGAAGGGATTCGATATGTAGCGCAGTGGTCTAAACCGCCTCTCTTTTCAATATCCATTACTTGTGGATCCGAGCTCGAATCATCATGCAGACCGACATAATCAATAGGTTTATTCCCGATTCTCCCACATTTGAAAATATCGATAAAAAGTCGATACAGGTAAGGTGTGAGATAATCCCTGCCTGGGGCTAAATAACTGTTAAGTTCTAAAACCCTATTCTACAAGAGATTCAAATCGAAATTATGGATTTCGAATCAGGAATCCGTTTTAACGTATGCCATACAATGTCCCTTTATTGATGGCAGAAGAGAAGTGAGATCATTGTGATTAATGGAACATTTACTTAGAACAAGCAATTACCCCCTTTCTCACACCATTTCATAAGCTATCTGGCAGTTAATCTTCTTTCCAGACAACCATTTTATCTATTTCTCAAGAATGAATCAGCAATGAGCAATGGTATGATTAATTTTGGGAAAGATAACAGTTCTAGCATAATGCTAACCGGGATTGATTAAGCAGTAAAAATAAAGTAAGGTAAAAGGATCATTTCATACTTAACACACTGATTCGACCTTGTAATTCTGTGGTCAATGAAATAGTGGGGGAAAAAGATTGGTGTAGAATTGTGTATCGAAGAGAAACTTAGTCTATACCGATTCCGTTGTTGTTTCTGAATCTTGGTCATTCTACCTTACTTTGTCACAAAAAAGAATTCTTTTTTTACGAACAAACAGCTTTACAAATGGAAAGACGGACAAAATACCCCGTACCCTTTGGTATAAAATTGAAAAAATAATCCATATAAGTTTAGTTTTAATGTACGTATGCATTTCATTTATTTGACTCGAATCAAAAGGCATCTGATTATTGAAATGCTCGTATTCAGTTTATTTCCTGTTCCTTTATTTTTTGTAGATTTCATCGTTTTGTTCAAGTACAGTTGTTTAGAAGGAAACCTTATCAATATCCAAATTTTTCAACACATGTATGTACAAAGTTTGTTAGAAGGCAATTATCTCTATATCTATAAACGCAAGAGATACGAAGCTGCATCAGCAAACTGGACCAGTATCATAATCTCTTCATTGATTTAGTCTTTCAGGGAAGCATAGCGCTTGTCGGACTGGTGATACTTCCTTCTCTTCAAAGGTCTTGTTCCTCCAACAGCGCGTCGGACCAATCTATGGAAATCTTCGTCTGTTCTGTATAGGTTAGTCGGCCCAAAGCTATGTACCTTTCACCATATTCAGTGTGTACAGTGAAAGAAGCCGGCTTTGACGTCGGCATCAGGAAACAATCGGCTTAATGAGGTTGTCTTTCTCCACTAGGAAGGTATCACCAGCGGCTGTGTAGTTTCTGTTGGGGTTCAGCTGTGACTATGACTTGTGCTTGGTTCTAATGTTGACTGATTTATTATTTAATTCAGGTTTCATTTTTGATTTCACGCCAGAATTACAGGTTTAGACATAATTATCAATTAAACTTTGGTGGTTTTATTTCGGCCAATTAAATGAATTTGTCTATACATGTAATACACAAATACATATGGAACACAATTTGAACCTAAATGTAATCACACTTTTTCCCTCACCCCCTTCTTCCAACCAGGTAAATGGTATTATTGGATTTTCAAATGTGGGAGAATCGGGAAGACACCAATCAATGGTTTCAATTTCAGGGTTGCCCTTTTCTTTTTTGAAACGCGCGAAACTTCATTTGAAAATGTATATTTTTGTTATTTCTATATTTTTCTTCTCTTTTCTATAATCACCACCATTATTTTCTTTCAATCGTTTAATTCGGTTATTTTCACCAGATAATTCAATATGGATCATTTGAATATGTACATTTTTTGTTATTTCTATATTTTTCTGCTGTTTTCTATAATCACCATTATTTTCTTTCAATTCGGTTATTTTCACCAGACAATTCAATATGCAGTCGACAGTTGGAGGCCAAAATCTTGTAACAACAGCTTAGATAAGGAGACCATATTATTAGAAAATGGCTGATTCGAAATGTGAAGTTCGTTTATGGCTTTAATTCGAATTTTTATTTTATCCGGGTTTAATATTTGAACTTATGCACAATGGTAAAATTATACGAACGTATGGTTCCTTCAATGATCATTCTGTGTAAGTTTCAACAAATCTGATCAAAGCTGTGGGCTTCATTGTGTTAACAGGGAGTTTTTAAATTAGATTTTCATAAAGCCCCATTTTCTAATGTTACTTGGTGGATCTAAACCAATTACAAAGGGAACTATACTTACAAAAGTATAATTATTCTGTTTGAGTATGAAGACAACCCTATGAAATCTGTGGACTTTACAAGCACTTATTTAATTTTTTTATTAAAGTTCACATGGCCCCTGTTCTTATGTTTCTCGATGGATCAGACCCAATTTGAAAGCAACAATATTTTGATGGTAAATCATTCTCGATAATCCGCCGAAAAGCATTTACGAATAATCAATACCCTTCATTCAGTATGTCAAACGTTTGATAGCATTTCTACATCCTTAACGTAGGATTACACCTATTTTTTGTTGACCATACCGTATATCAGTGGAGGGGTTGGAGAGTTAAATAATACGTTAACGAAAAAGCAGATTTAATCAATATACTCAGTACTCAGATCAAAAACTTGTAACTATAGTTTATCGAAGCTGTAGTTACGATGTTTGTGGTCACTCTCTAAATATTAATGTGCTACAAAAGTTGTATAACAAAGTATAAAAACCCATCATCAAACATCTCGATATATATGCGTTAAAATGCCCTTTTAGTGCCCATGTTCTATATTTACAGTTTCCGTTGTTTTCCCCCAGATAAATACAAATCCAGAATAAGATTTTTCAAAAAAAAACCAACAAAAAAACAACAACAACAACAAACCGAATGAAGTCTGTAGGGAGATATTAATTGGGGTCTCTCCATCCATAATGAAAGTTTAAATAAAATCTTTGCTCTAGATTTTAATCATTCTATAAGATGCGTCAATATGAATGAATAGAGCAAACAACAAATTAGTCTTCCCTTCATAATTATGTCTATTGAAAAAATAAACCTTAGATTTATCAAGGTCAAACAAACAGAAAAGCATAGACTTAGATCAGCCAGGTACAATTTGCACGAAATGGACATTTTCCAGGGAATTAGGATGCTGTTACTTGCAGGACCAATGTCTGTCTTAAAATGCGAATGTTTCTTGTTGTTAACTGCAATTTCTTCATTTCCTATGTTTCTATAGAAAAGGGTCTTTTTATATACTTACCCCTTTTGAAAATGTCAATAATTTAAGAATGAGGTGACCTAGAGTAATGCAATTTAATACAATTGTTGCCCTTGACCGAGGAAGTGCCCTGTTGTTTTTTTGGTCATGAAGGTTAAAAGTGAAGGTCACAACTGAACTTTGTTCTAGAGCCGTTAATGCAACCGCCACAAAGCTTAAAAGCGCTTGTGGGGATTATTAACACTGTGTATAACCGTAAAGTGAGCCAAATCGGAAGTGACACAGACTGTACGCTAAATATTTCACTAGTGAGACTTAACAGTTTAACGGGTGTAAATTTCTCAGTCGAGGTAAATTTTAGACTTCAAGACGGATTTAAACACGGTTTTCGATAATAAATTGCGAAATGAACGCATGTTTCATGTCTGTTTTACATTTTATTGTGTAACGGTGTTTCTATCCGCATAACGAAATTAATCACAGGCAATCAGCGAGTTTTATTTTTTTGTCCGAGTATGCGAATTATTTTTCTCCGGTAAAGTATGTTTTGAGGCAGATTGCAAAGAGTTCCACTAGTAAAATGACATTATTGTCTTTAGTAATGAAAACCTCGAGCTCCGTTTGGTGAAAATTCCCTGAATATTTAAATGATATCCTTGTGAAAAGAAACACCCTGCCTAGAGCAACTGTACGAACAGTAACATATGCATGTTTCGTGTCTGTACGATTAAGTCCGAAAGTCTGTACGATTAGTTCGAAAAAGATAGCCGCATTAAGTCAACTGTTAACTGTAAATTTCTTAAATTGGAGACGTTTAGATGCAACGTTTTCCATGTGTTTGTATATCGTATTTACCGTTTATAAAAAAATTACTCAGTGATTCCCATGTGTTTGAGGTTCACTGAATGTTTACTAGGATTGTGTATCTTATTCTCTGAATCGACACTTGTCATATATTTATATAAAAAAAAACGACAATACACGAGGAAAGAGAGTGACCGTGCTCATTGGGCCCAATGTTTTAAACATTTATAATCAAAGTCCATTACGAAAAACACGCCTATACAATATGCAGTAAATTTTTCAGCTGTAAAAAATGAAAATTTTCCGTTGTTTCTGTTTTTTGGCAATGTTAACTTTTTTAGTCAGACCCCTCTTGGGAGTGTGGACCCCCTCTGGGAAAAGTTTCTGGATAAGCGCTTGTTTAATACTAGGACTTCTGTGAGGTGCGTCTAAGGTGAAAGAATTGGAGAAATATGAATCATGTAATTTTTGCAGACCCGATCAAACATAAAGTCAACAGACGCAAACTGATCACAATGTCCTGTTCGAGATGTGGAAATTATGCAGTTAGGTTGTCCAGGCTGCTCTGACTGGCGGGATAAGCTGATAATCTGTACGACAGCCGTGCGAACAGTCTCAATCGGGCTGCACTTCATTTACACACACGTCCAATTTTGCGATCTATAATGATATGCAAGGTTCAGCTGATTATATCGTATGGATTATGCTACTAGTGGCGCACCTCTAAATTGGCATAGTACATGTACTCCTCATAAAAACTTATGTACAGGGCTAAAATGCTTATCTCCCATATTAAGTTCAAAATATTCAATTAAGACCAAGTTCTGAAACCTTTATTTCTACAGCTATGCGTGCGATCGCAATCATTAGCACTACAATGACAAAAACTTTTGACATCAGTTCTTAGTTAAGTCTATTGTGTGTTTTTGATATAAACATGCCCACGGTTTCCTTGCCAAGCATATCCCCCAGGAATTCTATATTTACCTAAAGGCCCTCAAGAAAATATGGCATTGAGCTCCCTGGCAGATAAGAGGACCGCATGAGACTGGGACTCGTGCGAAATATGTTGCCCTCCTGATAAATAGCGATTTTAATAAAAATAATAATAATAATTATTATCATTAGTAGAAGTAGTAGTATAACTATTATTATATGCGGATCGCGGTTTACATCGACAAGCGGTTGACCAAGCTCGTTTTCCTATTTGTATTCACATAGTTTTAGCTACAAAGAAAGGAAATTAAAAAGAATTATGAAAAAAAGTCAGATAGAAGAACTAAAAGAAGCCCTAAAAGACAAATAAACCCCACGAGTTAGCTCGTATAACGGTATTATTATGTGAATATATATTTACAAAGGTTTATAGGATCCGCATTTGGCATTGTTGGCCTGCGAACCCAAAGGCTATCCAAATAAACAGGACAACAGATGAAATCAGCTGCCGGAAATTATATTTCAAACTGTCACTAATCGTACAGATTTTTCTGCGACCTCTGTCACCATTGATACTGTACGCATGTCACTAATTCGTACATTCAATCGGAAGACAGGGTTGCAATTCCTCGGTCGTACCCGGCTATATACAATGCATTGCTGGATAACATGGTATTGGTGTTCAAGAAATAAGATTTTACTATCCTTCTTCACAGGCTAGGTCACTCTTAATGCTCTCAGTTACGCATAATGACTTTGGATTAGTCAGTCCGACGGATCACATTAAAGAAAATGAGTGCTTCGTCGATTAAAGTATGGATTTTACCATAAAGTATACTCAATAACACAGAACGACACACAAACGAGAGACAAATAATATTAGCTCTTTCAAGTACCGAAAACCGCAATCCGTCTTACGGTCTAAATTTTACCTCGATTGAGAAATTTCCACCCGTTAGACTGTGTAGTCTCACTAGTGATATATTTAGCCTACAGTCAGTATCACTTCCGATTTGGCTCACTGTTCGGTTATACCTAGTGATTAAGTCCGCTTTGCGATAAATCTAGTTTGTTGATCTTCATATGCCATTTGCGAGTATCCCTGGCTATTTTCCAAGGCCGATTTATCTTTCACTATTTTCGCTGGAACTTTAAGGTTTCCTTTCTTTCCAATTCTCTTTATGCTTCGTGTGTGTGCGTGTGTATTTCCGTACAGACTCTTTGCATGCACACTTTTCCGCTTGCTTTATTGTAGAATGCCAAAGCAATACGAATAAATAAGACGAGGAAAACGCTTAACTACACGCAAAGCCAATTAGAGAAATCTGTAGAAGCTGTGAATAGTGCTTGGCTTTCTATCAAAAATCGGCCACAGCTTTCAAAGTCCCCAAGTCTACCATCGCCGACAGAATCAGCGGTAAACACCCCGTCGAAGTTCAGCGTGGCAGAACCCCTCATATTCCTACTTCTCTCGAAGGAAATATTGAAGATGTAGTGAAGATGTCTGCCCGGCGCGGAATCGGATTGAGCCGCAAGCAGGATCTTTTAAAGACCTATATCCTGTGCCAGGGACAAAACTGGAGGGAGGCTATGCCAAGTTTGTGGCGGGAAAAGACTGGTGGGAGGGAGTGAAACGTAGATATCCCGACGTTGATCTGGGGAAGCCCGAAAAACTCACAACGACATGGGCCAGAATGATTAATCAAGAGGTTATAAACAAGTATTTCAACGACTTAGAAACCATTATCGAGGGACTTGGGATCAAAGATAAACCAATGGCAATCTGGAACTGTGATGAAATCGGAATTTTTTTTAAACATACGCCAGTTAAGGTAGTTGCTGAGAGGGGGCATACATGTGTGAGTCGCACAAGCGCAAAGTCAACCACCATAACTGTAATAGCTTGTGTGTGCGATCCATGCCTCCAATGTTTGTTGTCAAGGGTAACACATCGAGACCCCTTCATAGATTTAAAACGGATGATGCACCAGAAGAGTCACGGTGGTTCTATAAAAGATATGGATGACTAAATCGGCGAAATTTGGTTAACTGAAGTCTTTTTGAAGTTTTGTGGGCCCGAACGACCTGAACTTTTGATACTAGATGGGCATGCATCCCATGAATCTTTAGGTCTTCTGATGAGAGCTAGGGAAGAAAACATACACATATTGGCTTTACCGTGATACACCACACACTGTCTTCTACTAGCTTCTAGATCGCCCCGTATTCGGTCCACTGAACAGATCTAACAATGAAGTTTGTTCGCAATTTCTTCAAGAAAATCCTCTCCGTCAGATCTCAAAGTGGACCTTTCCTGCATTATATAGGAAGGATGGGAAAGGGAGGTAATAGAGAGTAATATCTTGAGCGGTTTTCAGTCTTGTGAGATATTCCCGCTAAATTGGAATGCCATCCCTGCTGAAGCTTATGGCCAAAGTTAGCCAACGGATCGTCGAACAACAGCAGATGCAACAACTGTCGTTACAGCAGATGTAACCTCTGTTGTAACAACAGATGTAGCGCCTGTTTTAACTGAAGTTTCCGCACCTTATTTAAATTGTACACCCGGCTCTGAAGTCAAAATATCTATTACATTAGCAGAATCATTGACCACTTTTGGAGGAGATGCAGTACCTGCTGTAATAGCGGACGCGTCAGCTACTGTTACAACAGTTGTAGTATCCGCTCTAGCAGACAGCTCACAACATAGCCCATGCACAGACGCGTCATCGGCTTTAATTGGAGACCCCCTTTTATCCGACGCCGTGACTATCAGCTCTGCAGGTGATTCGGCTGTTGATTTTCTCGAAATAAGTGATGCGTCCCAGTTACTTGATTTGTTGTCAAACGGTGATGTAGAAGTTCATCAGCTTTATGGGAAAGATGAAAGCATTGCAGACATTTCGTCTGTAATGAATCCATCTTCTCTAATATCGCCCACAAGGTCGCTTGATTTACAAACAGACATCGAATTAATAACTTATTTCTTAGTCCTTCTTTAGGTCACCAAAGAAAAAAAACACAAAAAAGAAAGACAATAACTCCTCATCGACTCTTAACAAGTGATGATGTTTTGGCTGAAAAAAGTGAAAAAAAAAAAAATCAAAAAAGAAGCAAAGGCAAATAAAAAAAAGCAGGTGAAAAATTAAATCCGAAATGATTCAATCCACAACCATATAACTTTATATCGAACAGTCTTCGGGAACATTGAGAATAAAGCAGATTTTAACCGTAACAGGTAATTTTCTACTCTTTCCCCATGTTTCCGTTCATACATAATCATTGGAGTCATGAAAATAAGTGATCGTACAACTATCGCTTTGTGGATTGAGAAGTGTGTGTAAATATGTTGTCCTAGTTTGGAATTTAGCCCTTAAATTCTTCATTGCTGAAAAAATATTGCGAATAATAAGAACAAATTAACCCCTCTAGCGTAAGATTTTTTCTTAATCGCAGGTTTTGATATGTTAGATGTATTAAAAACACATGCCCACAAGTTTAAGTATTTGGTGTGTGTGCGTGTCTGTAAGATGATAAGTGATCCTCGAGAGACTATATCGATTTTACGTTTATCTGCACTTTACCCAATATTTAAATCTTCTTTAAATTAATCGACAGAAGTAGTAACGTTAGAGAGAATATAACCCTTCCATTGACATAAGCCTTGTATCTTAATTGATTCTTTTAAAAAACAAATTGGTGTCCGTATTTTCCCAACTGAAATTATTGTTTCCGTATTTTCCCTACCTGTGTCCGTATTTATCCTCCCGCGTCCGTACTTTGACTGATTTGGGTGGGTTGATTTAAACGAATTTCTGAAGTATCACGGACCTAGACAACCGTTTGTTGTCAGGATAAAGTCAGAGTAGAATAATGATCGAACAAATACACGCTGTTTCCGGTTTCAATTATTTCCATTGCGCATGCTATGAACACCGAAGCTATGAGATAGCAAAAATCGTCCGGATTTACCCGGATTGATTCGTTACATTTTCTTCAGAATTATCTTTTAATCAACTTTAGAAGTGAAATTATAAGGTAAAAATTATTATGGTACGAACAAAATTGTGTTAGAAAAAGGGGCAATTTGGTTTAAAATTTATAAACTTTTGGCCAAATATTTGATTGATGTTTATATATGGATTTATTTTCATTCTCGCTATTATTACTAAAATGTTTATCGCTTTTTTATCATGAGTAATTTCAAATTTGGATTTTGATATTTTGCACATATTCTTTTTTCCTTTTTTATAACCAGGATACAGTATCGGGGGAATGGGTAATCCTCTTTAGACTATAATGTTGTTATCATCGATAAGAGCATAAATCATTTTTTTCTTTTGCAAACTAACTTTGATCTTCATTTACCAATTTTTATATCATCTTTCGTTAATTCATTGGTTGTGATTGGTGATTATCAATCAAGATTAACGTCAATCAGTTTAAATGGATAATTGATTATGAATGATTTAAATTGAAGTATTTTCAAACCAAGTTGGAACACTTTAATAAGTTTGCTTTAGCTGAATGCTAATAATGGTTCAATTCTGAAAGATTGAAGAAACCAAAAAGGTATACAAAGGAAGATTCTAATTTTTCGTCATTAAACAACTATCAACTATAGACATTCTTTAAACGAAGAGAGGCAGTAGAAAGCTGTGCCTTGATGGCTTAATGTACACCTTGAAGCATGCTACGAAACAGAAGAACCAGTTGAGCTTACGCTGCGTTTAAATAACACACGTGGCAAGGCTGTAAAGCAATTCTTCAAGCAAACAAGGCAAATGAAGAGACTTCACTAACCAGAGAACACAACCACATCTCAGACAGAATTGCATCAGATGTTGAGAAAACCCGACATGACATGTAGGCAATATCCCAAACGCCAAACAAAACAACATTTGACACAGCTACAGTATCTGATGAAGTGAAAGCAAGATTACCAGAATCTGACTTCATCAAACGGATGCTGCGACGTGTTGAAACCAAACATCGACCTAAAGATCCACAGACTCTCCAACTAACTATCTAAGATCAATGGACATAAAATATCGAGAAGAATCCAACCATGTTCCTGCTATTAGACAATGGTCCAGAAACCGACGAGCGAGTCATAGTATTCTCCACTGGAAATCATGTTACAGAGACTACAAACTGTGATAAATGGTGTATGGATGGTACATTCACCGTGGCACCCAGCCTCTTTAGCCAGCTGTATGTCATCCAAGGATATATATCAATGGTGTATTCCTACCACTGGTGTACGCCCTACTGCAGAAGAAAACCCAGACAACCTATGAAACACTGTTAAGTATCCTGGAGCAAGCTGGTTGTGATCCATCAGCAATCATTGTGGACTTTGAACGTAGTGTTGAACTGGTCATTATAGCTGTGTTTGGCGATCATGTTACTGTCCAATTCTGTTTTTATCACCTTACGAAGTCTATATGACGAAAGATTCAGTCTCTTGAGCTTACACACAGATATAAGACTGACAACAACTTCAGGCTGTTTTGTGGGCAGCTTCATGCCCTTGCTTTCCTTTCACCTGACCAAGTGGAAGAAGGCACAGGGTATCCAAAGAAAACGCATTAGAAGAAGGAGATCCACTTCTACAGTACTTCGATTCCACCTTTGTGTCCGGCCAGCTACGACAACAAAGATACATAGGTATAGGTCGATCTTTATATATACCTTCTGCCATATCAGGACTATCATGGGCTCAGTATGACAATGGTTAATTGTTTGATTGTTGGTAAATTTTCTTTGTATTATGAAATAGTTGAATAAAGATAATACATAAAATGATATAATTTTCTTCTTTTTTTTCTCAATTATAATAATAATAATAACAACTTTGCGTTCAACACAGATCAACTTTACGACAACCCCGAAGATAAGAAATACACGCAGCTTAAGACAACATTATAAAATGAAGACTACTGCCTGTCAAATGTAATGGCCATCAATTTTTCGGGGGATAACAAAAGTATAGCTTAAAATAATTAATTGGAGGATTTACATATCTATTTGTGATTAATCAACAGAGACACAAATACATGTAATTGGGATCAAGTATTAAAAAGTTGTTTTTCCAGTCAAAACCGTCTTCAATGATGGTAACTCAAATAAAGGAACGCACAAAACTAACGATAATCAAAGAGATAAAATAGAAAGTGAAAAGAATGGTGATACACGGCATGATTGTGACGATGGATTTACAACATTAAAACGAAAACGGAGAAAAAGCTCTACTGACAGTAAAAAAGTCTGAAAACGTTAGTGAAAAAGAATATCATGACATGTCAACACACGATAAATTAACAGCTATGCTTAGACAGAAATAAGTGTATCAATAGAAACGTTGATGACAGTCCGATCCTTCACAATAAAGAACATAATATTGTCAGATTATGGCCCTCGACTGAGAGTCCTTGAGTATAAGTCTATTGACCTGGAAGCCAGATCTCGTTGGAATGACATCCCTTTCAACGAAATTACACAGTTAAAGGGCGAAAACTGCACTTGTTATTGAACGATTTTTGCTTGAACATCTAGGTATAGATGACTGCCCACAAATACCAAGTGCGTATCGCCTGGGGAAATTTAAACAAGATTCCATACGTCCATTCATCGTTTTTTCCATGATAATATGGACACTGTGAATATTTTATCCAAGGCAATAAGCTGAAAGTGTCAAAATTCAGCATCAAAAGATTACGGAAGCTTACGGAAGCTCGCAAACGAATATGGCCGGAGTACAAGCAACTCCGGGATTCCAATCCCGATAACAAGACAAGTTTCGTCTTTTAAGCCAAACTTGTCCCGAACGGACGCACAGTGGCCGACGAATTCCCCGAATGTAACCTACTCGTTCACTCGAGCAGGTCAAGACAACGAACTATGTAAGCCCCACTGATCAGTCAAAACAGTCGGCACGGGATCATAATATAAACACTCAAAGTGCTAACAAAACATAAACACTTAACAGTCTCGTCAAAATAAATTGCTGTCTGGCAATAAACATCATAGGCTAAGGCGAGCTGAATCTGAATCCCCACATCTGAACAGACGGCTTACTCACGTCCCGGCGATCCCAGTTCCAAGCAATGATTCAGCGATTCCAGCGACCATTGGACAATCCAGCTTCAGCACCAACATCGCCTGCCGCTAGTAAATAGTCACATCAAGGACCAAATACCATGTCTTTCAATCTGTGCCGGACAATAACCCCCACTAGGACAACGGGGGATAGGCTTCGTTTTTAGCTAGAAAAGCGTCAGCTTTGATAGCTCAGGTTAACAGACAAAACTGCGGTCGTCTCAAAGTTCAAGACACTGGAAGTTTAACCACTAAGTCCATTAAATACCCACGCCATAATAAGTAGTTCTTACGTATTTCAGAAATATTTCATCTCTGCATGCAAGCTCATCTCCTAGGTATTTTAGCTCACTTGAGAATATTGGTCTTCAAAAAAGTTGCAGTAGATAATTTTAAATTGTTGAAATTTCTAAATAATTATGTCCTTTGGTAGAAAACAATATGGAAAAAGAAGAAATTGCTAGTAACAAGCAATTTCTTCATTTTCCATATTGTTTTCTACCAAAAGACATAATTATTTAGAAATTTCAACAATTTAAAATTATCTACTGCAACTTTTTTGAAGATATTGTTTTTTACAACTTTTTTCTTGGGAGCGTTAGAAGGAGGGATTGTGGGGGAATGGGTTAACCTCTTTTCTTTTTTCATGATTACGTTTGAAAAGGAAGATTATTAAACAAAACAGTTCTTTTCAGAACTTTGATTAATCTAGATGGAAATGAACTCAAATTAGGATCTTTAAACGTGATGATCTCAAAAAGCGTCTGAATTACCCTGAATTTACCGAAATGTAAGTAATTAGAATATTTCCTGTCTTACACAGACATAGTCGATATTAAAAATTATGTCTCTAAAAACAGATGGTAATCCTATAAATGGGAATCAGGCGTTGGTTTTTATGATAAAGATAGCACATCCTTTTGTCAACATTTTGTTTAATGATTGAGAATACGCACGTTTGCTCTAAATTTCCAAAAAAGTTTTCTTATTATGACGAAATCATGATTAAGGCACACTATATATCCTCAAAAGAGCTCGCATTGTTTCAATGAAAAACATTTTTGATTTATAGAAAACGGAATTGATACATATTGCGACGAAAATAAAAGTGTATAACTGACAGGTGATACAAATAGTCGAGTAGGAACCATGCGCGACTTCGTAATCTCAGATCCCTTCTTAGTAAGAAGAAAGCCAGTCTATTCTCCACAAACATACTATTCTCAGGGAATTATCATTCGACCTTGAAAGAAATTCACATGACAAAAAAATCAAATACTAACGGCTTTAAAGTAATTGATATCTGCAAAACAACAATCTATTCATTTTTAATGTTAGATCGTTAAGAATAAAGAAGGAAAATTTACATGCAGAGATTCGTCAGTTATAGATTATGTTATTTCCAGAACAAATCGTACTTCATTTTTATCAGACTTTGACATTGTTTTTACCGATCATCTTTTTTCAGACGGCCATAATTTACTATTATTGAAATTAAATTTGCCCAGGTAATCTCCACTAGTGACCGATTTATCACTAGATTCCGGTTACGTAAAACCGGCCTGGAAATCCGGTATGCAATAAACATTTCCAAAAGAAAATATATACCGAATCGTTAAATAATATGATCAACCAATTACATACAAATACATACCCCAAATCTAAAATAACAATCGATTTATCACGAGCTAAATACAGACGTTCTTTGATAATTGACATTCCGTGCAACAAATAAAAACTGTTTTACTAAACAATACCCTAAAAAAAGGATGGTTCGGTCAAAAATGCTTTATAGCAAGAAAAATATAATAAAGCAAAAGAGGAGTACCAAAAGAGTAGATTCCCAGTGAATAAACAAAATCTAAAGTTAGCAAGTAAACAATACAAAAGGACAATCAATTTTTACACACCAAAAAATAATTAACAAAACCAAACAAACCAATTAAGGAGAATGAGTGATCAAAAGTCCCGTAAAATATTGGATTTATCCATACAAAAAGCCAAAGGACATCTTTCAATCAATTTTTCTTTGAACATTTTCAAGAAATAAACAAAAAAAGATATCAATCAGAACCGGAACATAGTTAAAAAACATTCCTGAACTCGATTCTAACTGAAAGCAAAATTAGCCGATGTATATCAAATTTTAAAAAAAAAAGTCCATTTGACAACATTCTAAATGAATACATTAAAACATCCAAATAAATCTTAGTAGTCTATTTAACTGCATTCTTAACACTGGGTTTATACCAAGGTCTTGGCTTAAAGGAATCAGGGTTCTCCCAAGAAATTTATGAAGGCGTTGTGGCAAATGCGCGGTATGTTGTCTGTAAATATCTTGGTATAACTATACATAATAAAGGTCATTAAAAGTGCTTTTTAGCTTGATTATTGGCATCTTGTCTTTTTTAATTGAGAGTTATTCTTGAATAATATTCTTCAACTTTTTAATAAATATAAGTTGATTTATCTACTCTGAGGCTTATTTTGATACCAACCAATTGTGACATTACTCAGCGTATTTTACCTCTCTATCCTATTTGTTAGAAAGGGCACTAAATTGTCCGATAAAAAAAGGATGAGAAAAGGAAAGATAATGAAAGAATATACCCAAAAGTCTCAAAGGAACAAGTAAAAAAAAGTGTCAACTGCTTGTCTATTAGATAGGATAAGCTTTTCATGCTTGGCCATTTTATCAAGTCTGTCGAAAAATCATATCCTTGAGGACTATTTAAAAAGGCATGGAGTGTTGGATTGAAAAAAATGCCCTTCAACAGAAAAAAAAAATAGAAATTATTATCAGTTATTTCAAAAATGAATTTATAAGGTTCCTGTGTGAAATACCTGGTTTCATTTTCAAATTTTGCATCTTGAAGAGCTCCATTAGATTCTCTGTGTAAAATTAGAAATGCTCATTATTTGCCAATTCAGAAGCCTTTGACTGTCTGACACTATAACTATTCTTCTAACGGTACTTTCAGCTCTTTGATTCCAATAATTTAATAAAAAAAAGTATAATATATCAGCAGTGTCCAATTTTAACCTTAATTCTCAAATTATAACATGAAACTTGATCAAATCTATATAAAAAAATTGTTTTTACTCTTCTCTTCTTTAAGTAATTTCAGCGCTTTGATTTTCAAAAGAGGATTTGTTTTCCAAATATTATAGACTAATTTATCTTTTCCTGATTCTAATTAATTATAAACCATTACTTTTTATAAAAAGAAATCCCTAGTTGGTCTAAGGCATTCTTTTCTTGAAGTGTTTTTAACACTTTGATTTTTATGGGGGTATTATTTCTTTTTGGACAAAAACATGAGAGGATGAGATATCATTTGATGATTACTAAAAGTATAATAATATTTTTCATCAAACTTTTAAAACAAATTTATCAAAAAATAGGTTGAACAAACCAGGGTACGAATGTTTGAGATAATACCCTCAATGATGGATAAAAAATAATTGGACATAATCCAAAAGATACACGTGTGTAATTATTAAACAGAGTTGAAAACAAGAGCTAAGTATAACTAGGATGGCTTCTATACAAATCTGTCTTTATTATTTTGGAAAATTCTCGAAAGGAAAAAAGATGGCGAAAAGGGTATGTTTTCACCGATAAATGTATGAAATAAATGACTCAATTAATCTTTCCCTCAAAAAATTAATTTTTAAACCACTATGGCTTTAGTTTGATAGTTGTCACATTAAATAACCACATATTTTACTTTTAACTAGGTCAATCTCGACCAAAGGGACAATTTTCCGAAACCGGGTCGCCATTTTGAATTCATTGTTTACATATTGGTACCCATCATCCTTGGTGACAGCGAGGTACCAGTGGGAAACGCGAGAAAAAAAAACAATAATCACCAATTAATAAGAGTGTAAGGGTCTTATCAATAGAGATGTTATGAAATACGTGGTATACTACTCTATAGATAAAGAGTCTGTCGTGTCCACGCTTCTGCAGCCAATTTTAATGGTTTGCTGGACCCTTTCTTCAGCTGAAAATAAAGCTGTATCGGTGACCAAATTTATGCGTATCGGCGATGTGAAGGCGTATCGGCAAACTCTCTTAATTTATAAAGGCGTATCGGGGCCGATGCGCCATAAGGCCTGGGGAGAACCCTGGGGATTATTATACCCATTTTGAACAAGAGGCCAATGAGGGCCAGAGACGCTCTTCTGGTAATCAAAATTTCCGTCAAAGAAATCTGATATTTAAGGAAGTTAATTACTCAAAGAAGAATGCACAAAAAAGAAAAGAAAAAAAAAACAAAAAAAAAAAACAGGACATCCCCTTTATTATTTTGAGCAACAATCCTCAAGGCCCCTTTTCGCATGTTTCATGACGGATCCACTCCATTGCCGAAAGGAAGTTACCTTATGACCCTTCAATCATCCTGTTTTAATCAGAATCTCACAATATTGATGGACTTTATCACATAAAAAGGATTGTTTTTAATGAAAATACATAAGACCCCTTTTCCTGTGTTTTCTGATGGATCAATTTCATTCCAAAAGGAACTTTCCTTACGACCCTACAATTGTCCTGTGAAATTTAAAAGCCAATTTAATTATGATTGCGATCTTCATCACATACACAAGAATGTTTTGAATGATAATCTGTAAGGCCCCCTTTCCTGTGTTTCGAATTCCACAATTATTTCATGCATCTTTGAAGAGAATCCGATAAAACTGTTGACTTTTTTGTGTTAACAAAGATATTAAAGGTCCCTTTTCCCATGATATTTTACTGTTGGTTTTATCATTCTGTGAAAGTTAAAAGTGAATCCGATAAAATATGGGGACTTCATTATGCTTACTAGAATATTTTTTAAAAAAATAACTCATATGGCCCTTTTTACATGATACTTGATGGATTGTACCCAATTCTAAAAAGAACCATTTAAGTGATTGTACAATCATTCTGTGAAATTTTAAAGTGAATCTGGTGAAACCAAGGGACATCATTGTGTTAACTAGAATATTTAAGAAAGTTTTTCATAAGGCCCCTTTTTATGCGACACTTGCCATAATCAGATCCACTGTCAAATCAAGAATTATAATGATGGTACAATCAATCTATGTAATATTTGGAATTCATTGTGTTAATTAGTTTATAGTGAAATTTTCATAGGGCCCCTTTTCCCATGATAATTTACAGAACAAACCAAAATTCAAAAGAAACAATTCTAATGAAGGTACAATAATTCTTTAGAAGTTAAAGAGAATCAATGAAAACAGTGGACTAAATTGTGTCAAGAATTTTTATAATAAAATATTCATAAGGCCCCCTTTTCTCATGAAACTTAACAAAAAAGACCCAATGTACAAAGGAACAATCCTAATGATAGATAGTTTGAAGAAAATGATAAAGACTTATTGAGGTAATAATGTTTTGTAATAAAATTTTCTTAAGGCCCCTTTTCTTGTGTCACTCAACAAATCAGACCCAATTTACAAAGGAACAATCCAAATGATTGTACAATCATTCTATAAAAGTTTGAAGAGATTCTAATAAAGACTGAGGACATTCTTGTGTTCATGAAAATTTGGTAATATTTTTTTCATATGATACTAGACAGATCAAGCCCAATTTGGAAAGAAACAATCCTAGTGATGGTACAAACATTCTGTGAAAGTTTGAACAGAATCCTGTGAAAACTGCGACTTTATCTTGGTGTAAAGATTTCAAAATAAAAATTTCTTGAGGCTCCTTTTCCTGTGATACTTTAGGGATCATGTCTCATGTCAGCATCAACAATCGTAATTATTGTACGATGATTCTGTGAAGGTTTGAAGAAAATCTAATGAAAGCTTTGGACTTGGTTACAAGGATTATAGATAGAATTCTCAAAAGGCCCCTATTCCCATGATACTAGACTGTTCAGGCATAATTTGAAAAGAAAGAATTCTCATGATGGAACAATCATTCTGTGAAAGTTTAAACAGAATCTGGTGAAAACTGTTGACTTTATTGAGGTACAAAGATTTTCAAACTGAATTTAATAATTCTCCTTTTCTGTGATACTTGACGGATCAGGTCTAGTGTCAACATCAAGAATCATCATTATTGTACAATTATTCTGTGAGTGTTTGAAGAAAATCCAATGAAAGCTCTTGACTTGTTAACAAGGATTTATATATGAAATTTTCATAAGGTCCCTTTTCCCGTGTTTCTTGACAGTTTAAACCCTGTTATGCAAAGAATGTTCGTTATGACCTTACAATCATTCTGTGAAAGTTTCAACAAGTTCTGATTAAAGATGTTGGATTCCTTGTGTTAGCATGGATTTTTAATTGAATTTTGATACAGCCCCTTTTCCTAAGTTTCTTGATGGATCTGAACCAATTCCAAAGGGACCTATACTTACAAAAGTATAATCATTCTGTATGAGTATAAAGACAACCCCATGAAATCTGTGGACTTAAAAGCATTAATTAAGATTTTTATTGAATTTTGCTAAGGCCCCTTTTCCTATATTTCTCGACGGATGAGACCCAATTTGAAAGGAACAATCCTTCTGATTGAACAATCATTCTCAGTAAGTTTGAGGTCGATCAGATGAAATCTAAGGCCATGATGTGTTGACTAAGATTTTTTTATAAAATTTTTATAAGGCCCCTTTTCCCATGGAACTTGATGGATCAAACCCACCTCCGAAAGGAACAATCCATTTAATGTAATAATCATTCTGTGAATGTTTGAAGAGAATTTGTTGAAAACTGTGGACTCTATTGTGTTAACGAGGATTTTTTAATCAAATTGTCATAAGGCCCCTTTTTCCCGTGGTCCTTGACTGATCATTCCCAATTTTCAAAGGAACAATCCTTATGATGGCACAAGCATTCTGTGAAAGTTTGAAGAGAATCCGATGAAAACTGTAGACTCTATAGTGTTAACAAAGATCTTACAATCAAATTTTAATTAGGCCCCACGTTTCTTGATGGATCATACCCAATTTTAAAGGAATGATCCTTATAATGGTGCAATCATTCTGTGAAAGTTTGAATAAATCCGATGAAAACTGTTTACTCTAGATTTTTATGGGGATTTTTTTTTTTCCATTTTCCAAAGTTCCATTTTCCTGTGTTTCTTGAAGGATCATTCCGAATCTGAAAGGTACAATCCTTATGATAGTACAATCATTCTGTGAAAGTTTGAAGAATATCCGATGAAAACTGTGGAGTCTAGAGTATTAACAAGGATTTCTTAATAGATTTTTCCATTGAATTTAAAAACGCCCCTTTTCCCGTGTTTCTTGACGGATCATATCCGATTCCGAACGGAACGATTCTTATGATCGTACAAACGTTCTTTGAAAGTTTGAATAGAATCTGATGAAAACAGTGGACTCTAAAGTGTTAACGAGGATTTTTATATTAAATTTTCATAAGGTCCCTTTTCCAGTTTTTGTTGACGGATCATACCTAATTTCGAAAGGAACGATCCATATGATGGCAAAATCATTCTGAGAAAGTTTGAAGAGAATCCAATGAAAACGGTCTACTCTAGAGCGTTAATTTTTTTTAACGGACTTTTTAATTAAATTTTCATATTGCCCTTTTCCCATGTTTCTTGACGTATCATACCCAATTTCGAAAGGAACGATCCTTATGTTGGTACAATCATTCAGTGTTGTATTTCACCAATGGGTGGATAATCGTAAATCGAACTTGGATAGCAGTTGAAGGCAAGGAAAGGATGTAGTGGTAGTACTGTTGTGAGAAATACCAAGAGTGCATTGTTAGGTGCTCCAACCGCCGCGATATGACTCAAATACTGTTAAAAGCGGCGTTAAACCCATTCATTCAATCAAAATATCATTCTGTGAAAGTTTGAATAGAATCTGATGAAAACTGTGGACTCTAGAGTGTTAACGAGGATTTTTATATTAAATTTTCATACGGCCCCCTTTTCCCGTGTTTCTTGACGGATCTGACCCAATTTCGAAAGGAACGATCCATATGATGGTACAATATTTTTGAGAAAGTTTGAAGAGAATCCAATTAAAACTGTGGACTCTAGAGTGTTAACGAAGATTATTAATAGACTTTTTAATCAAATTTCATAAGGCCCCTTTTCCCATGTTTCTTGACGGATCATATCAAATTTCGAAAGGAACGATCCTTATGTTTTTACAATCATTCTGAGAAAGTTTGAAGATAATCCGGTGAAAATTGTGGACTCTAGAGTGTTAACGAGGATTTTTCAATTAAATTTAAATTACCCCTTTTTCCAATGGTTCTTGACGGATCTGACCCAATTTTGAAAGGAACGATTATTATGTTGGTACAATCATTCTTCGAAAGTTTGAAGGGAATCCGATGAAAAGTGTGGACTCAAAGAGAGTTAACAAGGAAAAGTTTCACGGACGGACGACGCACGTTCGCCGGACGGGAAAAAGCCATCGCAATAAGTCTAGTAGCCGTCGGCCAGTAGAGCTAAAAATCAAAGCGCTGAAAGCTTGAGATTTGTGAACATGAGATATTTAACCTGGTCAGAAAAAGGTTGATGTTCAGATTATCGGCGGTATAATTTTCTACCAAAATTTATTGTCGATTATGCGCAGATCTGCCAAATTGTATGCTAGGGGACTCAAACTGCCCGCAATAATTTTCTTCCTGCTTTTGAGGTATGTGGCGATATCAATACTTGTATATATCGTTAAACAATTTTTCATCCGATTAAAATGCTTTGATTGAATCTTATTGTACTGCCTCACAAGGCGTTTATTTGTAGACAGTAACGATACAAACCGTAAAAACTGAAAATACAAAACAAAACTTAGAATCCTATAATATGTGACTAATCAATTTAGATTGGTTCAATATAGCACACCTGATACAGGTAGAAAAATACCATTAAAGTGACGAGATATACGACTTCTTTTCCTACGATATTTTACATACTAAGAATTATTTATCTTTATCGTCTTTATACTTACTTGAAAATACTGATACATATATATAGGAGAAGCTTGTAACATTAATTAAGGAGATGCTTGTAACATTAATGACATAAGTCCATTAACTTTACAAAAATGATTGGAGTCCTATTCTACCTTATTTCCGGGAATTATAAAATGAGCGAAAATGATCTGGTGCGAATGGCCATTTCTGCTATAAACGAAACAGAGAGCAGATCTTCTTAAACTCCCATACTTATTCAAGGAAAATTACTTGAAATATCAAAGGGAAGACAGTTTACTTACATCCTGGTATTTGAGATGAGAAAAGGTGACATAAGCGTTCCGAAATTTCATACGATTAAACATGGCGTGCATGCGTTCAATTCTGTTCTGTTGTCAGAAAGTAAAAACGGTTCTTCTGACAAATATTTAAACATAAGGACCACGATGGTCCTATATCGCTCCCCTGAGTATTATTGCTTAATGCTTTATGATTTAAACAAAGTATTATTTTGGAGAATATTTTTTTTAAAGATTTTCTCATTTAATCCAAGATATATTGAAGATACTATATTTCGGGTTATTTTACAGAGTACGGTAATTCTTTGAAGTGTTTTGGAAGAGGGTCAATAGATGATGGATTTTTCCAAATATCAAATCTCTAGGCTTAATGATTTAGAAGGATAAGATTTTCAATAATATTCTTTATTACTTTCTAAATTTTATTTTATTTTAAGAATACAGTAAATCCCTGTGCCTTAAGGTTTGGGAGAAGAAGATTTTCATACGTTTTCTTCTTTATTTCTGTGTAAAATCAGGGATCACACAGAAACAGGCTAGTTTTCAGAATACGGTTCTTCTTTGAAGTATATTGGTAGATGTCAATAGATAATGATAAATACAAAATATTAAAGATCTAGGCCGTATGGTTTGGGTTTCAAGAATTTAGGTAGATAGTCAACAGACATTGATACAAACAAAATATGAAATTTCTAGGCCTTATGGTTTTTGGAGAAGAAGATTTTCAAAAGTTTCCCTCTTAATTTTCTTTTAAAATTGGGATCTCACAGAAAAGGGCTAATTTTCAGAGTATTATAATTTTATGAAGTATTTTGGTTTAATAGAGGTTCAAAAAATAATGATTTATGCAAAATAACAAAGCTTTAGGCCTTATGGTTTGGAAGTAGATGATTTTAAAAGATTTCCATCTTTAATTCTAAATAAAGTCAGAGATCGCACTGAAAAGGGCTAATTTTCAGAGTATTATAATTTTATAAAGTATTTTGGTAGAGGTTCAATAGATGGTGATTAATACAAAATATCAAAGCTCTAGGCCTTATGGTTTTGGAGGAGAAGATTTTCAAAGCTGCCTTCTTTAATTCTAAATAAAATCAGTTATCGCACAGAAAAGGGCTATTTTTAAAGAAACGGTAATTCTTGAAGTATTTTGGACGAGAGTCACTAGATGATGATTTATACAAAATATCAAAGTCATAGACCTTATGGTTTGGGAGAAGAAGATTTTTAAAGTTTCTCCTTTATGTCATTGTAAAACCAAGGATCTCCCAGAAACCGGCTATTTTTCAGAGTACAGTTCTTCTTTGAAGTATGTTGGTAGAGGGTCAATAGACAATGATACATACAAACATCAAAGATCTAGGCCTTATGGTTTGGGAGTTTTCCTTCTTTATTCCCATGTAAAATCAGGGATCGCACAGAAAAGGGCTAATTTTCAAGATACGGTATTAATAATTTTTACAAAATATCAAAGTTCTTGGCCTTACTGCTTTGGAGGAAAAGATTTTTTTAAAGTTTTTTCAATCCGTTGCCGTGGCAACCAAAGTTCTTCATGGTTCTTAGAAGTGTTTTGAGCGAGCATGACCTAAGATCACTTCTGTAAAGTTTGGTTTAAATTCCATGGTCTGGACGGACGGCGGACGATGATCGATCACAATAGCTCACTAAGTAAGAGGATGACCAAATTGCTTGCAGACAGTGCGAATATGATTCTAGGAATGGCTAATTAATTTGTACAACAAAACATTCCAATCGTGCGTAAAACCGACAGCTTTTAATACCGTAACTCTAGAATAAGTAAAATTATTTTTGAATAAAACAAACACCTTATATTTATCAAAAATATGATATGATTATACATGATTAATAATTGTCCAATATATTATATATCTCCTTTCTCTCTGTCCATTCATTCATCAATTTTGGTAATTTTTCCAATTTCAGAACGCTCACACGAAAGTACTGTACATCAAGCGCCGGCTTTCAATGAGTCATATCTCGCCTTCGTCCTTCTTTTCCTATCGGGCGTATTAATTGATACTCACAGTCGTGTAATTTGGTCCGATCTACTTTCCATGTTGCAGAATGTTATATTTATTGCGTTAGATTTTTTAACATTAAACTCTGCGTTGGTTGAAAATTTACCGTGGTAACTTTAGCCTAAGACTGCTACGTAGTCTCAAGCTAACAAGGGCGATTCTAAGGACCCCTCCAACTACAGACCAATAATTTTTTTTAACTGTCTCTGTAAACTCTTTACCTCCGTACTCAATGAGCGACTAACGTTGTATTTTGAATGAAAACAATACCCTGAATGAAAATCAAGTCGGATTTCGAAAACAGTATTCATGCTCAGACCTCCTATATACACTGCACTCTCTGTTCGAATTACTTTAAAAGAGAAAAAGAGAAATTATTTATAGCTTTAATCGACTTTTCACAGGCTTTTGATAAAGTCTTGAAATCAGGGTTATGGTATAAATTGACGCAAACTAATATAAATGGTAAATTCCTAAATGTTCTTAGAAATATGTACAAAAAAAATGGAATATTACAACACTCTTTCTTTCTTACAGGCCCTATTTATCGAGTAGCTTGTGAGGAATACTATTTGACGAGACAACAAGCTACGAGACAACATACGACCTGTATGGAGGAAAGACTGCAGTAGTACCCCTTTTATTATATACCAGAAAATAAGTAGAAATTAAAATATCTACCTTGTATAATTTATAAACTTAACGTAAATCCGAGGATTTTATGAATGGCTGATAAATATTTCAACCACATAAAACGCCATGGAGTATATAATTCTTCAGGACAATGATAAATCTTTTTCTATGAAAAATAACCAACGTACCTTCATTCTATGAAAGAGCTCTATAACTCAAGGTTAAATAAAAGCCGCGTTAAAAATTCTATTGGTGAAAATTTCAGTACACACAATACACAAATCTAAAATTAGACTGACAGTGCCAAAATGTGTAAAATGGGTGAAAACCCAAGATAAGATGTTATACAATATGGTTGTGTATATGCGTGTTTTATAAATGAATGAAGCTGAACTTTCATTATAATGTAGCACTAAAAAATATCATATATATGGTCACACAAGGTACTCGACGAAAACGGATTTTGAGGTACTCGGCTTATACGGATTTTCTCTGTCGAGTTGTATCGGAAGCCGAAATAATGCATATATAGTTTATAGGTATATGATAAAATCATGTATTTAGTTTGATGGTCAAATATCCCCGAACTTGTCCCACAAACTGGTGTACGACAAGGTGAATACCTGTCGCCAATCCTTTTCTTAAATAATTTAGAAAGCAACCGGAGATCTAACGGTGCTGTCGGTGTGGAGCTGAATAAATCAGCAGATATTACAATATTGCTTAAACTGTTAATTTTGCTGTATGTGGACGATAACGTTTTCTTATCGGGTAATGAAACCGACTTCCAAAATAGTCTAAATAGTTTTAATAATTATTGTGAGAATTGTCACCTAAAGATGAATGCAAATAAAACAAAAGCATTCTTTTTTGGTACTTAAAGCTCAAATCATTTTAAAGGGATGTATCGATGGTTCTAAAACCCGGGAAAAGATACGCCCAAACGAATATTTGATACTTGAATTTGAGTCAGTTAATGTCCTGGCGGTAATCTAATAGGCTTAAAGTGCCTTTTTGTGGTTATACATGACAGGTTCAGCAGAATTCCAGGTTATATTTAAATGTCACGGAATTCGGTTCTCGACATCGCATGACCTCCTTTGAATATGACTCAAAGTCAACGCAGGGTAACAAATTGACAATCGAAACAACCAGCATCCTAAACATATCACATCAAATGATTAGCGAAACACTACGGTTAGTGTTTATATAAGTAATAACGCATACGGCAGTTTTTGGCCTGGTGTTTACAGAATTAAAGATCGGCTAGCGAACATAATATTCATGATGACGTAATGATGACGCTGGTTGAATGAAATTCAAACTAAATGCGAGATTCCAACGGACATTCTCACTGCATGATTGATGCTATATTATTTGCTACTGTCTCGGCATAATCTAAATATACTATAGATCAATAAGTTACGTAGGCTTTTATGGGAAAACCCTGTTTTTCTCTGATAATCGATCTCTGATTTTCACAAAACTACTTTTCAAATTTTTGTTTTCAATCAGTATATGAGGGGTAATAAAACTGATTAAAATATGACAAGAAAAAACATCGATACTTATCTTCAGCTCATACATTTCTCAAATCATTAACTGTACTGCTATCATACATTTAAATGAAGTTAATTAAAATGGTCATTTAATGAAAATAACTGTTCATAACTTCAAACACGTTTTCTGTCGATTGAGCCAAAAAAATGCCTTATCTGTAATTTGTATGACGCATCTATCACATAGTGGCCCCACTAGCAACACGGTCGTAATCAACATTACCCGTAGATTAACGATCTCATCCGATAAATTCAAATGAATCAAAGTCGTGTATAGGGCACATATCAAATTAAACTAACATATGATGAAATTAGCAGATTTAACACGTAGAAAGAACCTTTATCGTGAAACTGACATTAATACCTATTGTAAAATCAGATAATTTTCCTATATCGAATTTTCATAAAAATCTGTTCAAGAGCCGCTATAAATTTTCCTGTGATTTCGAAGGTTCTCAATCATTCCCTTTGCAAAAGCGCATCTCCTGGGCCTATTCAAGTCATTGTTCAAACCATCAACTGTTATTCTGAAAATCAAATTTACTAGTTTCCAGCTTACCAACTGTTTGTCATTAAATCATATACTGTGTAACTTCAATACATAGTTATAGACCCAGGCCGATGCGTAATTGTAAAGTTGTATTTAACTGTAGTAATTGCACAGTTGGTAGAAGTTGGTCCCCGGTTCAATCCGTTTCAGCAAATTTGCGTCAGATAGCCTTTAGAAGCGTGCTCTTAATGCATAATTAGTTAATAGCTTTTAAAAATTGCAAACGAGACTGATCTTATAAGGGTTATACATTTACGTTGAAAAATAATGTAGGTCGAAAAAAATTGCTAAACTTTTTCCCTTAGTATATATAAGATATACTTCATTTTCTAGATTTTATCATCATAATGCGTTTTCTTTCTCACCGCATAAATTTACGTTTGTTTTTCAGATCCTGTTGTTGTTTGTTTTTATTTCACAGAGGAACTCATTGAAAATAAGATTTTCATTCATTTATCTGTTTGATTAATGTATGATGTTAGCTTAATGTGCTACCTTCTCTGAATAAAGATTTTATTATTATTATTATTATCATATGGCTGCAATTGTGGTAAATGTGACGTTAAACCCCATTCGAACGAACAAATTATCTGTCTCGGTGAAAGATCGTCGACGAAATAATAGTATTCGCAGACAGCTGGCGAAGAATGGTTGTCGTACGTTTACGAAATATCAGTTGAACGTCGAAAGTATGGCGCGGCTTCTGTACTTGTGTGAGGTGTGTCTAGCCTAGAGGATCAAGTACCTTTTTTCTTGAGGAGCTTAAAGTTTCTAACGACATGGACAGCTGTTCTGTGAAAACCAACGACGTATTACAATTTCAGTATGATATCTTTAAGTTTTTTTAGTTTTCCAATCAGGTTATTTTTAATACAGTATTGATTCACAGGGGTTGTTGGTCCATTTTGGTCGCGCTTAAGGTAGGGATGGTTCTGTGATATTTTTTTTCAATGCGATGTTTTAGGAGATTGGTAAAATGTTTTTTCCAAAACTATGTACTTTTCTTCTTATTTGTGTTGCGTGCGTGCTCAACAATAGTATCGTTATCAGTTATTCCCACTACCAAAAAACTATTATTAATGATGTCTGGTCTGCACTTCTGGTCCGTTCCTGCTTTTTGACAAAGAAGTTTAAGCGCTTAAGGCAAAATAGGCGAGTAGAATTCGGAAATATGTATTGCTTAAATAAGTGCCTTTTCGTTGTCGGTACCAAAGTCCATTTTCTCAGAGATTCGTATCCCTATGGAAACTAGAGAAGTTGCAACGTTCTTAGGGAAGGATTTATATGTTTGGTATGTTACATCTTTGTGGAACGCTATGGATACAATAAATACGGGTTAAGAGTTGGTACCATTCCGAAGTAGTCTTTTATTCTTACAAACAGGTGTACGTAGAAAGAGCTAAAATTAAATGTTCGGTCAATACAAATCGTTCTGTTGTAGTTGTTTATTCAGTTGAGCAGGAAATTTCTCGTATCTAAAATATGTTCCTCTGTATAACATAGAATTCGTATTTGTTATGACCTATTGTCTTTACGAAAAGGTAAATATGGATCATGTCAAGGACCTCTAGTATTTCGCTTGCTTTGCTACTTGGTTTTTTGTTGTCATCACCTGTGTTCTTTAAATCTGTTTCACACTTCGGATAACCTAAAATCTCTATGAGCGGTCATTGAATTGCCTTTTCTCAAATCGTTCAATATCTGTCTTGTTATATTAGATGGAATATTCACCTCGGTTTTCTTCATGGTTTAAGATAACTGTAAACCTAAGTGAAATTAGCAGCTGGAGGCTCGAAAAGGTTGTAATGGTAGTACAGGTGCGAGAAATACCACGAATCTGTGATAGAATAAGGTACTCCAGCCGCCACGACGAAATGACTTAAATATTGTTATAAGCGACGTTAACCCTCATTCAAACAAACATATTCTCCATGGCTTCCTGTCAAGTACGAGCAAATCCTGTGCTTTTTTGGCATTGCCGTTTGCCTGGAACTGTAATTTTTGACAACATTCGTATTTGTATAGAGGTGCTTTGGTAAGTGTTGGGTTGCTGGTGCTAATGAAAAATGTTATTCGTTTTTTGAAAAACAGAGTGCGATTCAACACGGTGAAGTACCAACTCATGATGATATTGCTTCATTAGGTTGTCGTTGAATTAGGTCCCAGATGTCGTTGTCCTTGGTTATTTTTATAGCTCACCTGAGCACGAAGTGTTCTGTCGAGCTATTGTGATCGGTCATCGTCCAGCCGTTCGTTCACAATCACAAAAATATTCTCCTAAACTAACCATGAAAATTTAGCCAAACTTCACAGAAATGATCCTTAGGTCATGCTCTTTCAAAAAACTTCGAAGAATTGAAATCCATACAGAACTTGAAAAAATTAAAAAAACTTGAAAAAATTTCTCCTCCCAAACCACAAGGCCCAGAGCTTTGATATTTGGCGAAATCATACATAGGAATAAAGAAGGAAATCTTTGAAAATCTTCTTCACCCAAACCATAAGGGCTAAGCCTTTGATATTTGGTATAATCATCATCTATTGACCCTCTACCGAAAAACTTCAAAGAATTGCCGTTTTTTAAAATAAGCCATTTTCTGTGATATCCCTGATTTAATATAGAAATAGAGAAGGAAACGTTTGAAAAAATTCTTGTCCAAGCCGCCTTAATATTTAGTATGGATCAATGTATTTTGACTCTCTACCAAATTACCTCAAAGAATTGCCATACTCTGAAAATAAGCCTGTTTCTCTATGATCCTTGCTTTTACATAGAAATAAATAAGGGAATCTTTGAAAATCTTCTTGTCCCAAACCATAAGGTCTAGAGACTTACTATCTTGTATGTATCAATGTTTATTGACCCTTTGCCAAAATACTTCAAATAATTACCGAACTCTGAAAGTTAGCCCTTTTCTGTGTACCGTCGTAAACTTACAAACCCAGTTAAATACTATCGATGATTTCTGTAAAGAAACAAATATGAATGTAAATTTAGAAAAAAACCGAGATAATTGTTTTCCGAAATGGTGGACCCTTAAGAGATTCTTAAAAATGGCAAATTCGGGGAAAGAGTTTAAAAGTAACGTCTTTTTATAAATACATGGGTATTCTTTTCACCCCGAAACTATCTTGGTCTTTAGCAAAGCGTAAACTTTCATCACAAGTCATCACAAGCAATTTTTGATATATATAAATTTCAAAAACCTTTCGGTAAATTTCCACACAACGAATATTTTAAGATATTTGATACCATGGTTACGCCTATTTTAACGTATGGATAAGAAATCTGGGGTTTGGAATATTCAGAACCGATTGAATTATTACATGCCAAGTATTGTAAAGACTTTCTAGGCTTAAATACTTCTACGAATAACTTAATGGCTTTAGGAGAATATGAACGCTACCCATTGTCTTTTAACTATAATACTAGATTTATAAAATATTGGATCAGATTAATCAAAATGGATCAGCATAGATATCCAAAAAACTGTTACATTATGTTAAAAAAGGATGATGATCGAGACAAAAACAATTAGGTTTTCTAAAGTAAGACAATTTCTCTTTAAAATGGATCTGGTATTGTATGGTTATCCCAAGAGGTCCCTCTTTTCATTAGAAAGCTAAGCCAAATATTAAAAGACTGTTGTTTTCAATACTGGCATAGTGACATGTAAGATTCCCCCAGATGTGATTTTTATAAAACGTTTAAAAGTCTTTTAAATGTAGAGAAATACCTAACTTTAGATTTACCTTTCAAACAGATGCGCTCTTTATCAAGTTTCCGTTGTTCAAATCATAAATTATATATAGAATATGGTCGGCATTTTAATATTAAAAGAGAAGATAGAGTTTGTACCTATTGTTTTATCCATAGAGATATTTTGATCTTAGAAGATGAGTACCATGCTTTCTTTGTTTTTGAAAAATTTAAAATTATTCGCGATATATATCTATCCCCCTGGTTAATGTATAGCCCTAGCAGAGAGAATCTATCAAGACTTTTTCAATGTGAAAACCCTTCAGTAATTAAACATTTAGGTCTGTATGTTTCAAAGCTGATTGAAAATATTTTAACTTGCCACATCACTTTAGATTGTAATTGCAATGAATCATATTTGTATTTTGGGCCGGAGGCCTTATTACGTAATAAAAGTATATTGTATTGTATTGTATGTATCAATGTTTATTGACCATTTGCCAAAATACTTCAAATAATTACCGAACTCTGAAAATTAGCCCTTTTCTGTGTGATCCCTGATTTAACATAGAATAAAAGGAGGATATCTTTGAAAATCTTATTCTCCCAAACCATAAGGCCTAGAGCTTTAATATTTGTATCAATTTATATTGACCCTTTACCAAAATACTTCAGAGAAATACCATACCTTGAAAATAAGCCATTTTCTGTGTGATCCCTGATTTTACATATGAATGAAGATGGAAAACTTTGAAAATCTTCTTCTTCCAAACCATAGGGCCTGGAGCTTTTATATTTGATGTGTATTAATACCTATTGGCCTTTTTATTGAATACTTCGTAATAATACCGTATTCTGAAATAAGCCATTTTCTGTGCAATCCAAGATTTTAGCAAAGGTAAAGAATGATATCTTTGAAAATCTTCACTCCCTAAACCATTTGGCCTAGAGCTTTGATATTTAGTATTATCAATGCCTACTGACCCTCTTCAAATATACTCCAAAGAACTGCCGTACTCCCGAAATTAGATCGAAATGGTAGGATCTTCAATTGATCTAGGTCTAAGTATGTCATTATGTTCAGATTTTTCTTCATCTATACTGCTGTCAGAGACTAACTCTGGATTTATAGAATTGTCTTTATGATGATTCTGGATTTCATTTCTTATTCAGTAGGTCTTACTGGGATGTCGGAGAAAATTTCTGGTTTCTTGCATTACATGTATCTTTTTCGGTGGAACGGTATTTGTAGCTCATCTGATGTTCATTAGGTTTAATTGGCGTGGAGAACTCGGGTAGGGTTACTTTTTAACTTTGAAACCTACAATCTTTTTATTGGTGATTGTAGAGTCGGCTTTCCTTTTCCTGTTTAAGACCGAAGTACTTATATTGCAAGAACGTTTAATCAGGTAAAAGGAGAACGAAATGATTTGGGCACAATTTTCCGTGAACAGTGCTCCGTACCAATGTGTTACTTTCTTCTTGTGGTGAGTGAGAACAGAAGATTTTATAGTGGAATATGCGACCGTCGATGATACCACCCATAGGTGGGTATACTGATCTGATTGGTGTTCCAGCTATAATTTGAGCGGCGACATTATATTAAAGTTTGATAACCAGGATCCTTCATTACAACAATAAGCAAGAGCTTCTTCAAACATGGGAGAAAAGGTGCCTCACAAATTATTTCTAAAACATTCTCGTTTATGCGATGCAGTTCACAAATATTATCGGATTTTCTTTAAAATTTCAACGGACGATTGCAGAGTCAAAAGGAAAGTTTCTTTCGGAAATGAAATGGATCAACCAGAAAACACAGGAAAAGGGGCCTTATGGATTTTCACTCAAAGCGTTTACACGATTAAGTCCACAATTATCATCGGATTCTGTTGAGAATTTAAAGGATGATTGAAGGGTCTTAAGGAAATTGCTCTTGGCAATTGAGTTTTTCCTTCATAAAACACGGTAAAGGGGCCTTTAGGATTTTTACTCAAATTATCGTCAGCTAAGCTATAAAGTCGACAATTATTACCTTATTCTCTTCAAACTTTCACAGGATGGTTGTTGGGTCAGATAAGTGCCTATCTGAAGTAAAGTGAATCAGTCTGAAAACACGGAAAAGCGGTTCTATTCAAATCACTCAAGTTTAAGCAATAAAGTCCATAATTATTACATGATTCTCTTGACTCAAAGTTATATAGGGGATAAAATTTAATTTGTTAATTATATTTCATGCAGTCCTCTGTAAGCAATTAGCTTAATAAGATTACATTAGGATAAAACATGATAGACAGTCTCAGATTGTTCCATGATTTAATAAGATTTATTATTATGAAACGTATTGGGGTTATTATTCTTTTGTAATTGTAGAATTCTTCATCTCGTAAACTCCAGGGTAACAGGTCTTTCGAGATACTCTTCAATTCTTTGATATCAATTGGCATAACCTATGACCTGTCCAAAGACAGCGGCATAGTATCATGGATTATTGTGATTTTTTTTTATACAAGTACCTGCAAAATAAGAGAAACAACGTAATATACTGTATATTTATAACCACGGTAGTCCAAGGGTACTTATTCACAGGAATTAAGATGACTTTATACATCGGTCTGTCTCGAGGAACTTAAAAAAGAAGTAAATATCACAATGATTGTTTTTTATGCCCCGGCATCGAACGATCGGGGTCATATTGTTTTACCGTTGTTCGACTGTCTCTCCGTCATTCAGTTATTTCGTCTGTCGGTCTGTCTGTCTGTCTGCATAACTTAACCAAAAAACTTAACATTGCCAATTACTACCAGCCTATTCAAGAAACAATGCTCATATTTGTCATGGTGATACAATTCCATAGTACGTATCTCCTCATGTCAAGGTCATGGTCATGTGATAAGGTCAAGGTCCTATTCCAAGGTCATACGTTTAGTCCTGTTGCGGGGGCATTGTGTTTCACAAGCAGATCTTGTTACTTAAATAAAATGATCGAAACACGGATATCATTTCTTGTGCAGCGGGGTAAATAAGTCATAAATGAATAAACTTAATAGCTGTTTCTTTACAATTAACGTCTTTAAAGGTAGGTATCGATTTTTTTTTCATGCTTCAGATTTGAATCATTTTTTCCCTCTCATATATTATTTGAATATAATATGCCGCAAAGTAGTTTTGCAAAAATCTGAGATCGCTTATCAGAAAAAAGCAGGGTATTTCCCTAATAGCCTACGTATGCTATTAATCTATTTTTAGATTGGTCCGAGACAGCTGCGAAGATTATAGGGCATTCACGTGGCGCAAATAACGGTTGGAACCTTGCATTTAGTTTAAATTACATAAAACCAACGTCATCGTTACGTCATCAGGATTTATGTTCGCTAGCCGGTCTGTAAAGATCAGTCCAAAACTGTCGTAAGCGTTATTACGAATATAAACACTTACCGTAGTTTTGCGCTTAGCCTCTCATGTGACATGATTTAGGAAGTTGGCTGTTTCGCTAGTAAATTTGTTACCTTCATTTGACTTTGGGTCATATGCAAATGAGGTCATTCGATGTCGACAGCTGAATTCCATGATATCTAAAAATAACCTGGAATTCAACTGAACCTTTCCGATATAACCACAAAAAGCCACTTTAGGTCTATTAGATTACCACCAAGACAATACCTGACCTAACTTAAAGTATAAAATGTTCCGGGTTCGATCCCCGACGGCGGCACTCATCCTTCTCGACTATTTGTCTCTCACCAATGGGTCGATAATCGTAGACCTATGTGGGATAGCAGCTGGAGGCTAGGAAGGGATGTAATGGTAGTACTGGTGTGAGAAATACCAGGAAACCATTGTTAGGTGCTCCAGCCGCCGCGATATGACTGAGAGATTGTTGAAAGCGGCGTAAAACCCCATTCAAACAAACAAACAAAATAAAATGTTCGTTTGAGTCTATTTTTCGGCACTTGGTAATTTTTTCTTATCAAGGTTTCAGAAACATCGATACCTCCTTTTAAGATTCACGAAATCGAAAACTTTAACCTGGGAAAGACATTATATCGAACGCATTTTTGATTGACATCAGTTTTTTGTCAATTTGGAAAAGGCAGAAGATGAAAACAATGCATTGAGCCCGTTTCAAAAAAAGTGTATTATTTTATTTAAAACTTTCATCTGAAACAAGCAAAAACTTTCGATAAACTTTGAGTAGAAGTTTTCATGAATATGACGTAAAAAGTGATTAAATGAGTGTAATATGTAAAGATAATACTTGCCTTTGAGTCTTCAGATGTATCAGATTTGAATGTGTATGAACCTTTTCGAGCTTGCCCAAAATCACTCAGGCTGTGCTGTCACTTAACAATACCCTGTGTTTTGTGACCCATAAAAAAAGGTCGATGTTATTGTGAAGACATTATCACCGCGATCTTGTTGTTCATAAGAGTGGTCTCACCACAATCGAAATATGTTGGTCGTTACAGTAGTCTACTCAGGACCGAAATATTTTGCTCATGACAGTAGTCTACTCAGGATCGAAGCGTGTTGCTTATGACAATAGTCTAACGAGGATCGAAATGTGTTGCTAATGACAAGGATCGGAATTTGCTGCTCATGGCAGTAGTCTAACTAAGATCGAAATGTGTTGCTCCTAACAGTAGTCTAACCAGGATCGAAATGTGTTGCTTCTGACTGAAGTCTACTAACCAGGATCGGAATGTGATGCTCTTGACAGTAATTTAACAATAACAATACCCCAAGAACCTTTTCGAGCTTGCCCAAAATCACTCAGGCTGTGCTGTCACTTGACAATACCCTGTGTTTTGTGACCCATAAAGCAAATTCGATGTTATTGTGTAGACATGATCACCAAGATCGTGTTCTTCATGAGAGTGGTCCGTGACAGTAGTCTACCCAGGTTCAAAATGTGTTGCTCATGACAAAAATTTAATCAAGATCGAAATGTTTCACTCAAGACAGTAGCCTTACAACGAAAAGTGTTTCTTTTGTCAATGGACAAACCAGAATCAAAACTTTTTCCACGCTGCAGATAGTCAAAAACGTATTTGTTTTAAGCTCCATTGGCTGAAAGCCAGAAAGCTATTGTCATGGCGTGGCGTCCGTCGTGCTTGCGTCCGTCCGTCCGTAAACTTTCCCTTTAAAATTCTTCCCCGCAGAAAGTATTGAACAGATTTCAACAAAATTTGAAAGAAATGATCCTTGGGTGACCCTCTATCAGATTTCTTCAAAAAAATTTGATCGGATGAAATCATGGCTTTAATGGGCGGGGCTTATTTCCATATATGGTGAAAGCTTTGAAATCTTTTTCTCATAAACCAATGGATGGATTTCATCCAAATTTCACAGAAATGGTCCATGGGTGACCCTTTATCAGGTTCCTCCAAGAATTTTGAACGGATGAAGAACATTGCTTTATTGCGCGGGCCTATTTTCCATATATGGTAAAACCTTTACAAATCTTCTCCTCAGAAACCATTTAATGGATTTCAACCAAATTTCACAGGTTTGATCTTTCGGTTACCTTTTATTAGATACTTTATCACAGAGTTTTGATCGGATGAAAAACATTGTTTTAATGGGTCGGACTTATTTCTATATATGGTTAAATCTAAAAATCTTCTTCTCAGAAACCAGTGAATGGATTTCAACCAAATTTCACAGAAATGATCCTATGGTGAGCCTCTACCAGAGTCATTAAAAGAACTTTGATCGGATGAAAAACATGGCTTTTATGGGCGGGGCTAATTTCCATATGTGGTGAAAGCTTTGAAAATCATCTTCTCAGAAACCAGTTGATGGATTTCAACTAAACTTCACAGAAATGATTCTTTGGTAACCCTTATCAGATTCCTTCAGAGAATTCTGTTCAAATGAAAAACATGACTTAAATGGTAGGGCTAATTCCATATTTGGTAAAAGCTTTGAAATTCATTGTCTCAGAAACAAGTTGGATAGATTTTACCCAATTTTACCAATTTGATCGTTTAGTGACTATCAGATTATCAAGAAGAAGTTTGATCATAAGAAAAATATGGCTTATATTGGCAGGGCTTAATTTCCGTATACGGTATATACTGAAAATGGACTGTAAATAGATTTCAACCAAATTTCACAGGAATGATCCTCAGATGACTGGTTGTCGTATTCCTTCATATGATTTTGCTAGGTTGAAAAGCTTGACTATTATGGTTGTGGCTTATGTCCATAAATGGTATACAGTATTTTTTTTTTTTTTTTTTTTTTTAATTTTGTAAATACCTTTTCGTCTTCCCCAGTGAATGAATTATACTTTACGTAACTTGATTTTGTAAAAACAATGAAAAAGTTGAAATGCTACTCTAGAACCATTTTAAAAAATTCAGTGACTTAGATTTGTTTTCCTTATATCAGTTAATGTTGAATTCATGAAAAATTCGCTTAATCAGTACATTCGTGCCTGTGGAGCGATACAGGCGCTCAAGCGCCTCTAGTTTGACGTTTTCTTTATACTGGAAATTGCACATTTGTGAGATATATCAGGTTTTAGCTTCCTTTCCTCAGTGTGATCTGATGTCCGTTTGGATATTCAGTGTTACTCCTTCAACATCCTCATCTAAACCACTGGGCACCATGGCAATAGATTGGTAAGAATCTATGAAATTTTATAAACCATGAAGTCTAGCATTAACAAGAAATACAGCTGATATTAAGATTCCGAGAAAAAAATCGAGTCTGAACTACAAGAAAAGGACGCAAGTAGGACGAATCATTTTATTAGAAATAATGCGGTAAGTGAATGGTTTGATCACTTTTCATTTAAGAGATGAAGAGAATTTTTTTTCATGGAGGTATGAACCATGAGTTCACACTGTATAAATACGCGAAACGGATTCATACATTGTGTGATTAGGTTTTTCTGTTCATACCTCCATGAAAACAAAAAATATTCTCTTCATTTCTTATAATTTAATAGCATCGTTCGCAAAGCAAAAACTTTACATATTTTGATACCTTTTTGTATGGGACTATTTTGTGCGGATGCATACAAAATCGCTGCGTGCTCAAATTTTGTTCATGGAGTTATGATTTTTTTTTTTTTTTTTTTTTTTTTCCGACCAATAAGAACTCTCGTTTTTGATAGACGAAACTTAAAATTAAATTATTTTCAATAATATCATATGGACGTAACGAACTTTGGTATACTCCACAAACACCATCAAGTGTTCATAAGATGCAAATAGCATTTCAGATCCCCTAGTTTGAAACATTGTGTACAAATCTGTCACAAAAATTTTGTAGATGATATGTCGACAAACGTGTTGATATTATCCAGACCACACAACTCACATCTTATCTGTCCAGATATTTTCATAAATTAGCTACGAAAGTCATTTCATGAGGCCGCGGTTATGGCGCAATTGGTAGCGCTTCGGGCTCTCGATCATGAGGTCCATGATTCGATCCCCGTGAATATCCTTTCAGACATTTGTTTTCCACCAATTGGTCGATAATCATTTACCATATTGGCATGAGTAGCTGGAGACTCTAAATGATGTAGTGGTAGTAGTGGAGTGAGAAATACCAGGAATCAATGGTTACGTGTGATGTGACTGAGATACTGTTATATGTGGCATTAAACCCCATTCAGACATAATTCGACCTTGGTTATAATCGTGTTCAAATATTCGTTACACCGCTTCTGTAACTGGTCCCCTCCCGTATATCCGTTCAGACTACGCAAAGAGCTTTGACTCTCCAGAGTAAATACTTCTCGCTATCTACACATTTTCAGGGTGTGTAATGGCCTTTTTACCTTATTTTAGATAATTTGATTGATCTTTGCTGGATCCGGCTAATTGACGGTAGCTTGCCGCGCTCTCTGACTCCCACAGGATGTCCACTTAGATATCAAACGGGTTTTTCTTGCAAAATTATGGTCAGTAATTTATAACCAAGAAAATGCAACAACAAAGTAAAATCATGCCGTTGGTTGGCTAACTAACGCCGTAGCTACCGTTTGAACACGTTTGGATGAGAGGGTTTTCAGCTATGGTTGCGGGGTTTCGGTCGCTCGCCGCCGATATAAACAGTCAGTTTGACTCAAGCTTCTATTAAAGCCGCCACTTTCATTCAGCGACCAGCACCAAAAATCCCTTTCCAATAATCAAGGAATTCATAACTGGACCTTTTTAGCTAATAGAATTATCAAATCTAAATCCTATGTCAGGAAAGAATTCTAAGCTCTACTACTTCTATTAACCTGAATTTTTATGCTCTCATTGATTGTCCGTTTTCCGGTTGACAATTAGGACGTTATCCCGGGTTGCGGTATTATTATTTACCTGACTCAAAGGTTACCTTGATGTTACAGTACCAATTATTTTAAATCATAGGATCACACCTGAAGAAGGCGGTTCTACCAATGAAAGCTTGTGTATCATTTTGATAGAAATAGGGTAGCATATAAATACAGAATTTTAATGTCATCAGTCACTGAAAAACAATAAAAACACGAGGACCAAATAGGCCCACAATTACTCGCACGAAATTTACTTTAAAGTGAAAACATTTCCCCCATTCCATGTCAATAATGAAATATTTTTCCTTAACTTTAAAGCAGGTTCATCCACTGCTATCTACGAGATATACACTGTAAAAAAAGTGTGTTAAGTTACACCAAAAAAGGTTGACAGTAACACCAATATTCGTGTTACATTCCTCTACACCAATGTAAGTGTGAATTATCAGTTTCTGAGAATAGTTACCTCAATTTTGGTGTTAAATAACACGAAAAATAGTGTATAATCAGCAATGAACATTTGGTGTTACATTACTCTTTTAATGGTGAATCTTCAAACTATTTTGGGTGTAAAGTTTCCCTTTACACTAGTTTACAATAGTTTACACTATTAGTGTAAAAATACGCTAAATTTGGAGAAAATTTACTCTTTCAATGGTGAAACTTCACACCATTTTTGATATAAAATTTCCCTAAACACTAATTTACCATAATTTACACTATTCAGAGGAACTTTACTCTTTCAGGGGTGTAACCTCAATCCATTTTGGGTGTAAACTTTCCATTTACTCTAGTTTACAATAGTTTACACTATCAATGTAACTATACGCTAAATTCAGAGATACTTCACTCTTACAATGGTGAAACTTCACACCATTTTGGGTGTAAACTCTCCCTACACACTAGCTTACAATAGTTTACACTGTTCAGAGGAACTCTACTCTTCCTGGGGTGAAACCTTAATCCATTTTTGGTGTAAACAATCTTTTCACAATAATTTACACCGCATGTGTTACCTAACGCTTAATTCAGAGAAACTTTTCTCTTTCAATGTTGAAACCTCAATCCATTTTGAGTGTTTACTTTCCTTTTACACTAATTAACAACTGTTTACTCCATAAGTGTTACTGTAGGCATAATTCAGAGAGACTTTACTCTTTAATCGGTAGAACTTCAATCCATTTGGGGCGTAAATTTTCAAGTCAAGTCATTTTAGGTGCAAATCGCAAGTTTTCTTGCAAAAGTACGAACGAGCTTTTATTTATACCAATTTAAGAAAACTACATTTTTTCACTATATATATATATACAAGTGTAGACAAACGCTATCGGAAAAGGTTTATTTACGTATTATGGACAAGTCTTAGTCCAAATATTAACGCGGCTGTGAAAAGATACTCAGAAATATCGAAATCTGGGTATCATTTCTACACACAAATATAGATTTGAGTATGCACTTTACAAGAAAAATCATTCATATTAAATTACACGACATAAGGCGTATAAAAGTAGATCAAAATATAAACAGTTTCTGAAATAAATCCCAATCAGCCTTATCTTCGGAAAAAATCCTTGTACTCAAAAGAAAACAGACAAAAACAACAAAACAAAAACAAACACACACAACAACAATAATAACACACACACACATACACACAAAAACTAATTCGGTACTTCACTTAATTGTCCTTGGTTAACATTGCTTACTACATTTGTACAAAAAGGCTGTAAAGGATTATCCGTGCCTTTGATTCAAATCTTAACCCGACATGTAAAAGCGACATCAACAATATTGGTGTTAATTTTGAACGCCCTGTGTTACCGAGGTTGCTAGAGTCACTTCCGGTGAAGATTGCTGCGCTTCTTACCGTGAATGCATCCGTTTGAGATTTTGGTGCATTTCGGAGACACTGGGGATTCTACTGCAGTCGTTTAAGCAGGAAAGATAGCGCCAAGGTAAATAAACGTCATTTCACTGTTCATATCCACAATATAGACATGCAGTGTGGCTTTTGTTCAAAGGAAGCTAACAATGATGTTGATTATATCAGTCACGTTTCCATAAAGCATAAAAGTGACGATATTTTCTTTATTAGTTGTGGGTTAGATGGTTGTACGATTACGTCTCATATAGCCACATTGTTTAGCAATGTGAGGATCTGATTGTGAAAACGAATAAATATCAATTTGAGTGTAAATAAATCTCGAGGGTTGTTCGTGTTCCGAATCTTCTAGTCTATGAGTCTACTAGTCTAATTGTAAAATTTTGAATTCGGTGGCGCCATGTTGTGTTTTCGGTGAGCAAAACAGATCGAGTTTGAAGAGTATCTTCAGATTTACCTTCAATCGAAGGCTATGCATAGGGTAATGATGGCTCAAATAGTTCAGTCTTAATATTCTCTTATTTTAAGGCCTGTTACATGCATCCATACCTAATTATCATGGAAAGTGTTTAGCCTTTGTCGGTTTACTAAAAATGGGTGGAGTTAGCACCTTTCTGTTCTTAGAGATATTTATGGCCTTGTCTGTTGATTTTTAGGATAGAAATGCTTCTAGTTTAGTGCTTAATTCAATAAGATAGGCTTACAAGTAATTTAATGCTTAAAGATTGGTTTGTCGAGGAATAGTACAGTGAATTTGAAGTTTAGATTCGCAGATATTGTGGACTCATGTCGTTCAGCACATGTTGTGCAGGTTGAACAATGGCTTTATTTTCTGTATTTAAAGTACAAGTTTGGTAGATAATCGATTTACCTCTAAATTTATAATTCTATTTGCAAATTTTTCACGAAATAGAGTCTTCAGATTATGATGTCAAGCATAATGGGGCAATTCAGTCCATATGTTATTTTACAAATTGTCTGTCATTTAAATACAGCCACATGCATACTTCTGCAATCTCCATGGGTAAAGCTTAACTTTTTGTGGTACCTAGAGAGAATTTGAAGCAATTTGCTTGTTGTTTGGATAAATATTTTGTCTTGTTCTAGTCTTCGTATTGCTTGCATCATGGTAGTGAATATTCACTTGTTTACTGTCACGTTGCAAACAATTTACCCTGTGTTGTCCCTATGCTGTGGGTACTTGATTTAGACGTTAAGTCACGTTATACAAGATAGTCCGAGATATGGATATTTTCTGAGGAATTTTTGTATTTCAGTTGGCATGGTAAACAGTATCTAATCATTATCACATTGAGTGCCATTACAGTAAGAAACCTGCACCTAGAGCACTTTGAATCAGAGTTAAAATCCTATAAAGATGTTAACAATGCTACACCAGTAAAGGAAGATTCATATTTATTAAAGACATAGGTACCACAGCTAGAGATCATGTGAGGAGTAGATAGATAAGGATGAACAACTATTCAATGAAAATGTGCAGCACTTTAGACAGAAATTGATAAATTTGAGAGAGAATATTGATAAATAGTTGATATTATGTACCTTTTAAGAGAGAAAGAAAATGACTTATGAAAGGAGGAACTCTTTAATGCATCATGTTATTTGGAAAAGATTGATTTGGTTTTAGAAAAGAAAGACAAAGAGTCAACAAAGGGTTCAGAGGCTTCCAGAGTGTCTGTGATATCAACAAAACTAGCCAAATACAAGGCAAAAGTAGAGGCTGAGAAAGTTAGACTCAGTTTTGTTGAAAGATAGGTAGAATTAAGTCAAAGAAAAGCTGCAATAGCTGGGGAGATTGAACTGCTTGAAGATCATCAAAAGAACATTGCCTCTATAGAGGCAGAAGTAGAAGAACTCGAAAGGTCACTCGAAAGATGATTAGATCTGAGATAAATCTATAGCGTAAACTGAATTTGACAGTTCTACCTTTGACATAAATTGATTTAAAGTTGATTATAAACTGATAAGTGTTCCTTTAAGAGCAGAAGCCGATAAATTTGTGTTGTCAGAAACAAGTGCAAACAAGCAACCTGACCAAGTCACATACATTTAATCTACTCCCACATAGTGGCACTTTTGGACGCCCCTCAAGAAAAACAACTGGGAAAACATTGTGTAAAACTAACAAATTGCTTGTGACAAGCAATTTCTTCATTTTCCATAATGTTTTCTACCCAGAAAGTTAAAAAAAATCTAATATTTCATTATGTTTAAAATGTCAATTGCTTTTCTTTTCAATTTGGACCTGTCTTAAACTTTGCTGTCTGGTAATGAGTTGAGAAAGAGCTACTTCTTAATAGATTAATTAAGTTTGATGATAATCCATAATTTTTTATGCTCTTGAGAGCAACTTTCCTGAGTGTTGTTACTGGGCTATGTTGCAGCTTGGAAAGAAATTAACCTCTTGATTTAGTATTTAGGGACTATTTCAATTTAACCCTTTCCTGTTCAATCCCTGGTTTTTACTTGCCTGTAAATTCATAATTAAGAAAAAATTGTAGAAAAAGAAGAAAATGCTTGTAACAAGCAATTTCTTCTTTTTTCCACAATATTTTTTACCCTTTGAATTTGGACAAGTCTAAAATTTTGCACTCATCACACGATCTGGTTTTGATGTCCTTTTTATAAAAGAAAGCTTGGGAAGACATTGAGGCAATAGAGAATGCTGACAACCTGCATTTTCTCCATCTCGGCGAAGGGGATAATAGTAATACTCTCTGTTCATTATTCTGTCACTAAGCTTGTCTAGAGCATATCTCCAAAAGTTTAAATGCTATCAACTTGAAACTTTATAGGTGAATAGATCTCATGGAGGAGAGGTGCAGTGCACAAGAACCACAACTCTTGCTTGCATTATTTTTGAGTTATTGCCCTTTGTTATTTTTAAGACTTAGATTTTGTCCGGTGCATATCTCTGAAAGAATAATAGCTATCAACTTGAAACTTCATAGGTGGATAGATCTCACGAAGGAGAAGTGCAGTGCACAAGAACCACAACTCTTGCTTGCATAATTTTCGAGTTATTGCCCTTTGTTGTTTTAAAGACTTGGTTTTTATGTGGGGCATATCTCCTAAAGTATAAATGCTTTCAACTTGAAACTTTATAGGTGGATAGATCTCATTGAGGAGAAGTGCAGAATACAAGAATCACAACTCAGTTTACTATCAAGCTTAAGGCGGGGGATGGCCATGTCTGACATGGCTCTTGTCCCTCTATATTTTCTGTGATATAAAACGAATCCGATCTTTATCAAACCCTTTTTTCTCATCTGCAGACACTTTCAAATTGAAACATTCTAAATTTAAACCTTTTCCATGCAATAAAATATTACATGTCTTCAATTTCAAAGCTGCTGCAAAACCCCCCCAAAATTCACCATAATGAAAATTAAACTTGTGTACAAAATGGTAGAAAGGGAAAGAATTGCTGGTTATTAGCATTTTCCTCCAAGTTTTGAAAGCACTTTCTGCTTGGGATGTCAAAAGCAGTCATTGCTTTCCATAGGGTTGATAAAAATCTTTTTTTATTTATTGTCGTCTCATTCTTGTCTACCTTATATTTCCAAATTTGGATAACCCTTTCCCAAATACAAAGAATTAGACTAGGCAGAATTTGAAGCTGCTGCAGACGACAAAATAAAGTTATTAAATATAGAAATAATGAAAATTGAAGTTCAGAAAATATTTGAGAAAAAGGAGAAAATGTTAATTATTGGCATTTTCTTCATTTCTCTAAATGTTTTCAAAGTTTACTATTAGGGACGTAAAAACCAGGTCTTGTTGAGGGAAAAGGTTAAGAATAAAAGATACTTTTTCTAATCCGGTGGCAGACTCCTATATTGCAGCACAATACAACATCCACTTGTTAATACTGAAATATGTAAGAAATTGAATTGCCTTGGCAGTTAAATAATAAAGAAGATAGGGACTGTTTCATACTGTCAATTAGGTATATCACACAATTTTTCAATGGCTCAGGGTGAAACATTTGTAACTGTCTATATGTTTATAGGCAGATACAACATTTTCACTCTGAGCTATTGACTTGAGCCCATACTTTCACAATGAGCAAGTCTAAGTAGATCAGGGGTATTCTTGTCCTATCTGTTCATCTAAAAGATAACTATAATAAATCTTTTAGATTTTAAATAAAATTTAAAGGTTGATTATAGTTATTTAATGTTAAATACTATCATTTGGTTAAACCCATTTGTTGATACAAAACTTAGGTCATAACAAGGCCATGATCATTTCTAAAGGAACAATATAGAATTCTTCAACACATGCCATAATTTTAGCTCTACTGACCGAATGCGTTGTTCCAATCCGTCTATCCATAAAAAACTCTCCTTTGCGTGATGAAGCCCACAAATATTATCGGAATTCCTTGAAACTTTCCGAGGATGATTTTGGCATCATAAGGAAGGTTTCTTTCGAAAATTGGGCTGATTTTTGGAAAACACTGGAAACGGAGCCTTACGGATTTTTTACTCAAAATATTCGTTCTCATTAATGTGATAAAAGTCTACTAATATTATCAGAATTCCTTGAAACTTTCACAGGATGATTGTAGGGTCATAAGGAAGGTTCCTTTTCGAAAAAGGGGTAGATCCGTGAAAAGGGGCCTTATGGATTTTTACTCAAAATATTCTTGTGTACACAATAGTCCACAATTATCTCAGGTTTTTATCGAAAATAGTGGATCCGATTGAAAACATTGGAGAATGGCAATTCTGCCCTTTTGGATAGTCACTCTAAATGTCCAAATTTACGCGATAAAAGTCCTCAAATTTCCTTGAAACTTTCACAGAATGATTGTAAGGTCATAAGGAAGGTTCCCATTTTAAATGGGGTCAATATGTTGGAAAACACAGGAAAAGGGACCTAATGGAATTTCACTCAATTGGGGGGGGGTGCAATTAAGTCCACAAATACTATCTGATTTTCTTGAAACATTAAAAGGATGGTTATAAGGTCATAAAAAAATGGATTATTGTAAAAAAGGTGCCGTGGTCATAGCGCAGTCGGTAGCGCATCAGACTCCCATTCTTCAAACATGGGATGCCATGGGTTCGATCTCTGGTGATGGCACATGTTCTTTCCGACATTTGTCTCCCACCAATAGGTGGATAATCGCAAGTTGGATAGCAGCTGGAGGCTAGGAAAGGATGTAGTGGTAGTACTGGTGTCAGAAATACCAGGAATCCATTGCTAGGTACTCCAGCTGCGAAGATATGACTGAAATACTGTTAAAAGTGACGTTTTACCCAATTCAATCAATCAACAATTGTAATAATAGGATAGATCCATTGGAATATATTGGAAAAGGGGCCTTACTGTTTTTCACTCAAAATATTCTCATTTTTTTACATGAAAGTCGACAAATATAAATGGATTCTCTTGAAACTGCCATGGGTTGATTTCAAGGTTGTAAGGAAAATTCTGTGCGAAAACAAAAACGCAGAGTCCTAAAGATTTAGACTAAAAATATATTGAAGGAGAGGAAGTCTTCTTTGTTATTCTCGGTTAAAAATTCTTTTTAAAGCAATAAAGTTCCTAAAATATCAGATTTAACTAAAAAAAAATTGATAGTCAGTAGAGCGTCTCTTGCCCTCATGTGCCTCTTGCTTAATGGTTATGTGCAAGGGATTTCATATTTCAAATGCACTTTTTTTTTATGCCAGAGCTTATGGCTGATTTGGGACATTCTCTGTAATTTGACAGTCAAATCTTAATCAATTTATTTTTTGGATTCATAAAAAAGTAAGTAAATAGAGGATAATTGTTTGTTTCAGTGTAAGATTGATTTATCTTTTATTTAGTGAACAATGATAACTTTATTTCACAAGTGGCAAAGCCATGAGTGAAAATGCAGCTTTTGTTGTTCACGTTTTGAAAGATTTATTGATCTTACATAATAAGCAAACAATTCCATTTCTTAAAGCAAAAATGAGATGAAATGTGACAATTTAAGGACAAATTCTCTTTAAGTGCATCATTTTGGTGGTGATTACGAGGCAACATCATGTTGTCATGTGTTTAACTGGACCTTATTATATAACATTCCAGAGGGTGATATGAACGAAAGAAGAGTAATCTTTTGGTAATTTCACTGGTTTGATGGTGAGATAACCAAGTACTAATCTATCGATATTTCTCGATAATCCACCCATTATTGAAGTAATTGTATTTCCTGTATTACTACTATCTGATTCTAACTTGATATGGCAAAGAGAATGTCAAGCTGGTATCAGTTCTGCGCTTTTTGTGAATCACTTTTGGTCTGATGTTAGCCTTTGTCATGCTGAATAAAATCACTTTTCAGAATCGTGTTATAGTCAAAGTACTAAAACCGCAGGATGCAGTAGTTATGTGTCAATAGAATAAATTTCATAAACAACTCTGACTTGAAAAGGACAAACAGGTGGTGTTTATCAAGACCAAACTGCACAAAACAGGAATATTCCGGGTTCGGCATGACTAGGGTTAATTTTCATTATTCACGAAAGGTCCCCCTTTGTTTTTTACCTAGAAATAAATTAATCCATCGTAAATCATAGCCACTAAACCCATTCTCACACAGTGATGCTTTTAAACACCCCTCAATTTGAACACTTTAGAAAACATTGTGGAAAATGAATTAATTGCTTGTGACTAGCAATTTCTTCATAATCCACAATGTTTTCTATCCCAAAAAGTAAATATAATTGTCTTCTGCAACTTCTTTGAATTAGGACTGGTCTAAAATTTATATCATCATAATGGGTTAATAGAGGAAGTAAGTTAGATGATTTTAGCACCATTTATATTTTCCTTTTTCGGTACTAAGTTTAGAAAGAAATAGAATTGGCAATATTTACTGTTTCCCACAAAAAAAGACTTTAGCAGAATATTTTTTTTTCTAACAGAGCCATTTGTTGTGTCAAAGTGGTTATAAAGCTGTGAAACATGTATTTGTTTTGTTAAACTTATTGTATTAAATCTTAAAGATCAAGGTTATCTGATATATAGTCAAATAAGATCTCATTTAAGTCAAGCATTTAGTTATGGTAATCATGTTTAAGAAACTCATCTTTTATGTTACTGCACTTAGATTTTTTTTTTTGAAAGAGATAATAGCACAATTTTCCAGGAAAGACAAAAGATTTTTTATTTCCCCACGGGTTACTGGTTGGGGGACTATAGATTTACTGGATTGAGTTCATCTGCCTGTCGGTCACACTTTTGTCCGGATCATGTCTCCTAAACCAGAAGTGCTAGCAGCTTCAAACTAGATACACTTATAGATTACAATGTGGAGAAGTGTCATGTACTAGAACCGTTACTCTATCCTGCTCATTTTTTCAAGTTGTTGCCCTTTGTTTTTTTAACCTGTACATTTCTTTTTAAACATTTCTCCTAAACCATAAGTGCTAGCAACTTCAAAGTTTGCCATGCCCTTTTTGAGTTTTTTTCCTTTGATATGTCTAATTTTACATTTTCAACCATGATAAGTGGATGTGCCTGGAACATCATTAAGTTTGACAATTTCATTTGATCATTACTTGTGCGTTTTGACACTCATCTTTTATTTATTGTCTTTTCTATCTTGCCTACGTTTATATCTCCAAATTTGGTTAACCCTTTCTTAAATGGCAAAAATTTAGACTAGGCCAAATTTAAAGCTGCTGCTGTGGACAAAATGAATTCCATTTGATAATGAAATAATGAACATTAAAGTATATAAAATATTGAAGAAAAAGGAGAAAATGTTGATGTTTCTAAGTTTACTCTTAGGGAAGTCAAAACCAGGTCTTGTTTGGAAAAAGATTAACTATAATTTAACAGATTTAGTGGTAAAGCCTCCAGTGGCAGTTTGCACTCCTTGAACTTTGAGAAGACCACAAAATTTCGTCTGTTGACTTAAGCGAACAAAGCTGACGCTTTGCTAGCTAAAAAGACATCAAAAGAAAAGGATAATTATGAGCATTTTTATGCCCCTGCATCAATAGATTGTGGGCATATTGTTTTACCGGTGTCTGTCTGTCCGTCCATCTGTCTGTCTGCAAAACTTAACCTTTAAACTAAACATTTTCCTTTAACTTCATCCCTAATTAAGTTACAAAGCTGATATTTGGTATGTAGATAGGTCTCAACAAGGCGCAACTGGGTAAGGTAATTTCATCAAGGTCAAGATCAAAATTTTAACCCTTTTCCTTAAAACGTTACTCAAAAACTTAACCTGCCAACTTAACATTTTCCTATAACTTCATCCCTAATTAAGTCACTATGCTAATATTTGGTATGTAGATAGGTCTCAACAAGGCGCACCTGGGGAAGGTCATTTCATCAAGGTCAAGGTCAAAATTTAACCCTTTTCCCTAAAATGTTATCCAAAAACTTTACTTGCCAACTAAACATTTTCCTATAACTTCATCCAAAATTAAGTTACAATGCTAATATTTTGTATGTAGATAGGTCTTAACAAGGTGCAACTTGGGAAGGTCATTTCATCGAGGTCAAGGTCAAAATTTTAACCCTTGTCCCTAAAACAAAGAAAAAATAATGTTTCGGGGGCATGTTGTTTCACAAACACATCTTGTTCTTCTTCAAAACTTCCTGAGTAGTCAATTGTAGACCAATTAAAATCAATTATGATTTATGAAGGATTAAGAAAAGGAAAAAAATTCAATTCCACATTCACCAAAGTTTTTGTTTTCAGACTTTTTTTAAAAAGTTGTAGGCATACATAGTGGGTTTTAAACAACCCATAAATTGTCAATACTATTGACAATAATAATGTGCAATAGATGAACTGATCAATTTTCAATAACAGCAATAAATGATCAATACTAGTGTCAATCCTGTAGACAGACAATATTATTGACCCTGTATTGGTGATCAATACTCTGATTCAATGTATATTGGCATTTGTTAACACATTAATATGCAATATTTTATAGTCCATGATATACCATAACTTGATATGGATAACATATGTTATTTTTTTTTCAATTGATTATTATAGTGGTAGAGTATGATAAATCACAAACAGAAAAAAATGTCTGCAAGTACATGTGTCCCTCTTTGATTCCTGAACTGAAATAGGGCACAAATATTGACAAAGGAAATCATGCTTCCAGAGATTTGAATGTGATAGTTCTGTGAAACTTGTTTTATAAGAAATCTATTTTGTATTAATTCAATATTACTGTCAATAATACTCTAGTGTATGGACCATATTCTTTAATAACTGAAATTAGTAATTTCAATTACCATGTGTAGACAAATGTTTTCTGATGCTTACTTGGGCAGTTTGCTCATTGTTTAATAAATATTAATCTTTTCATATGTTTTGGATTTTGTTATCTTTGCTGTTTTATATTCTCAATTATTTAGACTTCACCCCATTACCAGGTAACGGAATTTAAGACTGGTCCAAATTCAAACGAGTTGTGGACGACAATGTATAGTTGATGAGATTTTTAAAAATCTTTGTCTTTCAGGTTTGAAACCAATTTGAACAAATGTTGGAACAAACATTTTGTCATTGTCCAGAATGTTTTTTAAACACTTTCTTCAGGGGTGTCATAAAGCTGGATTGGCTTAAATGAAAATTTGATAAAGGTTGATTGGCAAAACTCTGGGTTCCTGTCAGGTTCCTGTCCATAAATCTGCAGTCCATCACAAGTCATTCCTCTGTCTTTTAGTGTTCCGTAACACTAATTATGGCGTTAACAAAGTCTAATAGTGATGAAAAGATACACCATTATTGGTGGCAACTCTGCTGCCACCAATAATGGTGTAACATTTTCTTCTGCCTATATGTGTTAAAAAACACTAAGTATGGTGTTAATGAACTTTTACAATGGTGTAAAGGTACACCAATATTGGTGGCAACTCTGCTGCCACCAATATTGGTGTAATGTTTTCTCTGTTTATCGATGTCAAGTAACACTTATTACGGTGTTAATGAACTCTCACAATGGTGTAGAGGTACACCAATATTGGTGGCAACTCTGCTGCCACCAATATTGGTGTAATGTTTTTCTCTGTCCGTCGGTGTTAAATAACTCTTGCAAGAGTGTAAAGATACACCAATATTGGTGGCAACTCTGCTGCCACCAATATTGGTGTAATGTTTTTCTCTGTCCGTCGGTGTTAAGTTACTCTTACAATGGTGTAAATTTACACCAATATTGGTGGCAACTCTGCTGCCACCAATATTGGTGTAATGTTTTTTACTGTTTGGCAGTGTTACTTTACACGTAACATAGATATATCGTACACTAATTTTAGTGTGACTTTTCCCGTTTAAAAATAGGTGTAAATTTACACCATTATTGGTGGCAGCAAAGTTGCCACCAATATTGGTGTAAAGTGCCGAATTATTTTTTACAGTGTAGTTTTAAGGAATAAAAAGTTGGATAAGTCATTTCCCTGTCACATCAATATTAAGAACCAAATATTTTTTAATTGTTTGTTTGTTTGGGGTTTTACGCAGCTTTCAACAATCTTTCAGTTTTATCGCGGCGGCTGGAGCACCTAATAATGGAATCCTGGTATTTCTCACACCAGTACTACCATTACATCATTTCCTACCCTCCAGCTGCTATCCCACATAGGTCTACGATTATCGACCCATTGGTGAGTGACAAATAGTCGGAAAGGATGAGTGCCGTAAAGGATCGAACCCGGGACCTCTAGATTGACAGTCCGACGCGCTACCAACTGCGCTATGACGGCGACATATCTTTTTATTCAAAGATTTCCAAAATATATTTCTGATCAGTGTAGTAAAAAATTTACCCCGTCCACTTAGTTCCCATGGAAGAGTTTAATTTCGTTGTTGAAGCGGGTTTGTGTGTGTGTGTGTGTTTTTTTTTTTTTTTTTTTTTTTAATTTAGATTTTGTGGCCTTTCACGTTTTAAAAAAATTAAATGGCTGGTGTAGGGCATTTACATCGTAACTACAGCTTGAGTATTCCGTTGTTACGACGTTTAAGTCTCGAAATCAACAAAAAAGTCTCACGTGCTTGTTCACCTATGTAGAAGTTCGACGTTCTCGTCCCGTCTAAATGAATCATTATGTATACCAATCTTATGATTGGCAATTGACCGTTCGCTGGTCCCGCCCACTTATGTATTTGGTCAAGCCTTTTGACTCCACCAGGAAATCCCGCTTCGATTTGAAATGGCGTTATTTTGCAAAAAACTATGGTAAGTAGCATGTAACTGAAAAGTACAATCGTTGTTTTGCGTCTTGAATGAGCTGTATTTACGACGTTTAAGTCGCCAAACAAAAAAATGGTTCAAACAAATGGCGGAAAATGTCGGAATTTAAATGTCAATTCCGGGCTGAATGAATAATTTGATTGGTCGATATATCCCTTGATTGACAGCCGCGGTTGGTCAATTGCTATCCGTCGATTGGCATATTAGTTTTTGGAGATATTGTTTAAAAAAATTAAAGCAAATACAACATCTATCTTTCTTCCTTTATTAAATAAACACGCACGAGATGGCCAAAAAACATTTCTTAAAAGTTTGGTACAAAGTGGTCCGTTGTTTTCGAGCTGCCTTTCCAGATTCCAAGGCGAAACTCACAGTTTAACAATCAATTTTCAATAAAGGCTACCTATGACAATAATGCATAGTTTGTTTCAAATTGACCCAGTACATTAGGAGGAAATACAGAAAAGTTTAGTTTGAATTTGCCCAGTGGATTATAGGAAGATATGTTATAATTGGCCTAATGGATTAGGGGAAGGGAGTGTATCGATGTTTTTTCCCCATGCGCGTATTCGCATATCCGTTGTCCCATCTAATTTGGATTAAATACAATATAATTTTAAAATATTGAATTTCAAAAATCATAGATTGTTTATCACAATAGATTAATTTTACTACGTATCCAGTTAATCTACTTTAAATTTCATTTGAAAAAGAGTTACTTCACAACCAACGTCATCTTGTAGTCTATAGATTTTATATTCGCTAGCAGAAAGCTCAGTTCAAAACTGTCGTTAGAGGTTATATTGATATAGGGAGTTTTTACAGTTTTGTACAACCCCCCAACCCCACGCCCACCCCCTTTCCCAGATGTGGCATTGGGTTGGCCGTTTTCCTGACACTTTGTATTCTTCTGTCCAAATTGGTCATTTGCTACCGCGGTGTGCGAATGGCGTGAATAACGTCTGATTCTGTTGAGCCATTTGTTAGATAAGATCAATACATTTTTGCTTATCAGAGAAGCATAGCAACAATCTTTAATATATATTTCAATGCCTGTATGTATGTATATTCGGACATTTGAAATTTTATTCCGTTCTCAATTTAAAGAATTCAATGTTAAAGGGGTTTGAGCGAGTTGTCACGAATCATCATTTTCGCGTATCCTTATTTTCGAGGCGGAGCACAATATGGCCTAAGGGGTGTCGTGTGAATAGAATATAGAAGACCTATTTAGCAATGCCACATTTAAAATATTGGCGCTTCAAACCTTTTGGCTTTTCTCAACCCCCCCCCCTAAAAATAAAAAAAAAAAATAAAAATCACACACACAACATATTGTTTGTTCCCATCTTTTGTTGTCTCGCAAACCATGATTCGGGTAGGGGTGCATTTTAACGATTTGAAAAATTGTTGAGAGTGGTTCATGAAAAGAATATCCCTATTGAGTTGCTTCAAGATTGGCTCTCTGGTTAGAGAGAGGAGATAAAAAGAAACTGTTAAAAGAAGTGCGCCGGGCATGAGGCAAAACAACAGATCTACCTTGACATTTCATGCTCTGGATGCAAATGAAGTTTTCAGGCTCTAATTTCCAAACAGCTGATTCTGTCTGTTTCAATGGTGGTGAATAGCTGTTCTCGAAATGCATGAGTAACTATGACAATTGTAATTATTGTTGAATACCAATGAGCAAAAGGATTCAGCATGAATAAATTTAAAGAAGACATGCAATGGGCCCATACCGATATACGTAGTTATGCCCTTTGATCAGTTACTTCCCTTGAACTTAGGGTAGTTCCGGTCTATATTTATACACTATTTTTATATAGGAAGATACAAGAATACCTTTGAAAATTGGTGTTTTTCATCTTATAAAAGTTCTTGAAACTTTTCTACCTCATTCTTGTAATTGTTAAAGTTTCGTTGTAAATTTATTTGAAAACTAAGTCACTTAAAATGACATAATTATCATAAGTTGCCATGATAGATGTGACCGACTATTGTCACTTCTTAAGTGTAATAATCGTATACACCCCTTTTATCAAGGTTAAACTTACAGTTACGTTTATTCCAACACATTGAGAAATTTCATTAGTCCATAGAGTAAATTATGTTTTTTGTTTGTTTACATGCTTATTGCGCATACGTATACACCGTTTTTGCGATATTGGCACTGACATGGACCGACTAGGTACATGTCGATCTAATTTTGAATGGTAATAGAGTTTTTACTTTAGATTTATATATTTGTGTCAAACATATTACTTAGAACGTAATAACTTGAAAGGGGCCAGAATGTGATTTATTGCACAGCCGTTCGCTTTACTATAAAATCGCCGATTGCGACCAAAACCCATAACTTGAGTTTATTTTAAGCTATACCTCAGAAATTTAGGTCGCCCGCCGACGAAATGTTTCTTGGTGTTCTAAAATCGTTTTTTTATATGATCTTAAACATATTTTTTTACAGATTATTCTAACTTAAACATTTCTTTCAAGATTTTTCTAAAGGAGAAAAGTTTTGAAATAGACTTCCCTTACCTCTTGCATTTATAATCCTTTTTATAATATACAAACTCGAATATTCCTTAGAACTAGATAGTTAGCAAAGGACTTCCTTTATTACTTGTAATAAGGGGACTTCGGGTGAAAATCAAAGCAAATAGCCGATCATTATGAGATATATCACGTGTATATTTAAAATACCACCCGTGGTCTATTACGCAATCAGAGATACCGATCAGAAGCGTGTAAGTTACTTGGATTAAAACAGTAGTTTATAGAAGGACACCGTTGATTTTTATATTTGGTTTACCATTTAACCCTTTACAGAGAAGAATCTCAGAACGAAAGAGAATAAAAACGAACATTTAACAGCCATGTGTACCGAATATAATGGATCTTTCGGATATGGAGAAAATCGGTTTTAAAAGTACTCTTTATCGCAGTTATTTTGTTCTTGGTTGTTGTTATTTGATTTCACTTTTTTGATAAGTATTTTCAAGACAAAGAAGTAAACGCAACGATTTTCTTTGCTAATTTGCTTCAAAAATGAGAAGAAGAATATGAAAACTGGACGATCTTAAATTGGTTCCTAGGCAGGGAGAGGAAAACGATTAAAACGTGCCAACGTTAATATAAATTACCACAATTTTATACTCTAAGAGTATTATAAGAGTATTCAACATTTCTCTGTATGAAATTCTGAAAAAATATATGATTCTACTTAAAATAAGAGCATTTAGTCTCAGCCCTTATACACCCTATGTAGCAAATTTAAACCGGAACTACCCAGACAAGTCAAGGGAGTTAATTAAAGAGCAATTTCGGGACAACTCCGTATATCGGGCCCATTTGATGTTTATATTTATATCCCCTTCTTTAAAGATGTGGTAGATCGTAACATTTTAGTGTGTTCAAAGGGATCTTTTTGGTCTTGCGCGGTGTTGTGTTGTCAACACGTCAAGTCTTGAACAGCATCTATAAAAGACAAGTTTTAGCTTGGCTCCTAAAGTATTCATCATAAAATCCCACATTTGACAATGTCTGTTTGTATGATAGTCCGAGAAGCCGTATAATGACACTCAAGCTAGTAATACTATATCAATTGTATTCGAAAATGGAATCTCAGGGACAATTTATGAAACCTTGATATTGCACTCTTGACCTTTCATTTATTCAGATATTTAGATTCTCATGGGGGAAGTCAAGTCGATGTAATTGATCAGTAAATTCCAGTTTAATTATGCACACAGGGGTTTGATCTATTTGATAGTTTTGTTTATCAATAAATTTCAAAATATGTTACAGTTGAATTCGATGTTGAACTTTTGGACGATGAACGGAGCAGATGACATTCTACATTCCGGTTTGACGTCACACTCTGTATGACGTTCATGCTGGAACATGATTGGAGGAGGAGGCATTCCTGTGCACATTGTAGTACGCTAAGTTTCGTCCATATCTTTATAGTCTGGCCGTCACCTTTTACATCTACTACTGATCTCATCCTTAATCGCCCTGCAAAGGAGATTTAAGAGCGGCTTTTGCACATTTAATGAAAAAAAAAGAAAAAAAAAGAAAACGGATTCCAAATTTCCAAACATCTAACTGTAATGTTTTCAGACATTTGTAAGAAGGCATGATGAGTACAACTCGAACGAAACCGGAATTCATCGAGTAAATATGTTACCTGTCAATTGCACCGAAAATTGTCATAAGTATGGTTTTCAGGTGATAGAGAAAAAGATCAGCCTGCACATAAGTGCAGCCTGATCGTAGACTACACCACCCGTTTGTACCTTTTAATCAATTCCCACACAACAAAATTTTAGACTTGTCTAGCTTGAGAGAAGCAGCAGACGACAATTTCAATTTGAATTTTAAACCTTGCTGTCCTTCTGCATAGAAAACATTAAGGTTAATGAAAAAATTGCTTGATACAAGTGATCTTCATTTTCAACAATGTTTCTTAAGTTTTTCTCTTGAAAGGCGTAAAAGGGAAGGACTGTGTGGGATTTCTTGTTTGTGAAATCAGTTTCCAAAAGAACACAAGTCCTCTTAAGGGCTTCCAGTGCTTTCACTTAACCCATTTCCACACAGCAAATTTTTAGACTAGTCCAAATAGAAAGAAGCTGCAGACGACAATACCAAGGTGATGGAATTTCAAAGTCTTCCGTCTTTTTGGATAAAAAACATTTTTGATAATGAAGAAATTGCTTGATACAAGCAATTTCTTCATTTTCCACAATGTTTTCTAAAGCCCCTTTCTTGTGGGGCGTAAAAAGGAGGGCTTGTGTTGGAATGGGTTAAAAGTATTCTTGGAAACTGATGTTTTAGTCAGCATGAAAAGTGATAAGAAAAAACGTTCAAAAATCGTTTAGACAGAAGACATGGCTTGTAAAAATACTGGTACTAAAACGGTCTCTTTTAATTTTTTCTTGTACAATTCCGGGATTTTACGTCGCTGTGATTTTATACTTGAGAAAACATTGTGGAAAAAAGTGAAATTGCTTGAAACAAGAAATTTCTCCTCTTCCTAAAATATTTTCTACCTCATAGGGTGGATCCATTTCAAATTGCACCCAATTTCATTGCTTTCTGCAACCTCTTTTAATATTAATATATATAGACTGAATCGATTTTCCCATTCTAGAGACCGGTTTTTCAAAGTCGACAGTATGAGGCAGCTTTTTGAAAATATTAAAATTGACCTCCTTTTTGACTTCCTAAAAGACATGTATTTGTACAATAAAATATGATTTTTGTCCTGTCGACAGCTACGAATTGACGTGTTGTTAGTGATTTACTACAATCTTATTTTCTTAATATACATATACCTTTGCCAAAATTTGATGTACATTGTTATTTAGTGTTGTAACTGATTATCTAGATTTTTACTGTGTAACTTTATCGGGAAAATTTATTACTTATTACTATCCATGGTCCTGTTTCCTTTAATTAGTTTTGCGCCCAACATGACCTTGCTGACGACGGGCCTTAAAATAACATTTATACATTCAAATAATTTGGACCAGGAAAGGGTTAAGTTATGGTAGATTTTTGAAAGACTATCTAAGACATGGCTTCGAAATTTGTAAGTCCCAGGAAAAATATAGCCTCACAATCCTTGTCGCCGTCTCATACGTTTCTCCTCACGATTTATTGTATCACAAATAAGGGGCAAGCCTGGCCACCCGAAGGGGCAAGATTAGCAAGTAATGTTTCCCTTTCCGGTAAGGTTTTTATTCTATAATAAGTTAAACTTTTGAATGGGACATTTATTTATTTGTCTTTATTAATTCTTGGGGGTATTCTCTTTTAACAAAACTTTAACCAAACCTCTTTCGTTTTCGCCTCTGACCATAACTTTAACCTCACACAGCGTCAAATGGGCGTTTTCATTTTTCCATTTAGAGATTTTAACAATTTGTCCAGCTTTCGGGTAGTTTGGTCTACTCTCGAATACTGAAGGCAGTTGACCTGAATGGATACCAAAAGTATGAAACACGCCGCCATTTCTGGATACATGGATCTGCAGGTCACTGAACCGTTCAGCTGAAGTCAGAGGTAGAACGGGGAGATACTAAATAATTCGCTTGCCAAATTCATTTAAGAAATGAAGAGAATATTTTTTGTTTTCATGGAGGTATGAACCGAACAACCTAATCAAACTGTATGAATACGCGAAGCGGATTCATACATTATGTGATTAGATTTTCGGTTCAAACCTCCATGAAAACAAAACATATTCTCTTCATTTCTTATAATTTAATAGTATCGAGCGAAAAAAGTAAAAACCTACATCTTTTGATACCTTTTTGTATGGGACTATTTTGTGCGGAAGCATACAAAATCACTGCGTGCTCAAAATTTTGTTGATGGAGGTATGAATTAAATTTTTCGACCAATCAGAACGCTCGTTTTTGATAGACGAAAATAACAATTAAATTATTAACCAATTACCAAACGGCAAAATTTTAGACCGGTCCAAATTCAAAGGAGTTGCAGCAACAATTTAAATAATGGAATATTAGATTTTTTTTTCAACTTTCTGGTAGGAATATTTTGTGTAAAATGAAGAAATTGGTTGTAACAAACAATTTCTACACTTTACACAATCTCGGTGTTTTTACTTGATGGGCGTTTAAAAGTGTCATCTCAATAAACAGATAAAAACTAAACTTCGTCTTAAAAATTAATTATATATTCCAAAAATTTAATCTTGGCAATAAATCTATAAAATTCAACACGGTTAACCCATTCCCACTGAATGGCGCTTTTTGACGAACTGAAGAAAGGCTCTCTTGCAAAAATAAAAATAAATGTGAGAAAAGGAGAAATTCGTTGATATCCGTGAAAAAATGTGAGAAAAGGAGAAACTCATTAATGTCCGATAGAAACGTGCGCTTCAATTATAACCCATTCCTGTTTTTCAAATTTTTAGACCTGCCCAAATTCAACGGTTTTGCAGACGCAAGTGGATTTTACTTGAAAAAATAAACATTAAGTAGTGTAGAAGATATTGTGGAAAAGGAAGGAAATTGCTTGTTACAAGCAATTTTTTTTTTTACTACGATGTTTTCTTGATTGTGAATTTAAAGGGACGTAAAAACCAGGTGTTGAATGGGAAAGGGTTAAATCGATTTTTTTCAAAATATATGGCAAGTAACATGTAACAATAGTGTAATGTAATTGGTTGGCGACCTAGACGTCGTACCTACAGCTTATTTAAATCATCACAGTAAAATGCTTTACATGAATGTCGGCAAATATCAGAGTTCATTTCCGATCTAAATGGATTATTTAATTGGTCGAATTATTCTTTTATTGGCAGACGCGATCCGGCAATTAATAGCTTCACTGGTTGTTATACATGTTTTATAACCCATTACTAGATGACAAAATTTTAGACTGGACTAAATTGAATGAAGTTGCAGACGATGATTCAAAGGGCAGTTAAATTTAAAAAAATGTCAGACAGGATTGTAAAATTAATGAGAAAAGGAGAAATTTCAGGAAACAAGCAATTTCTCCCTTTTCCCAATGTATTTTCAAAGTACAATTTCTTTGGGGAGGGGGGGGGGGGAGAGAAGGTCAAAAGTTGGAATAGTGTGGCTATGGTTTTACCATTCCATGCAATCCCGCTTTTTCTGTAACCCGAAGAAAAATGTTCAGGAAAATACTGTGGAAAGTGAATAAATGGCATGTAACGAATTCCCAATATTCAACCCAGAAAGACAACGACTTCTGAAATTTCACCAACTTAAATTTGTCTTCTGCAACCTTTTTGAATTTTGAGTTGTCTAACACTATGTCATATGGCAAATGGTTTAAGGTAACACAACAGCAATCTGTTCTTCCAAACACCTTGATATAGTAAATATCATATTCGGCGCCCAAGTCGACCTCCCAATACGGACGGACCACGCTGCCAGTTGTAGAGCAAGATCCAAGGGAATAATTCTGGTCTACGTTCCCATCTGTTGCCAAAGAAGAAGTCCCTATGTGATCATCGGAGCTTCCTGATTGTTCTGTTGTTTTATTCACTGCGACGTTTATCAGATACCCTGCCAAATATTTGGAAATACAGTAAACCTTGTATAAAGCGACCTCTCATGGGACGCAAGTAGTCGCTTGAAAGAATGGTCGCTTAAAACATATTTGTGTGAAATATATGAAAGACTGATTCGGTTGTATATATAAGTTATTACATAATTTTTGCTTAGTCCTATACTAATGGGACTCATTTCATTTCAATCGTCTCACTGAGACGATTCTAATAAGTTCCAACAACATTTGATTAAGGTATGATGTGATTTTAGCAAATAGGACCACTTCTTTATGAGATCTTTTGATTTTGAAATGGGAATTTGGATTGTGTTCATTTAATGGGAGTTGGCGCTTAAGAGAGGTGGTCGCTCGAGCAAAACCGACTCAAAAATACCCCTTGTTGTTCCTTACTTCGAACTGTGCGGCTTATGTTGGGTGCAAACTGCCGATCCGATCCACTCGAGCAAAAGCCACAGAACATTCGAGAACTGGTCTGTTCCAGTCGGAAAGAGCGATAGGCTGATTTTATGCCCCCTCATCAATAAGATAGGGGAGTACATTGTATATTGTTTTACCGATGTCCGTTATTGAAACATGGCTCCTATTTCAGAAAGGATCCTTGAAGTGAAAGGTATCAGCTGGTTGTAAGATTAAAGTAATCCATCAAGGTCACTTGTCAAGGTCACAGATCCGAAAAAGGTTGTTACGGTAAATAGTATTTCACTAACACATGTTTTATTGTAACCGAGTTATCACCCCTGTCAATAAAAGTATCAATCAACCAATCAAATCATTCATTAACCTTTTTCCCATTTTTCAAAATTTTAGACCAGTCCAATTTGAAAGAAGTTGCAGACAACAATCAAAAGTGAGTGTAATTTGAAAAGTAACGGACTTAATGGTTAGGAAATATTGTGGGCCACAAGCAATTTCTTCTTTTCCCACAATATTTTCTCTAGTAGAAATTCACAGGGACGTGAAAACAAGGGATCGCACAAGGGTTAACACTTGAAGAGGACTTTGAACTCCAATATTTATGCGTTGAATTGTTGATGGCTTGGCTACTTTGATGTCATAACTACGGCTTATTAAAACTAAAGTTACGACGTTTAGGTTGCCAATGCGGTTGAATTTTGACTTGAAACTTCCTAGTCGGAGCTCAAAAGAATAAGTGGGCGTTGCCAGCGATCTGTTAATCAATCATGCAGGATCGAGTAGATTAAAGAATTCTATGTCGATTTGGCAAGAAGGAGATTTGGTCAAGAAAGGGCGCAGAGTTAAAACTTGTAGGGTGTACAGTTGATCGGATATGGTATTGACTTGATCAGTTAGGATGTGGAACTAATCGGGAAGTGTGAAGATTTGGTCGGGAAGGGTGAAGATTTGATGGGAGAGGGTGTAGAGTTGACCAGGAAGGGTGTAAGGATAATCGGGAAGGATGAAGATTAGATCTGGAAAGATACAGTGGTGGTAAGAAAAGTTTTGGCCAAAAGAGTGTTGATTCGATCAAGAAGGGTGAGGAGTTGATCGGTGAGAATGAAGAATTGATCGGGGAGGGTATAGTGTTGATCAGGAAGTGTGACGAGTTGATCAGGGAGGGTGTGCAGTTGATCAGGAGGAAAAGTGATTGAGAAGGGTTAAGACTTGATCTGATAGTTTGTAAAGTTAATCTGGAAACGAGTATAGTTGATCAGAAAGGGTATTGATTTGAACAGGAAGGGTTGAAAATTGATCAAGAAAGTTGTGGGGTTGATTATGAAGGATGAAAAGTTGATGGTGGAAGATTTAGGACTTGATCGGATAGGGTGGAAATATAATCTGGAAGGGTGTATAGTCGATCAGTATAGGTATAGAGTTGAAAAAGACGGATATAGAGTTTAGCAGAAATGGTGTAGCTTTGACCGGGAAGGGCGTGGAATTGATCAGAAGGATGAAAACATGATAAGAAATGGTGAACGGTTGATACGGTTAGGTATGGAGTTCATCATGAAGAGTGTGTAGAGATGATCAGGAAGGGTGTGGACTTGATCAGAAAGTTTGTAGAGTTGATCGTGAAGGATGAAAATTTGATGGTGAGTATACAGTTGATCAGGAAGGAAATCGATTTGATCAGGAAGGGTGAAGGGTTAATCAGGGAGTGTGTAAAGTTGATCAGGAAGGATGTAGAGTTGATCAGAATAAGTGTAGAATTGACCAGAAAGGGTTCGATGAGGAAGGTGATTGTTGATCAGGAAGGGTAAAGAGTTGTCTTGGAAGGGTTTAAAAAAGATCGAAAACGATTCAGAATTGATCGGGAATGGTGTAGAGTTGACCAAGAAGGGTGTAGAATTCAAGAGGAGGGTTATAGGTGTGATCTGGAAGGATGTTGATTTGATTAGGAAGGGGTGTATGGTTGGTCAGGAATGGTGTCGGGTGGGTCAGAAAGGGTGTGGAAGTGATTGGGAGAATGCAGAAGTTTTCAGAAAGTGCGTAGAGCAGACCAGAGAGGTTGCGAAGTTCATCTGGAAAGGTTCGGAGTAGATAAGGAAGGGTGCAGACGGGTATAGTTGTTGATCTGGAAGGGTGTAGATTTGACTAGAAAGAGGGTATACAAGGGATCAGGAAGGGAAAAGAGGTGTTCTGGAAAGGTGTATATTTTGTCAGGAAGGGTGAAGAGTTGGTCAGGAATGGCGTAGGTTTTGTCTAGAAGGGTGTAGAGGTGAACAGGAAGGGTGTAGAGGTATTCAGCAAGTAGGTAGAGTAGACTAGAAAGGGTACGAAGTTCAAGAGAAGAGGTGAATGTTGATGGGGAATGGTGTAGAGTTGATCAGAAAGGGTGTAGAGTTGATCAGGAAGGGTGTAGAGTAGATCTGGAAGGGTGTGTAGTAGATCAAGAATTGTGTAGAGTTGATCAGAAAGGATTTTACCAATAGGAGTGATGAGCTTCTTGGGTTGTATGTGGAGATGATCTGGAAAGATATAGTGTTGATCGAGATTGGCAAACAGTTGATCAAGAATAGTGAAGAGTTGATCAGAAAGGGTATACAGTTGATCAAGAAGGGTGAATGGTTGATCAAGAAGTGAGAAGAGTTGATCAGGAAGGAAGTGGAGTCGATCAGGAAGGGTTAATGTTAATAAGGAAGAGTGGGGAAAGGGTTTAGCGTTGATCAGAAGGGCGTAGAGTTGATCAAGAATGGTAAAGGGTTGATCGGGTAGGGTGTAGATTTGATCTGGAAGGGTTTAAAATCGATTGGGAAGGGTGTAGAACTGATCGGCAAAGGTGTATATTTTATCAGGAAAGGTGTAGAATTGATAAGGCAGGGTGTTGAGTTGATCAGGTGAAGAGTTGATCAGGAAGGGTGTAGAGTTGATCTGGAGGGGTGAACAGTTGAAAAAAAGGGTGTAGAGTTGACAAGGAATGGCATAGAATTGATCGGCGTAAGGGTGTAAGTTGATCAAAAAAGGTGCGGAGTTGATAGAGAAGGGAGTAGAATTGATCGACAAGGGTGAAGAGTTGATCAAATAAGGGTGCGGAGTTAATCAGTAAGGGTATAGAATTGTTCAAAGTTGGTCGGGAAGACTGTAGAATCGATCAGGAAAAGTCAAAAGTTGAAAAAAAATTGTGTAGAGTTGATCGGGAAAGGTGTAGAATCGGTTAGGAAAGGTGCATAGTTGATCGTAAATTGTGTAGAGTTGATCGGGAAGGATGTAGGGTTAACAAGAAAGGGTGTATAGAGTTGATATTCGCCGCGGGGACCGAACCCGAGATCCCATGATTAGGAGTCTCACGCATTACCAACTACGCTATGGACGCGGCAAGAAAATAATAAAAAGGGCTGAAGTCATGGATGAGTTGCGTTTGGTCATGAATTTGCTCGAGTATGATTGTATAATGCCGAGCTAGTCGATATAGCTGAACTTGTATTTCAATTTTAACGTGATTTAACATAACATAAATGAGCAAGTTTATCCATCAAGAGAACTTAAATGAGTTTATCAAAACCTTTGAAAAAGTGATCGAATCTAGAAAAAGCAGCTCAGGAATGATATTTTTTAATGAACAGTTAGGTAGAATAAAAACATAGCAACACTCGATCATAAGTGTCATTTGATACGGACATGATGCTTTGCTTTAATGGCCAGCCTAATTGGCTGCCAAATTTTCGCGGGTCCATGGTTGTAGCCTGACTCTTCTTCACTGTTGGAATAATTGACAAATGAGTTTTAACTCCGATATTTGCCGTCATCTTTGTCTCGCTTTCGTTTGTGACTTAAACGTCTTAACTACAGCTTATACAATCTGTAGCTACGATGTTTAAGCTTCCAAACAACTTTTCATATTTTATGTTACACGCCACTGCAAGTAGCCATAAATTTTGCAAAATAGCAATGTTTAAATCCGAAGCGGGACTTCCTGTCGAAGTCAATGGGCATTGCCCACGCATTAAGTGGGCGGGGCCAGCGATCGGTCAATTGACATGTACTAGGGCAGATTGAAAAATCCGTTATCTAAAGGATGGATGAAGCATTTTAACCTAAATATCTTCATTTATTTTTATTTTGCAAAGTAGTCACCTTGCATGCCTAATCACTATGTCAACGCTATATGGATGCTTTTAGCAATACCTTTCCTGGTAGCATCTTGGGGCCCTAAGGGGATGCTGATGACTCTTCTTTCATCTTTGAGAACAATCAATAGTCAATAATCAACAAAATATGGTAGATTCTCGAGTTTGAAAACACAAATGCATCTAGGGCAACAGTGGAGTCTAATATCAGTATTTCTAAATTAATCTTTACTTTATGTTAATCATTGTGGCAAACTCACAAAGAATAGGCCAAATGTTTAACAACATTTAGAGAAAATTCCCTTTTTAGAGTAATATTTCTAGGTCAAACATAGATATTTGCGTCATCGACCGAAATAAGGTCTAACTTGATCTGTAAATCAAAGTACTGAAAGTATTGTAAGCTAGCAAAGTATAGTTTTGTTAAGTAATCTTTTTTGCCAAAGGTTATCCTGATAAATAAACAAGGTTAAAGTAACCCGGGAGTTAACCCAATACAATAAAGTCTTAGACTTGTTCAAATTGAGAGTAGTTACAGACGATGATTTCAAGATGGTTGAATATTGAATTTTTCTCCCTTGTTGAGCAAAGAACATTGTTGACAATGAAGAAACTGAGTGGAAATGTGTTGAAAAGCATGTTTATGAAAGGGTTCTCCACAATTTGAATACAAATGGCGATATTACTGAAATACATTATAACTACTTTTATTGGGTAGGCATTGAATGGATTTAGTGGTTAAGCCTCCAGTGGCAGTTTGCACTCGTTGAACTTTGAGAAGACCTCAATATTTTGTCTGTTAACTTACGCTATCAAAGCTGACGCTTTGCTAGCTAAAATTGCTGTGAAATGTCTATTTCACACAAAAACCAGTCCAATATCTGCTAGAGTTCAGAAGAAAGTCTTGAAAACTGACCGGACGGACACAAAGACGGACAATTTGTAAACATAAGGTTTTTAATGTTTCATTCTCATTTTCATCAGCGGTTGAATTCATGCATTCTTTCGCCACAAATTGATCATCAAAGATAGATCGATGCGCTGTGGTTTTTTCCCCCTCAAAATTATGCATCTTCGTAGACACACTCAATCCGGGTTAAATCTGCAATTCGACGCCCATTTCAAATGATTGAAGAGATGAAGAGAATATTTTTTGTTTTCGTGGAAGTATGAACCGAAAAACCTAATCACACTGTATGTATGAACACGCGAAGCGGATTCATACATTGTGTGATTGTGTTTTTAGGTTCATACCTCCCAGAAAACAAAAAATATTCTCTTCTTTTCTTATAATTTAATAGCATCGAGCGAAAAAAACAAAAGCTTTACAAATTTGGGTACCTTTTTGTATGGGACTATTTTGTGCGGAAATATACAAAACCGCTGCATGCTCAAAATTTTTGTTCATGAAGTAATGAATAATTTTTTTTCGACCAATCAGAACGCTCGTTTTTGATAGATAAAACTAAAGATTATATGATTATTGGATTAAATGTAAAGGGCTTACTCTGGCCAAAAAGTAAGAATTAATGTGAATAGTTTCTATCTGACCAGGGTCTCAGATACTCTGTTATTCTTATGATAATTGTTTTTACCATTTACTGTTGGATATACGATGCCAGAAATAATAATGATGTTAATAATAACAATCCAACTGTGTAATCCACGAAATAAATCCATTTAGACGAATCACTTTCGGTCGTTTATATCAATGACTTCGCTACATAGGTTGTTAGTTATGAAATAGGGATTAAAACGTGCCAAGCTTATCTTATTAATAATTTACGAGGCGATGAGATTTTAGGTCCAAATTCACCCATTTTCCATACAATACCTTGTTTGGATCACGGTCCCCAAAGGATTGGTGTAAATAGGGAACCAATAAGTTAATAAAATGTTAAAATTTTTCGAAGGACATGACTAATACAACTGGGAAAACTAACACAATTGACGATCGCTGGCTCCGCCCACAAAGATCCGACGGAAAGTTCAACTTCGATATTAAACGGCGTTATTTTGACAATCGAGCTCCGTGAATTATTCCCTTATAGGAAAAGTATTTTTGGTAGAAGTATATAGCCATAATTTTTATTGTACTTATCGTCAAAAAGAATCAGGATAGATTTACTTTATTCTTGACTTTTTTGCAAAATTTTAGACTAAAAAATTTAAGTGAATTTAATTTGGAAAATAACCATTAAGTAGGGCAGAAAATATTCTGGAAAAAGAAGGAACTGCTTGTGACAAGCAATTTCTTCTTTATCTACGATGTGTTGTCAATTATAAAATTACGGGGACGTAAACAGGAAATGGTTAGTCCTTGTCATACTGAATAAAATAATGTATTAAAATCAAAGAGCCAATAGCGCTGTAGGTCTGGTTATAAAGGGTCAATATTAAGTTTGTGAATTGATCTTTTGAACAAATCTTACTTAAAAAGGACAAATCAAAGTATTGAAAGTACTGTAAACTAGCAAAGCATATTTTTGTTAAGTGATAATCTTTGATAAAGGCTATCATGGCAAATAAACGAGATTAAAGAAACCCAGGAGTTGATCGATTAAAACAATACTAAATCTCAGACCAATTCAAAGAATTTGCAGACGGCGATTCAAGTTGGTTGAATTTGAAATCTTAAGAATTTCTTTTGAAACATAGTGGACAATGAAGAAACTGCTTGTTACAAGCAATTTCTTCATTGTCCACGATGATTTCCGAAGTCTTTTCTTAAGATGCTAAAAAAGCGGCATTGAGTGGAAATGGAAAAGAGTTCCCTATAGTGGTTTATCCTCAAGTGGCAGTTTACACTCGTTGAACTTTGAGAAGACTTTAATTTTTGTCTGTTAACTTAAGCTATCAAAGCTGACGCTTTGCTAGCTAAAAACAGGTGATGTAGATAAAGATCAGACTGCAGGCTGATCTTTGTATATGCCTCCTGTCAAAGCAGGATTATTCCGAGTTCAGCATGGCAAGGTTTTAAAGAATTTCCACGTGTGCTTCCGAATTATGTCTTAATAACCATATCGGAGTAAGGAGAAATAGCAGATCGCAACCAGTCTCTCCTGGCCAAATATTTTCATGAAATTATTGCGAATAGAATTTTCGAATTATACTGAAATTGTTGTATCCAAATTACAATAATTTGATTGTTTTCTCCTCCCGTACCTTACATTTTCAATAAATTAAGAAGTTATTGTTCGAAGAGAGCAATTTCTAGGACTATTTTCATAAGTCACCTGTACAATTATATTACATTCCCAATTGACATATGTCATCTTCCGCGACGAAACTCCAAGACATGTAGCTAATACGAGTAGGTTTATAAAAGACAAAAGAAACAAGGTTGGTGCATGGTTGACCGCTCAGATCGGAACCACGCCCTTTCTTTGAAGAACAGAACGGAACAGTTTCTTTATTCAACAATTTGACTTGAACACGTATGGTTTTTTGCATTTCCAAAAAAAAAAAACACACACAAAAAAACAAAACAAAAATCAAAACAAAAAAACGTGCGCATAAATGATGAATGGAGATACAATATAGTAGGATCAATGATAGGAGTAAGCTCTGCAATCATTTTGGCCAATATACTAACTGATACCTTTCGTTCTGAAAAGCCCGCTAGAATAGAATATGACCTTGCTTTCGACTAAGTCTTCTCATCAAATTAAACCACGGTGCAAGAGCTTCTTTGAATGGCGGAATTTGCCAAAATACATAAATCTCATTTTACAGTATCTACACCTTCTTTTGTATAATATACCGTTTTCACTATATTTTTCACCGATGCATATTCTAACGTTTTGAAAATTGACCAATTGATGCCCCACCCTGTTACTCTGTTTGCCCTGCCCATTGAAGCTGACATGAAGTTCCGCTTTGATTTTGAACGGCGCTATTTGGCAAAATTAAGTGATATGTAATTAAAGAGTAGAAAGGCTGGTTTGCAACCTAAAAGTCGCCAAATCTACAAAAAGCTTTACATAAATGGTCGACAATCCGGAGTTCAAATTTCACTCCCGATCTATATGAATGATGTGCACGGTCGATTGTTTCTTTTATTAACAGTCGCGATTCCTCGATTCTGATTTGGCTTCTTGATTTTTCTCAGAACGTTTTTTCTGGGCTTTTCGTCATTTTGTTGTACAACATTTGATGTTTTCTGTACTCTGTCTTAATTAATCTATTGTGCATGATTTCAGTAAATTTTACTCATTATTTAACATTTTATGATCTATTTTGTGCCATTTTCTTTTCCAGGAAAATATTGTAATTTCAGAAACTGCATCGTTATTTCTATCAACATACTATCTCATTGTATACTCTGAACAATGTATTTATATCATAAAGATTGCAACAAGTGGCCCAATTGTATCAGAGTATGTTATCTGACTAATCGTGGCTGCCAATCAATGAATTAACTGACCAATCAAATCATTTATTCATCCCGGCCCTGAGCTTTTAACTAAGTCATTTGCCGCCATTTTTGTTATTTTTGTTGTTGTTGTTGATGGTGGTGGTTTGCGACTTAAAGGGAGGTATCGATGTTTATTAAACCAAGATAAGAAAAAAATTACAAGTGCCGAAAAATAGACTCAAACGAACATTTAATACTGTAATTTAGGTCAGGTATTGTCTTGATGGTAATCTAATAGACCTAAAGTAGTTTTTTTGTGGTTATAACGGAAAGGTTCAGCGGAATTCCAGGTTATTTTTAGATATCACGGAAATCGGCTGTCGACATCGAATGCCCTCATTTGCATATGACCCAAAGTCAACTAAAGGTAACAAAGTTTCTAGTGAAACAGCTAACGTCCTAAATGATGTCAAATGAAAGGCTAATTGCAAAACTAGGGTAATTGTTTATATTCGTAATAACGCTTGCGACAGTTTTGGACTGATCTTTACAGACCGGCTAGCGAACATAACTCTTGATGACGTAACGATGACGTTGGTTAGATGTAATTTAAACTAAATGCAAGATTCCAACGGTAATTCGCGCCATATGAATACTCTATGATCTTCGCAACTGCCTCTGATTAATCTAATAGGCTAGGAAATACCCTGCTTTTTTTGATAAGCAACCTCAGATTTTTGGAAAACTACTTTGCAGCATATTGTATTCAAACAGTTTATGAGAGGAAATGAAAATAATTAAAATCAGTGACATGAACAAAAACATCGATACCTACCTTTAAACGACGATAAGGTCACAAACCAACTATTCTACTTATTTGTAACATGCTACTGGCCATAAATTTTGCAAAATAACACCGTTAAAAATCGCAGCGGAAGTTTTTGTCGGAGTCAGTTGGCGTCGCCAAAGGAGTAAGTGGGCGGAACTAGCGATAGGTCAATTTCTTACAAGCCGCAGGATAATGGGAGGGGGATATTTCGCAGTAGAACTTCGACGAAAGCTCGTAGAAATCTGATAAAATCGGATACAAACTTGGCTATATAGATATTACGTTTTTTTCTAGCTTATTTTAGGTTTATTTCGAAAATCTCGTAACTACGATCTTAATGAAGTTTATATCAAACATAAGATGTTACAGTTTTGTTTTTATTTTTGTCCTTTTTCATCTCGTGAACATTTAAGTGATAACCTTATTTTCCATCTTTACCTTTTATTACGCAAACCTTTGTTTTGACGCTCCTAAAAATAGTTGCAAGGAAATTATTTGTGACAAGCAAATCCTCATTTTCCCAAATTGTTTTCAACCACAATCAACCTTTTTGTGTTTGAAATTGTCGTCTGTAACTTATTCTCTTTTGGATCTACCTCAACATATTCATCTGATAAGACAAAATGATAAACCCTGATATCGCTACACATAAAGTTCAAAGGAGCAGTAAATTGACGGTTCGCTGGCTCCGTCAACTGACACCCATGGTCACGCCTATCGACTCCAACATTAAGGTACACTTCGGTTCTAAATTGCGTTATTTTGAAAGAATTTTAGCCAGTAATAGGAAACAACAAGAGGGCCAGGGCTCTAGCGCTCACCTGAGATAAGGCTCTTTTTCTTCAAGGCTCAATGCCAACTGGTTCTTGGGATTATTTTTTTTTTTTTTTTTTTTTTTTCAAATATAACTTTTGATACCATGGCAATCAAAGTTTCAACAGATTTGAAATCATTAGGTAATTTTCAAAAGGGAACCTATGGGTTATTCCTGCCAAATTTGCTTGAAATTGGCCTTTTAGTTTGGAAGGAGTTGTCATTTCAAAAATCCCTTTTAATTTATATATTTCGTCCCCCACCCCTGGGGCTCTTCACTTGGAAGGGAGGAAATAATTTAGGCAATTCTAAAGGGAGTAAAAGTACTTTGCGCCTTCTTGGTCAGGAGAAGATGAATTTTTACAGATTTGTTTTTTTAGAGTTTTCATTGGATTTCAATATCTTTTAACAACCCTTGTTTAAATTGGCCCAGTTTTAAAAATCCTTCTTTATTTCGTAATAGGCCCAAACCATAGGGCTCTGCTCCTGGGGACCAAGGGATAATGATTTAAACAATTCTGAAAGAGGCCAAATCAGAATCGAGAGGGACTAATCTACAAATCGATGTAAAATAAAGTAAAATAAATAGGTTTAAACCAAACCAAAGATGTCAATGCACCGATATCTGATGAAACATACAAAGGTTCTGCACCTTCTGGGTCAGGTAAATATGTTTTTAAAGATTTTTTTCTTAAATTAAATTTTGTTTTCTTGGCAATCAGAGTTTTTGAAAGTATTTCAATTCTATTTTCAATTTTTACCCATTACCACACAATATTATTTTAGGATGATCCAAATTGAAAGAAGTAACAGACGATAATTTCAAGGTGTTTTTTTTTTTTTTTTTTTTTTTTTTTGGGGGGGGGGGGGTCTTTTTGGATAAAAACATTTTGTGTAATTAAGAAATTGCTTTATATACGCAATTTTCTCATTTTCTCTAGAGGGGCGTAAAAATTAGTGATTATGTTGGAATGGGTTAAAGGGGACCGCCTAAAAACATACCTTCTAAATATCGTTTAAGTTGGCCAAGTAGTTTGGGCGAAGTTGTCGTTCTAAAAATCATCCTTTATTTCTGTAGAGGCCCGAACCTCCTAGGGCTTCGCCCCTGTGGTCCCGAGGGTAATGATTTAAACAATTCTGAAAGAGGTTGATGTACAGATGTTTAATGCAAAATATCAAGACTCTGTGCCTTTGATCAGGAGAAGATTATTTTTTTTAATTTCACCTTTGTTGCCGTGGCAATAAGAATTTACAACGGATTTCAATTCTTTCAGCTTTTTTTAAAGGGGACCATCTAAAGCATACCTCTCAAATTTTGTTGAAATTGGTCCAGTGGTTTTTAAGGAGATATCATTTTATGATGGACGCCGGGCAATTGGTGATCAAAATACCTCAATTTGAGCACTGTCGATAATCGTAGACCTATGTGGGATAGCAGCTGAAGGCTAGGAAAGGATGTAATGGTAGTACTGGTGTGAGAAATACCAGGATTCCATTGTTAGGTGCTCCAGCCGCCGCTATATAACTCATAGATTGTTGAAAGCGGCGTAAAACCCAATTCAAACAAACAAAACAAAACCTTGAGAACTACGTGCTCAGGTAAAATTGCTGGTTCGGATTCTAACTTAATAAATATAGTTTAAATGAGATACATTTACTTATTATCAAATTACCAAGAATGCTTCACAAAAATGTCGGCGAACGAATTCAAAGTTCACATAATGTCTATAGAAATGATTTGATTGACATCCACATTGTCAATTCATTGACCAAACAAAAACTCAGTACACAGATAATACTTTTTTTGTCTTTTAAATCGCAACATAAATCAAATAAATAAAGAGAAGAGGCTTTCTAACCAAGTTAGGGTTTTAAATGGCTTTTGTTTCCTACCTTTGTCTTTATCATCCAGATTTATGAATGAGAGGTTTTAACGATATTTGAATATGACCTAATAATACTGCCATTAATAGTTCAATTAAGGGCTTTAAAATCATGTCCTTTTAGGCATATTTGAATTGATAGTTCATATTAGACATCATACTATTTAGCCCATCATCAAACAACAAACTATATTTGCACTCTTAGTATCTTGAAACTTGAACTTTTGATTAAACGCCTATGTCTACGTATAACACATTTTAAATTGCCTTTTCTTTGTACATATAATGCATATGTACTGTGATAGGTACTTAAATAATCTCGTTTTAAGGATAAAGTTTTCAACTTAAAACAGCTATTTCCTTTTTTAATGGGTTTAACGACAGTTTTAACAATTTTCAGTCATATCGCAGAGGCTGGAGCACCTAACAATGGATTCCTGGTATTTCTCACACAAGCACTACCACTCCTTTCCTAGCATTCAGCTATTACCCCACTTAGGTTTTCGATTATCCACCCATTGGTGAGGGACAAATGTTGGAAAGGATATGTGCCGCCGCCAAGGATCTAACCCATGACACCCCATGATTGAAGATTAGGAGTCTGATGCGCTACAGACTGCGTTATGACGGCAACATCTCTTAAAACACGGAAGAAATCAATCGAGTCGGTTAATTTATAGTCGATGCTTCAAAATGTCTAAGGATTGTGATTACTTGAGACTAACTTGTGAGTTCTTTCTCAATTTTAGTCGATCGTTCTGAAGATTCTGTGGAAAAATTTACCAATCGCTTACCCCACCCACTTACTGCGTTAGTTACGCCCACTGACTCTAAAGGAAGTCCCGTATCTTTTAAAAAGAAAAAAATGCTTTAAAAAAGCTATTTCATCATTTTACACAATGTTTTCTATACGAAAAGTTGAAAAAATCTGAAATTTCACCAACTTTAGATTGAAATTCTTTCAATTTAAACACGTCTAAAATATTACCGTCTGGTAATGGGTTAGCATATTTTAGAGCAGATGCATCCACTTATTGTAGTTTGACAGGGATGTCAACGGAGTTTCGAGGGGCTGTTAAAGTAACTTCTTCTATGATAGCAGTCACTCACGCTTTGACAAACCCATTGACTATTCGACAGATTGGGAACTATGTTAACCCTTTTCCTGCTGAATAATATCCCTATTTTAAAAACTTTATTAGAATTAAAGGACTGAAAGCACTGGAAAGCTAGGACTGAAAGCACTGGAAAGCTAGACTGCAAGTCAATATTTCTATTGAAAACCATTTTGTGAACACTTCTGGCTTAAAAGAGATAAACAGGTGGTATAGACTAAGATTAGACTGCACGTATGGACAGTCTGACATTTGTCTTTGCCTCCTGCCAAAATAGGAATATTCCGGTTCAGCTTGACAAGGGATAATAAATGATAACAATATGCGATAGTGAACGAGACCCTTACAAAATAGAAAGGTTGCATCAGAATTGCTGAAAGATGTAATATCTTTACCACAACAAAAATTGGTTACCAAAACTTCATGTCAGGAAAAAGGTCAACGCATGCCCAAAGAGCCTACATTGCAATAACTCATCTGCAACTAATGGTACCATTGTTCATTACTCTTTTGAATTTGAAAAAAAATGAAGAAGTAAAACAAGATCTTTCACTTTCATGTAGAAAAAATGAAATATGTATTTGATTGCAACCTAGCCAGAAACGTAACACAAGCTTTCTTAACAGTTGACTAGGATCATTCAACAGTAAATCTTACAATGTCTACTCATGACCAGATACGCACAAAATCGTGACGGTAAAAATATTGCTAAAGCTGATGTAGATATGAACGTTATCATACTATTATATGTTTTGTCCTTTCAACATTATTCCAATTACATTGATAGACATTGTACCATTATATGGTGATAATTAAACGGTTATAGCAATTGAATGAACAGATCGCTGGTCCCGCCCACCGAGCTCCAACAGGAAGCTTGACCTAGATATTAACCCTTGTCATGCTGTATAGATTACCTTACTGAATTTCTGTAAAATCAAAGGGCTGAAAGCAATGATAGAACTTGTTAAAAAGTCAATATTTCAATTAGAAATAAATTCATAAACATCTCTGACAGGAATAGTACAAGCAGGAGGCGTAGACCAAGATCAGACTGCACATTAGTGCAGTCTGATCTAAGTCTACACCTCCTGCTTAACCGGAATATTCCGGGTTCAGCATGACAAGGGTTAAAAGGCGTTATTTTGCAAAATTCGTGATCGGCGACATATACGTCGTAATTATAGCTTGAATAAGCTGCAGTTACGACATCTAAGTAGCAAAACCAATAAAATTACCTCACATATAGATGTTTCCCAATGTAGTTTAAAGTTCACTTCTGGTCTAAAATATTATTTTGATTTATCTAATGATTCTTTGATTGATATCCGCGACCTTCAATATTGCAAGGTTCTAAAGAATTTACTTCTGGTCAAATACAAATTTAAAAACGTACAAATCAAAACCTATTTATCTAATTCTGGCAGCCATTTGTTTCATTTTATTTTTAAAAAATGTTATATGATTGCTACCAATATATCTGATCCACCAAAGCTAATAAATAATTGTTAGATTCTGCAAATTCAGTTGTATAGATTCCGAGAATGAGACAGATAATTTTTCTTATTTTTGCGGCAGTTCAAATAAAGCAACATTATTCATAACAACTATCTGTAACCTATTAAAATTATTCCACAAAACTTCCCATATTATCTATGCCTGTCACAACATATAAAGGCAAAATATAGGATTAGATGAGTTCTAACACTATCATTGTCACTAATTACTCTCTTTCCTTGAAGTTCAATGGAAATTCTTCATATGCAACAGGGCTTGTGTTTGACTCGTAAAATAGAGTTGACCCTCCATAATCTGAAAATACCCTATTTGACCCTTATTAATTTCTCCCAAGGGGGTCATACTGACCCCCTTGAGAGAAATTCGTAAGGGTCAAAACACGGCTTTATGCCTCAGATTTTAAATGACAAAGCTCACATACCATTGAACATTTCATAAAATAATTGCTTAATTCATTTTCTTCCAAGAAAATGTTAGTTGGCATTTAAACCTTCCAATTTGAAGTCATGATTCGCTTTTGGTGTTGTTTTGACCAAACCAAATTAGTTTTGACCCCTAGAATTTTATGATTAACCCATTCCAACTCAATCCCTCCTTTTTACGCCCCTCAAGATAAAAACTTTGGAAAACATTGTGGAAAATGAAGAAATTGCTTGTATCAAGCAATTTCTTCATTATCCACAGTGTTTTCTATCCAAAAAGACAAAAAAAAAAAATCAAAATTACATCAACTTGAAATTGTCGTCTGTAGCTTCTTTCAATTTGGACCAGTCTAAAATTTTGCTGTGTTGGAATGGGTTAAGGAGACAAGGACTCATTTAATTTCTAGCTCTAGCTCGAGCCCTGGTTTAAATACAATGGGAGTAGGGAGGATGGATCATTGAACAAGCTTTTGTTTTGAACATGCAAAATAAACTTTGAACAATAGATTGATTGACCGATTGAATGGGGTTTAACGCCACTTATTATACGTACTTATTATACTTTTGGAAATATACTCCGGACAAAATGAAATTCTGAAAACTAGCGAACGGTAATGACTCTGGAATTATGCAAGGCAGAGCTATTGTTCTTTAATACTGCACATTTCTTTCATGAGATGTATCAATGAATGATGTTTCACAATCATAGTTAGTATTCTTTTGTGATATGCTCGAAATACAAATTAAAATATGAAAAATAACAAAGGAAATTAACTACATAAATAAGCCAGAGCAGACTTATGGTTCTCGCGAATAGCACTTTTGCCTGTTAAATCAATTCATCAATGATGTTTCACAAAAATAGCTATTATACTTTTAAGATACGCTCAGAATAAAAAGTATGTCTGAAAGCAACAAAGGGCAATAACTCCAATGTTAGGCAAAATAGAGTTAGGGTTCATTTCAACTGTAATTGTCCATGATTAGATCTACGCATTTACGCATTTCACAATCAAAGCTTTTGTACTTTTTGATACGCGTCGGACAAAATTAAAAACACCAACATACACGCATGCTCACGCGCGCGCCAAAATTCAAACGCAATAACTCAAAAGGTAGGCGTTATAATGCTTTACAATCCATATTATTACAGAAAACTCAACTGCAAAGTTTCAAGTCAAACTTACATTAAATGTAATACTTGTAAAAGTAATACTTGACACTGCCCGTCAGCTCGAACGACCTTCCCTTAACCCATTCCCACTCAGCAAAATCTGAGAGTTGTCCAAATTGAAAGAAGCTGCAGACGATAGTTTCAAGTTGATGAAATTTTAGGGGTTTTTTTTTCATCTTTTTGGATAGAAAACATTGTGGATAATGAAGAAATTGCTTCATACAAGCAATTTCTTCGTATTCCACATGTTTTCCAAAGCTTTTTTCTTTAGGGGCGTAAAAAGGAGGGATTAAGTTGGAATGGGTTATAGTAAAATTTAGTACTGATCGCAATAACTTTCTTCCATTTAATTGAGGAAATCAATTACTTCAAACACCGTACTACGAAAGACTGGAGGTGACTTCATAAATTAACAATTCAGGAATGATATGAATGAAATGCAACGTGTCGAAAGCGAACCTTTCGAGTTCATACTTCAAACTTCCGACTTCAGACGATGAGCTTCATACTCTTTCACTTGGGGGCTTGAAGTGTGAAGTTTGGTGTTGAAAGTGAGATGCATTAAGTTGAACGTGTGAAGTATGAAGAGTGGAGTCGGAAGTGTGAATTATGAAGCAGGAAGTGTGAATCCCCCGACTCAATGCTTCACACTTTACACTTCCAACTTCAAACTCTACACTTCAAAGTTAATATGGATGGAGATTGATATGTGAACTAATGACATCAACAACGGTCTTTCGTACCTTAAAGATAGACATTCAGAAATATGTGAATTCTTCTTAGTCATTACCCAGCCGAGCTGTCAGGCATCTTGATTCGTAAACCGTGTTCATGTTTAAACCATCGTCACCCATCGTCTTGATTTAAACAAGTCTGGAAGGAGTTATTGAGAGCGGCTCCATGGTTCTTAAGCATTCGTTGCAATCGAACCCCCCCCAAAAAAAAAATGGAATAAACTAAAACTTACCGATCGCTGGCCCCGCCCATTGACTCAAACAGGAAGTTCCGCTTCGATTTTAACGGCCTAATTTTGCAATATTTATAGCCAGTATCATGTAGCAAAAACGTAAAATGGTTAGTTGGCTACCTAAACGTCGTACCTACAGGTTGATTAATCTTAAGTTACGACGTTTGAGTTGCCAAATCATCAAAAATACTTTACACAAATGGCGGCAAATGGAGGTGTTTATTGTTAACTTCCATTCTTAACGAATGATTTCATTGATCGACTGCTTATCTGATTGACAAGCGTAAGCAGTTATCACCAATAACATGTTTCTTACAACGAATTTAGTCTCAGAACAAGTTGTTGCCAGTAGTTCGTTAACCCATTCTCAGACAACAAAGTTGAGGACTAGTAAAGCAGAATCGGGAGGGATTGAAGTTCCATGAACTTGCTTCCAAATCAATTTAAAAAAAATAGTTTTAAATCCGTTAGATATGACATAGATGTAAAGAATAATTCTTTAAGCTGTAGTGTACTTTGAACGTTAGGTAATTCCCGTATTTTAACTTCCGTGTTATTGTTATTGCTTAGTGAAATTGAAATAATCTTGAAAGGTTCACTAACCATAAAAAGCCGCTCAGGGTGTAATATAAATGGTTTTAGGTATTATATCACTTTAACCATTGTTTGTATAAGATAGGAAAATGTGATTTCTTGATTCTTTTTCGTCTAAAAGGTACGTCCAAAACGATATTTTACATATATCATTTCTAGTAAGTCGTGGCTACTTTTGTCTTCTTTTTAACTAATTCCCACACAATCCGTCCTTTTTACGCCCCTCAAGAAAAAGGCTTTGAAAAACATGGTGGAAAATGAGGAAATTGCTTGTATCAAGGAATTTCTTTACTTTTTACCATTTTTTCGATCCCAAAGAACTAAAAAGTTTGAAATTCCATCAACTTGAAATTGTCGTCTGCAGCTTCTTTCGATTTGGACCAGTCTAAAATTTTGTTGCGTTGGTATTGGTTAGTCTCAATTAATGTGAAGTATTTTTGTTGATTTGTCGACTTAAATTTCGTAACTAACTGTAATTTCAACGTCTAGGTCGCCAACCAATGATTTTACTTGTTGTCACATTTTTGGTCTGTAAAGTTTGTTTGTTTGAATGGGGTTTTACGCCGCTTTCAACAATCTTTCAGTTATATCGCGGCGGCTGGAGCACCTAACAATGGAATCCTGGTATTTCTCACACCATTAATATCATTACATCCCTTCCTAGCCTCCAGCTGCTATCCCACATAGGTCTACGATTATCGACCCATTGGTGAGACAAATAGTCGGAAAGGATGATTGCCGCCGTCGGGGATCGAACCCGGGACCTCTAGATTGACAGTCCGACGCGCCACCAACTGCGCTATGACGGCGGCTCTCGGGCTTTAAAGGGGGGTATCGATGTTTCTGAAACCGAGATAAGAAAAAAAATGCCAATCGCCTAAAAGTAAGCTTAAACGGGTGCTTAATACTTAAATTTGAGTCTTCGCGGTAATCTGATAGGCTTTAAGTGGCTTTTTTGGGTTATATAGAAAAGTTTTAGCGAGATTAGATATCATGGAATTCGGTTGTCGACACCGCATGACTTCATTTGCATATGACCCAAAAGTCAACAAATTGACAAGCGAAACAACTAATGTCCTAAATTATGTCATACCAATGATTAGAGCAAAACTACGGCAATTGTCTATATTCGTATTAACGCTTGTGGTAGTTTTGAACTGATCTTTACAGAATTGAAGACCGGCTAGCGAATACAACTCCTGATGACGTATTGATGACGTTTGTTTGAGCAAATTCAAACTGAATTCGGGATTCAAACGGTTATACGCACCGCTTGAATGACCCAATATTCTTCGCAACTGTCTCGGCTTAATCTAAAAAATAGATTAACAGTCTATGTAGGCTATCAGGGAAATACCCTTGTTCATTAAGTTTAACGACCTCTGATTTTAGCAAAACTACTTTTCAGAATATTGCATTAAAATAGTAAATAAGAGCGAATATGAATAATCAAATTCTGTGATGTGAAAAAAACCCGTCTAAACCTACCTTTAAATTTTGCAAAAAAATGGCATTTGAAATGGAAGTGGTACTTTCTGTCGGAGTCAGTTGGCGGAGCAAACGATCCGTCATTTCATCGAGTATTGCATCTCATTACTTCTAGGAGAAATGTATCTCGTAGTATTTATCAATTAATCTGCAGTTGCGTCAAAAGTTTTCATTTGGAAATTGGTCTTAAAACGGCTCTTGGACAGATTACGGAAGAAAATTGTTTGCTCGCAATTCTAAAATTTCTAACTGTAATTGTTAGAATCAATCCTAACAATGGATTCCTGGTAGTTATTACACCTATACTACTTCTACACCCTTTCCTAGCCTCCAGCTGCTATCCCTCTTAGGTTTACGATTATCCACCCATTGGTGAGAGACAAATGTCGGAAATGACAAGTGCCGCCGCCGGGTTCAGTCAATTGAAAGAAGAAGATCAAGATGTTTTTGTAATGAAAACGATTGTTCTTACCTTTAAAAAGGAGAAAGAAAAGATGCAAAAATATTTCGCATTACGAGATGCCAAATAAGTCAACGAAGTAAAACCCGAAAGAAACCGGAATTCATTGGGTAAATACGTTATCTGACTATTGCACCGAAAATTGTAGTTCCCATGGCGTATCCATCACGTCGTTGGATTTCGCTAGCAATACAGTCGTAATCGACATTACTCGTGGACTAACGATCTCATCCGATAAACTCCGAGGATTCAAAGCCGGACATGGGGAATTTATTACATTTCATTAAATTTAAAGTGAATTTGAGAGATATGACACGAAGAAAGATCATTTATCGTTAAAATGGCATTAATAACTACTGGAAACTACAAATTTTTTTACTATATCAAATTTTCGCGAAAGTCTTTTCAAGAGCCGCTTTAAATGCCAACGTAAATTTCTTAAGTACTTGTCACCTAACGTAATCTTCGCCGGGCACTTGTTCGTGGATGAATACTGCTACGGGCAATGCCCACATGTGTTCATCTGTGTATACCTTTTTTCTGTTAATCTAATCGACAGTCATCTTTTTATATATCTCAGGTCTCATTTCAAATCATCTGGGCACAGATTGTTAGTTAAACTATTTAAATCGGTTTGTCATTTTATTTAGCCTGTCGTTCATCTGTCTATCATCCATCCATTCACAATTTTTATCAGTGATTCGCATTTGCTAAAATGACCCCTGCGTGAAGCATTTTCATAGCTCTTAGGCCTCTAAACCTCGATTGGTTCGTTTTAAACATAGTCTTACTCGACAGCTGTTTGTCAGAAACAGTGTTTAACACAGATCAAACTTCAAGGTCTGCTAGTATAAGCCAACGCATCAACCTATTTTCCATTAACTAATATTGGCCTATATATGTTAACTATATACCTTAATGCTCCCTCGAGGAATTTCATACAAATGCCATTTGTCAATTGTAAAAGTATTATAATTGAAAAGAAAGTGACCCATATAAACATTCTTTGGAGGGGAAAGATTCTGTTGATATTTCATCAAAAGCCCTTATGAAATGTATAGGAAGTTGCGTTCACATTTTTTTTAAAAATAAAATCCGCTATTAAACTGATGCAGTTTTCAATCGCATAATCCTAACATTAAGTTATGTCTCACATAACTATGAAATTCTATAGAAATCAAAATCAAAATCTGCTAATGTAAGAGATATACATTTACAAGATTTGTTTATATAATCATCTATATTTCGTTTGAAACGCATCACAAGTTGTGAAATCTTGACAATATGCGATATTTCACACTTACCAATAGTTATTCTGTGAAAAACTCACCAAAATGTGTCTAAAAACCTAAGATAGTTATTTTAACCTATATTGGAAAATTATGAGGAAAATCTGACCAAACATGGTTTCTGCCTCTATATCGATGTTGAAAACGTTCCTACAAAACTCTATCAAACACCGATTTCAAATAGATCTTATTAAAATGTTCGATAATGACTCTTCTTGTCTTTAAAGGAACGTAAGGTGGATATTTGAAAAGGAATAATACTAATGAAAAAGAGAATCGTTTTTTCAGATTTACAGAAAGACAATATGAACGAGTCCAGCAATCAGATGTCAATATGCTTGTACAAAATTTTAGATATTATTGGTGCTTCAGAAGAAGAAAGGATGAAGTACTGGGAGAATGCCATAACGGATGAAATATTTTATGCTGCTTATTTCAATCAAAATATGACACGCGAGTACAGATTTGGAAGTTCCTTTGAAGGAACTACGACAGTGGGATTACAGTCAGATCATGACGCTTTGTTTACTAATGAAAGGTACCCCGTGATTGAAAATATACAACAGGCTCCACAATATGGCGTTTCCTGTCTAATGATAAATGACTACACTAAACCGGGATATGTTTATCTACAATGGGTGTATAATGGAGTCCCGCAAACAATCTATCACAGGGAGATCAATGCTAGTACAGAGGATACTGATCAATACGGACGTATATGCTTGAAACATATTCCTTTAACTGTGCCAGGATATTCTGAAAGGAGTGGTCCAGCCAGAACAAAAAAGGCAAAGGGCATTGGAAAGGATTCGGATGTAGTTATAGCACTGACATCCCGAAAAATACCGTCATTTGCAAATTCATGGTTTCAAAATACTCGTTTATGTAACTGGCAAACAAGAACACAGCTTCACAAAATGGCCTCTTATGGCTGTTTCTTCGTTGGTGTTGGGCACCCTAACTCCAAGGAGAAATCCATGGAGTGGAGGATATCCTTCTCACTTCAAGAAAAGGAACTCATGTATAACCTCAATCCTACCCAACACAAATGTTACATCCTATTAAAGATGATAAAGAAAGATATTATACAATCAATGGTTGGAGAGAAATCTATTTCCTCTTATCACTGTAAAACATGTTTATTTCACGTCATTGAAACCTCTAGACCTGGTTTTTGGACACGAAAAAATCTCATACAAGGTGTCCGTGTTTGTCTGTCTGTTCTTCTGTCTTGGGTCAAGAAAGGCAACTGTCCTAATTACTTCATACCCGAAGAAAATATGTTTGACAGACTGAACCGGGACATACTTGATAAAGTAGCAGGTGCTATAAGTGACGTCTTAAGAAGAGGATCTCAGTTTCTACTATCACTTAAATGTGATCGAATTGGTTATCTTATTCCTATTTATATGGCCGGGGTCAAAAGTACAGTTATAAGGAATCTAATACCGAAATATCCAGAAGAACTCCTTTTCTTTGATACATCACGAACTCTCTATTTTTCTCGAAATTCATTTCTGGAGACAGTAAATGTTTCTGAACCGACACGATGTCTACGTGAAACGCTGTCTATCTTACAGCGCATTACACGTGTGGAATTGAATGGTTATTATACACCAACTGATATTTCTAACGTTGTTCAATCATTTCTTCCACACATCTTCTTACAAATAGCTCAGTCTATAGCTTCTGTTTTTGCAAAATGTCGTGGAAAAGGATATTCAATGACCATGATAAATGCATTTGTATATAGTATTAAAAAAAGTGGAAATATTGATCTCATTTCGTCGAAACTATCGTTAGCAACTTGCTATCTTAGATCGAACATGCTCCAGAAATGTGAAGAAATTCTCCTCTTGTGTGAAACTCTTGTAGAAAAGTTCGTTGTGTCCATTTGTGGATGTTACGAGGATGGTAATTGTTATTGTCAAAATGAATCTCTTTCACAATTTCTCCATAAGAGTAAATTATCATCCACAGATTTCCGACGGAGGTGTACGACAGGGTGTATGTTCTTCCTCCCAGGTCAAGCCGTCCTTGTCCACCCTGCTTTACAGTTAGAGATGTACCGTTCCATGTTGACACCGCCAGGATCACGTTGTAGTGTTCGAGACTTTTGGTTTGACTTTATACTGGTGGATTCACGAATCTATCTGTATTTTTTACAGTACATACTCTACTCTAAAACAAATAATCACGAGGCTCAAAAGAACGCTATTTATAACATGTTGCATCTGATCAAGAATGACAAAAATCTTGGTCACAGGGAGACAGCCTTGAACTTGTTGGGATGGATTTATTCGAAGGAAAATGCAATACATCTAGCTAAAAGGTGTTTTGTTGAGTCTTGGAGAATAAGGCCTGTCCACAATGCTGCAAAATGGCATCTTGCCGTTCTGTTAGCAACAGCTGACAGATGAGTTCATTCTTTCGTTTTAGCACACCTGAACACGGTGTGCTACCTCTTAGGTTTTATATGTTCCCATTCTGCGACGTACTTCTAGAGTCGTCAACCATTCTTCAGACATAAACCACAGGACAAATTTTGATCAAACTTTGCAGATATGATCCTGGTTGACCTTATTTCTAAAAAGGAGTTTTCCAAGGACA